>CAWUHX010000029.1:0-623110 GCA_963922205.1 Romanomermis culicivorax | reverse complement strand
AAAAAATCTTTGAATTTGAAATAATATATAACTTCGTCCAGTTTTCAAGGATAACTCTTGATCGGCAAACGACAGCATCTCATAAACGATAAATTTAGTGTGTAGTCCGTATAATATTCACCGTAGTATAATCACCATCACAATTATGGCCAACTTTGCAGTTAGAGTTAAAACTGACACTAAAATTAGAAGCATTTCAAGAGAAACAGACTATAGCGTTATTGTCTGAGAAACTGCTAGCCTTCAATGGGACGTTTTGTTTACCACGTTTTGTTTTGTTTTACGTTTTGTTTACCATGGAAATAAAAATCTAACGAATTCAGTGAAATATAAAAGGATTGGTGACAATACAGGCACCAGAAATGTTTTTAGATGAAAAGTCGAAATTACGCGTGCTTACTTGACTATCAAACAGTGCAAAAAATGGGGCTAGCAAACACTATTCAAACTCACACTGGGGATTTTTTGTTGCGACATTCTGAACAGCGAGGTAATTGATCAATCATGGCGCCATAAAATTTCCGTAAATTTCGACACCAAGATAAATCGGTAGGGCACTTATCATGAGTCGGCTTGTGAAAACGTCTCTATAATGAATAAAGTTTCTACACAATATGATAAAAAGATGAAACCCTAGAAAAAGAAGTAAAATATCCTACACGCAGAAATTTCATACGACGAAATTTTATAAAACTCTTCATTTTGAGAAGACTTAGTAAATGGTCGCAAACTGATGACTTTTGAAAAATGAATATATTAAAATACAGGAGATGATTGAACTAAAAAAGATAATTACCGCTTCGAAACAACCTATAACTTTTTCGCAAATTTTCAATAGGCAAGACTGCACGATCATTTTGTTTTAGTGCAAATTGGCCTAAAGATCTACAATTTCCTAATCACGGAACTTACATCTTCTTTATTATAAAGGTCGAACGAAGTTTCTATAGATGAGTCAATCAGCGTTGCAGAACTACTAGCATCTGGAAAAGATTGTTTCATGAAAGCTATTGTGCTGCAGTCGCAAATTGCTTTATAGTTCAAAATTATTCAACGTCCTTAAATTTAATTAACTTCTGATAAATTTTACAAAATTTAAAATCAGTACAGCAAGAAACATAGATAAAATCGTTCGTCGTGACAAGTCAAATAAGTTCATTCATATATGAAAGACGTTTTCGCATTTGGAAAGATAATGGAAGGATTTGGCGGAATTTAAAGCTCGCCCAACCAATACACTATATATTTTTTGAGAAACTGTCAAGTTTGAGTCTGAAAGTTTTCGTATAGTAATTTCAACAAACGGAAATTTTCAACTTAATTCCGTTAAGGTAATCTAACATTCAAAGCATACATGTAACTGGACCCCGACGTCTGGGGGGATCGGGCGACTTTTTTTCGGCTGGGGGTCAGTATAATTCCCCAAAAAAAATTTGGGGGGGGGGTCTCTCTAGCGAAAAATTCGATTTTTGCAGGAAAGAAGTCCGAAAAATGGTTTTAAAAATAGTATTTTTTCGTTTAAAAAATGAAAAAATTTATTTACGGCGCGAAGCGCTCAGAAAATTCACATATTTGAATATTTTGGTTTCAAAAATTGGCATTTTTTAATATTTTTCCGACCAAAAGTATAGGGTTCACTACGGCTACCATATGGCTAGCCATAGGATTGGAAAATCCCGGGGGGGGGCGGTCGCCTCATGGTTGACCAGCCATATGGTCGACGATTTATGGGTGGGGGGTTCCCATAGCACTTCATCCGAATCGCACGTATGATTCAAAGTATGATCGGTTATAATAATATATAATACATATAATATAATACATTTACTCGCGGAAGTAATGATCGTTTCTCGAACCGTCAGGTCACCAAGCCGACGATTCGCGCTATTGCCTGTCGTCGCGGTATGGAAAGTGGTAGCTGTAGATACATTATTATTGGCGGCTAGGTCGCTTTCGTTGTTCGAAAAACCATGCGTCTTCGCATCTCTGACGAAGCATTCTTTCATGAGAATTTCGTGTAAAACATCTGAAAAAAGTTGAACTAGAGTATTGTAATCTCTAGATAATTTAGATTTTCAACACAAAACTATTTGAAACTAGAGAAGAATAGAAATTTACGGGAAATCGCACATTTATACGACTTTTGAATAATTTATTTCCGAATTTTTTTACGTTAGTTAGGATAGGAAATAAATTTATCGTTTGCACCGCGGAACTTCAAAAATATTTGACACATCGAAGAATTATGAATAAAGGAATACCGCTACGCAGAACGTTGTAAAAATAGACGTTCATGAATCCGATCCGTAAAATGACACTTTCGCGCCATTCGACGGTTTCGTTTACATGCAAAAAATTGCCACCGACGGAGACCAGTATATCACCACTTGGAAAAATATTTTTTACTGCGATCTAAAAAATAACTGAATAAGAGACAAAAGGATGCGGGAAAATGTCCAATCATGGTCTGATATGTCTGGAAAGAAATGGTCATGATGATCTGATTCTTCGGGGATTAGTATATCGGTTCCAGTTTTATGCAGTCCTACTAAAATCATGATCACATTCTACAATTTACAAAATTTAGAAAAAGTCATGAATCAAAGATGATTTACTTTGTTTTCTGAATATTTATGAAAACTGATAAGTTCAAGAAAAACGCAAGAACGCTGTAAAATTGTGACTATAGTTTACTTTCTTCAAATGAGCCTCGAAGCGCAAATTATATGTTCACACAAATAATAAACAACATGATGTACACAAACACCTTTTTTAGTTAACGGTGAGCAGTTAGGAGAGCGACTCGAAAAAAATTTCACCATACAATGCAGGTTCATTATTTGTTCAAAGATTTCTACTGATATTTTGCATTCCGACGCTCACTTGAAAATAAATGGACTGGACTACAGAAATGTGGAGATCACGTTTTCAGTAAAGTTTTTTTACGTTGAGGATGAGTATATGCTGATAAGTATAGCGCCTATAGTATAGGGTGAGAGCAAATAAAGCCTACCGTCGAAAACCGTCCTCGATAAAAAAATTTACTCTTTTCATCACAGAACCGGACGAGTCTGGAAGTAAAATTTTTACACTTCGGTGTTCCGGTTTTCCTAACACACCGTATCAAGGTGCCCAAAAATTTTCCAAAATGAAATTCCCCGTCTTTTTGAGATTTTCCAGCTATTTTCCCCGAATTTTTCAGGCTTTTTCAAAGCATAAATCATCATTAATCCATACATAAAACGCAGACTATTCCATAACGGGTAGGGGGCATATGTAAAATGGAGCCCTGAATTTGGGGGGCCAAGCGACTTTTTTTTTGCGGCAGAGGGTCACCCATTCATAAAACCTTTCTTTATGGGAATCCCTGAAGACAAGAGATTCATTTTTTTCGCCAAAAAAGTTCAAGAAACAGTTGAAAAATGGTCAATTTTTGTTTTAAAAAACCATAAAAAATGTATTCATGGCGCGGAGCGCCGAGAAAATTGACATTTTTTGTCCAAAAAATCAACGTTTCATCAATAAATTGACATTTTACAGTATTTTTCCGACCAGAAGTGTAAGGTATCTATGCCTACAACATGGCTAGCTATGGTGGAACATCCTGTGGGGGATCACCCAATGGCCATATGCCCGACGATTTTTGAACGATGTTCCAATGGCACTTCACCCAACTACATGTATGATAGGGGTATTATTTCGGTACCCCGGTCTTATGTTGTTTGGAAATTCATTTACTACCCTAGTTAAAATGACTTACCGATCGAGTAAAATGGAAGAAAAATGACTTACTGGTACGCAAAATTTTTGGAAGTGTCATAGTGGGCATGCTAATCTGAAGAAATGCTGTGTCAATGGGTGCTATCTGGTCAGTTTGAGAAAATACCTTTACGATGTCCACAGTTTTAAAAATGTACTGCATAGTTGATTTTGATGTGTGAAGTCTGAAAAATTGACAACTGCAGAGCACCTGTGTTGCTTTTTCGTAAGAGACAAACATCTTTGGCACCGTATAAAAATTGGTATATTTGTGCTACTTCAGGCTCTCAATTCAAATTAGTCTATTCACTGTGTTCCCAAATCGTGCTTTTTGTGGGAAAAATCTTCGCAAAAGGCAAAGATGTTGGGGCATCATCTTGAGGAGAGAAGTTTGGCGCATTTTAGAAGGTCAAAATGGCAATTCTGAGAATTTTTTATCTATACTTTCAAACATGAGGTCGAGTTTGATTTCAGAACATAGTTTTTTTAGCATTTTACAAGCCATGGCTTGTTGGACTGACAAAATGGCTTGTAGAATTTTAGTCCAACAAGCCAAAATGGCTTGTCAGAATTTTTTGAGTCATGTGTTTGATCATATCGGATACAGAAAAGATGCATTTTGGTGCATTTTAGAAGGTCATAATCTCAAAATTTTCCGGTGCTTCGCGCCGGTTATAACTTAAATAAGCATTATTATTTATTTCCTAGCTCAGCCGCTGCTCCTAACATGTCTACCTTCACTTATCATTTAATCTTTAATAGTTTTAATCATCTTAAACGTATTATCTCATGTTTTAATTGGTAATCTTCAATATTTCATCTTGATATTTAATGAAGATTCACATTTTTCCCCTGACACATTTTTTGAGAAAGATCACGTCAAGTCTGTAAACTTTTTGAAGCGCTTATTCCTTTCTTAACGTAAAATCAATCCAAAAGCTTCATGGAAGTAGTTTTCGAAAATTTCTACTCTTCTTACTCATATCTTTTCGGCCAAGTTCATGAGAGTGTGTGAATAAATTAATGGGTTTAAATTTTTCAAACATAATATTCCAGAAATTACGACCTTTGAACAGAAAATTCGAAACTAATTCTTCAAATAAGTGGTTGGAAAATTGATTTTCCAGCATCGCAGAATGTCAATACCCAAAAAAAAATTTCCGGCGTTTCAGGCAGGAAAGATTAATAGTTTTTTTGGGCTCTCACTTGTCATCATGGAGGACTTAACCGTCGATTTTTCATGTAATTCAAAGTCATTATGTTGTTGAATAGTTTGCTGGAAAATTTTTTCCACAATGCTTGTAGATAAGACTTCGATCAAACTCAAAAATTTCAAATGTTTCCTGAATTTTAACGAATTCACGGCTCTAAAATATTATTGAATAATGTTGAATGACATCTCTTTTTTGATCGATTGCCGTGATGTTCAATATATACATTTCTTTAAAAAATAATCTAGCATTGAAATTTATTCACGTATAAAATTGGCTTGTAAAAATTTGGAATGGCTTGTAAAATTTTAGGTCAACAAGCCACTTGGCTTGTGACTCGTAGGTCAAAAAAACCTGATTCAGAAGCATCGTGATTTGAACGTTATGTTTCGTGAATGTGACATTGATGTTCCAGAACTTAAGAATGCCAGAACCTACAAATTTTTACGGCAAGTCGAAATAAATTTTAAAATTTCAGTTAACTGAACGTAATGAAAAACTGACTGAAAGAGCATGATTCAACATCTAGCTGTTGGAGCCTGGACATCGGAAAAATTGAAAGTGAGCTTCTTCTAAAATATGTTTTGATGTCCACTACAAGTTGCAAAAATTTCCTGCCTCAATTTTCCTATGACTATCATAATTTATAGTACTCATCAAGTGAGAAAAAATAAGAATGAAATCAACAGAGAACTTGGAATCCCAATTGAACTTGAAAAAACCTTAAATGCTAATGTTTAGAGATACACACACTAGGCTCAGACTCAGGTTCAGCCTTGGTCTTAGGCTTAAGCTTATATACCTATTTGTGAAGAAACTTGGAAAAAATCGATAGGCCATAAAGAGCACAAGTACCAATTCTTCTCCTGAAGACGATTACACCAAAAGAATCTGAAGCAAAATTGCCCGACTTTCCCAGGCCTAACTTTCCCCTGGCCTTTCCAGTTCTCTTGGTCACCTTGTCGTATGACTCACCAATCCATTGTGAACTTCAACTCGTGCAACAACGTTTCCAAAATCTTTTCTAAACACAGCATACGTCAAATTATTGACAAATGTAAACATGCTAAGAAAATCTTACTTCCCCAATTCGATTGTATATTTTTGTTTAAAATCAAAAATTTGAAACGGGACGTCCACATTATTCATAACCTGGATAATTCTAGCCAGCGCTGGGTTATTGTTAGTGGAAGACATTTCTGTGTTGAAGATAAACGGAAAAACTAACCTCAGCATAATGTGCGAATGATGTAAAAATACGGTGTAAACTGACGAGTTAAAACTTTTACATTATTCAGTCAATTAAATAACAACGTAGTGTACAGGATGAATCGTATTTTCACGATGAATGCGTGGAGCCTTTTGCAGACAAGCGGTGCAATACAAAAGGTTCTTGTTTATACAGCAGGGAGAAAGAAACGTTTACTCTCGGTTATTTCGATAAACAGAGATAGGAATCATATCCAAGCTACACCTCCAAACTGCCGAAATTATCCTTGAAAACCCGGTGTCCTTGGATTTTTCAAGACCACGCATTCGTCGCCTTTTCATAACATTGATGAATTCTCTATTGCTTAGCTCGCCGTCATCTGAAAAAAAATCTGTTTCTGTTTAAGACACAGAGATTTTCTACCTTTTTTTACATAGGCCTATGATAAGTTGAAAATTAATCATACCTCAAAATCAGATATTTTGGGTACTTTCGTGCGCCGAGTTTCATGGTATCATTCGTATTGCTTGTAAACAAAAATTCGCGCCACTACAGCATGCCAAAGTTTGAAAATTGATGATTTTTTTGCATTTTTCAGTGGTCTTGCTAGCCAAGCGATATTTCAACATCGGATTGATCTTATTTGATGAATGAATATTAATTTTACGGAGGAGAGAATAAGCTCTCTTCTGATGTAACGTTTACAGTAAATAATTGCATATTACACTTTTTCATAAAGTTTAAAGTGTCAAAAATGAGCCGTCAAAATTGAAAAAATTTGTTTATTGTTCACTCTCGAGCACCTTCCCATCGGAGGCCGATTAACTTATTTTATTGGTGAATTTTCATCTAAACTTTCGTACCGTTTGAGGAACCGCACAGCTCTGAAGAAGGCATACTTATGAAAATTTCATAGAAATCATTGCATTTGCCAGATGGCCCTTGTCTACCCCTTGTGATATATTTACTACCTATACCGTAGAATTATCAAATATCTAACAGACTATAGTTTGATTTAGTAATTGTTTCACAAGCAAACATTTTACACTCTGTAAGAAAGTTTGAACAGTCAAAAATTAGAAGCAAAAATGAAGAAAAATCCGGCTTAGAGACACTCACGAGCACCTTCACCTACCATGCCGCAGAATTTTATCTTTTTATCCTCTCGTTCATACATTTATACAGTAGCTGTGCAATCAGCATCGCGATTTGAATACCCGTTGAGAAATTACACAAATCCAAAGAAAGCGATTTTTTTGCATTTTTGTGTTTTTAAGTAGTAGGTTCATTATATCAATACTGGAACCGGAAAATACATTAAAAAGGCCAAAACTTTTCAGACATGTAGAAAAACAGTGATTAATGAGTTTAACTGCATTTTTATCTACTCGATAAATTTTGTTCAATTCCATTGAGTCACTGATCTAAACGGATGATACAAGCAGCCCTCACCCAATCAATTTTCACCAAACTGATTCAAGTCACTGATCCAAAAGAATGATACAAGCCCTCCGCCTAATCCAACCTCACGAAGCCTATGGTCATTCACCTGCAAAAGAAAAATCATGAAGCGTGTGAATAACAGTTTGATACCTGTATTTGCAAGTCATTTTACGTTTGTCATATGCATTTAGGGACATGATCCATCTTCAATGCTTGAAGACGTGCAATATATAAAAAGAATCTCATGAGCAAATCACTGATCTAAATCAGCACTGGCGATTTTTTTACTCATACAGAAAATCTTGGAAAAATTTTTGTTAGAAGGCTTATTTGAAAAGAAATGAGTACTCTGTTTTTTTGAAGATGGAAATACCCTAATTACCAATTGCATTGCACAGCTAACATAAGAAGCAAATTGTTCACTGAAAACTAAAACACTTTTTTATTGCGGTTGGTAATTTCTTTTTAGTCAGGCTGTCATACATACATACAAGAATTGACACAAATGAATTTGATGTAACAAACTTTTGTTTTCTATGTTTAGGTTTTCACTAAATTTGCTGACACAATCAATTGACATCTATCTTAATATAAAGTAAAAAATAGTTAGTCAAGTCGATATGTCATGAAAGATCGGATCTTGCAAAAGTTTCCTGTTACCTGGTCCACTAACACACTCCATTCATTTAAAAATGATCGAAGAAGTGGTTGCAGTTCGGGCAAACAGAACCTTACTAGAGATTATGAAATCAATCTCGAAAATTTTGAAATGTTTAGAATAGAAAGAGTGATCATCAAGGAGTCCGTATCATGAAGGAAAAATTTATTGAATAGACTTAACGAGTCTTCTATAATTTTGAACAAAATTGTGGCTCCAACCCTGCTCCGATAATTTCAAAAAGAATGCAATACACTGACACTTTGCCGGATACATTCTTTTCATTTTTTGTCATTGATATTTTTTCGTCAGACAAATTTGAGGGATGTATTTGGCTCAATTCTGATCTAAAATTTATTGCAATATGAATTGTAGGAGACAACTTCTCAACTTCGACGACTTTCAATTGATTGTTAGTGGCACGTTGGCATCATACAAATACATAGGGGGTGCCATCATTTAAGAAAAATTAATTATGATCCTACAATAGACTGCACTGTATCGAAGATGTAGGGTACCCTGAAACGAGCAATATAAGTATACAGATCTGGGCCTTAAAATCAACAGTTTCTGCAAATTTGAAAAAAACATGTACAAATAGGCAACGACATCCCTCTGAATCTTGAGCCTAAAATCTAGATATTTTGTAGGTGTGCATGGGGCTGAATTTCATCAGTGCATTTTCAATGAAATGAGGATGTCATTGCATCAAACCTTTGCCTTAGGATTTTGAAAACCAAGCTGTTCTCGGCATCAAAAGTTGTTTTCGGTATCACCGGCATCAAAAGGAGAATATACGCTATTTCACTGATATAATGTTGATGTTACTGTAAAATTTTGAAAACGTCAGGTTATTAGTCGAACGACATATGGTTCAGATAACCTGAATGACAGGACTCGAGTGGTAGATAAAATTTCGTCTGTTTGAAGGTGCTGTACTTCTGGTTCGTAGATTGTGCACCATCTTTTCAGCATATTGGCAGCACTCATGGTCATCAATATTTTGTATACCTTCATTTTTAAATTAGGCTGATTACGAGTAGAGTGCCAATGAAAGTTTTTACTCGAAGTTTGGATGAGTATCGTCTCATGCAGAGTAACCTGTTTAAAATTTCCTCATAAATTTACCGATGAAACTCGGCCCCAATGACACCTACCAAATATCTAGATTTTGGGCCCAAAAGTTTTTGAGATTCCAGGTGGGTTTTTGCCTATTTTGCATGTTTTTCCGAATTTGCAGAGATCCTGTTGATTTTAAGGCTGGGGTTCCTACACTTATGTTGCTCCTTTCAAGGTATGCTACATCTTTGGTACGGTGCACATTGCTGTAAAATTAAAAGACAATCTCCTTATATGATGGCCGTACATCTATGCACGTGTTTTTATCTTATCACTCTAATGTGTTTAGATCAGACACAGACACAAAATGTATTCTGCTTAATTCTGATCTGAAGTTTACTGCAACAATTCACACAGCGAGCATTATGATTAATCTTTTTCAGGTGAATGGCATGGACTTTGTGAGGTTCGATTAGGCGGGGGGTTGTATTATCCTTTTGGATCAGTGACTCAGTGGAATTTAACAAAATTTATCGAATATATGAAAATGCAGTTAAAATTATAAATCACTGTTTTTCGACAACATGTCTGAGAAGTTGTGGCCTTTTTAATGTATTTTTCGGTTCCAGTATTGATATAATGAACCTACCCCATAGAAACACAAAAATGCAAAAAAATCGCTTTCCTTGGATCTGTGTAGTTTCTCAAGGGGTATTCAAATCGCGATGCTGCTTGCACAGCTATGAACGAGAGAATAAAAAGATAAAATTCTGCGGCATGGTAGGTGAAGGTGCTCGTGAGTGTCTCTAAGCCGGATTTTTCTTCATTTTTGCTTCTAATTGTTGACTGTTTAAACTTTCTTTCAGCGTGTTAAATATTTGCTTGTGAAACAATTAATACATCAACCTATAGTCTGTTAGTTATTTGATAATTCCACAGTATAGGTAATAAATATATCACAAGGGGTAGACAAGGGCCACCTGGCAAATACAATGATTTCTATGAAATTTTCATAAGTATGCCTTCCTCAGAGCAGTGCAGCTCCTAAAACAGTATAAAAATTTTGATGAAAATTTAACCAATGCAGTAAAAATGCACGAGCTGCAATATAAGAAAATAAAATTCTGCGGCTTCCGATGGGAAGGTGCTCGGTAGTGGCCATAAACAAAATTTTTTCAATTTCGACGGCTCATTTTTGACACTTTAAACTCTATGAAAAAGTGTAATAAGGAATTATTTACTGTACATGTTACACCAGAAGAGAGCTTATTCTCTCCTCCGTAAAATGAATATTCATTCATCAAATAAGGTCAATCCGATGTTGAAAATGCAAAAAAATCATCAATTTTGAAACCTTGGCATACTGTAGCGGCGCGAATTTTTATTTACAAGCAAAACGAATGGTACCATGCAACTCAGCGCACGAAACTACCCAAAATATATCATTTTGAGGTATGAGTAAATTTCAGCTTCTCTTGGGAAAGTAGAATCTCTCAGAAATCGTGTCTTAAAACGAAACAACATAAGAAAAAAATCTCGAATGAAAATAAACAAATACAAAGCTTGAGAGTTTTCTACCATGGACACTTAATCTTACAGGAAAATGACCAATAAACAATTACTACACATTTATAAATTTCGGCTAAAAATGTAAGTTGAAACGTCTTTAGTCGAAGGATGTAGTATTTTCGGTAGTAGTTGCTTGCTGGAATTTGATATGTGAATTCTCTTTTATAAAAATTTAATTTATATGCATAATTTCAGAATTCGAATTGGCGATTGAAAATTTTCACTCACGATTTTCGTCGAACAAGGCGAAAACAGCCTCAATCACATGATCGGGAATTTCGACTTTGGCCACAGTTTTGGCAACTCTCTGTAACGTTCGTGGGTCGATGTGCGCTCCAGACATGCGGTAAAACGTTAAAGCCGTATCAACATCGGTAATATTATTCAAAAAATTGAAGAAATTCTCAACCTACAAGACCTTGTGGATCTAATTGTCACGAAAATAATTATTTCATCAATTCTTACTTCTTGAAAAGTTATACCACGAGTTCGAACGCCGTCTCTATCTTTCAACGCCAAACTTTTATCTAATGCTCTGTACAACTTTTTCACTCTTTTGATCATTTGTTGTTGAACTTTCTCAGAAAAACCGGAATACTGGAGCAGCATTTTGCAGAAAGAAACTTCGGAAATGCGGTCGTCAATTGGTTCGTATCGTTCGAACTAATATTGTTAAAAGACAATGAACAATAAGACATGGCGACATAAATCTCGTTTTCTCTTCATAGTACTTTGAAGTAGCTAGGAATTTGATTTTTAATTAAACAAAAGATATTTTCGGTCGGAAAATAAATATTTTACATACGCTCCACGCCACATTCCTCATATTTGTGCCCAGAGCGTTTCTGCAATGTATGTGGCTTGTCTGTATTCAAAAAACTGCGGAAGATTAATAGTAAAGGTCGGATACATGAATAGCACGTTTTAATTATACCCGCAGAAGAAAGAATATGCCGGTGGAGCCAGCTACCGTACATGCACGTGGGGGGGTTAGGGGTTTTGACTACCAGCAGATTCTTGTTGACCCCCTGCAGATTTGACTACCCCAGCAATGATTGAGAGGTTGACGAAGGAAAATGAACAAGAGAGAAGAGAAAGTCGTCATAAAAATGGAAATGATGCTGTAGTCTAACAATTTTTCAAAACAAAGCATACTTGATTCCAGAGGAGTAACATTAAAGCTTTAAGAAGTGCTGTTTAAGCGAATGATTTCACATATCTGATTAATATGGTTATAAGAATATGCTATTTGGACGTTAGAAGACCTTTCTAAGACCTTTTTTGCATTATTCAAGAATGAAAAAAAATTTTGCATTCAACCCCCTGTCCAGGCTGACCCTCAGCAGAATTTCTATGCTGCGCATGTATGCCAGCTACCATAATGTAAACTAATAAAAAAATATGCCTACTTCAATTTTCAATATATCCTGTTGTAAATGGCTTTGAAAGTCAATGAATTTTTCAATCGTAAGCTTCTGATCGAGATTGGAGCCAAAAAAGTATGCGGCCAACGAGGAGTTTGTATGTTTTTTCAACACAGTACCGGTCGTCACGTGATCTCTGTGCTGTAAGCCGACTTTCGTTTGGCTCCGAATAACGCTTTCGACCTTAAATCTATCCGCGCATAAGTAGTCAAGAATATACAAAATAATTTGCGCAATATTTAATTCATTCTAAACGACAATGAGGATGAGTCGAACAAAAAATTTCAGTACGAATCAACTGAAGTCATTTTATCGCTGTTTACCATTTCAAATTCGTTGTAATCTAATTCTCCGTCTCCGTCAAGATCGAACATTTTAAAGGCAAGCGCAAAATGTCGAGAAGACGCTAAAATTATAAGTGAAAGAAAGATCTATGTTTAATTTTTAATTTATTCACTGCTGTAGTTTTTCGTTGGGCACAATAATTTAGTGAAAAAATCACAAGCTCAAGTGTTGAAGGCGCAAGAGTTCTAGAAACTGTACATCTAATTTTATGCTTTATTGCAAATACTGCCGAGACATACTTGATAGTAAAGTCAATAAAAATATAAAGTCGGTATAAGAAATCACGCCGTGTTTCCCAAGCTTGTAAAATACTGAATCTGGGTCAACTTTAGATCGTAGAGTTTGCTGCTAAAAACCAATGTTCATGACCTATAACCGAACAAAGAAGAGGACAATTATAACTCACGTCGGGGTTGAACGTTTCAAATTGCTCCAGACCAAGTCCTGTAAAAATCCAAAAGCTGCTCGACAAAGAACGATCAAAGAAATAACTGAATTAAACCGGGAAGAGAAACGAGTGATTAGCCCAAATTTTAAATACTAAAGCGCAGTCGTATTTTTGAGGAATAGGTGCAGAGTTCCTAATCAAAATAAAAATTACTGACCCTCAGGCTGTTTAATATTCGGCGTTATTGATCTGACGAAATCATCTGGTGTCATAAAAACTTCAAAATTGGGTCCGTGCTGAGCTTCTCCAGCGGGATAAATTTTCAACGTAGCGAAGTAACGGAAAATTTTTTCGGGCGCCGAAAATTCTCGTAATCTATTTTCGTAAGTGATAACCTACGGAAGATTCTAAACTTTCAAGTGTGGGAGGATATCGCATCTAGAATTTTCAAGTCGGATCCGGGCCCATTTCTGGATCTCAAAAGTCGCATTGGTCGGACACGGACTTGTGTGTAAGTTGGATGAGATTCGATTATTCTCATTACTACAATGCTTAATCTCTTTCTTTGATTCAAACAACACTTCCTATTTTTAAGTAATTGATTACTTATAAAATGAGAGCCAAATGTGGGGAACATGGAGGCTCATTTCCAGCTAGCAGAGATATATAGTCGAAAAACCACCAAAATGAACATCCAGCGAAATTATAAGAAAAGAAACTTTATATAAGAATCAGAATGAAAATAAAGCAAGAACTCGAGGCGAATGGGGATAAAGCATGGATAGTGTCTTTATTTCGATACACGTCCAATCCCCAGAAAATGTAAATACTAGTAAATCATCAATTTATAAAGGTAAGAGTTCTAAAGTGTTGGAACGAAATTGAATTCGTGTATCGAATTGATCAATGAGAAACTCACTTTTTTATCACGAAAGGTAATTTTTTGCGCTTTTCTTTTGGCAGGTTTTTCTAAATTCCTATCGTTAGACGAGTCGACTTCGAAATTCCTACCGTTCGAGTTCATCGTTATCAAATGTGCAGCTTTAACTGTGAATATTTCACGAAAACTGAAAATCAAAAACAGAGATTGAATTTGGCAACGCATTCTAAATTATAGTAAAAATCTCAACTTACAAAGACTTAAGCCAATCTTTGTACGTTTCGTAAACTAAACATAAAAACATTACAACCATAGCGGCATAGTACATGTGCTCTCGAAAAGTCGTTTTATGGCGACCGTGGCCGAAATGCGTATAGCCAGGTTCTTTCGAAGTCGAACGTGTCTGATTGCAGTAAATGCTCACATTCACCGGAGTCAATAATTTTCGAGCCGATAAATCCGAGTTTTTTAAATTTAGATAATAAGGTACGAACATCCTCGTCGTTTGCCGATATGATGCCGTTTGTTGACATGTTGTTTGCGAATGATACCAACGAATATTATTTACCCAGATGCGTGTAAAATGATTTGCTCTAAAGGCCAAAATACATCGATTCAACATTTCCTGAAACACAGAGAACGAATTTTTTGCGGTCATACTTGCAGTAAGATGGTGGATTGGGGGAACGCCACGAGCATTCCCAACTTCCGACCCGCCTCCCGCAATTGGTCGGAAAGTAACGAAAATATTTATGAGAAATGCAATCTATTCATCTTTGCTGACGACGAAAATTTGCCCATGTCCGGGCCGAATTAGAGTAGTTAATGTTATTTTCATTTACTAGGCGCGAAGTGTCGAAAAAATTATATGAGTGGCTCAGAGCTCCCTTGTGCACGGCCCTGCAGTGGCTGAATGGACTCGAGTTCATCTAATCAAAACGCACAAAATGGTTAGATGGACTCGAATCCATCCAGCCGAAACGCACAAACTAGCTAAATAGACTCGAGTTTGATCTTCACGGATATGAATATCATAATTGTCATTGCCACGAATGAAACTTCAGAAAACCGAAGGTCTCAACAGGTAGCAGGACTGCTTCGGTTGACAGGGTCTCAGCAGCTATCAAGTTTCATAATGTACTGAATAAGTCGCGTCAGCGGACATTGACTCTACCGCCACCGGCACCGCGACATTGTCTCTACTGGCACCGCACCAAAGATTAGCATCTTTTTTGGGCTCTCACTTGTCATCATAGAGGACTTAACAATTGATTGCTCATGTAATTCCAAGTTATTATGCTCTTGGATACTTTGTTGGAAAATTTGTTCCACAATGCTTGTAAATTGGACTTCAAACTGGAAAATTTCAATTTTTTCCTCAATTTCAATAAATTCACGGCTTTTAAAACACCAGGTTTTAAAAAG
Organism: Romanomermis culicivorax; assembly: GCA_963922205.1. Classification (NCBI taxonomy): domain Eukaryota; kingdom Metazoa; phylum Nematoda; class Enoplea; order Mermithida; family Mermithidae; genus Romanomermis; species Romanomermis culicivorax. The sequence continues at coordinate 607,739 of CAWUHX010000029.1, read as the reverse complement.
GTTAAAAACACTTTAATAAAGCGTCTATGAGCATTTTTAAGCGAAAAAAATGATTTGTGGAAAAATGGAGAAAATTTTTTGACCGTATTCCCGTTTAGTGTTGCCGGATCAATTTTTAAAAAAATGCGATTTTTTTTAAAAATAGCGCCAGAAAAATGCCAGCTTGATTTCAAATAATGCTAGAACAATACCAGATTCTCAATGCTAAAACAACGAGAAAAAAACATGAAAATCACAAGGCTGATACTACAATAGAAACGTTATTCCACAATTTGCAGGTAATATGAGCTCTAAACGTCTAACTGTGAACAGGATTCATAAAATCAATTTATGCTGAGCAAGCATATCACTATTTACAACATCACATTCATATATCTTAGAATTAAACAATTTTAACAAATTTTCTGTAAAAGTAAAACTTTTGCACGATTCTTCTCACCAGGCAAGAAAATAAGGCGTGCACAAAACAGAATCTAACATCCGTTCAACTGATGCGTTAGACAAAGTACGTGTAATTGAGGAGAGATTGGGGGGACCCCAACTTGGTCGAACCCTATACCCACATGTTGGGATCACTCAACTCGAAAAAATTTGGACAGAGAAGCTTTTTTGGCTTTTCGGCAAAATTTTCGAAATTCTCGACTTTTTTGGGATTTTCGAGGACCACCCCAACATTTTTTGGGATTTTTGGTACCCTTTTTTGAATTTTGGGTTTATTCCACTAACTGGTCGAGCTTCTTAAAGGTATGTACGTTAGAGAAGAGTAATGACATTAAAGCAAATAGAAAATTGCAAATGTTTTCAAAATGACTAGTCTCTTGGAAACCTCTTTGATCAAACACGCTAAATAAAAAACTAACAGGATCATCTACTTGTAATCTTTGAACGATTCCTGTTTGCAACAAATGACATTCTGTTAAGGTACTTCACAATAGATTTCAACGATTAAAAATTTGTGTAATATTGAACTGATGAGCAGTTGTGGTGAAAAAGTGCTGATTTAAGGTTTAGAGGCGTTCATAATCGTTAATACATACCTTTAGATGATTTGTCACTATGTCATGATGGTTCAAACTTTTGCATACAATTCATTCGCGATGACATACAACACGATCTTATGGACGGAATGCACAAAAATAACAGTTGAGAAATGAGAACCTACGAGAACAAGATGAACAACGAAACTAAGGGAATGAAATTCATAAAACAAATTGTTTTGCTTCTATTCTACACCACCAATTGGGGGAGGTAACCCTAAACTTTGGGGGGAGGTAACCCTAAACTTTTAAGGTGGGAGTCCTACAATTTCCAAACTTTTTGGGGGATCATAAAAATCCCAAATAGGTCGAAAAATTTTTGGAAATTTTCCCAATAAGGCCAAAAAAACCATATTTTTTCCTATTTTTTCCGGATTGGGAGCAGGGTTTCCTACATTTGGGTATAGGCTTCGGCCAAGTTGGGGGCGTCCCCCAACCCCTCTGATAACAGGTATGATCAGTGTAATTTTTTGTGCCAAAACATGGTTTTTGGCACAAAAAAATTTGGAATGGCACAAAATTTTCAGTGGTTCAACACTAAATTTCCTTGAATTTTGAACATTTCAAGAGCTGGAAACGCAAATTTTTTCACGTCGAATAGTGTATTTGCATCATCGCAGCAAACTTTATAGATTGTCAATGACGGATAAATTGATAGAAATTTTGAATTTTCACTGTTCATTCAGTCGGATTCTGATTCGAAACTGAATTCTTGTTTTTTGATTTTAATTGATTCAAATAAAAAAGTCGACATTGTTTTTAAAATATTTTGACCAGAAATTTACACAATTTTCGATTCAATTTTTTCCAGAGTCTCTACATCGATTCTAAAAAGAAATTCGTAGCCAAAAATTGAACTAAAAGAACTTCCTAAAATATTCTATAGAATTAAGCAAATTTTCGCCATAAACCGTTTTTTATACAATTTTTTTCATCTCGCTCCCTTTTTACTACACTTATTTCCTTCATAAATCGTTCCTTTTTCGTCCGTTCAGAGGTCCCCAAGATGAGATTTTTATGGTAGGGGTAAAGTTGAAAATTTTTGGGGATAATGTACGCTAAATTTCCACTAAACACTTCATTTCGCATCAAAATTAGGCGAACAGTGATCAATTTTTAGGACTTTAGGTAGGGGTAATACCCCCTCATACCCCTCCCCATGGGGCCGTCTGCATGCGCCCATTATTACTTATTGCTATTGTTATAATAGAGATTTCCTATAACAAAAAGTCACTTATGATAAAATTAGTACTTCTAGCTGTCATCTATTGACTTCCTAACTAGTCTGAGATGATAGATGAAGCTTCCAGCAGTTTTTTAATAGTTATTTTGATGTATTAAACATTCTAAACAATTAAACCAGAAAAAACATCAAAAAACCAAAATGTCGAAACTTAAAAGGTTAGATTTTTGTCAATCCGGTGAATTGGGTACATATTTTTATCAAACTTTCGGTCTAAAACCTCTTCGCAGTTCTGAGTACATTTCTACAAGAAATATTTTTTCTGTGCCATTGGCACAAATTTTTCAGGCCTCTTGTGCAAATTGGCACCAATGTCCGTGCACAAAGAACACTGGTTGGCAGTGTTTTTTTCCAAAAACTTTTTGCCCCATTTTAGGAAAAACTCCAGCAATTTTTTCCTCATGAGGAAAAAACAATTTTTTTAGTTTATTTGCTTAAAAATCGTTTCTGATATGTTTTAGAACGTTTCTCATTAACTTGCATCTTATTCTACCAAAAAACCGACATTTTTTCGCAAAAAGTTTCGAGCTATGACCTGCTCATAAATAAATATTTCCGTGAGTTTACAATATCCAAGCAAGAGAATAATTCATTTGTTTTGTTCGCAGATTGTACATTTGACTTCATTTTTTGATAACTTTTCTAGCTAAGTGAATTCAGATTGACAATGGATTTGAAACGACCGTTTTTTGTTGTTGTTGTGTTGCAGAGTCTCTTCGTGCATCATTCAGCAGCATGTCTTCATCATCACTGTGATCAGAAGCTTTTTAATTTTTGCACACAGCAACCAAACTTCGGGCTAAGCAACCAAATTTTTTCTGCCAAGTTGCACAGTGCCAACTGGAGCTTGACGGCCCTGATGATTAAGTTATAAAGTTTCCTGTCCCAAAATGCATTATAAGAGTTGAAAAGGGAAATAACTTAAAATTTTCAGTTGAAAAGGGAAATAACTTAAAATTTCGCACGGAATTTTAAATTATTTATAATTTTATCATTTCTAATGCGTGGTTAGAAAATTTCTGCCTAGTTTAAGCCCATAACGTTTAAACATCAACGTATTTTCAATAAAAGCTTGATCCTGTACTTAGTGATCGCATGGGGTCCCCGACTTTGAAAGAAAAGTCGGGGATCCTCGACTTTTTAACCCCGACCCTGAAAAGAAAAACTGAGCGGGGGTTGAACGTTTTTCGGGGTTACACCGAAAACATACATGTCTTGGGTCCTAATGTCACATCACAGTCGAAATTCGAAAATTATTGCATTTCAGCTAGCTCGGCAGGCAGTACCTTTCGGCATCGTTGTGTTGCCTCTGAAAGAGAGTTTAAAGGGGGAAAATGAATAATCAGTGACAGTCGCAATCGCTTATTGCCTGAAAACGCTGAAAAATTGATTTGGTTTTACTATAATCAGCGGGCTATTGATTACAGGCTCAAAAGTGCTTTAGAAGAATAGGAACAAAGCGATTGTTTTAAGGAATAATAATTTGCAACCACTTTTTTCGTGCAAAATTGTAAGGTATTAAACAGATTTTACTTTGATCAATAAAACTTGATTTGTTTTATCTGTTATAGTTTCACTTGCCTGACAATTTAGGGCACACATATCTTAAATGACTATCATAATATGTTATTGTTATACTAACTGTAACCCCGAGCCCGAAAGTTTGGGGATAAGTGCAACCCCGACCCCGAAAAATTGTGACCCCTTACGTTCACTACCTGTTACTTTGTTGGGCACCCTGTTGATGTCAATTTGTGTGGGGAAATCGACATGCAAATCGGAAAAATGGACGACCAGCGGCCCAGACATTTGCATAGAAGTGGAGCGCCAAAGAAAGACCAAAAAATGATAGTGAAATCATTCGTTCACTATTATCGTCTTTTTATAATATTCTTGTTTATTTTTGCTGGCGTCCATAAATATGATTCCCAGCAGTTCGACTTTGTTTTACATATTATTTACTGTGGTATACCCACATTCTTTTACATATTTTGTCGGAAGTATTGTTTAATACATTTGTTTATTTATTTAGATTATTCGTACCGACAAAGGCGGAGGGCCAGAGGCCCAGGCCCTGGCTTGCACCCCGCAAGCTTTGGGAAACCCTCTACGGGTTATACTCAAGTAAGTTTATCCCTGAGGGGATCCCTTGTCTCAGCTAGGAGACTGCGGAGCTCCTTGGTGAGGCCCCGCATTTAGAGTAAAGTTTATCTTTGTTGTTGTAGGTCGGGGATAATCGGACTGTTGCACTATCACCGAGGCTTAGCCAGGGGATTAGTTCTAACAGATCAGATCAGACCCGAAGCCTCAATCTTTTCTTACGACTCTTAAGAAAAGACCTGCACAACAAGTGGTGGCTTTTAACTCCTTACCACGGAACTTCGTAGTCAGACTAGGAGAAAAGAAAATCCTAGGATACCAAGAGGTAATACTTTGCACAGATCACCACCCAGAGTGGCGAGTGCTGGGAATCTTGTCAATTTGGGAGACGGAGATCAGCAACAGCATGCTGCTCCAGACCCAGTGATCCCATATCAAACTCCCGCGAGGGTTCAACCATTGCAACAAAATGCAATGCATTTTACGCCGCAAGATGCAGGCGTACCAATTGATCGCCCACTAGTGATTGCCATCAATCTGCAAGAGGCAGGCCCGGCAAATCTGAACCCAGACGCCGATGGACCGCCGCCGCAAAATTTGAAAAGGTCACCGCTGCCAAAGGTGTAATTAGCAGGACCGAAAAGGGACGTCATTACACCCGAAATTCGACCAAATTTGGAAGAAAGGGACCCTGAAATCAATCCATGATTAGAGAGGATCCCGCAGGAGCAAGAGCGATTCCAGCTGCAGGAAAGAGCTCCTGAAATGTCCAATCAAGAGTTGGCGACACAGCTATGTGAATTAAAAGGGACCGTCGAAGCTTTGTTCGACATAATCGCGAATGCGGCCACTGAGGACAATAAAAGGGAAGCCGACAGGAGCCGGATAGACAGGTTAGACCATGTGTTAGGGGTGCAGAAAGAGACAACTGTCTCACTGCTGAAATGAATGCAGGGGCACGGCCTAGCAATAGGCCTGAATTTGATGAAGGGCAAAAGCTTAACTTTGAGCCCAAAAGCTGGAGAGGTCCAGCTAGAGATTTTCGATTCAAGGGAGCTGAGCAATCAGCAGACTTTAGGAATCCAAATCAGATAGCTTCGCAGCATCCAACTTTAACAAGAGCGGTCTATGATGGTAGAGGAAATATAGTTCATCCAAATACCCTTAGACCAGATCAACTGGCATGTTTCCCATATAGGGATTATAGGTCTGACAAAGACAATATGCCATCATATCAAGGAGGTGTACCACCTCAACGAGATCCAAATCGAGTTATCCTGCAATCCCTCAACTCTGATCTTGATCCAGTATTAACAGCAGCTCATGATCAAAGGGAAATGCCATCAAATAATTTGGCACAGGAAATTGTAGTTAGGAATATCATTAAAGGTGTGTTACCCAAACTTTTAGATGAGGGTATGGTAAATCAGCAGGTGCTTAGCTTCTTAACAGCACTTGAAGGGGAATTCCGTAGGGATACACCCGAATCAGCTAAGTATGAAGCACTGCTGAGGCTTTCTAAGGGTAGACTAAAGGCTGTTGCAGGAGACAACATGACTTATAGGGAGGCCAGGAGAGCCATCATAAATGTCTTTGCACCTGAGTGTAACCTGGAAATGTTAACCAGGGAATTATTTGAGATCCAACAAAGACCCAATGAACAGGCCGTAGAGTTTCTGAAAAGGGTCAGCATATTAGTGGAACTAGTAAAGGGTGATTTAGACTATCAGTCAAAACAGAGACTGATCATTGACACCTTTATATATAAGAGTGACCCCACGTTCCAGTCTGAACTTAAGAATTCGAAACATACCTTTAGAACCTGGTAAGATCTAGCAGTAGAGGTTCATGACATTGAACGTAGGTACAAAAATGCCTTTCAAAGATACGGACCCAAGGGTACACAACAGGATCCTATTGTTATTAATGAAGTAGGTATGCCTAGTGGGCATGATCCTGAAATTGCAGTAGTTGCTAGGAATCAGTCAGAAGGATATCAACAAGGCCAGAGACAAAGGTTTCGGCAGCCATATCAAACTGTAGGTAATCAGGTACAGGCCCAAACCCAAAGGTCAAGGAGTGATTCTCCTGAATAGAAGAGATTCCAGTTCGGGAAGCCCCTAGGGCTCAGACCGAAAAAGGTAAGAAAGAACCCTTCTATTGAAAATTTCTAAAGAGATGGTACAACTGGTCAAAGGTTCGATCAGCTTCAGCAAAAGGTTGATAATAGGCAAATGGAAAATCAGTCTGATGTGGCCATACCTAGTACCAGTCAGGGAGGTCAGGTTTCCCGAGATCCGACAAAGCCATGGTGTGAGTTCCATAAGAACATAACACATAATACTGCAGACTGCAGGACATTGAGAGTGTTGTCAGAGCGCAGGAGCAGAGGCAGAGCCAGCTTCCCTACATTCAACAGGGGAGGCTTCAACACTTTTGCCAGAGGTAACTATAGAGGTAGAGGAGGTTACCCTAATGCCAATTTTAATAGTAGAGGCAGATGTGCGTATAATATAGGCTATTCAGGTTATCAGGATAGCCATGAGAGTTATCAACAGAATTCCGATTATAATGAATTCCTGGAATTCAAGAAGCAAAAGGAGCTGCAGAAGCAGTTCCAACAGATGCAGCAATACCAACAGCAGGCTGCATTACAGCATCCTCAGCCACCTCAGGATATTATGGGTCCAACTCAGACTCTTCAGCAGGGTCAATTCACAAATCAGCCACCCGAAAAGGATTATTCGAGTGTAATGGTTGCAAGGCAATCACAAATGAGTCCTTTAGGTGAAGTAAATCAGAGAGTGAACTGCCCAAATGTTGTATTAGGTAGCATTGTTCAAATGAATGCAATTGCGCCACAATGTGTAGTACCATCGGTACAAGTAGTAAAGAGGGGCACACCAGCTAGTCCTCAGGAACAACATTTGCTGGATACGTACCCCCGAACAGCCCCATTCTACATTGAGGTTGTTATAGGAGGTCGTAAGACACTGGCTTTAATTGACACAGGAGCTCAGTGTACTGTAATGTCGGCTAAGTTTCTGAAAGAAACTTTGGGCCCGGATTACACTGAATATCCGAGGATATTAAATGTTACTGTAGCCAATGGTAAGACAGTCCAAGCACATGGGTGTATCCAATTTAGGATGGATACATTGTGTGGACAGTTTCCTGTTAAAGCAATTGTTATACCTGAAGCAGGTGAAAATGTAATTGTAGGAACAGACTTTTTGGCTCATCCTCAGGTAGGAGCCATAATAGATTTCAGAAACAGGACGATGACGCTCAACAACCATCAGCAGCAGATATACGTGACGCCGGACCAGCCCCAAACGAATTGTGGAGAGGTCATGACCACGAGCGCCACGGAATCCACGATGAGCACCGCCGACCAGTATCAGCCAAAGATTTGTCTGCTAAAGGTTTCAGTGCCAGTGGTGAGTGTGAATCCTATCTACTTACCTAGTGGTACTGATATACTTCTGAGAGCAAAACTTTGGGATAAGGTAGGCGAAAATTGCCTTAATGGAATCATCATAGAGTCTGAAGAAAATGAGGAAAGGTTCCACATTGACAGTACCATAGTTGATGGTACAGAAGATGATTTTGTAGTTATGGTATCCAACAACACAGGGTCAGGATGCCATTTGAAAAGAAATGAAATAATTGGCCATACTAATTCAGTGTTGTGTGATACTGATAACCAAGATCAACTTAAGGGGAAGATAGTTGAGGATTTGGAGAAGCTGCAAACTTGTGCAGTTCAAGCTAGACCTGAAGCTCCTCAATCGGATGAGAAAGCATTCAAGGAAGCTTTGTACAATATGCTGACTAAATCCAACATACCATCAGAGCAATTGGAACAAGCTTTACGATGTCTTGCAAAATATAGAGACGTGTTCAGCTTGCCCAATGATCCACCAACTACTACACCCTATTTGACCTGTAAAATAAATACAGGGGATGCTGCACCTGTGGCAAAAAGGTACCACAGGACTGCCATTAATTTACGGCCACATGTTCATGAGCATGTGCAAGATATGCTCAAAAAGGGTGTAATAGAGCCATCAAAGTCGCCTTGGGCAGCTCTGTTATTCCTTGTAGGTAAAAAGGATGGTACCAAGCGACCAGTAGTGGACTTTAGGGGTATAAATGATGTTACCAAGGATGATAAGTATCCCATTCCTAGAATGGATGACTATCTAGACTGTTAAGGTAAAGCAAAGTTTTATACCACCTTAGATCTCAAGTCAGGGTATTGGCAAGTGCCAATGGATTAAGAAAGCAAAGAGAAAACTGCTTTCATATGCCAAGAAGGGCTTTATCAATTTAAAGTCATGCCCTTTGGCCTAAAGAATGCACCAGCCAAATTCCAGCGTATGATGGAAAGAGTTTTGCATCCATATGTGTGGAAAATCTGTCTAGTATACATAGACGATATTATTGTGTTCTCAAATAGGTTTGAGGAACACTTAGTTAATCTAGAGCTAGTCCTGCAAGCTCTAAGAAAGGCTCATTTGACCTTGAAGCCGGAGAAGTGTGAATTCCTGCCTGAGAGAGTTCATTTTTTAGGACATATCTTAAATTCGGATGGAGTTTCCCCAGATCCGAAAAAGGTCAAAGCTATTAATGATTTCCCATTCCCAGAGTCTAAAGGTAAACTGCAAAGGTTTTTAGGAATGTTGCAGTGGTGTAAAAAATTCATACCAGGGTTAGCTAAACACGCTGAACCATTGTATAAATTAACTGGGAAGAACTGTGTTTGGGAAATTACGGAGGTTCACCATCAGGCATTTAGGAGTCTAAAAGAAGCACTATTGTCAGTGCTTTTTCTAAGGTACCCGGTTTTTAGCGGGTCTGCGGACTTTGTCCTTCAGACAGATGCCAGTGGAACGGCACTAGGAGCAGTCCTTTACTAGGAGACCAAGTCGGACCGCTGGGTAATTGCATATAACAGCAGAATTTTAAAAACGGATGAGAAAAAATGGTCAGCCACGGAAAGGGAGTGCTTGGAAATAGTATATGGATTAAAGTTATACAAGCACTACCTAGTAGGTCATAAGGTGATCATAAGAACTGATCAGAAGCCTTTGTTGTCAATGAAGGTCAATGCCATGACCAATGGTAAGTTGAAGAGATGGTACTCATTCATCTCTCAGTTCAACCATAAACTAGAGTATGTGCCTGGAAAACAAAATGCCATGGCAGACCTTTTGTCCAGGATGGATGAACCAGATGATCAAGCGGAAAAGATACCCCCAAAATGGGAACATATGTTCTCAGGGGATAAACGAGAGTCTGGAAATCTGAAAGATCTTGAGGCACAGCTAATTGAGAAAAAGCATTTCAATTTGGTAAAGAGATTCAGAATTCTGACAGATCGGAATCCTGACGACGGTACTCCCTCATATTCAGAGCCTAAAGGTGAGAAAAATCAGAGGACTGATATAAGTCCGAGATTCACCCAGATATATCCAGAAGATTCTGAGGGTGATCCAGAATCAATCTCGCCTGCAGACTTGGTAAATGCCATAACTACGAGGAGCATGGCGAAAGAAGCAGAGAAGAGTGATCAGGCTCAGATCCAGCCTGACGGCAATCAGGGTAAGGAAAAGGTAAGTAGGGGAAACCAGGAAAAAAGTAAGGAAAAAAGAGTAACCTGGTTATACCCAGAAAAGGAACCGGAGTTAACTTTGGCAGATCCGAAAGAAAATGAATTGCCAAAAGGGTTAATTAGAGATGATCTCATGGCCCTCTTGCAGAGAAAAGACGAGGTATTACGACCATACTTTGATAGATTGGGTCCAAATGGGACAACCAAGTATCACAGTGGATTTTATATCCAGAATGAAGTGTTATACCGTGAAGCCGGACAGGGGTCCGACGATCAAGTGGTCGTCTCATCCTGCCTAAGGGACAATACTTTGCACCAGTACTACGGTGCTGTAATGATGACTCATCAGGGGTTCAAAAGGACCCTTGCTATGATTAAGAAACGGTTCTGGTGGCCTGGAATTGAAAAGGATGTCAGGCACTGGATAAAGTTTTGTCCAGTTTGTCAAATGGCTAATCAGGGAAACACGGAAATTCTTCCACTGATACCTATTATTCCACAAGGTCCCTTTGATATAGTATCAGTGGATATTGTGGGTATTTCTCAACTTAGTGAGAAGAGACCGTATGTCATAGTCTTTCAGGACTATTTTACAAAGTGGGTTGAAGCCGAACTGATCCCGGATCAGTCAGCTAGCACCATTGTAGATACTTTTCTACAATCAATTGTATTCAGACACGGGACTCCACGGAGACTACTCAGTGATAGAGGAGGTTGTTTTACCTCAGATCTGATGAAAGAGATCTGCAAGTTATTGGAGTGTCAAAAAGTTTATACAACAGCCTACCATCCACAAGGAAATAGTATGGTAGAAAGGTTCAATCAGACACTCATAAAACAGCTCAGAAAGGTGGCCATTGAGGAGAAAGAAAATTGGCCAAGATACTTGAGAGCCATGGTGTTTGCTTACAATGCCACACCACATGCAGCACGGGGCAATCCCCATTTTCATTGCTTAGAGGTCACGAGGCAACCTTCCGGTTAAACTTATCGAAAGCATATGACATTGTAATGCCGGACAGCAATGCAGAGGCATACAAATTTGTGTTGACCAATCATTTAGTCAACTTATACGAGGATATTGCCAAAAATATCCAGAGTGCTGCTGAGAAATCGAAGAAATACTTCGATAAAAAGTCAAAACAAAATGGGCTCAAGAAAAATGATTGGGTTCTGCTCAAAGTAGACAAGCAGAAAAAATTAGGACTACCATGGTCTGGTCCGTTTATAGTTACGGACATTTTGCGAGAAGTGGAGAACGTTGTCACCATTGTACATTGGGACAACCAGCTAAACCGCCAAACTGTTTCAATCAGCAGGTTGAAACATTTTCATTACGAGACCACTAGAGTCTTGCCACAAATAGCGGGAGCCAATCAGGACGCGCCACGTGACGAAAATACCTCACTTTCCAATATGGCGCAAACAGTTATGACTGGAGCGCCAAACCAAATGAAATCATTTGGAAATTTGCTCAAGGCGAATCTATGCGCGATCTAGCACTGATTTTTTTTTAATTGTGTACATATCTCGCCCGTGTAGGTACTAATTTTAAATTAAATATGTATTATTTTGTAATATTTATCGTGTTTAAGTAATGCTCGTATTAATTTTGTAAATTTTCCATATTTATTTCAGACTTTGGGAAAAATTCTTCCGAATTTTAGACCAAAGTGACAACCCAAAACATTTTGGCATTTTTCCAAAAAATTTAACTTTCAAAATTGTTCATTTTTCTAAAAACAAATTATAGCTGTCCCGCTTATCTGAATTCTAAACTTCCATCGGAAGGGAGAAGTAAAACATTCCCTGAACCGAGATAAAAAGGAAATTAACAGAACTGCTAGATTAAACTTTTTCAGCCTTCAAAAAATTTTTAAATTTTATAAATTTATCCATCGAAAGAAAAATTTTGAAATGAAAAGAGATGGGAAAGGGCGCGAGGAACCACCAACAAGCTCTGACGCGCGAGTGGTCGCACACAGAGCACCACGTCGAATATGGGAGACCCCAGCACCGGCAAGACAACCGGTTTTTCTTTATTGACGGTAAGTTTCGAACTTATTTTATCCAATCTTTTTGGAAATCGCAGGTAATGCCCAGACGTCACTGGAAGACCAGCTCGGCGCTCCAAAGGGCAGATGAGGTTAGAACTTAGAGGGAACAAAAAATGGGAGTACTGAGAAGCGGAAGCTCGAAGCCAAGCAGGGAATTTCCAAACTTGGAAATATACCTGATACCACTGAGAGCTATACGATTCAAGGGAAACCTAGAACCTTGGGTTCAGCCGGTTCAGAGTTTTATCATTCAAAATTTATAAAAAATTATTCATTTTCAAATCAAATCAAATTATATCACTTTCTTGATATCAAAATTATTAAAAATTATCAATCTCGAGCGCTATAAAAATTGTAAATACAGCGCCATAAATGGAGCGTAGTTGGTCGCTCAAGCAGCTGGTCAGAGATTGGTGTCTGATCAAGTGGTGGACAATCGGATCAGGTCTACACTCCCCAACATATAGAGGTAGCAAGGGCAAGATTTGGTAAGGTGTTAGTTGCCTACCAGCTCAATGTTTGTATATCAGTGGCTCACCTAACAACCCTGCACTAAATTTATTTTCTGTGAAACTTAACCCGCTTGGTGTTGTGGTGCTGGTGTAGTATAGACCCAAAAATATGCTGAAAAAAGGGGAATAACCACTAAAATTAATATTATCTTATAATGTTTAGATTACAACGTCAAAAGGGTCGTGCGAATTCACGAACTGGACCAGTGGTTCAAAGCCACTTTTGGATACTGGCCGGCTAATCCCAAGGAACCTCGAATGGTAGACATCGGGAAAGTCAGCCACGTACTCCACTTTAACCGAGAAGTTTCAATCTTCAGAGGACAACTAGTTTGTGGATTCGACGTCAAAAAAGTCCATCAGGATAAGGTCGCTGCCTTGTTCAAAACGAGAGAGGTCGACAATCCAATGGGAAAACAATTTGCCCGCTACGTAAGCTTCGCGCTAACCAACGGTCAAACATACGTTATCGATACGACAACCATGATACTCAGAGAATGGACAAGCCTCCACGACTTCCTCAATTCCAACATGCTGTTCACCGGATATTCCCTACTGGAGGACTTGGTGAGTATTTATAACGTATGTGGTGCAGGGCGAGATAATAAGGACAGGGATAAAACTGTGCCCTCAAGGCATACATGTAACGGAGCTCTGAGGTCTGGGGGGGGGGTTGGAGCACTTTTTTGGGGCCGGGGGTCAGTAATTCCCAAAATTTTGGGGGGAAGGGGTCCCTGAAGGAAAAAAAAATTTGATTTTTTCCATGAAAAATGTCCGAAAACGGTTTAAAAAGTAGTAATTTTTGTCTAAAAAATGATAAAATATGTACTTATGGCATGGAGCGCCGAGAAAATTGACGTTTTTGACCATTTTTTGTTCAAAAATTGACATTTTTCAGTATTTTTCCGACTAAAACTATGGGGGTCCCTAGGGCTACCATATGGCTAGCCATAGGATTGGAAAATCCTGGGGGGGCGGTCGCCCAATGGCTAGCCATATGGTCGACGATTTCTGGGGGGGGTTCCCATAGCACTTCCCCCCCCAATTACATGTATGCCTCAAGGGAACATCTCAGGAAGACCAAAGGTCGGTACTTTGATTTAGACTGTTTCGCTTTAACCATGGTAGGGGTTAACCTGGAGAAAAAGTGTTTTCAAACAGGTATTTGTCCCGAAACCTTTCGGTTAGAGGGACTGTTCACGGAATTTTATTTGATAGACGTGGGTCCTTACCAATATGATTTTTCACTTAAGGCGAACCGTGATCGGTTAGCCAAAAGAGGTATATTGCCGGAAGAGCTTAGATATGCAGCTCTAGACACATACTATTCATTATTGGTTATATTTGCTGCGATTCACTATGGCATGGCTGATCAACTGCTAATGCAAATGCAGATTTTCGATCATGACAAGGTTGATCCCAAACAGATCAATACCGTTGCCTTACACTTTTATCAACAGTATTTAATGATTCCAGGCAACGTAAATAGAGAGATGGGGCTAGGCACCCCAGTAATGGAAACCGATCAGGTACAGCCTAACATGGTTTATCAGATGATGAAATGTGAAATGTACAACCATTGGGCAGTACAAATGCAGGGAAATAACACAGGTTATTATACTGCACCTACGGAGTGTAATCCCGTCCGTCCCCAGGGAGTTCAATTGCCGAGTGGTTTTTATCCACTCCTCCCGAGAGATAGTAAGCCGATGAGGGACGATGGGTACACTGAAGATAGTGATCCTGACGAAATCCAGGACCTTCAAATACCAGACTGGGTTAACATTGCAAAGGATATCTTGGAAAATCTCAAGTCAGGTGGAACCTATTGGGATTTAGATGGTAAGATTTCTTTGACGTTATATGAAAACACTAAGCTATACTGGCAACAGGCTGGGAAGCCCAATGAAATTCCAGAAGAAGTGTTTTCAGCGAATAACCACTACCCAGTGGGTATAGAAGGTCACAGACAGGCCTATAAGACCAATTTTTATACGCCAAATTTGGCCAAAATTCAGGCATGTTGGATGAGCGAAACTTTGCGGAGTTAAAGGTCATCTGTAAGTTCATGCCATTGGCCTATCACTTGGCATGGCCTCACTCAAGAGCTGAGTGCGATTATGAAACTAGCGCACTGCTAAACTAAACTTTTTAAATAGTTATACTAGAGAAGGACAGGAAATGATAAAGTGCATGTCCTGGAAGTCAGGCGACCGCCTGGCTTATTATTTAGAATTAGCAGCGATGCTACCGCTGTCGGAACCCCATTTTCCATCCAAAAAAGGGGTATACGCCTGGCAAAATTGGTTCGGATTCGTCCCGCTATGATCTAGAGAAGCCGAGGAAATATTGCAAATCGGCGACCACAAATCGCTGTTGAAGGACGAAGCTTACAAGGTAAATCTTTATGTAACCTTTTACTATGTAGGCTTCGAGACTTTGACACCGGGACTGCGGTATCCGATGACGGAAGATGCATCGCTGACCGATTATCCAATGACTTACGCACCACGCAACCCGTTTGAGCTCAGACCGGAGTTTGTCAGCAAAAGCTTCCGGGAGAGAACAATTGCTTCGGAGATGCCTGGGTATACGCTAACTTATACCCCAGCTGGTGAGTTGGTATCTAAAGTACCATTAAATCGTCCCTCTACTTCCCAAACGGCGCAAGCCGGAGGGACGGGACAGGTTAAAATGCAGCCGCAAGCGCCAGCCCCAGTGGTTAAACCTACACAACCAGCTTTGGACACTGCTGCTACGCAAGCAGCTGCAGTAGTAGTCGTGGTGCCGCCACCAACGCAACCAGCAGTGGCACAGCCGACTCAGGTAGCTCAGATACAACAGCCGGCCGAGCCTGAGCCAGAAGTCGTCACAATTATGCAATCAGTACCTCAGGCACCAGCTGTTTTGCCACCTAAAGTAAAGCAGCTTTTGCCGAAGATACGAAATTCAGACTCTGAGTCCAGTTCAGAGGAGGATGTTGATGAAGAAGAAGAAGGTGAGATTCTGGAGTCTGAGGGCCAGACATCGGAGAAAAAGGATACGATGGAGGTCAAAACTCAGAAACAGGCTGTTGAGGAGGAAAAGATCCAGACTCAAATTGATGAAGCAGTGACAAAAATGTCGGGAATCGACGTCAGACTGGAAAAGATGCAAGAGGCATCCCAGGAGATACCCGTGAAAGCCAAAGATCCTAAGGATCATGATAGACAAGCGAAGCATGAGGCCCTACAGGCCAAAATCCAAGAGCAAAGAAGGCTGACGCAGCAGGAATTCCTGCGTCAGAGGGCAATTCAGAGAAAGCTGAAGGAGCAGGCTTTAGACGATGACAGCTCAGATTCAGCCATTGCAGCGACAGAGCTGATGAAGAGGGGAAAAATTACTGAGAAAGGAATCCCTGGAGTTTATTCCCCAGATAAAGTTCAGCAGATGTTAGCTGAAGGTATGTCTGAAAAATTTATCCGACACTTGGCCAGAGAAAAGGTAAGGTGTAGGAAATGGCTAGGTAAGGCCAAAGCACACAGACTTGCAGCTCATTGTCAGCAGCAACAAGGAGCGGCCGCCACTGGTTCTGAAAACGACGCCTACGACACGGCTGAGGAAACCACGACCCCCGAATATTCGACAAGTCGAAAGTCGAGAACGAAGACTACTCAAAGTCAAACGAGGATGGAGACTGCAAAGAGTCAAACGCGAACGGAGACCTCCAAAGGCCAGACGAAATCGGATAGGACAACAGCGTCCACTGCATCGTACACTCAGACGCGAACGGTATCGAAAACTGGCCGAGAGGTTAGTATGGCATCTGGTAAATCTAAGTCTGTTCCCACCAGCTATACTGCAAAAAGTAGTAAACCTGCCGGGAGCGTAGTGCTAAAGCCCGACCTTGAATCGGAGGAGAAGTTGATCAAGAAGGTCAAACTGAATGTGGTAGTTAAAAGACCCGAAAGGGAGCCACAGCAGTTTGTCACTCCTGGTCAATTAGCTGAAACTTTGATTGACTATTGGGAGTGGCAACGGGAACAAAGGCGCCTAATTGGGCTGATCTCATTCGAAAATCCAGAGGTCGCCAATTATTTCGCCTTTGACCACCAAGAACGGCCCATTATCTATAGAATGGTCAATGATGCCATGGCCGAGATTCATGAAAATTACCGCCAACAATTCAAAATGCAGGGCGGATTTATGTTTGATGGAGAACGCATCCCAGAGGAAATTTGGGAATGGATCATCTTAATTCTTATTCCCAGATGGCTTCAGGACTATGACACTTCAGACATCTTTACAGCCATTAGGTATGTGACCCTAATGATATTTTTACAGTTGGATTTTGCGCTGATCACGCCAACAGCAATTGGTAGGTGGTATGCCCAGGCGTGTTCGTTTGCGAACAGACAACTAGTCGTTGAGGCCCAGGGAAACCGCGTAGACGATGTCTACATTGCAGCCTTTAATCAGTACATCTTTATGGGCTCGCAGAGGTTAAACCAGATGGGTGTTAAGAGGAAGGCACCAGGCGATGACAGATCGCAAGCTGATAAATATCAGCGAACGGCTGCCAAGAGCCCAAGTAAGTTTAAGATGCCTAGACTTCCTCAGGCTAAGAAACAACCACCGACAACACAACAATCATCTACTGCGACCAGCCAGAGGTCCTATAGTGAGGCTGCTAGCACTTCTTATAAAAGTCCACTTTCTCGATTAAATCAACATCATCAAAATCTCTCAATTCAACTTTCTGGACTCAAAAAGCACAACGCAGCAGCTCCACTAGCAGTGGTCCAACACAAAGGCAGCAGGGGAGAGACGATATGTTCTCAAACCCGGCCCCATACAGGGGTAGGCCGGGGTATGACAGAGGTCAAGCCAGAGGAGGCTTCAGAGGGCACCCTCAGCGACCCTACAGAGGCCGAGGAACCTGGCAATACCAAGGTCAAGACCTGGATGCAGAGTTCCACAATCCGAACTTTCAGCTGCTTGGTAGACGCCGCGGAAGCCAACAAGGCCAAAATCAAGGCCAGGATGGAGGTCAGACCCGAGGCCAACCAGGCCAGAGGGGATACTATCGAGGAAGACCTCGAGGAGGTTACCGAGGCGGCGGGCAGCAGCAGTAATTAGCCCCACATATTTAGGGCCAAAATTTATCTTTTCGCATTTATTTTTATTAATTTCATAAAATATAAAATCCAAAAACACTAATAAAATCACAAAAAATCCAAAAAAATCAAAAAACAAAAAATCCAAAAATATTATTTAAATTTCGGTGCTGCTGGCCATCTAAAATTTTCTTTTCGACAAAACTGGTGCAAAAACGCAACCGTAAAAATATTTTTAACTTTTAGGCCACATTTTTTGCTCAATTTTTAGCGCAATTTTCATTTTGTGATATCCGTACATTCCCCCGTCGTCTTTGTTGTATCGTACAATATAATCTCGTATTTTGATTTTAATTTAGAAAAAATAGAGACGCGGGAAAACGATTTGCATGCGGTTAGACCCACGGCCAACGAATTGCCACAGCATGCAGACCGAGCAGCCGAGCCCGAAATCGACCCGATTCGGCACCAACGTCACCGTCCTACTCCTTAGGGCAGGAGGTTATTCCATCAACGCCGAGGTCAAAATGGGCGTCACTTGCCAGCCATTGCGGCGAAGCCCTTGGTATTCGTTGTGTCCAACGACCAGCACAGGAGTCCGATTAGGACAGACTGTGAAACGGGAATCCGAGTGAGACAAACTGTAATATCAGGAGTCAGCCAGAGTAGTAGATTTTTTTCTTTTGATTAATTCTTTTTAATGCCGGGGTAACCCGGCCGAAAGTTTTTTTTCTACCTCCCGTAGGTCGGTTTTGACACACGAGGGATGTTGGGCACCCTGTTGATGTCAATTCCTGTGGGGAAATTGACATGCAAATCGGACAAATGGAGGACCAGCGGCGCAGACATTTGC
This sequence comes from Romanomermis culicivorax, assembly GCA_963922205.1. Lineage (NCBI taxonomy): Eukaryota > Metazoa > Nematoda > Enoplea > Mermithida > Mermithidae > Romanomermis > Romanomermis culicivorax. The sequence goes on along the minus strand of CAWUHX010000029.1, from coordinate 589,224 downwards.
ATAGAAGTGGAGCGCCAAAGAAAGACCAAAAAATGATAGTGAAATCATTCGTTCACTATTATCGTCTTTTTATAATATTCTTGTTTATTTTTGCTGGCGTCCATAAATATAATTCCCAGCAGTTCGACTTTGTTTTACATATTATTTACTGTGGTATACCCACATTCTTTTACATATTTTGTCGGAAGTATTGTTTAATACATTTGTTTATTTATTTAGATTATTCGTACCGACGAAGGCGGAGGGCCAGAGGCCCAGGCGCTGGCTTGCACCCCGCAAGCTTTGGGAAACCCTCTACGGGTTATACTCAAGTAAGTTTATCCCTGAGGGGATTCCTTGTCTCAGCTAGGAGACTGCGGAGCTCCTTGGTGAGGCCCCGCATTTAGAGTAAAGTTTATCTTTGTTGTTGTAGGTCGGGGATGATTGGACTGTTGCACTATCACTGAGGCTTAGCTAAGGGATTAGTTCTAACAGATCAGATCAGACCCGAAGCCTCAATCTTTTCTTACGACTCTTAAGAAAAGACCTGCACAACAACTTAATCGATGAAAAAACGAAGAAGTTTATCCATTATTTTCATACAATCTTTCAGCAGACCTTAATAAGTTCGACTTTCCTAAACATAAACTTTTTGCATTTAGAAAATAATTAAAACATTATCAGCTCAACAGAGGACATTGACCGGAGCTCCTGCCGGTTGAAGAATGGGAAATTCAAATACTTAGGCCCAAATTACAGAAAGTGGGTTAAACGTGGGTAAGAGTAAGAGTAAAATCGTAAGTAAATAAAAGTCGGGTAAAATCGTAGGTAAATAAAAGTCGAGTAAAATCTCGGGAGGTTAAGGCTGGATAAAAATCTGGTAGAATCGCAGGTAAGATCATGGGTTAAAGAGGGGTAAAGTCGTCGGTAAAAAAATAACCCATGATTTTAACCATATCGAGATTACCGAAGGTGGGCAAAGTAAAAGTTGGTAAAAAAGACATGAAAATAACCTGTGATTTCACCTTGCTTAGCAGGTTTATATTGACAACAAATTTATATTTTTCACGTTAGGCTCGAATTTGATTGATTCTTTGCATGCCGCCGATGTCTTGCAGGTAAAAGTGAATCTGATGTTAATGATGACAATGACGAGAAGCACGAAAATTCAGATTTTCCGGAAATGAATTGATCATCATTGTACATATTTCAGTACAACAGCATCAGCATAAATTTTAGATATCAGTGGGTTATTGTCGCAGAGCACCCTTTACTATTGCTCAGAAGTGCAACAATTTTGAAACACATCTTTTGCTTTTCAAACTCCGTTGAGATAAAAGTAATCAACGGGTTTTTGACACCAATTTTTTGATATGTGTATCTGATGAAAATTGTGGCTTTTGATGAAAACGTTTGAAGCTTAAATAATCTTCCAGAAAGTTCTCCTTAAGCTAAGAAAACAATGACTTCTATGGTCTTTGAGTTAATTAAACAAATACCATCTATGCTATAACAATTGAAATGCACTATAGTCTGTTTTTTTATAAAATGCTTGTAAATCGAGAAATTAACAACTTACGGTATTAGAAGTTGCAATCAAAAAGCACAATGAGTTCATCACTGTGGCGCATGAAGTATTGTAAATAGTGATTATTAAGCAAACCAATACCCCTTACGCTCAAGTTATCCTAATCAGAGAATTCCCTTGAGTGAATTTTATTCCTGCATACAATACAGTGAAGCATAATAATTATTTCAGGATAGCTGCAGTTACAGAAGCATGAGCGCATGTCTAACATATCGGTGAAGTAGCGCATAGCCATGAGAGCTATTGCTTTGTACCGTAAGAAATGTTCCATTGTGAGATATCGGCATTTTAGTTTTGGGATACCCTGTTCATATGACTAAAAACAAGCTCACCATGAAAAACATATATAAAAATGGTGGGTTGGGTAACCCACCACTTACCTATGTTCTGTAATATACCAAAACTAAAAAAGTCGGGTAAATTTCCAAGTTGAACATATGTAGGTAAAATCGTTGGTAAAAGACGGGTAAGATCGCAAGTTAAACTTCGGGTTAAAGCATAGTTTTTTTAGCATTTTACAAGCCATGGCTTGTTGGACTGACAAAATGGCTTGTAGAATTTTAGTCCAACAAGCCAAAATGGCTTGTCAGAATTTTTTGGGTCATGTGTTTGATCATATCGGATACAGAAAAGATGCATTTTGGCGCATTTTAGACGGTCATAATCTCGAAATTTTCCGGCGCTTTGCGCCGGTTATAACATAAATATGCATTATTATTTATTTCCTATAGCTCAGGCGCTGCTTCTAACATGTCTACCTTCATTTATCATTTAATCTTTAATAGTTTTAATCATCTTAAACGTATTATCTCATATTTAATTGGTAATCTTGAATATTTCATCTTGATATTTAATGAAGATTCAAATTTTTCCCTTGACATATTTTTTAGAAAGATGAATATGTCAAGTCTCTAAACTTTTTGAAGCGATTATTCCTTTCTTAATGTAAAATCAATCCAAAAGCTTCATGGAAGTAGTTTTCGGAAATTTCTACTCTTTACTCATATCTTTTCGGCCAAGTTCATGAGAGTGTGTGAATAAATTAATGGTTTTCAAATTTTTCAAACATAAAATTCCAGAAATTACGACTTTTTAACAAAAAATTCGAAACTAATTCTTCAAATAAGTGATTGGAAAATTGATTTTCCAGCATCGCAGAATGTGAATACCCAAAAAAATTTCCGGCGTTTCATGCAGGAAAGATCAATACCTTTTTTGAACTCTCACTTGTCATCATAGAGGACTTGACCTTCGATTTCTCATGTAATTCAAAGTCATTATGTTCTTGGATAGTTTGCTGGAAAATTTTTTCCACGATGCTTGTAGATTAGACTTCGATCAAACTCAAAAATTTCAAATGTTGCCTGAATTTTAATGAATTAACGGCTCTAAAATGTTATTGAATAAATGTTGAATGACATCTCTTTTTTGATCGATTGCCGTGATGCTCAATATATACATTTCTTTAAAAAATAACCTAGCATTGGAATTTATTCACATATACTCATATTATAAAATTGGCTTGTAAAAATTTGGAATGGCTTGTAAAGTTTTAGGTCAACAAGCCACTTGGCTTGTGACTCGTAGGTCAAAAAAAAAACTCTGGGTTAAAGATGGGTAGAATCACGGGTAAAATTGTAGGTTAAAGGCGGGTAAAATGGTGGGTTAAAAACGGGTTACATTACTCGAGATTTTACTTTTACCTTACTTTTATTGTACCCGCGTTCTGTAACTGAGGCCTTAGTTGCTTGTCTAATTTTCGAATTTCAATTTTTTCCACACGACTGAAAACTCATTGAATTCACCGAAAAATATGATCTTTCATCACAGAATAAAGGTTGAAAAGATTCGTTCTCTAGCACTCTAGACAGTGTTTTTTTTTGTACATGACCCATTTGCACATGTACAAACGAGTAGGCAATTTTCATTTGTACATATTTGTACAATGAAAATATTAGTTTTTTAAGCGATTATGTTTGGGTGCTTATTGGCACCGTTTTTTTCCTCGAAGATTTTTTCCACATGAGAACCCGACCCAAAATTTTTTTCCTCATTTTCCAAAAATTTTCCACATTTTTAAAAATGCTCATAATGTGGCTGCGGATGCGTTTTTATGCATTTTAGGAGCATACCCAAGCATTTTATTGTATTTGTAGTCAGAAACCTGCAAAAATGAGGAAAAAAATTGAGAAAATTCTGGTTATGTTAGTCAAAATGAGCTCATGAAGAATATATCGGTCTTCCATAGGAGCGGATAAAGCAAGTTAACGATAGAGTTCTCATGAATTTATCTGCTATCAACAGTTCTGTGATTCCGATTAGAATCATCTAATTTTATTTAGTTCTTGGTCCGGCGCGGAGCGCCGGAAAAATTTTTCGATTTTCACTTTCTAAAATGCTGGAAAATGAACTTTCATAACGTTGGGAAATAAATAAAAATCAGACTGATGAAGTGTAATTTGCTTCCCATTCCGGCGCGGAGCGCCGGAAAAATTTTTGGGTTTTTGTATTCTAAAACGCTGAAAAATAAATCTCTCCAACAGATAATTCGTGAACAAATGTTTTAAAATCGCGTTCTAGAGTAATGTCTTCAATTTCCACCTTCAATAAATGCAAAAGTTCAGATTGCAAACGTTTAAAAAATTCCAATCATCGAAAGAAAAAATTGAGAGACTTGATGAAAAATCTCTATTTTCGGCGACATAATTGACTGTAAACGATTAGAAAATGAAAGAGCTAACTTGATTGATAGAAACTGTTGAGCATTAATTAGTAAGTCGAAGTAGATATGCTAACGGCCGCGCCTGATAGAATATAGTTATCACCAGCGTTGGCAAGGCTTTGGTTTTTTGGTTTTTGTTTTTTTAAAAAAACCAAAAAATTGGAAAATCTCTGGTTTTTTGGTTTTTTTGGTTTTTTTCCAAAATCATTGGGAAACTGTTTTTTCACATTAGTCGGTCGTCTAGGCATGTATAGGTGTCTATCTATACAGTGTTTTTTTTGGTCAAAACTTTTTTTCCACAAATGTGGAAAGGGGTCAAATTTTTTTTCCACATGTGGAAAAAATTTTTTTTGTCTTAAAATCCGTTTTTTGGCTTAAAAATGCTCACAGACGCTTTATCGCACTGTTTTTGAGCTTTTTGAAGCCTTCCGGTGTTTTTAGAGAAGTTAATTCATTAAAATTGGAGAAAAAATTGAAATGTTCCGACTTAAAAGCCTAATCTACAAGCATTAATGAACAAATTTTCTAGCAAACTATCCAAGAGCATAATTGACTTGAATTACACAAGAAGTCAATGGTCAAGTCCTCTATGATGACAAGTGAAAGCCCAAAAAAGATGGTATTCTTTCCGGCGCGGAGCGCCGGAATTTTTTTTGGGTATATTGACATTCTGGGATGCTGGAAAATCATTTTTCCGAACATTTATTTCAAGAATTAGATTGTAATTTAGTGTTTAAGACTCGTAATTTCTAGAATTTTACTTGAAAAATTTTAAAATCTGTAATTTATTTGGAAACTCTCATGAACTTGGTCGAAAATATATGAGTATGAAGAGTATAAATTTCCGAAAGATATTTCCAAGAAGCTTTTGAATTGATTTTACGTTAGCAAAGAAATAATCGCATCATGAATCATAGAGACTTGACGTGTATTGATCTTTCTCAAAAGGAAAAAATGCGAATCTTCATTAAATATTATGATAAAATGTTGAAGATTACCAATTAAAACATGAGATACTACGTTTAATATGATGAAAACTATTATAGATTAAGTGATAAATGAAGGTAGACATGATAAAAGCCGCGCCTGAGCTACTTAATGAATAATGATTATTATTAAAGTTAATTTTTGAAAATTTTGAGATTTGGACCTCCTACAATGCACCAAAATGCATGTTTTCAATATGAAAACCCCAAATTTTTCTTCCACATTTGTGGAAAGACCTCAAAAATTTTTTCCACATTCCAGATTTTTTTTCCACATTATAGTGCAAATGTGGAAAAAAAACAGTGTATCTATATCAACAAAACAATTAAATTAGTTGAATTGACTTCACTACAAAGTAGAAAAAAGTCGTATTTTTATGATACATTTCGTACTCAAAAGATGTAACATAAATCAGTCGATATCCTTTGTATCCATCTTGCAAGCACACATTTAGTACATGAGACAACTTTGCTATAATTTTCTCACAAAAAAGTAGATGCTAAATCTTTCTTGGAGTGTACTTCGACCATAGGGGGCGACATCCATTGATCCATATCATCATCAAAATGTTATAAAATATGATTGGGTTTAATATCCTGAATTTTTTGTAACGGTAAGCTTTTCAATTTTCTTAGCTCGAAATTTCAAAATATAAATGAGACAACAAAAATAAAATTTTATACAGATCAGTTAAGCATACTGTAGGTTAACAAAGAGAAGAGCTTTTGAGTGGCTCATTTTTATGTGACTTGACGTTGCCACTAAGTAGAAAAAATTGTGCAAAAATATGTATATCTCATGCAAGCGAGAATAGTACATATAATAAGACCCATTTGCTGTAGTTATAGCTCGCAGACAGGTTTGAAAAGCAAAAATTTGGAAACATCTGAAATTTCTATGTGTGACCTTCAACTATATTCGTAATATTAATAACGTATGTAGTAATCTATCAATTTAAAACCCTCTCATCGAAAACGGTATTGTGTCATTTGAACTTTTCTGTGCATATCAGGGTTGGCAAGACCTGGGTTTTTGGGTTTTTGGGTTTTTCTGGGTTTTTCTGGGTGCATTTTTTTGACAAAATTTGGGTTTTTGGGTTTTTCTTAATTCTTTTAAAATGAGGATTTCATCGTTAATTTGAGGATTTCATCGTTAATTTCCCTGTGGCAAATCCAGAACGAGATTGAGGATTTCATCGTTAATTTCCCTGTGGCAAATCCAGAACTAGCTGACCAAAAAAGTGCTGTGTATCAAGAATTGACGCAGTACATGATTGAGGCAAAATTACAAAAACAAAATAACTCATTTCGCTACCAGACCAGATGCTCGTCAAAAAGAAAAAGTCTGTCCTTGAGTATTGGCTCACAGATGGAGCTGACTGGCCGCTGGTGCAACGAATCGCTCTGAAGGTACACATAGATAACATGTTATTTGTTTCAATGTATTACATGTATAAAAAATTAATTGAGGTTTTTTCGCTCGTTGTCTCTACCGCATCTTCGGAAAGAAACTTCTCTACCGTTGGCTTCATACATTCCAAGCTGCGAAATCAATTGTCGACGGAAACAGTGCGCAAACTGGTATTCGTTAAGACAAACTTTGGGCTGCTAGAAAGTTCCCGTGACTGTGAATCTGATGAAGTGAGCGAAGCCGAAGCGTGAAATTTGATTTCCGTAATTTTCAATTTTTTAAAGTGACATTTCAATTTTTAGTGTTTAGATCATGCAATAAAAAATTCAATAAACAGCCAGTCGTTTTAATGAGCCAAATCGATAAAATCGTTGTGCAATGTGCAGTCGCGTGACTCGTGTAAATATGTTACAACCAAATGTATAGTCAGTCTTGAACACTGTTCAGCAATTTAATGCACTTTATACGTTAAAAATAACATTCTCAAGTAAAATGATCATTCATTAGTACAAAACTGGAACAAAAACCCTAGAAAAACCCACCAAAAACCCAGAAAAACCCACCAAAAACCCAGAAAAACCCACCCAAAAACCCAAAAATGAAGATTTCAAAAACTGGGTTTTTGCCAACCCTGGTGCATATGTATATATGTGATGCATTGATACAATTCTGTAGTTGATTTCTTTCGAGTTTTGATTACTTACATTGTGTATTGTATATTTCTCTTGATTTGTAATTTTTCTTCTTTTCCTTGAATTTGCCCCTTAACTATCGCATGCTCTGTTTCATTTTTACTTTTCTTATGTTCTGCACTAATGGTTCCTTTCTTATGTGCTCACTATTACTGTATTTCTATTGCTATGATAGGGATTTCCTATAGCATAAAATAATGACACTTCCGATAAGATTAATACTTCTAGCTGCCATTTTAAGGCTCCCTAACTAGTCTTAGATGATACAGGGAGCTTCTAGCAGTTTTTTACATAGTTATTTTGATGTATCAAACATTCTAAAGAATTAAACCAGAAAAAAACCACTAAAAACCATTAAAAAACCATAAAAAACCACAAAAAAACCAAAAAGTCGAAATTTCAAAAGTTTGGTTTTTGCTAACCCTGGTTATCACCCATCATACCTGTAAGACCTCCGACCAGTTGGGGGGCATACCTGTACCTGGGGGGGGGTTGGGGGGGGGACCCCCCCCAACTCGGCCAACCCTATACCCAAAATCATTTCCCCCCCCCCAGTTGGGAAAAAATTAAAAAAATTTGTCAAAAAGTGTATGTTTTTTGGCCTTTTTTGGGAAAAATTTCGACTTTTTCCTACCCCCCCCCCCCCCAAAATTTCGGATTTACCCCCCCCCCCCCAACTGGTCGGAGGTCTTACAGGTATGTTGGGGGGGGTAAATCCGAAATTTGGGGGGGGGGGGGGTAGGAAAAAGTCGAAATTTTTCCCAAGAAAGGCCAAAAAACATACACTTTTTTGAAAATTTTTTTAATTTTTTCCAAACTGGGTCGGAAAATTTTGAGATTTTGACCTTTTAAAGTCCACGAAAACGCATTTTTTTCGGTGTAGAGTTCCCCAAAATTTTTTCCACAATGAGAACCACACCCATAATTTTTTTCCTCATTTCGAAATTTTTTTCGTCAAAAGACCTCATTTGAGGAAAAAACGGTGATCAGAATTCAGAAAGTGCTAAAGCTTCGTCCCTGATGCACTCAACTACAGTAAAAATTGGAACTTTCTATTTTAACTGATGAACGTTGTTACCTGCAAACTCACAGGATTACGCAATATCCTGGGGAGCAAACGAAAAGGATTTGTAGGAAAACGCGCCTCATCACGTTTTTGAGTAATAAACAAAATCCACGATTAAAAAAATCGTCAACAGGATCACAAAAAAAAAATTAACTGATAAGGAATAAATCACGGACAATATTTTTTGACAACACCGACAGAAAATATACTTTTCGTTAAATATAATCAAATTATTATGACAAATGATAAAAAAGAAAAATTTATTAAACCATATTTTCGAATTGGTCGATACGGCGTTGCGTATTTCCTGCCCGTATTTGTTTTAATGTTTTGTATTTGTCCCGCCCGGCCCGTTTATTTTCCATATGTAGAACATCGTAGTCGGTCACTTTTTCTTGAACCCGTACTTTTTCCAGTTCAGCATTCAAACTCTAAATTTGCGTAGACATACAAGCATAATTGGCGAGACAAGGAAGGTAAAATTAATGAAAAACAATGCAACTATAGTCCGTTGCTTAGGAATGACATTTGGAACTTTGCCTGCGGAATATCCGTTCCAGTAACTTTGTTGATCTATCTAAAGGCCCATCTATACTTTTTTCGCTAAAAATCGTACGCAAGCGATTTGCTCTTCAAGTATTGGAGCAATTTCAGTATATAATACATCGCAAGGTAGATATTGAAATTTCCGATCGAGAGATACCCAACACCTTCAACAAATGTCTACTGAGCGCTTTAAATCCAGCTTTGACGCAAGAAACGTAAGAAACGCAAGATGCTTACAAAATAGCTGATTTCTGCCACACTATTCAAATTTTTTTTGAAAAATATACTTCACTGGATAGAACTCGTCAAGATCTTTCTTGCGCAAAGAGAAAATGAGGGATTTGTTCGATTTTGATCGTTGCAATCACGTGCGACAGATTTTCGAGAGAAAAGTATAGATGGGCCTTAACAGTCAACCCCAGACAATTGGTGGCAGCGCACCTAGGCAGTTTATTTATTGAGCACTTTTTCCGTATTCCAAGTCTCATTTACAAAAAATGAACCCAGAAAAAGTAGTCAGGTATATTATTGTATACATATGTACACTTTTTTCGGTGATGGTGACGTGGAACATCAATTTTACCTCCAGCTGGCTCTGGATGTTGCGATTAGTTTCGAGCTGAGTTTTACGTTCTATTTCATTCTGAGGCACATTAGCGTAGTCGTCCGAAGTCAAATCGACGTCTGAAAAACGTTAAACTGCTAAATAACGTAAACTTCATTCTTGGGATTTAATCCAACAAAGGGTATTGAAAAACGTCACATGAACAGTTGTTTAACATCACCAAAAACTCGATATCAGCCCGACGTGAGTGCCAGGTTTCTCGCAACTCCTCAAAGATCATATGCTTGAAAATTTGTTTTGTGAAGTAATCTTCATTTCTCGAGTGAATGTATTCTTTGATGAGGGCCAGACTAAACGGCGAAAGCCACCTGTGAATGCGAACGACGGATTGTTTCTGAACGGCTAATGCGGACACCGATGGCGGACACGGAAACCGCCATTTTTTAGGCGGAGTTTGACTAAAGGATGGATTGCGGCTTAGGCAATCCGCATCTGCCTTTCAGACAAAATCTATCATGGGCACCCAAGGGCGGATTCCATTGCTAAGACATACCCCGTTGCTGAGACATTATTCAATTACTTATGTCGCCATTTTCATGATCATTTTCTTCTACATCTTGTTCGGTATGCTCAAAAACCGAGTTTTCCTTGTTATGTTTTGTCGCTTGCGTCGTGGCACTCAACAAGGCGCTAGTAGCTTCCAATTCGCGCTGACGAGCGGCTTCAACTTCCGACTGCAATTCGCGTGTTTTTCTATCTTTATCATCAACCTAAACAAATAAAATGATTAGAAATGTATCGAATCCGCATTAAATTGCTTCGACAGACTAGAACTGAATTCAGCCAATAAACAAATAAAAATAGTGTTTCCCAGCTATACTGTTTATAACGAGCTTTTCATCACCGGGTGCCTAATTTTGAGGCAAAAGGAAGTTTTTAGTGGAAATTTAGCTACTCTACCCCCGCAAATTTTCAAATTTACCACTACCTGGAAAATTTGACTTTGGGACCTGTGGCTTCTATGGGAAACAGATTATTTGATACTTATGTACTTTATGGCCAATCGAATTTTTTCCAAGTTTTTTACACATGCGTATATAAGCCTAAGCCTAAGCCCAAGGCTAAGCCTAAGCCTACGCTTAGTGTGTGTAAACTATACAACCTATGCGCAAAAAACTTGAAAAAAATTCGATGGGCCATTAAGTGCATAAGCGCCCATTATTTAAACATAGATCAATGACACAAGTTCACTTACAATAAAATAGCAAAAAATCGAAATTTCCCGCTACTCTCATTTTATTAAGTCAACAAAGATTACCTCTTTTCTGAAGACCACAATTTCCTCTTCGCGTTTCTGGATTTCTTCTAATAATTTGGTTTTTTCGCTCGATTCCATTTCTCTTTCTTGTTCTATACGCTGGTTGAGGGCCCTCAATTCGCTTTCGCGCGCCTCCAAAGCTTGTTTGGCTTGTGTATATTCGTCCAATTGCTTTTCGAGGCGACCGATCATATCTTGCGCGTCCCGCAACTCTGCAAAAAAGAAATTAACTCAGGCAAAAGAACAAATTAAAAATCTTATTTTACTGAAATTTTGAGCGGAAAATATAAGAACCGCTGAACCGTTTCTTTACACGAACTTCTAAATTAAGTAATCTAGAATTAATATTTTGATCTTTAAGTAAGCGATAATATCGAAAAATTTTAGCCGAAAAAAACGAATGAAAGGATTTCACTTTTCGTGCATAATGACAGAATTTGACAAACCTATTCACGACCATACAGCATATTAAGCATGTCATGAATCCGGTTCCTTTGAATGAATCGGTTCCGGTTAACGGGAAATTCAATCTTCCAGTTCTAAGAACCTTTCAAGGTTCTGATTTCGATAACTGTATATGTAGGTATAGTAACGGTGTGCTAAAAATTTTGTATGACAACTAGAACAAACGCAAGCACTTATGACCTATGTCCTCTTATCAGCAGAGCTAACAGTTTTGTCATATTAGAAATTTTGCATTTCACGTAGAATGATATTGTTCACTTAGATGATGGCAAGCAATTTTAAAGCCAAATTCAGAAAGGATACAGAGTTTTCTGACATTATTTCGTGGTGAACCAATAGAATTAGTTAATTTTCTATTAATTATTCACTACCTTTTTGATGTTCCACTTTTTCAATATCAACAAAGAACTTAGTATACGTGAATTGCAAATTTCGGTTTTGGTTATTCGAAAATGAATCGGCTGCTTTCGATTCTAAATGCCTATTTACAATATATATGCAATAAAACTTGGTGGAGTCAACTTTTTATCAAACTTAAATCGACCATAACGCCATCAAGAACGGACGTTTTTTCGCTGCGGATTTTATTACCATTTTGAGCACGCAACATCTCTTGTTGCATGATTTGCAAGCGTTCTTCGTATTCTTTTTGCTTTTGTTCGGCTTCTTCGCGGGCGGCTATTTCCTTGCTCAATTTTTCGCGTTCGGCTAATTTGACTTGACGCTCTTCTTTCGTCTGGGCTTTCAATTGTTGAATTTCCAATGTGTCGGGTTTCCTTCGACGCATGTACAATTCGTGGTTTCCCATGCATAGGGCTAAAATTCTTTTGTTGACGCGTATGCGACGGGCGTAGAAGACAAAATCCTAAAGGTAAGATATTCTATTAACTAAAACTAAATTTTTGCACTAGAGTATGCAATAATTGACAACTTTTTCGAATTCGATATCTTGATGCTTTATATCCCTTAAATTACACGGTTTTTTATAAACATTTTACGTCTATTCAAGCTTGTTTCTATCAATTTATTTTTTCTTGATGAAAATCAAGTCAATTATAATAGCTAATCGATGCGTGAGTGATTTTCCGATTTGTCCTGCCTACAAAGGCTTGACGAGATGTGTCCTGACATAAAGGCGAAAAATCATCCTTTTGTTAAATAGATGCATAATTTTTTAAAATTATTAAAGCGTATAAAATTCTAGGAATTCCTGCAAAAAAACTAATTGGAAGGGAAGAGCTAACTTTAAAACAGAATTTCAAATTGCAGTGAAGGGATTGGCATCAGAATGTTATCGGGAGAATGAATACTCGGTCAAATACAGATAAAAATATATTAAGTGGACTATGAAGTAAATTTGTCGTGAAAAAATAATCAAAAATAACATCGAGAAACGTTTTTCAGGCAATCCAAAAATGAGAGGACTTCACGGTAGATCCGAACGAAAATTTACCAGATGTGTGACAAAATTATTTATAAAATTCTTTCACAATTCGATTATTATACCACATTCGTTCGATCAGTAGACCTTTTGACTTTCTGTGCCTTTTAATCTTATCTTAAAAGTATGCGCCACGTTTTTCACGAATAACTGATTAGCTTCTTGAGCCAAAAGGTGTGAAACTTGATACTACTATTCAAATAAAAATCACTGCTCGTTATTTCAGCTAACATCTCATGTTCGGTATCAGTCAATAGCATACATGTACAGCATATAAATTCTGATGGGAGTCAGCCAGGACGGGGTATGGAGTAGAAAATTTTTTTCGTTAAAAAGGTCTGTGAAATTAACGTTACTTTTTTTGGAATCAAGTATGCCTTGTTTAGAAAAATTGTTAAACTACAGCATCATTCCCATTTTTATGACTTTCACTTTCCTCTTTTTCATTTTTCTTCGTCATATTCTCTATCATTGCAGGAGTGGTCAAATCTGCTGTGGGTCAGCAACAATCTGCTGGGGGTCAACCCCCCATTCCAACACCTTCTCCCCCGTGCATGTATGGTCAATAGCAAAGAATTCTGTTTTATTCAATTTTCACTGCTACATTTTTTCTGGCGCTAGAAAGAAGCATTCCGGGAGTGGGTCATTGCGAGGAAATTTTTCAAATGAAAATGTAAAATCGAATGGAAATAAAAAGCATAGAAATCAGTTCGGCAAAAGGAAATAGGGTACTGAGAAAATCATAATACAATAAAAACTGGCGTAAAAAAAGCTCATTAGAATGAAGGTCAGAAAAACAAACTGCGATAAAAACAAAACAAACTGCGATAAAAACAGACGAAACTAGTATAATAATCAATACTCCGCAAGGGTGCTGACAGAAGAGAATCAACGAACCGCATTCAGATTTTACAGAAATAAGAACTTACGGGAGACTTTTTATCAACAGGTTTGATGACAAATTTTTTGTCGTTGAAGCTAATGTTGCGAATTTCGCTCCAGGGGAAACCAATTTTCGGCGTTAATTTGTCATTTTTGTCGTAGACGTTCAAGCCAAGGGCGTCAACACCCAAATACAGTTCCGTACTTTTCTTGTTCTTTATATCAAAGTAATTTACGCCGTACATTTCCAGATCTTGAGCGATTTTCAAATATTCACGCATTGCGTCTTCTCTGGGAAGAATAAAAACTAGATTTGGGACAAATTCAAGAAATCAACGGTATTCATGCTATAAAAAGCGTTAATGAATGTAACATAGAATTTTGAATTCCAAGATTCAGAAGGCAAATATCAGATGTTCGAATTACCTTCACAGAAGAATTTAATGTTTCGAAATTTTGATTGAAATTTGAACGGTATTCACTTCCAATTACGCGCGTAACGAAGCGAAGTTAGTACAGTGAAAACGGATTCTTTTAAACTCCGGTCATCGTCATTGTTATGCTATTCAACAAAATTATCAAATTAATTCAAACTACCACGATTTATTTCGGGCGCAATTGTATGCTTTTTTGCATAAAGTTACTTGAAAAGTAATTCTAAGAACCTTATATGAGTTACCGGTCATAACTGTGTAATTCGACAATCCGGACAGTCAACTCAAAAAGGTAGCAACTTCTCTTCTAATGTTTTGGAGACGCTGCTGTTTCTATGATTCTCGGAATGTATAGTCTACATTCACTGGCTGACTACAAACAGTTTTTGAGAGAATTTTGCAATGATTTTTCCCCCAATAGTTTTAGAGATTTTGAATGGCAGAAACTGGAAGAAACTTTAGATCCCAACGTGTTCATCATGCATGTTGAACAATCGGTAATAAATTTTACACCCTCGAGTAAAACTGATTTTCCGACAGTCAGGCATCATTAAAAAGCTTTACATGCACGGGTGACCAAAAACTAAAACAATGAATCACATGTCAAGGTATCCATACATGCAGGCTTTTTTTTTTAGTCATTTTAGGAGCCTGGGCCCCTAAAAGTTCGGAAATGGCTCCTAAAATTTTAGGCCTAGGAGCCATTTCGGCTCCTAAAATTTTGACATATTCATTTATATCATAGTGAATTGTAGCTGTTTTCATTCAATTTTAGATTTGAAGTAAGTGTTTTACAGGCTCTAAAATCATAAAACTTCGAAAATTTTCCGGCGCTTCGCGCCGGATCTTATTATATAATTTTTTTAATTAGTCTATTCACTGTTTCTCTACAAATCAAACTTTCCGGAAAAAAATTCTCGACGAAGAGAAAAAACATGGGGGTTCGACATGGAAAAGATGAATTTTGGTGCATTTGGTGCAAAAGAATTCTGGTGATCAAAATCTCAATTTTTCCATTTTTGTTACTATTATTTTAAATATGGTGCCGAGTTTGAATTCATGATTATTATGGAATGGAGGTGATTTTCATAAATTTCAAGTTTAATTTGAGCTTGTCAAACTTATGAAAGTATGAACATATTTTTTAGTTTGTAAAATGATATAATACATGTTTTCGAACCTTGTATGTTTATTGAATAAGTTATCCTTAAATTGATTTTCCAGCATTTAGAGTGTCAAAATCTGAAAAAAATCATTGCATAGCGCCGGAAAGATATAGGAAACAACAGAACAATGAGAACAGAAGCTGCAATTTCAAAACCCTATACTTCTGAGTCGGAAGGAAATGAACTGAAGTGCAATCTTGGATGAAGACTTGCGCAAAATTAAACGAAATATCGCGTTTTTTGCATAAAAAATTTTCTTTGCACAAAGATTTCTCGGCTGATGTTTGTACGTGTGAAAATATGCCTGTAACTGAAAATGCTGGGTGGAAATCAAATTTTGAACAGTGATTTTTCAAAACTCGTATCAACTGATTGAATATCTACATAATTTAATTATATAGTACGTTCTACAGTGTGTTACAAGCACGCTTTTCAATATTCTTCAATTAAAAATTTTTGGCTCCCAAAATTTTAATTTGGCCCCTAAAAATTTAGGCCTAGGAGCCATTTGGCTCCTGGTTTTCAAACCAAAAAAAAAAGCCTGCATACATGCACAGCATAGAAATTCTGCTGGGGGTCAGCCAGGACGGGGGGGGGTGGAATACATTTTTTTTATCCTTGATAATGAAAAGAAAGGTTTTCTAACATCCAAACAGCATATTTTTATATAGTCAGATACATTGAATAATTTTCTTAGACAGCACTTTTTACAGTTTTAATGTTACTCTTTTGGAATCAAGTATGCTTTGTTTAGAAAAAGTGTTAAACTACAGCATCATTTCCATTTTCATGACGACTTTCTCTTCTCTCTTGATCATTTTCCTTCATCAACTTCTTAATCATTGCTACGGGAGTCAAATCTGCTGGGGGTCAGCAAGAATCTGCTGGGGGTCAATAAAAATCTGCTGGGGGTCAAACGTCCATGTATGAAGGTATCCAATATTTCAAGAACAAACGGAGGCAAAATTTATTTGCATCTCAAACCGCAAGTCACAAAGTGATGAGAAACACCATTCTTCAGACGCAACGCCATGCAAAAAACGGATAATCACGATTTAATCATATGCTATGTCGGTAGTGCAAGCAGATACTTAATTTGCTGTTGGTTGAAATACAAACTAGACGATTTTAAAACGCAATCCACAAAATCATATACAATATGATGTTTTCAATCGACAGCCAAGGTTTTAGATCAACGTTAAACATTCAATAAACAAACCATCTAGCTATACACACTTAAAGATGAGTACGTTGAAAGGGAAGCAGAGCGTCACACATCAAAGTACCTACGAGTTGAAGAGGAGCCTATCGAATGTAATGTACAGGTCATTTCCATATGCACGGTCACAGACGTACTATAAAAATAAGGAAAAGCGGGAACATAGAATTATAAAACAAAATTGGGAAGAAGCTAAGAATGACCCTGGTTATGCTGACTGAGGTAAAACAACATCCTGGACATACATGTAATGGGACAGATGGGGAATCCCCATCCCAAATTCAATTCGCCCAACTAAACCCTCAAAACAGGTCGAATTTCGAAAAAGTATCCATGATGTATACATGGATTTCCCAATAATTTTTTACTCATTGGACTCCAGTCTCTGTTATCAATCGGGGAAAGCTATTAAAGATGGGACGGATCGACTTTTTTTGACTAAATCGGATCTGAACCCTAAAAAATTGTTTCATCGGATTCGGATATAGAAAACTGCAATCGTCAGATTCGGAACAACAGATCCGACCGGATCCGGGTCCTGTATATACATAGCATATTATATATGAATGAACCATCGTATATTTATGTTTATTTCTAGATCAAGTTGTATGAATCCATACTTTTTCTCATTCCAACAAATATTATGATCATTATTGAAATATGAGAAATAAGAAATTGATGGAAGTGCTGAAAAACTTTGAACCAGTTTTTTTGTACGCCTCTATCTGCACCGTGCAGAAATGACCAGATAAATTCTGCGCTGAACAGGTTTTCCCTTTTCCACACTGTTTTTTTTTGTACTTTACAAACGGAACGGTCCAGAGTACAAACGAAAACTTGGGCTTCGTTACTCAAAAGCTGTCAGTATTCAGTATCAATGGACTTTGTAGGACTTGTTTGTTATGCGTCCACATCGAAAACGACAAACTAACAGCTGTGGCATAATAATAAAAGCTTTTTGTGGAGTATTTCACTGGTGCATGTTATGTGCCTCATAATCAAGTGTTTTATGTGTCTGAATTTATAGCCTTCTTATGTGTCTCGTGGAAATAGCCAACGTATTCATATTTTACAGCATGTTTGTTGGATTTTATAACAATGAATCCTTTTTTCAGCAATTTTTCGCAAATTTTGGAGTACAAACGGTTTTTGAGAGGTCGTTTGTATCAGTACAAATGGACCGAGTACAAAAAAAACACAGATTCCACATAAATTTAAATAAATATAATTTGTAATACTTTCGCTTTGCATTTTCAGCCGAAAAAAGATAGTATTAAATAAGTGAAGGAAGAAATGAGAGAAAAATCAACGAATTCACGTTCGTCGCAATCAGAAAGTTCCATTTTCACTATATTTTTAAGGTAAGTGTCGAGTTTTATCCACTTTATTCTGAAACGAGGCATGGCAGTCAGGAATAACTGAGGAATATAACTACACTTTTTGGCATGTGTTCCAAGTTAATTGTACTGAATATTATACGCTACACCTCATCAATGTAGAAACGGCAAAGAAATTTCTCTTATATGCGGAAAATGTCTAAAAAAATTTCCGCGCGACCAAGGAAAATGTGCACTGTGCAAAAAGAAGCCTGGTCATGCAAATACCATAATTAGACAAGTCAACCTAACGGCCAGAACTGTAGCAGAAAAGATGCAAATTACGTTATAACCATTAATCCAGCGCATAATGCGCATAAAATGCTCAAAAAATTTTCTGCACGCTCAAACAGTTCACACCGCATAAAAGAGTGCTTTAAACTATTATTTCATTCCGGAACTAAATAACTTCTGTTAAGTCAATACTAAACTAAAACTAACGACGTAACCTGTTTTTTACCAAAAATAATCAAAGTTAACATTTACAGTCCTAATTGTATAAAAGATGATACAGTCGAAAAATTACTGTCAGCCAATTATAATTTGACTTGCGTTGGTTTGGAAATTTCGAAAAAATCAAGGCAAACCCAAGCGGATATAGTTTTCATTATGATCGGATCTTAATATTTGACATCACAGGATCGGCATCCGTATTCAGGAACTTCGTTTCATTGGATCCGGATCATGAAAATTTTAGTGATCGGATTCGGATAGAGAAAACGGAGCGGATATTTGCGGATCCGAATACCGAATATCCGTCTTATCTATACCTGTGCATGGTCAATCAGCCCGAGGCGGGTAAACTCGGATTTCGTTAAGGTAGTAAACTAATTTTAAGAAACCCAAGCAGAGAGAAAACTCAAACCGCCAAAATTCTGTGGTAATAAATGGGATCCTGTTAAAAAATGCAGGTAAAGCAGCTTCTAGGTTCGAAAGACTGGTAGCAACTCACATATGGTTCAAAAAATCAAGACAGTAGATGTAAAAATCATATGAACTTCCAGGAATCGTATATATATATATATATATATATATATAAATATATATATATATAATACATACAAGCCTGTAGCCATGAATTTTTTTTTGGGGGGGCGGCACATTTTTTTCACTCAATTTACCGTAAAATTGGCATTTCTGACTTGACTTTCCTTTTTCTGACTTGACTTGAAAAAAAACCAAAGGTTTTTATTCAATGCAAAACCTTTGCCTTTTTCAACACGCCAAACATTTCGGGGGGGGCATGGCCCCCTCCCAAACCCCCTGCCTACAGGCCTGTATATATATATATATATATATGTTGAGGGAAATTTTATATTTGTCAATCATATGGCTGGAATGAACTAACCATAGGAACGCCATCTTTTTAGACGAAAAAAACAGAAAAATGTCAATGCTTTACGGTAAAACAGTCATTTTTTAACATAAAAAGGATGTCGGTTTTTTGGCTCTTCGCGCCATAGATACATATTCTTACGGCTTTTAGACATTTACGACCCACCTCCCAAATTTTGAGCAATCGATGAGCCCCCAGACCACGGAGCTGCGTTACATGTACGCCTGTAAGGTCAGGGCCTGAGCGAGTTATTACATTCATATATCACTCTGAACTTCATAGATTATGTTTATTATTGCAAGCAACCATCTCTGACTATACTACAAAAAACGACTCTCACTGGACTTCCAAAATAAGAGCCAAAATCCTGGAAAAGCTATGGACATAAAGAATTATCTATCTTCTAAGGCATTTAGTGACCACGGCAGAGGCTAACGATCAATTATTGAGCCTCAGCAAAATCTGCGGTAATTCACCACATTACAGCACTATCTCTTACAAATTTTAAATTTGAGTTCAAATTTGACTAACAGAAAATTTATAGAAATCGAACAAAAAGTTCACTTTTCAATACAAGAATGACCATAAATCCCTTTACCTAAGCATTCCTTTGTGTTCCGACCACCAATTAGTAATACGTTCGACCCATTGTTCAGGAGTCAACTTGAATTGTTCTCTAACTCTATTGGGCAGCAAAGCTTGACCCCATGCGGCTTCTTGCTTATTTGTTTCGGCATTGTAGTCCCCGTATTTAGCTTGCAAAGCGTAACTTGCCAGGAGGACAGTCGTTTCGGGCGGGCAATAAATTTCATCGTTCATTATTGCTTCCTTGACTTGTAGATAGAATAATCGCTAAAAAATTTAAGAAACATTGTTTTTTAGCGCCGCCGTAGTAAAGTTAGACCTGCGCTAATTAAAATTTAGTCATAAGTCAGAGCGTTAACGAAAATTATAACATAGTAGTGATCGTACGGGGTCCCCGTCCACGTCCGCGTCGCCGGTCTAAAAAAGTCATCGGGGATTCCGTTTTTCGGGGAATTTCATTTTAGTAATGCAATTTGTTCAGCATACCACATTTTCCGTTAACTAATATACTACACTTTAATTTATTAGGTACAAAACAACGAACAAAATTATAGAAAAATATAGTATTATACATATTACAGGGTTCATACACAACCTGGAAAACCTGGAAAACACAGGGAATTTTTTTCATGTCTGGAGAACCTGGAAAACACAGGGAATTTTGTGGAAAAATAAATATTTTGTGTTGAAAAGTATAGAGGATAATCGTCAAATTTTTTCGCCGCGCTGCGGCGAGTTTTCTTATTCGACTATGCACATTGAAAGTGAAATTGCTTAAAATCATCGAGTATTTGAGATCGTTTTTTTTTAGTTTTTCAACTTCAACTTTCAATTTAGCCTTTAAATTATTATGTCAAAGTCAACGTTTCCATTGGATTGTATGGGTAATATTCGAGAAAACATTCAAACTCCTCATTTATGCCAGGAAATTGGAGACTAATCAACAAAATGTTTTCGGCTATTAGAGCATTCATATTTGCGAGCGAAAAAAAATCGAGTCTGTTCAGAGTTTTTTTTTAGGTTAATTAAGAGCCATGGCTTCTAAAAACTCTGAGTGACTCCTAAAAACTTAGGGACACAAGCCAACATGGCTTATAAAAATTAGAGCCTAACAACCCTTTTGATTGGGTGAGTTTCCTGTCCAGAGATGCATTTTATGCGTTTTTAGGAAAACATATCGAAAATTTTCCGGCGCCTCGCGCCGGATTTCAAATCACTTATGATTCTTGTTATTATTTCTGTTGTGCTGGCTTATAGCTTTTAAACATCAGCATGTTATGCATGAATGTTTGACCTTGTATTGTTTTTTCACATATTTGACTAAAACCTAGATTTTTCTAGATTATTTCCACAAAATCATTTTGTGGTTCTTTAGAATTTTTGACTTTCGGGAAGATAACTTTTTGCATTGGGAAAATGATTAAGCGTGGGACAATAGCAGAGGTTCTTCTGTCTAAAAAAGTCATTCAATTCATTGCTGCTTGCGTATTTTAGTTTGCCTGACTGAAAACATGTTGAATTCACTGAAAAATTAGACTTTTCAGGTAGGAAATAGATATTAATGATAGTCATTTTCTAACGATATAGAATATCAAAATCGAAATTTTTTCCGATGCTCTGCACCGCATTAATTACCGATCGATATCCGAGTCTAGAGTGAAATATCTATCACACTTTTTTATGGTTTATATCAGTGTTTTTTTGCACTTTGCAAAACTTTTTCCGCTCGTGCAAAACTTTTTTTTCAGATTTTTTGCACCTTGCAAAAAAATATTTATGAAGTGTGAAAAAATTTGGTGTTTTCATATAGAAAAGATGCATTTTGGTGCATTCTAGCAGGTGCAAATCTCAAAATTTTCCAAAAAAAAGTTTGCAAAAAATTCAAAAATAGATTTAATAAGCATTATTATTTATTTCCTAGCTCAGGTGCAGCTTCTGGCATGTCTACCTTCACTTATCACTTAATCTATTTTCATCATCCTAAACGTATTATCTCATGTTTTAATTGGTAATCTTCAATATTTTATCTTGATATATAATGAAGATTCACATTTTTTCCTTGACACATTTTTTGAGAAGGATCAATACGTCAAGTCTAAACTTTTTGAAGCGATTGATCCTTTCTTAACGTAAAATCAATTCAAAAGCTGTATGGAAGTAGTTTTCGGACATTTCTACTCTTCTACCTCATATCATTTCGGCCAAGTTCATGAGAGTTTGCAAATGAATTACTGGTTTTAAAATTTTTGAAATAAAAAATTTCTAGAAAGTACGAATTTTGAACAGAAAATTCGAATGTAATTCTTGAAATAAATGTTAGGAAAATTGATTTTCTAGTGTCGCTGAATGTCAATACCCAAAAATTTTTTCCGGCGCTTGGCGCCGGAAACATTACTATAATACACATTATTCCCACCTGTGGGTGGATGGGTATAATAGATATGCATAAGCGTTTATATTAACTTACAAAGTTGTGCTAGACATGGTTCTATTTTAAGCATTATTGAGTGACCCTATATGATTTTGTATAGTGTAGGTAGTTATCGAGATCTTTTAGTCATGTCTGGGCTGATGCAGTCAGTTGAATATAGTACAGAATGAGGCAGACAATGTTGTAAGAATATAGTCATAGTTTTTAATTGATTAGGTACATACTTGACCTGAACAATCAAGATTTGAGTCCTGGAAAATTCTCAACTCGCATGTTTGATTGATTTCAGATTTATAATAGATTATATACAGATTTTATTGACTTCAGACAATATAAATGAGTACTCATGTAGTATTTAATGTATGTGAAAATATCTCCCACCATCCCCGAAAGAACGGGGAAAACTCGTCCCCGTCCCCGCAAAAATCTGTCCCCGTACGATCACTAGAATATAGTAAGGTTTCTAAATGAAGAATATATTCTATTTTTTAAGCTTACAACATTTTATACAATTAATAGCACGAACCAGGTTTTTGTCCGCACACCTTCGGCCATACCTGTAAGAGGTCCGACCATTTGGGTCGAGAATTTGGGAAATTTTGGGATTCGGGATTGGGATACATTTGGGAAGTAAACCCAAAATTTTAGGGTTGGAGTCCCAAAATTTTGGAGAGGAGGTCGAAAAAAACCCAAAAAAGTCAAAAAATTTCCCGAAAACGGCGAAAAGAGCCAATTTTTTCCAATTTCCGGAGTTTGGGGGGGGGGTTGAGCACAGGGTTGACCAAGTTGGGGGTGGGGGTCGCCTAAATGACTCAAAATTTCTTCCATTCCAAGTTGATATCATTTTGAAAATGTGTAAAATGAGTGAAAATTGCAGGGAAACTCTTGAAACGTACCTATCTGTTTTCTTAAGTGAACAATACTATTGTGGAATAATTGTGAAAAAAAATTGTTGCTGCTAGAATTTTTGTGACTAGAGCTGAAGATTTATAGATTTCAATTTATGCTCCATTCGAGCGCCTAGCACCGGAAAAATTTCTAGATTTTTTAAAATTCTAGTACACTAGAAAATGAATATTTCCAACACGTATACCTACAATGAAAGCTTTATATACATTTTCTGTCTAAAATGATGTCTTCATCGTTTTCCAATGAATACATATGTGTCACAAAGTTCAGAAAACTTAAAGCGAGAGAAGGAACTTATGGAGACGAATCAACATATCTTAATCTCCAATGAGATGCAAATAGGATACTGAAAATTACCGATTGGAAAATGAGATGATATACTTAAATAACAGTGGAACGTTAACCCGACGGCGCTGCGTTGGGGAATTTTTGAAAATAGGAGCTTGTGAAATTCTCGAAAATGTGTTTCAAAGATAATTTGTGATTCTATTGGTATAGATTTTCAGCCGGAAAATGATGGTATCAAACAAATGAACGAAGAAATGAAAGAATAATCAACGAATTCGTATTCTTCACAATTGGAAATGTCTAATTTTCACTATATTCCAAAGAAAGTTCAAGTTTTACTGACTCTAATATTAAATTTTGCAGATCCATGTAAGCAATCAAGCATAACTGAGAAACGAAATTTTTCTTTTTGGCCGTGTTTCAGCTTGATTGTAGTGAATATTATATGTTATTGTCATTGGTAACGCGAAGAGCCGGAAAAATAGAGATTTCGAACTTATGAACCGTACAAAAATGCACCTTTTCATCAATGACAGCAGCAGAAGAAGAAAATATTAAAGAAATCCCTTCTGTACGGAAAATGCTAAAAACACTCCACACTTAGCCGAACCACAGTTTTTTCCTCAATGGACCATTTTTGAGGAATTTTTTTTGAAATTGAGGAAAATTTTTTTGTACTTAGGCATCAATTTGAGGAAATTTTTTTTGATGGTTTTCTGTTCGGAGGTGCATTTTACGCGTTATAAAATTGAAAATTGTTGTTCAATAATTAATAACATTTTAATAAAATTGTTATTCAATAATTTTTCTATATCAATCCAATGCGCGGTTAGGAAAAGTCATTCTAGCTAATGGTTATAGCTTTTAAGTATCAAGATATTATGGATAAATGTTTGATCCTGTGTCGTTTTTTTTTTGAGAATTTGGCGAATAGCAAGATTTTACTCGGTTATTTTTCCGAAGTCTTTTTGCGGTCTTGAAAAAGATTTTGACATTTGTGTGATTAAAACATTTTGAATCAAAGTGGGAATTCTTGGTGGTTGAAGAACCAAAATTCTCGGTTGCTTTCCTAGTTTTTGAATTGTAGTCTGCCCGACTGAAAATTCATCGAATTCACTGAAAAATCAAACCTTATGTCTAGTAAATAAAAAAGGTTTATTTGCCAGCGTTCTAGAATATCGTAATCCCAGAAAAATTTCCGGCGCTAGGCGCCGAACAAGTCACTCATACCAATCTTATCATTTTCTCTTCAAAACTCGGAAAATTTCTTTTTAAAAGCCTAAAACCGACGCGAATCGAATGAAATAGAAGAAAACTAGACTTTGGTGGTTTTTCCGATAAAATTCAGATAATTTATTGATTTTGGAGTGAACAACCAAAAAGTTATCTGTGCAACGAAAAATTTTCTCCAAGTTGCACATTGGAACCTGGCCTTTGCAGAAAAAAAAGCCCTGTGGTAAAGCTCATACCTTTATGTCCGATTGTTAGCTGTTCGGAATCAGTTTTAAAATTTCATTTTTCATTATTATCTTTTTATCAAAGTTTACTGTTTGATTTACTTTTTATGTCAAAATTAGGTTAAAAATGTCGGTTTTTAGGCTGAATAAGATGCAAGTTAATGAGAAACGTTCAAAAAACACATCAGAAATGATTTTGAGCGGTTTTTAAGCAAGGAAACTAAAAAAAATTGATTTTTTATCATGAGGTGGGGTTTTTTCCCAAATGGGGCAAAAAGTTTTCAGCAAAAAAACAAACGCTGAGCCGAACCAAAGAAAAAATATCTACCTACTAACTCAGTCTTGTCTACAGTATTAATATTGCGAAAAATAACTGAATCAAAACATTGTAGATCATGAAAATACGAATATTATAGAAAATTTATGCGCTAACGAAACATGCGCTGATACATCCAAGCAGTTATTAGCGGCAGTGCTCATGGGTATGCCGCTAAAAAACAGTTGAAAGAAACAATGAAAAATTGAAATAATTAAGATAAAACATACAGCTTACTAAAGTAATATCCTGAATAATTTCGGCAGACACGTCCTCAGGGAAAAACTTTGCCAAAAATTTTAGCTGTATCACCGAATCTTTCTTTACATCTTGGCTCAAAATCTATAAAAAAGAAAAATTAATCAATACCAACGTCAAGAGCCACTAGACCGAGATCATGAACCATAAAAGCTTTTGGTATGGAGTTTTTGGTATTTGAAAATGAACGAACTATGGAGTCCAACTGTGGCAATGAAACTTTAAAGCAAATTTATGGCTAGCGAAAATCTACCATTCTTAATACTTTTTTGTTCAATTTCAGCCATGTCGGATCATCCTTCGAATCGATGTATTGTAACCCGAAAAACCAAACTTCCTTCAAATTTATCGTTTTTGCAACCTCAAAAAATTAATCTATTAATAATGGTTTTAACAGCGTCCAAGTTGAGAAATTGGAAAATACTTGATCAAATAACTGTTTTCCAGTTGTGCTAGGCTGAATGGTGAATTCCAGCTCCGCGTCCATTGTTGTGACGCGAACATTAATCTAAAAAACCAATAAAAGGTCGGTCAAAATTCAGAACACCACAGTCAATTTGCAAAAGGCTCTTAACACAACGCCAAAACTAGAATTGAGAGAAACAGTTATTCTAAAATCTATTTTCAATAGCCAAAAATCAAGTCAACATATTCTGTTTTTCCCAAAATCGACCAAATAAAATTTTTTCATATTCTAAAACGTATATCACACAATATATAATTACTATCTTACCATTTTGCTAGGCATCTTTGCAGAATCGTAAGGCTATCTTTTGGAAAAGCAGAAAAAATAAAAGCTTTCAATATCCGCAGCGCTAAAGCAGGCCCCGGCGTCTACCTATGGAATAAATGTTATATTGAAGGAACAATTATGAATTTTTGGATACAGCAAAGTACAATAATCAATAGAAAATATAATAAAAATACAAATTTTTTACGTTGAATTTTGTGGATGAGGCCAATGAATATATACAAAAATAGTTAGTTAGATGCGCGAACACCAGTACGAAACCTGCTTTGCTTTTCAGACTAAACTAATCGACTTTCAGGAGAGTTTCTATATACATATCTAATAATAGGTAATAAAAACTGACCACTTTCACTCATGAATGTCAGAATAGGGTTGAATATTCTTTATCATTTAGAACACAAATTTGTGTAGTATTTAGTTTATAATGGATACGAAAATGATATATCTCGAACAGTATACCAAAATATTCGAAAGTTTGGTAAAACGTTTTTTCGTACTCAGATACGACTAATCAAGAAACCGTCTTGCATAAGGCGGGAGATATAGAAGTGAAGAAAAAGAGCTCCAATTTCTAAACGACTCCGCGTTGGAGGCAGAACATGACTACTGCCACAACAAACTGGTGCAGAAGGGTGCGTTTCGATAGGCGAAAAATCATAGCGAAGCACATTTGTTACGTATACACACATAGACCAATACAATCTTTCTTTTTTACCGAATAACGAGCAGGTGAGTCAGTATAGAACAACTTTTTACAAAAACATGGAAAACTTTATCACAGGTGCGGTAGTTTTTTCAGCCAATTCTCAAGAAAAGGCAAACTTGGAAAAATCACGAGAACGAAATTCGATCCCAAATCAGAAGACTAATAAGTCAATTCCTACTCTGATACTTATTGTATAGATTAAACTAATTTTCATTCAGTCCCTTCCACAAATGTACTCATGAAAATTATTTACGTTTCCAGAGAACAGTGACACGAGAGACAAATTCATTTTCACTCACAGGGCTAAATTCACTCACATGGCTAAAGTATCTCTCGATTTACGGGTTCGAAACACATCAATTCGTATAGAACCCCTGGCGGTACGATAACACCAATCCAGATATGCGAACGGGAACTACAATACTCACAGGAAATGAGCAGCATTCGATTTCTGACTAATTCAGAAACAAAACATACTCCAATTAGACCTCAAAACATGTTCCTTCCGACTGATGTAGAAATGAGGAGCACGCTAGAACACATCCATGTGCGCGAGCAACACACTCCGATCTCAATTTCCGAAAGTAAGCTGTAGGAAGAATCCGCACAATCTCCAGCAAGATGGAATTATGAAAAATGTTTATTCAAACGTGAGGAAAACATATAAAGCTATATCAATCAACTGATTTTAAGTAAAGAAGGCAAAATATCAATTATCACAAATACGGGAACAGTGAAAAACTGTATTTTTGTGAAACGGCGACAACTAAATTTTCTCAGATGCTTCCACGTATATCACTAACGTTATTTACATTGATCAAAGTGAAAGAACTTTTGGTATAATTTTCTGCTCGCATTTTCGATAATTCCAATTTTAGTTCGTTCAAATGTTTGGATAGAATGTCGACTTCGTCTAATTTACATTCGATAGTCGCCGCCACGATATCCCTTCAATTGGAAAAAATGTGTCGATATGATGCTCCGTTTATAATCCATGTCACGTCTATGTCGCGGCGATTTTGATCAATCAGATTTCAATGCACACGGTACGTGACCAGTCGTATCCAGCATTAATTGTTCAATGCGCAATCTGATTGGTCACGTCCGCCGTCGCCGTGACCGTGACATTGAGTATAAACGGGCCTTTAGTATCACATACGAAAGAAACGTTATCAAAGTAGATCTGACCGGCAAAAATCAAGATCTATAAGACTCGAAGCCTATTTTGCTTATAAAAAATATTTGCCTTTTGACTTCAGAATGAGTTCAAAGTCAATAAGGTCAGAAATATATTAATGCAGTAATAGAAATATAAGATAGTATGTGTCTTCTGCCGGACGCGAATCAGGAGTTTGACTACCTGCTCACATTACCGAAACATAACTATAAAATTGATATTTAAAATAAAAGTGTCCAATAAATTGACATTTGAAGTTTTTTAAACTGCTAAATCCCTATTCAGAAGTGAAAGATCCTAGGATTTTTGTCGGTGACTCTATAGAATGAATGAGCAATTTACAGAAAGCCCAATTCAGAAGAGAAAAAATCCTAGGATTTTTGTTGCCGACAATTGGCGACAGTCGGCAACTGTACTTCTGAATTGGGCCTAATCCGACAATTATAGAAGGAGGAATGTAGAGTGTTAATTCACAATCCAGTGACTTTACTTTTGAATCTTTAGAATCTGTTCTTCGTACGTTCGAATAATTTTGTCTTTGCCATTCGTTGAAATGTCAATATAAAATTCTTCCGGCAATTTTGATCTTTGGATATCGATGTTTCGATCTCGTTTATCTTCATTTCTAAAGTTCGTGTCATAGGATGTGGAAGTCTGTAAGCGAAAAAAACTAATAGTCAACCCGACAGATTGAATTTTGGCATTTTAATCAACCTATCCATTGGCGAAAAAACATTTTAGTGCGAATTACAATCTCACCACCATTTTAGGATTCAGGGAACGTCGATAAAGTTCTATAAATTATACCGACACATTTCATACGCACAGTCTTTTCCTGCATAATTAAATTTGAGTGAAAGTTGAACAGCTCAAAGTTGGATAAGAGGTCGTGTGTACAGAAAAATTCCTTGTCGTGAAAACATCAAAAATATTTTTAATAAACATCATAATGAAGACATTACTTTTTTTGAACAAGATACAAGAGAACTATAATGATATATTTCTTTTTCGCTTTTAACATCTACAAAAAATAGCCCGTATAAAAAGGAAAAATACTTTGATTGTCGCAGCAACGAGGGCTCTTTCTTGGTTGATGCTTGCTTCCAATTTCATCCGAAAATTTTCGCGTAACTTTTCGTACTGTTCCGGCTCTGGAAGTTTGATTAATCTAACTGCAATATCACTAACGTGTGTTAAAGCAAATCGCAGCACGCTACGAATCAAAGAAACTTCTTGGTCAGTTAATTTAGAGCCTAATTTGTTCGAATATCCATCACTTTGATTCGAACTTATTGGCTGACTACCTTCCGATATTAGTTGATTCAACTTGGAGCTGTATATAAAAAATTTGCGTGATCGCTTGAGAAATGAGTATGCCAGCGTCGAAAAATTCTCACAGGACGTATTTGATTTGTTGAATAGAATTTTCAATTTGCGATAAAACATCTTTGACAGCTTTCAAGTCGTATTTCGATTCGCCACGACTGAAATGTGGACACATCGCTATCAGAAAGATGATATAATTTAGCCGCTTTCAAATATATCAAATAGTCGCAAAGTTTGTTTTGTGACAGTGTAAGACATCTAAAGAAGTTCTTTGGCCGTCAAAAAATATTTATAAAAACTATACATTGCTGTGGAGTGGAGCATTGAATGTTATGCTGATTTTACGATTTAGCGGATTATCTTCTATTCGAAACATATCCGCTTTTTACGCGTGAAAATATTTTCAACTATTGAAAAATGTAGTGAACGAAATAAAAGAATATCAACAATAATGCATTACTTTAGGGCCAAGCTCATTTCTTGGTAGGGGCTAAATTGTCTGTTGAGGTCGTTTATTAGCGTAGCCAATCGCTGAAATATAAAATTATGCAGTACTTTTTACAACAGGATGTTTACCGGAGCAAATAGATGGATGCAGGCCCGTAACTAAGGGGGAATGAGGAGAAATACCCCTAGATCAAGAAACAAATTTTTTAGTCTAATAATGCAGCTTCATTGAATTTGAATAGATAAGTTTATTCATAGCCTCATTTTCTGAAGCTTCGCCTCAGACCCCACCACGAGGCACTTAGGTGCGTCATTCTAAGCCTATCAGCCCGACATCCGGTAGCTATGCAATCTCATTAAGTCGAGTGTCGTCTAGGTTAAAAAATTTTGAAATTTCCTGAAAAATGCCTGGATGGACGTTAGTTACTTCAGCTCGACTTATCACGTTTGTTTTTTACAACAAAAGGAAAAACGAACCACAAATAACCCTTTATTCAGACAAATAATATCATTCTGCTGAAATATGTTTCATATTATAAAATTTATAAGCATGTAACAGACGGATTTACAGATTATAGCTCAACAATAATCTGGTTTTGACGACTGAATGGACGTTCCGATAGATTTTTACGTTGGAAGCTTTCAGGAGTACTTCTGCTTGGATGACTGTTTGTAGAGACATTTTGATGATTGAAATTCGTGAGTTTCAAATCTTCTAACCGTCTAAACTGTACTGTTGAACCGAAAAATGTATTCCTCGGGAGCGATTACATCCGTGATTAATTAATCCTTGTTGAATAAGGATTTTTCAGATTCAGTGGGGACCTGTATTGGATTGTTCGATATGAAAGTTATGATATCTATAATCGTACGAATACTCAGTAATCAAAACCACGTAACATTTATCAAGGTCATTCAAATCTAAGACTTACGTCGTATATTTGAACAATTAAAGGCTTAGTCGTTCTTTGTTCTGTTTGCTTGTCTCTTCGGTCCAACAGTTCGTTACACAACGAACATACCCTTAAGTGTGGTTCGCCTTCCTGGTAAAAATTATCAAAATCACCATATACAAGTACATTTCGCGGTGAAGTTTTATTACACTGATCAAATTGATAAATAACTTACTTTTGAAAAACGAGTTATAGGTGGAGAATTTTCCAACCAATTAAAAAAGTAAATAATTATACTTTTTGACGATTTTAGTTTTCATTCCTCACTCCCTCTTCTAACAAAAACTATAAAAAAGCAAATAGAAGAGACAGTAGAAAAAGGTAAACGCAATCAAAAGCAAAGTAAATAAAAGTTGAGAAAAGTGAAAAGCTGTGAACGACGAAATAAGAATATGGAAAATCTAATCCATACCAGAATCCTATCACTTTTCCGAATTGTGCAAAAAAATCAGCCTAGCATAGTTTTGATACAATTTTTATCAAAAATAACTTTCATTCGAGAAAAAGTTATTTTGAATTCGTTTTATTACTCCAGAAACTGTCCCACTCAGTGAGGTGAGCTTATGTAATGGATAAGAAGCGATTTTTGACACACAGGAAACTCAAGACTAAATTTTCTGAGAATTGGAAAATGTCAAGAAGTCTTTTGTGAGAAACGAGCAAGACGCATAAATTCAAATCTAATCAGAATAGCATAAAATCTAACCTGATTATAAAAAGAATTAACGCTGACCTCGCTCCCGTCTCCCTTTAATTTCGACAATCCGGTCAATAGGATTCGTTCGGCTTGACGAAAGTTGAGATTCGAACTGGCGGCCGATAAACGTCTCGCAATGTGATCGGCCGCAGCTAAATGCATCGGGGACGTTTTCGAAGTGCTAGGCGATTCTTTCCGGATATTTTTGGCTGCATTACCAGCTTCGTTATTATAGGCGATTGCGTAAGATGGATTAACCATCTTATCTGACAAGAAAATGAATCAACTTCATCGGAATTTTAGATGAGTAAGAATTTCCAATTGATAAATTACTTATAGCAAAATTCAGATCAGTAAAGCAAAATTTTCTCAGAAATGAATATCATCTTGTCGTTTTTGGAGCACTGATTGAATCAGAAAATGTAAAACACGCTAGCTTCAATGCAAAATTCTTACTCGCATTATTAAATTTTAAAAATTTTGAGCAAGACGAGCACAATATTTTGCCACACAGACGGCAATGATGCTTTCGTCGGGTAAGTGAAAATTTGATTCCGCACAATTTACAGTTGGTAGTTTCGTTGTCACTCAACCACGGAATTGCTTCTCGTTCGAAAGCTGAGAAAGAAAAAAATCAAAAATGAACGAATTTGATTGTTAGTCTTTATACATCTATAATTTATCGATTCAAAGGAAAGATAAGAATAACTTGCGAAGGGCTTACAATGTCGATACCTCAAAAAGGGAGATTAATAAAGAAGGATATGTAAAAAATAATGAACATTGTCAAGTGGACATGGGAGTGTAGAGAAGAAAATATATATACAACTCTGCAAAGGAATATGAAAATAAATTTTTGAGCAGAATCGGGAGTGTCTTCCAAAAATTTGCAATATACAATTTTAAGATTAACGCGAAGGATTTCAACAAAAAAGAAAAATGTTTCCTCAAATAAGCTATGTCAACAGGAAATCAGACATTCAACGAATTGTTTTTTCATTGATGAGTTCCAATCAAATATAAACTTAACTCAAATTTAGACATCTCGAAACAATTATGTAATTAAATAATGTGGCGAAGTTCATATCCAAGAAATGCAGTTTCAACTTCAACACGGAGACAAACGTTTCAAAAAAGCTTGCACGATTTCAAGTGTTGCGAAAACGCCAGGGATAAAATGGATATCCAGAACCGCGAATATCAGCCATTTTTCCGGGATCTGGATCCGATCATTGGAATTTTTTGGATACGGATCCGATAAAACAAATTTTTTTGATCCAGATCCGAATCCTGATCCGACGCTGTCAAAGACTGATATCTAGTCATGATGAGAACTATATTCATCCAGACTTGCATTGTTTTTTTTATTTCCAAACCAACAGCATCCATAAATCATAAACCAACAGTACCCATAAATTATACTTCAGTAACAGTAACTTTCCAACTGTATAACGATTTTGATGATTTCTGGTAGGACTGTAAATGCGAACATCGATTAGTTTTGTCTATAAAAACCAGTTTACATCGTAAGCCTTGATCTAATATTGACTTTACGGACGTAATTTTACTTCCTGAATAGGATAAGAGTTCAAAGCAGGCTTCCATATGCACAGTGCGCTATTTTTTAGACTTGCAGAAAAAATTCTGAACATTTTCTGCACATAACAAAAATTTTTGATCGCGAGGATGTCACAATGTTCGGTCTTTCTTTTATTGCGAGAATCGATAAAAAGGTGCATTGTTCGGATTTTTAGCATATTAAAATCCAAAATTTTCCAGTGCTGTGCGCTGGATTAGTAATTGTAACATCATTTTCATCTTTCCCGCCACACTTCCGGTCCTCAACTTCACTTGTCTAATTGTGGTAATACCGAATGTAAATAATGTGCTTGAGCAGACCTTTTTCTGCACCAGTGCACATTTTTAGTCGTCTGGAAAAATTCTTGATGAAGAGGTGCATTCGGTATGACTTAGAAAGTCAAAATCTCAAATTTTTCCTTCACTTCGCGTCGGCAACGGCTATTACCTATAAAATTCAGTACAATGAAACCGAAACATGGCCATCAAGAAGTGTAGTTTCATTCTTCAGTTATCCCTGATTACTTAGAATCTGCCATGTCTCATCTCATATACATTAAAGTGAACAAAACTCGAACCTTTCTATGAAAATATATTGCAAAATGGAATTTTCCGACTGGGATGAACACGACTTCATTGATTTTTCGTACACTCCACCCTTTACTTATTCAATACCATCATTTTCCGACTGAAAATCTAAACTGAAAGTATTACAAATTTATATTTATTTGGAACAGGAAAAACTTCTTCAGTGTAGAATTTCTCCAGTCATTTCTTCACAGTGCAGATAGAAGCTTGCAAAAAAGCCTAAACCAAAATTTTGAGCTCTTGCTTCAATTTGCTACTCGTTTCAATGATATTCATAATAACTATTGAACTGCTGAGAAATATGGATTCAAACAACTAATTTTAGAAAATTAAACATAACACGATTATTTATCCAAACTATGCTATATGTAGTATCTGGATCTGATCCGGATCCAGTCGGATCTGCTGCTTAGGATCCGGATTCGGATCCGACGATTACAGTTTGTAAGATCCGGGTCCGGCGAAGCAATCTTTCAAGATCCGTATTGGATTTAGTTACAGTCACATCTCTAGAAAAAGCCGATAAGTTTAGTAAGTATTATCAATTATTAGAGCCAAATCGTATTCAAAACCGGTTTGAAAACAAAAACTTGAAAAAAGATAATGAACATGATCAAAATGAAGGGGAAGATACGAATGTATTAAACAAAGTTTGCTCTTTTGCATCATCTGTCCGCATCAGCAACTGGAGGACCGTCACAAGAATTTTACTTGAAAAGAATTCATTAACATAAGGCACAAAAATCAAAGTTTTCCCTCCAATTTTTGATTTGTTGCCGAAAAAGCTTTGTCTGCGCCAGCCCGTCAGGAGTGTTCAATCAAGTTATTTCAGTTTAATTAAGTAAAATTTATGATGCGACCGGCGACTGTTTAAGGCATAATATAGTTAAAAATTTGATGTTGATCCATCGGCAACTGTTGGCTTGAAACCTTTGAAGAAAATTAGAATAATGCAGCCCGGAGTAAATTGAACCTGTTGCACTGACGGAACTCAAGCCTAGGCAGAAACGGACCTGTATTCATTTAGACGATTTTTATGTTTAGCTTCCCGATTAAGCGAACTTGTTTCATGAACTCCAATAAGAATTGACGAAAAAATGAATAGACACCATTCCCGTAAGCTTTAAAGCCAACTAAGCAAGATAATCTACATATGGTTCCGACCTAACGGGTACGCACGACAGAGTCTCGTTCGAAAATATTTATCGAGAAAATTCAAGAAATTACCTTTCCTCTTGGATGGATCGGAGGGCATTTCGTTGATCAACCTATCCAAACGGATCAATAAATTATTGGTTTCGACAGCTGATTTATCAACTTGTTGATCTCGAACGCTTTTAAAGTATGAGGTATGACTGGTTACGATGCCTATCAATTGACAAAGAAATTAAACGAAATGGACAACTGAAAGAAAAAAATTTGCCTAGATCTTGGCGTACGACGGTTGATTCTATATTTTCCTCCGATGTATCGTGGTAAGATTCTTTGACTAATAAATCGCTTTTAAGTAATTTCTGCTTGGCTTTATCAAAAATATCTATGAAAACCAGAAGACTATGATGTTCTAAAATAAGAACCAACTTCAGTAAGACGAGTTGGCCTAAATCCCCATTCTAAACTATGCTCGACGAAAATCGTAATGAATAAAGTAGGTACTGGGATTTTCAACATTTTCGTTTTTGAACCCGTAAAAATAATCCGATTTGATGCGAAATCGCTATCACGAATTTGGTCTTAATTCTCAATAAAATACAAGGAAAAAATTTTTTAAAACAGAAGATAACTATTGATTAATGACAGTAGCAGATTACGCTAAAGGCGAAAACTGAAAATCGGTTATCAACATACACAGTCAATATCAGACAATGAATTAGTGAGATAGAGAGAGGTCAACCCAGTTGTCATCCATTACCTTTTTTACATCCATTACCTTTTATCGGGAACCTGATAATTTTTTCGGATTCATCATGCTCTTCTTCGTAATGCAGTATCAAGCGCGCTCCATCGCCTAAGTCTTTCTTGCAAGCTGGACACAAAAAACCTTCCAAACCATCATCGTTCATCCCACCAATGCAATAGCGACGTAGTTATGTAATCGAATGAAATGAGGTTCGCCAAGAATGTCTGAAAAGACGAGAAAACTTTACAATGACGAAAATCAAATTTCTGTCAAAGCGAATGGCGTGCAGGAGTGAGAAGTCCCCCAGCCACTGTATTCAATAAACGTAACGACGCAGTTTGAGGTCCGTTTTCAACAATGAGGATACTTTTTTTACGGTGCGAAGCGCCGAGAAAATTGTCATTTTTGACCTTTTTTATCGAAAAATTAGCATTTATCAGCATTTTTCTGAAAAAAGTTAGGGATTGGACGGGCGCCCGGATCCGTGAAGATCCACCTAAATTTTTACACCCGGATCCGATCTGGATCTGATGAGCCAAATTTATTTTAATCCAGATCCGATCGGTATCCGCTGAACCAAGTTGTTTCTGGATCCGGACTCGCTGCTGTCAAGGATTAAGATCTGATTATACCGTTTTTAGCACAGTGCTAATGAAACCATAGCCGTGCTAATGGCAATTTTTGGACGTTTGCACGCGTTCTAATGACTGAAAGAGAGAAATTTTTGAGAAAAAGTTCGAACAGAAAGTTGACGATATCACAAAATTGTGGTGGAAAATCAAAAATCGCTCTTTTCACAAATAACAACTTCGTCAATATCATCATTTTCTTCCTCACTTTAGCACAGTAAATGATCCCCCCCCCCCAACTTGGCCAACCCTATACCCAACATCTCCTAACTTGAAAAAATTAGAAAAATCGGCAAAAAAGTGCCTTTTTTGGTAGAATTTTCGAATTTTTTTCGACCCCCCACAACAGGTCGGACCTCTTACAGGTATGACCAACATTATAACATTTGTCAAGCGTGCTAAATGTGCCGATTAAATATTTTTTCATTAGAACTAATGCTAAAGGGAGTTGCGGTAAAAAAACCATGGATTATAATCAGATCTTTATTTATTTCAGTTTGCATCAAGTTTCACAAAAATTTCAAGCCAACAGTAGCCAAATTATACTTCACAAACATACCTGTACTTGGGAGGGGTTGGGGACGACCCCCCCCCATGGCCAACCATATACCCAATAGAGATGTATCGGGTCCAAAATTTTACGAAAATCGGGTCCGGGTCCAAAATTTTAAGAATATCGGGTCCGGGTCCAAAATTTTGAGAATATCGGGTCCGGGTCCAAAAATTTGAGAATATCGGGTCCGGGTCCGGGTCCAGCAAAATAATCGGGTAATTTCGGGTCCTATTTCGGGTCCGGGTCCGTTATATTTTTACACATGCTGCGCTATTTTGTGGTTGCTATACATTTTAAATCTAAGTCAGTCTCATAATGATCTAAACAATAAATTTCTATTTGTTACTTTCCATATTATAATAAATAATTGATGTGTCACTACATTCTTCAATGTGGGTATTTGATTCATTGTTTTTTTAGCATTTTACAAGCCATGGCTTGTTGGACTGACAAAATGGCTTGTAGCATTTTAGTCCAACAAGCCAAAATGGCTTGTCAGAATTTTTTGAGTCACGTGTTTGATCTTATCGGATACAGAAAAGATGCATTTTGGTGCATTTTAGAAGGTTATAATCTCAAAATTTTCCGGCGCTTCGCGCCGGTTATAACTTAAATAAGCATTATTATTTATTTCCTACCTCAGGCGCTGCTTCTAACATGTCTACCTTCATTTATCATTTAATCTTCAATAGTTATAATCATCTTAAATGTATTATCTTATGTTTTAATTGGTAATCTTCAATATTTCATCTTGATATTTAATGAAGATTCACATTTTTCCCTTGACACATTTTTTGAGAAAGATCAATACAAGTCTGTAAACTTTTTAAAGTGATTATTCTTTCCTTAACGTAAAATCAATCCAAAAGCTTCATGGAAGTAGTTTTCGGAAATTTCTACTCTTCTTACTCATATCTTTTTGGCCAAGTTCATTAGAGTGTGTGAATAAATTAATGGTTTTAAAATTTTTCAAACATAATATTCCAGAAATTACGACCTTTGAACAGAAAATTCGAAACTAATTCTTCAAATAAGTGGTTGGAAAATGATTTTCCAGCATCGCAGAATGTCAATATCCAAAAAAATTTTCCGGCGTTTCAGGCAGGAAAGATTAATAGTTTTTTTGGGCTCTCACTTGTCATCATGGAGGACTTAACCGTCGATTTTTCATGTAATTCAAAGTCATTATGTTCTTGAATAGTTTGCTGGAAAATTTTTTCCACAATGCTTGTAGATTAGACTTCGATCAAACTCAAAAATTTCAAATGTTTCCTGAATTTTAATGAATTAACGGCTCTAAAATGTTATTGAATAAATGTTGAATGACATCTCTTTTTTGATCGCTCGCCGTGATGCTCAATATATACATTTCTTTAAAAAATAACCTAGCATTGGAATTTATTCACGTATACTGATATTATAAAATTGGCTTGCAAAAATTTGGAATGGCTTGTAAAATTTAAGGTCAACAAGCCACTTGGCTTGTGACTCGTAGGTCAAAAAAAACCCTGACTTGATTTCAGCTGAATTACTATAGTTTATTTTTAATAAACTACTTCTAAATTCAAAAATGACAAACAATCAATACTGTTAAATTGTTCACAGGAAGGTTTTACTGAATGATTTTTCATTCAGAAAATTGTTGAAGGCTAGTTGTATAAATCCAGAAATTTTTAGCTCTATGTGAGTTATGGTTTGGCAAAAGCCAAAAAGTTCCATTTTTCTAATTCAGAAGCATTTCCGGAAAAATAGACTATATATATATTATACATCAGACCTGAATCAAAATTGTGATAATTTTTTCGGGTCCGGGTCCAAAATTTTGAGAATATCGGGTCCGGGTCCAGCAAAATGGTCGGGTAATTTCGGGTCCTATTTCGGGTGCGGGTACCCGATACATTTCTAATACCCAACATCACCCAACCCCCCCCCCCCAGTTTGGAAAAAATTTCGACTTTTTTCGACCCCCTCCCCCCAAATTTCGAATTTACCTACCCCAACTGGTCGGAGGTCTTACGGGTATGTACAGATCTGGTTGCTATCTGGAACGTTAATGGAGCTCGCAGGAAAAATCAAACTGTTGATTTAACAAAAGAAATAAAGCTATGGCCATTATGATTATGATGTACAGTACCGGACACTGGAGGAAAACTAGAGGTGTATTAGAGCTTAGTGAAGATTGGAAACGTTGCATTATTGGGGGAATATTAGAGTTGCGCTACAGCTGCGTAGAGATGTATTAGAGGATTATTAGAGGGTTTCTCTCGCCTTGCACGCGTCTTATTAGAGATGCGCTGGAGGACATACCTGTAAGACCTCCGACCAGTTGGGGGGGGGGGGGGTAAATCCAAAATTTGGGGGGGGGGTAGGAAAAGTCTAAATTTTTCCCAAAAAAGGACAAAAAACATACATTTTTTGGCTAATTTTTTCAATTTTTTCCCAACTAGGGGAGGGTTGGGGGCATACCTGTAAGACCTCCGACCAGTTGGGGGCGGGGGGGGGGTAAATCCGAAATTTGGGGGGGGGGTAGGAAAAAGTCGAAATTTTTCCCAAAAAAGGCCAAAAAAACATACACTTTTTGGCAAATTTTTTTAATTTTTTCCCAACTGGGGGGGGGTTGGGGGGGGGGAAATGATTTTGGGTACTGGGTTGGCCGAGTTGGGGGGGGTCCCCGCCCCAACCCCCCCCCCCCAAGTACAGGTATGGTTGGGGGGGAAATGATTTTGGGTACTACTGGGTTGGCCAAGTTGGGGGGGTCCCCCCCAACCCCCCCCCCAAGTACAGGTATGCTGGAGGAATACTAGAGGCGCTTCGTCTAATGTTATAACATATAAGAAGTGGCAGTGTCTATTGACCGGATCCGGTCAATATTTTTTAGCTATTGACAGGATCCGGGCAGGAGAAGATGCTATGTGAGCGTGATATTGACCGGACGAAAAGTACAGTAAAAAAGTGATCACGTGATCAAACATGCAAAAAGTTGAAACCTGCAGACTATTTGCAGAAACATACATAGCTGTTTCTGACGAGCTTCTTATTCCATATAGCACTTTATACAACACGCCACTGCTTTCTGCGATTTTTTCATATCCGAAATATATGCTCATAGGGGCGGGGGGGCAGAGGAGGGGTAAACCTCTTTACCTGAGACTCTGACTCAAAAAAATCGTGAAACACCCCCCTGAACGTCTTCCAAGACAGTTTCTTTAATGATTTTCCTGCATATTTTGTATGAAAAACAAGCTCGCAGAACTTTTTTTCTGTTTTTTTTGCTCGCCCACCTCCTAGCCCATAATAAAAAGTCCAAGGACTCCCTGTCCTGGAAAGTTCTTGCCGTGCATATCAGATATCCAACCTTGATTATGTGCCGAGACAAGGAAAAAATAGTAGTGCAAAAAGAAAACTTTCTTCAAGTCATTTTCCTCAGTGTCGGCATTAATTTTAGTTTATCAATGGCGAGCATCACAGTAGACTTTATGTTGTCCCATTTGATGGTCGAGTTTTTAGTCCCGATAATTTTTTTGCCAATTTTTGTCATTACTAAGGGATCACTTGTGGACAAGATAACAAGACAGATAAAGACAGGGATGATAATCCAAAGAACGCCAAACTGCTAACTACAAGATCTAGTCTGTTTCTTTTGTTATTCTTGTAAACATTGATGGCAGAAAGAAAGTAAGGTGTTATTAGATATTTTGTGATTTTATGCAGTAAAAACTACTTCTAAGCAATTTTTTATCATATTTTGATTAACAGAAATAGTTTAAGGACACTGAATAAAATAGTCCTATTTTAATTATGCTAAATAATTGAAAAATGGAAAGTAAGTACTGTCCCCAAAGTCGTTTAAACAAAGCCTTAATTGAGATGTATTACTCAAAAAATTTGCTGAGCATTATTTGAGTATGGTCACAAATTTGCTGCCTATGTGACATACAGTTTAGGAGAAAATCGTTAAATAGAAAATATTCCTTTCTCTCCAGTTCAGTTCTATTATTTGCCAGCATTTCAAGAAAAACATACTTTAGTTGTGATAGCCGACAATTCGGACCATCGACAAAGAATCGGATATCCATTTTGCTTGGATTCATGCTGCATTGCCATTGTTTCTGAAAAAATATATAAACGCTGAAACATTAATATTCAAAAAGATATCATAGACACTCATAGCAAT
The DNA here is from genome assembly GCA_963922205.1 of Romanomermis culicivorax. Lineage (NCBI taxonomy): Eukaryota > Metazoa > Nematoda > Enoplea > Mermithida > Mermithidae > Romanomermis > Romanomermis culicivorax. Next base: position 548,309 of record CAWUHX010000029.1, on the reverse strand, counting down.
TCCCATAGCATGACCCGATCCTCAAATTATAAGGCTTGTACGACTTTTGAGAGAAAGGGTCACATTAGGGGTGTTTGCTTCGTGTTGCAATCCCAAATTTCGGACACTGCTAATTTGAATGCAGCACAAATAAAAATACAATATATTCAATGTGATCACACATCCCACACTTCAAAATCAAACAACGGTATCAAATTATAACATCACTGTCACGTACAGACAAAATCAGAATTTTCAGTGTCAATAATTGAAGTAATATATTAATATTGAACATACAATATCGTAATATTAGTATGCTTCGATAAATGCAACATTAAAAAAGTGTGCATGCCACATGGAGCACATAAATGCCATAAAATTGATAAACCAGTAGTTTTTTGTGCACGGACATCAGCATTTGGTGAGCCGACTTGAGCAGCCCTAAAATTTTGAGGGAGACAGCAGACCCACTGGAGAAAGAGGCAGCTGACAGCTTTTGGGTTCAAAATGGATTGAAAATGTACCACCAACCAAGTATTCTGGTTGAATGGCTGTGAATGTTGAAGAAAGAAACATCAAACTTTTTTCAGCCTGCAAAAACACAATTTACAAGCAACTCAATGAATAAATGATCTCGGCAAGTTAAGATGATGAAATAAATACGTTTCGTTACAAAAGGCTGGAGTGGCCAAAAATCTGCTATGCAATATTGGTTAACGGAAGGCAAAACGTGGCCTTCATTCCAAAAAATTGTCTTGAGAATACGTTTTTTAAGACTATTAATGGCGAATAAGCGAAATTTATTTTGTCATGTTAGAATCACATGTTTTCCATTTTAGTGTCCACTGCGTCATCAGAGCGTAATTTTTCAACATTTGGCTTTGTTCACAGCAAGTTGCATAATCGATTGCCATCTGGATCAGTCGAAAAGCTAGTCTTCATAAAATTCAATGCCAAAAATTTTTTGGAAGGTGCACTAGTTATGATTTTATTTGTTGTGATAAGGAATCTGTATTTTTGCTTAAAATCAGGAAAAATGATATGAAAATGTCTTGCATTACGAAGAATAAAACTTTAGATATGTTGCATTTGCTCTTCTTTCATACTTAATTCAGATCCACAATTGTGAAATGGAAAAAAACCCTGATTAAACCCATAAAAACCCATAAAAAAACCTAAAAAAACCCAAATTCGAAATTTTGAAAATGGGTTTTTTCCCAATCCTGGCTGCGAGAATTCAGATATTTTTATAAAATTTGTCAGGCAGTCAATATTTGTGTTTTGACTTTCTTTTATATTGACTTTCTTTCTAAAACCGACGTAAATATTAATTCAACGATGTCTATAATTGTTTTCTCCTGATAGTCCCGTCGCGTAAATTTTTGGTTGAAAACTTGTGCCAACAAAACAATGTTAATTTTTCTGTTCGAATCAAACACCAAATTTTGGTTCCGAATCACCACTGAATGAACAAGGGGAGGAAGTTAACAATTTCTACTTATTCATCAGTCATTCACAATGTCCAAGTCTGTTGCGATCATACAAACAGCATTCGCTCGCGTTCTAGACAAATAAAAGTAATATTACAAGACTGGGCGCGAAGCGCCTCGAAAATTTTGCTTTTTCAGTCCCCAAGATGACTAAAAATCAAGGAAATTCAGTGTTAAAAAAGTCAAAAAAATTGTGCCAGTTAACACAAACGCTCGAAACTTTTTGTGCATTCCAATTTTTTTGTGCCAAAAACCATACTTTGGCACAAAAAACCACTGGGATAAACATGAAAAACGTGTTTATAGATTTCATACCTACAGTAACTGAATATTGCAACATCGATTTGCTAAAAACCATTGCACTTTATTTTGTATAGTGTTGACACTAAAACGCAGTACTCGCCTTCTTCGACCGAGCATAATCATGACGTTATATATATATCGAATGAGATTTCTACTAAGGAACAGAGTGTATATTTCTGAGTGTGAGCGCCATGTTTTAATGTTTTGCATGTTTGAATCACGTGATCAATCAATTTACTGTATTTTTCGTCCGGTCAATATCACGCTCCGGCAGTGTCTATTAGCCGGATACGGCGAATATAATATTTTATATTTGCAGTATACTGTTAATAGTACCTGCTATATAAGACCTACTATTAGCCGTACGAAAAGTACAGTATATCTCATCTCACTAATTTTTTACTGATATTTCAATCTTGCGGATCAGCTTGCTCATATTGCTTTTCAAATTCTGTGAAACTTAATTTGCTGCAGACCTCACAAACTTGCTGGGCTAGTTTCAACATTTTGTTGTATTTTTCATTTACAGACAAAATTCTATTTTTTGAACTATCTATTGCGATAGAATTTTCGGAAATTTTTTCCAACAATGGATTGTGACTGAAGTTATCAGGAACAGTCATAACGAATTTAAACCGTTGGAAACGTTGTGAAATAAGAATCAAATCAAATATTTCTAAATTTTCCGAATTTCTAACAGCCATAAGGCCCTGTCATACTTCACCGCGCGGCGCCGCGCGGCGCCGGTTGTTCTATTCATACTAAAAAGCGGCGCCGCGCGGTACCGCTTTTGAAGTATGAATAGGTTTTTGTGATTCGCGCGGCGCCCCATCAGGTTTCAACTAAACCAATACACATTTTTTGAGAAGAGCAAAATCCAAAAGTAAAAAAGCGGCGTCGCGCGGTGCCACGCGGCGAAGTATGACAAGCCACCGCGCGGCACCGCGCGGCGCCGCCTGTTAGTATGAATAGGACAACCGGCGCCACGCGGCGCCGCGCGATGAAGTATGACGGGCCTATAATGTGACGACAAGGCAACTCAAAATGGCAGAAAAATTCACAAGAACATTTGCGATCCTGTATAATGGTATATTTGGAGTCAGAATCCGTTTTGGAAACATTAGTCGCTCCATCATTGTTGATGATCTGAAATTTTCGGAGGTCTCTCTGAAACAAATTATATTTTGCACTGAGCTTAGAAGCAGCAAAATCGGTGAAATGTTTGAACAGAAATTCTTTTTGTTCTAATGAAGGAATGTTGGGAATAATTTTGCCTTTACATTTTTCCACGTATTCGCGATGCTTTACATTGAACGTATGCAAATAAATTTTATCAGATTTTCGATGCATAACGACATCCGCGAATACGGATTTATAACGTCTTTGATATGCTTATTTTGTGCTTCAATCTGATTAGTATCATTAATTCCAAAATTCGTGAGATTTTTCCGAAAGACATAAGCCCACATTTCCTTACAACTCATCCAGTTAGATGTGAAAATTTCTTTGAAATGACTTGGGATTAATTTATCATTCAGGAGCTCAGTCCAACTGTCATCAAAGACGTCAAACTTTCTTGCGTGTAATAGTCTTTTCAGCAACGTGAATGCACGTTCTTAGATATTCTGTAAAGTCAAATTAGACTTGCCTATCTCACATGACTCTCTAGGGGTAAACTTCATTTCCCGAACAATTTTCTGAAAATTTCGCTCGACATGAACCATACTTAGTAAAACAGTTGCGTTCTGGAAAGTATTCTGAGCCGCCTTAACGGACTCAAAATCTTTGTCCAAAACAACAATTTTAGTTTTGTCTATGCTATCCTGATTACTGATTTCAAACTGTTCGAAACAAGATGTCACTAGATATTCAGTCTCCGAGCTCAAAAATGCTGCAGCAACAATGCGACTGATACGATTCTTATCTAGCGCAGTGAATAAAAAAAGAACATAGTTGATGTTGTTTAAACGTTTAAACGTTCCATCTACTTCAACTGATTCTGGAAATTCGCGCATGAGACTAGTTTGAAAAAAGATTATATCCACAACATTCGATTGTGGGTCTGATATAACTTTGAGATACGAGCCTGGATCAGTCTTTTTCACATTTTCAAGAAAATAAATGGTTTTGGAAACTTCGTTGGCTTTCTCAGAACTGCGAGCAGCATCTATGATGTTTCTAATATTATGATTAGTCACTTGTTTACCTTCAGTGGAGCGAATTTCCTCAGCAATTAATTTTACATTAGCTCCCAACTGGGCTGCTTTTACAATGAAATCTCTTGCATCTCCGTCTAATCTTCTTTTATGTGGGAAATGAGACAATAATTCTTCAGAAACTTCGTGATTATGTTTAAAATTCGAGCGGGTGACTTTCAGTTTATTTTCTGCATTACTGAAATTAATATTTAAATGACAGCTACACCCCACAGCTCCGAAATAACTTTGATTGGGTCGTAGGCCTATGCCAGCTGCCCTACAATGAATACCATTCCTGCAAACTAGAACAAGCTTTGAAAAAACAAATTTCTTTTCATCGTTATGAAAACGTTTACTGGACTCGATTGAAAATGACTGAAAAGTTTCACTTTCTAGCCATTCGATGGCTTTGGCGAGATCTTGGAAGCAACCAAAAACCGAACCAGCTACTAAAGCTTTCGAAGCATCTACAGTGGGCAGGTCAATAATCTTCAGCTGCAGCATTTTGTGCAAATTATGAAGTTCAATGGCTTGTACATAACAATCCATCCTGAAAATCATCGAAAAATTATGCTATATTGTGCACAAAAGTTTCCTCATATATTGATATCGACCAGTTTATCATGTAAATCGAATGGATTCTAACAAATTTGTACACAATTTAGGATAATTATGAAAATATAAATTGTATGCAATGTGCCAGGCTGAATAGGTAACGGCTGACAAATATGCAATCTGATCCACCAGATGTAAATATCAATAAAAAATTGGTAAGATGAGATATACTGTACTTTACGTACGGCTAATAGTAGGTCTTATATAGCAGGCACTATTAACAGTATACTGCAAATATAAAATATTATATTCGCCGTATCCGGCTAATAGACACTGCCATCATGCTCCCATAGCATCTTTTCCTGCCCAGATCCTGTCAATAGCTAAAAAAATATTGACCGGATCCGGTGAAGTCCCCTTATAATTCGATCTACAGTAATCCTGCATATTTTATATACACTATTGTTTCAGATTCAACGCACGAAGCACGTGTACAAAAAGGACAAGAACGTTTGGTGTTTTATTGTATAAATATATTGTTTTTTGAAAAATTAAAATCTTTAAATTTGATGACCAACATCCGAAATTTGTGCTTGCTTCAAGTGTAGCAAATAAGGATAGATTTTCAAACATCTCTTTTTTTAATTTTCAAACATGTATATCGAGCAGGGCTATCACGATTTTTCGATCCTACTGTAAAGCCCAATGTCAAGGGTCGGTAACAATGTTTTTATTCGGTAAAGTTACAAAACACTTTATAAAATTTTATACAAAAGGCTCAATTTCATTAGCTCTTTTTGTGAGCTTGGAGCTCGTTGCTAGTCGACCGCGTTTGTTCTCAAATTGTTGCACCTTCCTTGCAACAACAACTCAGCCTCTAACCAATATCGTTCAAAAACGATATCGTTTTCAATGGCGCTGGCTTTCGCCATGAATTCGCGAACCGTCGTTTTAATTTTTTGTAAAATACTTGGCGGCAATTGCTTCAATTTTAGCCGCGGTTCGCTTCGTTTCACATTCGATTTGGCTAAAATATCGTCGCCAAAAAAGCCTGTAAAAGAAGGAATGTATAAAAAGTGGAATCAGTTCATTGATTACTGCAATTCAAAGGTATTGTTTTATTTCAGCTGCTGTTTTAGGCACTAAAGTGAGGCTGTTGTCTTAACTCAACACCCACCTAGCTCTAGTGCCCCATTAGTCTGGTTTTCAGCATTCAGGCTGATTATTTATTCAAATAGGAAGTGATTATCAAATTTGTGAGATCGTTGATCAGTAGGAGTTGCTTTGTAGTGGCCAGAAATATGTGTACAGAAAACACAAACTGAAATGCACAAAAAGAAAACGAAAACTGGAGACTGGAATGTAAGGAATAGTGAAGGAACGGAAACATGAGAAAATATGTTGCAAAATTGTACAAAATTAACAGTGGAAAATGAGTGAGTAAAAGAAGATCAGCAGATGAAACAAAAGTAGAAAAGAATAGAAAACTAGAAAAGAAAAAAAATTAAGAGTAGACAAATGGAAAAAGAAATGAGAACTGAGATACGAGCAAAAGATGATAAGGGAAATGGTGGATAAAAAGAAGTGAAGAAGAAATGTATGGAAACAAAAATAGAGAAACGAACAGAAACAACACAATATGAAAACAAAACGGAAAGAATTGAGACCTAGAATTCTGTGACTCAGATCGATGAAAATAGAGAGGAAGAAACTGAAACAGAGGTAAGAATGAAAGGGAAACAAAGAAGAAATGATATGGAAAATATAGGGAAAATGGACAGAATCAGTTTCTCTAATGTAAGATTTACAACTGTTGTCACACCAGGTAGGTACTGTTGTATAAACATCTTATGGAATAAATTAATACAAGAATATTAAAACCTAATGATTCCAAGTACATAATTTTTGCACAGATACAATGTAGTTCAAAATGTAATTATTTTTCACTACTCCTAAACTTGGTCAATTTATTTTTTCAATTTTTCTTCTCATTAAAATTTTTAAGTTTAAATTAAAATTTACATTTTAATTTTTGTTCATTTTATCAATTTGAAATTTAAATTTAATTTAAGCTTTATTTCTACTTTTTAATTTAATTTTTTTTATTCATTTCATAACTTAAACTTTTTCAATTTATTATTATTCAAATTTATTTTTATTTTTAATTGATTTATATAAATTTATTCATTTTCACTTTTTTATATAAATTTATTTATTTTTACTTTTTTATTCAAATTTAATTCATTCGTTTCATTTTTACTTAGATTTAAATTTAACTTTTTGAATTTAAAACTGCTCATAAATTTAAAACTTAAATTTTAACTTTTTCAAATTTTCAATTTAAAACTGCTCGTAAAATTACGCAGATAAAAACATATATGTTGCTAAAGCAAGTCGGGTGCCAACCTGGGATTGGTGCCTAAGCGAGACAGACCCCAAAGTAAGACAGGCGTCAAAGTTAGGCACAGCTTGAGTGCCAAAGTAAGACAGGCCATAAAATTAGATGGGCGACAAATTGCAACACAACAATTCAAAGTGCTAAAACTTTAAAATAGAGAAGTAATACTAACTTTTGACACCAAATCCTTGGTTAAATCACAACAAAGCAGACTGGCGTCTGCATACTTTAAATTTGACCAACGTGGGTCATTGAGGCATTCATCGACCAGAAGCAAGGTCGTCAGCATGGTAATGTCGCTGTCGAGATCACTAACCACGGGATCTAAATAAAACAAATCAATTTTTGATAAAAAATTTTTGGCAGGCGAGCATGCAAAAGACTAATCAGAGAACTCACCTGCTTGATTGATATTCAGAATGAATATAGATCATGTTTTCAACTGGTCAGAATAATGTGTCATTGGTGTACTCACTATTTTTTCAAATCGACTCATCCTTCGAGTAACGATTCGATTCGGCTCAATTTTTTTGTATTTTCATTTACTGCGACGATTAAATCACTGTTCGCGGACGTCACATCAATGTTCTCTATGAAAGCATAGGGGTCTCTCTGAAAATATAATGCATTGTTGGCTAAAGCAAAAATTTGATGGTTTGATGTCATCCAATAATTGATGACTTGCATTATATGTACGGAATTTACTATAACGGACAGCTCCCTAAAACTATTAAATGTGCTGTTATTTTAAGTATTTCAAGTTCATACTGTATATCGGTTTTCCCTGCACATTATTACTATTCAAAGTTATCCACTGGCTTTTAACACTTTCTCTTTTTCTATATGTTTCTTTCCATTTTTTTCTACCTCCATTAATAGATTTTGCAAACTCTCAATAAACTTATGGCACGAAATTTTGATAAAAAATTGTCAAAAAAATAATATTACTCAGAAATCATGAAATCTTGAAATTTTTGATAGATTTTAAAAAACTGCAATTATATTTTCAGAAAATAAAATTTTTAAACATCGAGAATTTGGAAAAAATGTTGAATTTTAATGAAAATATCCAAAAATTTCGAATTTCTACCAGAAAATATTCAAAATTCTGAGCCGTAAATGCTACAATTTTTTTGCTCAACTTTCAAAATTTAGAATTTACAGAATCTCGAAATTAAATAGATTTAAAAAATTGAAATTTCTAAAATTTCAAGATTTCGAACACATAAAAAATTAGGAAAATTTCTAAAATCTTAAAATTAGAAAATTTTAAAAAATTCCAAAATTTAACAAATTTAAAATTTTAAAAATTCAAAAATTTAAAGAATTCTATTCCAATATTTCGAACACATTAAAAATTTAAAAAATTTGATAAAATCTCAAAATTCAGAAAATTTAAAATTTTCAAAAATTTAAAAATTCATCAACTTTAAAATTCTAAAAATTCAAAAATTTAAAGAATGCTATTTCAATATTTCGAACACATTAAAAATTAAAAAAATTTCCAAAATTTCAAAATTTAGAAAATTTAAAATTTTCAAACATTTAAAAATTCAACAACTCCAAAATTTTAAAAATTAAAAAAATTTTCAAAATCTCGAGATTTAGAAAATTTAAAATTTTCAAAAATTTTAAAATTTTCAAAAATTTAGAAATTCACTAACTTTAAAATTCTAAAAATTCAAAAATTTGAAGAATGCTATTTCAATATTTCGAACTCCTAAAAAATTAAAAAAATTTCTAAAATTTCAAAATTTAGAAAATTTAAAATTTTCAAACATTTAAAAATTCAACAACTTCAAAATTTTAAAAATTCAAAAATTTAAAGAATTCTATTTCAATATTTCGAACACATTAAAAATTTGAAAAATTTCAAAATTTGAATTATTAAACAATTTTAAATGAGAAATTTGAAGAAAAATAAATTTAAAAAACCTGATTTTTATATCATTTTTGATGCAATAATGAATTTTCATCAAAAATTGTATTCGCGCCGGTAGGCAAAACATATATGTAAGTTAAATGCTCCAATTAATCGGCCATTGAGAATCTGGTTGAGGAATCGAGTCAGACGAGGAAATTGTACTTAAAAGCACTTGAACAGTCGATAAAATCGAATTTGTACCTAATGCAAAAAACTAAACAGACCTAAATGAATATATTTTCCATTTCTAAACACTCTGTACACCTTTAATAAAATTTGCTTATTCAAAAAATGTGTTTTAGAGGATATTCGCTCTTTAGAAAATCCCTCTTTTTATAGTCAGTCGCTCTTATGGAGACATCCCCTTTTTGAATGCTACATTTTTTCTTCCATCCATCCCCAAAAATGTTTGGACCTGTAGGGATGAATATTTCTTGTCTACTTTGAGGGGAAAACATTTCCAACGTGCAGATAAAAACAGTTCATTAATATTCATGAGAGCTTTCCACCAGGTGTTCTCATAGGAAACATGTACTCTTAGAACATAACAAATCGCCAAAAAGGTGGGCCTTTGAAAAATTGTAATGGAAGAGATTTTCTGAAGAAAAATTCATTTCTGAATGCAATATGATCAGGTATAATATGTATTGTTCCTTTCCAGTTTCCTTTCCCGTTCCTCAACAAAATGCGCTATTCGAATACATTGCTTAAAAATTTTTTAATCATGCTCGAAATAAATGAAGTCACATGTTCTAGAATTTCAACGAAAATATTTTGTAAAATTTACCTCTTGAAACAACAATTGCATTAGTTTCAGCCAATACAAAACATAGTCATCCACGGACGTCGTCGAATTTTCAAAATACATCATCTTGGCAGGCAACGGGCCCTCCGTGTGATTCTTGAAGAGAAAAAGTACAGTCAGAACTTACCGAAAAAACTTTCTTTTGAATTTACAGCAAAGTGGTTATAATCTGTTTTTTTATAAAATGCTTGTAAAATGGAAAAAATTAGAAAAATTGTCCCAAAAATCGTTTACACCAGTTTTATGGTACATATTTTCTCAGAAAAATTTTGAAGGCTAGTCAAGCAGGCTCATAAATTTTCAGTCCTGTGACATATGTTCAGCAGAAAAAAATGTAAAAATATATAATAGTATTTGCTTCCAACTGCTATTATTTCACAAAGATTTCAAGAAAAAGAATATAATCCATTTTTTAAAGGAGTTGTTTGATCTATGCAATATTAAATTCTCACTCACAATATGATCGTCAATTTGTTCCTCGACGGTCTGTTTTTCGTTTAAATTTTCGTTGTCGAAGGCGTTTTCATTTATCATTCAACTTTCGTATCGTTCCATTTCTTCATTGTCATGCAAATTCGAAACGGCTAAAATTTTGGCCGTCGATTGGCCTGTGACTGTCGCATTGTCCCGAATCTATAAGATTGACTTACTGTAAAAAATTGATGGTAGAAAAAAACGACTCTCAAATATTGAAATATTATTACATCATAGGAATCTTAAAAATTGAGATTGAAAAAAGTACTGTATTCATGAAAGCAGGAAGTTTTACTGTATGTTTTCAAGATTTATTTTATTTTTTCTCACTTTTGCCGATTTTGCTTTGATTGATACTGGGCGTTCGAATTTTAAAATCTGCCCAATCCAGGGCTTTCCATTGAAGGTCGCGTGTATTTGATCCTTCAATTTTAACAGCGACTTGTTCTTGATTAGATACCTTGATACCCAATTTGACGTTCCATCGGTTTGATGGCCATTTTTACCCCATTTGACGTAAACTTTTTCAGATGGCATTTTGGGGATAAATTGAGCAACTGAAAAAATCAATTTTAAATAAATAATTTGCAACACAATATAATCATGAAAAATACCAAATTCAGGCAGCCAAATATGTGAAAGAAAGTATTGCTAAGTTACACGTGCATTTCAGATCAATTCGTAAATAGAAAAACTGCAGCATAATTCGACAAGAAGAAGTAAAATAATTCTTCTATCTACAGTAAGCAAATGTGAAAAAAACGAAAAAGGGGAGTGGCTACATTTGAGGAAAATACAGTAACAAACAGCAAAATTCTGATGTGTATTTATTCTATACTTTTGATCTTCTTGCTTGATTGCTATTCACATAAAAAATGATGATGCGAAGGAAAAAGATTTCAATCCTAGAGCAGGTTTCTGGTGAACCATAAATCTCTTGATTTTAAAATTCGTTTATCGAGTTGAATTGTATACTTTTCTATGATGTGTATGTGATCCAAAATTGTGAGTATAGGTGATTCGAATCATGAGTATAAGTGACTCAAAATCATACATATAAAAGACTCATATTAATGACTAGATATATCGTCAATTCCACTTTTTTGGCACTGTTCTTCCAATTTCTACGATTATATAATATACTGGTCATTCAGTACATGAACTATATATACAGTTCATTATTTTTTTGATTTTTCCATATGCATGAGAATTGTACATACAGGATACAAATCGAGTGCAATGCTTGAAGTGCTCTTTATAAAATGCTAGTAACATGAAAATTGAGAAAAATTATCTGCCATTAAAAGCGTTTGCGCAAACCATATTATATAATTATCTTCCAAAAAATCATGGAAGTTCAATTTGGTATGTTCACTGGCTTTCAGTCCTATATGACACACAGTTAGCCGATTATCTTAAATATCTTAGAAAGCACTTACTTTTATTCGGAAGAATTAAAAACAGACTAGGTAATTGATTTTGTACCACTGGGTTACTATGCAATGGAACATTTTATGTAAGAACAGTATTTTATTACTTTTACAGTCTTCGACTATCTATAAGGAAGCATAGACAGTGAATGGATAAAAATATCTATGTCCTGATCACCACTGATACTGTACACAAATTTGTTTACTGCATGCTGATATGATGTGAGATTTTCGATTTTCCGGATTTCAAGATCCTATGCATACATCAGCCAAGGCCGAAGCATATTACGAATCTCACCAAATTGATTGGTGGAAGACGCCTGCCGAAAGTCCCGGCATTAATCCCATCGAAAACCTATGGGGGGAAATAAAACACTATTTGCGAAAAACTGTTAAACCGATGAATCAAAAACAGATCGTGGATGGCTGTTTAGCTTTTAGGAAGATGGTCCATGCTGCAAAGTGCAACAACTACATCAATCACTTGTACAAAGTCGTTCCAGCAGTCATCAAAGCAAATGGTCAGGCCACCGGCTTTTAATCGAATTTGTTAATTTAAAAACGAAATAAAATGCGTTCGCCAAAAAATTTTACAGTAGGACTGAAAATCCTAATCAATACATTATTGTTGGAGAATATCATCATATAGTCTCTTTTTTATGAAATGCCTTCAAATAGAAATGACACACATCAATACTGTCGTCAAGATCATTTACATAGAGCTCTCACTGTAAATTTTTCTCCTTGACAAATTTACAGTCCTTATATGGCATTGTTTATAAGCAAATCGTTAAAATCAAGACTCAAGACAAACAGACAATAATTTTCTTCTATAAATATACACAACCAGCAAATTTTATGAATGTTCATATCAAATTTAAAGATTTTAAATTTTCAAAAAACAATATATTTATACAATAAAACAGTAATATTTTTCACCAAATGTTCTTGTCCTTTTCATACACGTGCTTCGTGCCTTGAATCTGAAACAATAGTATATATTAAATATGCAGGATTACTGTAGATTAGAGTATAAGGGGACTTCTTATATGTTATAACATAAGACGAAGCGCCTCTAACACGCCTCTAGTATTCCTCCAGTGCATCTCTAATAAGACCCGTGCAAGGCGAGAGAAACCCTCTAATAATCCTTTTATACATCTCTACGTAGCTGTAGCCCACCTCTAATATTCCCCCAATAATGCAAGGTTTCCAATCTCCACTAAGCTCTAATACACCTCTGGTTTTCCTCCAGTGGATTATTAGTGATGCATTAATTTTGTCAAGTACTGTAGCCAAGGTAAGAGACCAGTTGATCAGAAGGTTTTTGGCAATGTCCAGGAAGTTGGGACTATGCCCCGAAACGTTTAAACTGAAGGGATTGTTTATGGAGCTATAATTGGCGAATGTTGGTTATTTCCAAATCAATTCCCATCAGAGAACATAATGTGAATGATTCTGTAGGCAGAATCTAACACAGTTTGAAATTAGGTATTCAGCACTTGATGCCTACTACCAGAGCACCCCATGGGGGGTATGGGGCGGTATTACCCCTGTCTTAGATTTGAAAATTCATTTACAACCCCCATAAAAACAGCTCACTATAGCAAAAAATTTTGGTAGACCTCATCCTCTCCCCAGTAGGTTATAGTAATTCGAGAAAAATTGCACAATGTGTGATTGTGAGGAATTACTCACTGCCCTTTTTGACACATTTACTGAGCAAATCATAATGGGAAAGTATGCAACTTCTGTGCCATATAGCGATTTTTAGGAAAGGATATCAGCACACTACTCGTAGGAAATCATTATATATATATAATTGGGAGATGAAATAATGACTTATGTATACGTGATTTATCAAAAAATCGCCTCTTGGGAAGAAAAACATTATGTTCTTAAAATTCTTCCTCTTCATGCTCTCCTTTCCTTTTCCCCACTTCTGCGTTGGGTCTTCTGTGCGCATATGGTTACCCAAGCTGTGCCATACTTTCCTGCTATGAGTTGAGACATATGAGGTCTGTTGATGTGAATCAGGAGTGGTACTTGGTTTCAAACTCGTAGTTCATAATGTAATGGGATTAATAGTACTAAAGCCGCATTCAGCATCAGGACTTTCAATTGGAAGCACTGTTCCAGGCCTTAGCAGGGATGGAATAAGCCCATACTGCTGCAGATGCTGGTTCAAATAATGTTTCCAAAAGTCTGTTGCGTCTGATTCTTGATATGTGCAGGAATCAGTTGGCTTGACAATCTTCAAAGTGTGACTATTCTGTACATATAATTAGTGCATTGAAGTTGCATGATTGGGAGCTGGAAAAGGGAGTTGAAATAGTAAATGTTTTTTGACTGTAAAAAACATAAAGTAGGGGTCTTATTCATTTTTGTAAGTTGTATGTGGTTAGAGTACTGCAACTCCCCCCTCCTCTGCAAAAAAGCTGGGAGCAAAAAAAAAGGTCACAGCATATTTTAAGTACTACCCTTAAAATTTATGATTTTACCCCTACCTAAATTTTTGACCTTGGGGACCACTGCCTACTACTCATTAATGGTTTTTCTATCATCTGTCCATTATGAGTTAGCAATGGAAGTTGAAGTTGGATACAAGTATTCCCTGCATGATTTGATCAAAGCCAATCAAATTCAGCTGGTTGTATAGACAATTTAATATGATTCGTGGTGAGAACTTCCCGCAAACCTTTTGTGGAAGCCCGGAAGTGAAAGAGCCACTGTCAACTTGCTTTTATCAGGTGATGAGACAGGAGATGTATGCCTGTATGGCTGCCTAATTGGACACCTCATTGGGAGGCCATATGGAGTACTGCTTCCCTCATTAGGAGGCTAATCCAAGTAGAGGAAGAGATGTGAAGATCCCCAAGGGGATTCACCCTGATTATATGGTCAAGGAGAAAGGAAAGAATGTTGGCGGGTATGATACTTTGAGTGAAGATGAAGAGTTTGAGGAAGCTTGGTCAGAAAAGCAGATTCAGGCTCAGATTACAAAAAAGGCAGTGGATATGGTTAATCAAGGTAAAGATTACAATAAACCTGAGGAACCAGTATTCATTATGTTGTATGAGAATTTTCTGAGGTATCAAAAGGAAACTCAACAGTTGCTGGAAATTACCTCATTGGAAGTTGATTACCACCAGTATGAACCAGTCAATATACTGAATGGTAAAGACTCACATGTAAGGCAACATTGGAGGATGGACATAGCCCCATATTCTGAAATATTGGTTGAACACAATTTTAAGAATTTGGAGGCAGTGTGTAACAAACTTCCCCTAAATTTTCATTTGTTTTGGCCACATAGTAGGGGAGAGTCAGAAGAGTATTTGACTACTCTCCTTGACCACAACTACCTCAAGTCTTTTAGCCCAGAAGGTAAGGAATTGCTTTTGAAATTGTTGTGGACAGGAGACAGGTATGATCAGTATTTAGCATTTAATAGTAGTTTACCAGTGATGGAAGTGCATATGCCAACCAAGGGTGATGCAATTACTTGCTGGGATAATTGAATTGGGTTCATACTGATTCAATTTTGACCGAAGACCAAACTGTGGGAAACAGTGCTGGCAGACAATAGACACCATTTAGTCGAATGTCTGCAGTACAAGAGCAATCTGTACCACTACCAACAATTTTATTTTCGCCAAATTGTGGTCAGATTACCAGGCCTACGATTTCTGATAGATTTGAGAGAAGATACGACAAAGGAAAACCAAAGGAAAAGTGTGGTAGTGTATCGACCGGAATATGTTCCAGGTTACGAGCCGCCATTCTTTGAAAATGTTTTACCATCAGATCAACCATGAATTCAAATTATGCACATAGGCAACACGATGACTATCATGCTGATAGGTAAGCAGCCAGCAGCACCAGTCAAAGGCACCAAGGTAAGCACAACAGGGGATGATCAATACAAGCAGGATAGAGTAGATAGTAGCAAGGTAGATCAAGCGGTTGAGATGCAGGCTGAACCTGTTGTGGCACAAGCACAGCAACAAGCAATACCAGCAGACCTCAATACACCTATAGATTTGAATCAGACAGGAGATTTAGAAGTAGACCAGGAGGTTACTGTTGAATCATCTGCACAGTCTGATGATAAGGTACAGGTTACATCTTTAGTAGACCAGACCAAAAGTTTACTTTAAGGAATGGATGTCAGAGCAGATCAGATGTTGGACAAAAGCAGTTTGATCACAATTGCTGAAGGGCCAACAGTAGCAGAAATTGAAGCAATGCTCTGGTAGCAAGCTGAATGAAAGACAAAAATAAATCTTCCTTAAACAGCTTGCAGAGCAAAAAGCAAGGTTGGATGAACAGCAGAAGCGAATTGAGCAAGTTCTGGCTGGTTTTACAGCCCACCCAATGCCTCTGGCAGCACCTACAGTCATTCAGGCCCCAATTAAGCTGCCTACTGCTTATCACATTCCAAAGTTAGCAGCACCGCCAGCTAGTAAGCAGGTTACCCAACCTGCAGTCAGCAAGAGCATGCTGATAGTGCAGGAACTGCAAAGGGATCCCTCAATAGATGGCGATATACCAGATGTTTATACCGCCAAGGAGCTAAAACGTTTTAGGTATAGTGGTCATACAGACAACCAAATTAAGGGGTTAGGGAGAACGAAGGTCACCCCAAAGGCTAATAGGACAAAAAAGCAAGAAGGTGAAAATGTCATAGAAATTAGCCATAGTGTAGGGTACCAGACAGCAGGTGCAACACCAATGGACGCAAAATTTGTTGGATTAACGACCTTATTGACCAATTCAACAAATTCCAAGACTAAATCTATGCCTACGAGCCAGAGGCCTAGAACTACAAGTTCTACGAGTCAAGCACAGTCGATGATGGTTACTACGAAGGTACCTAGTAAAACGACTACATCTCAAGTGAGTTCTATGTCTAAAGGTACTTGGGTGAAGCCCACATCTAAGGTAGATCAGACATTTCAGCAAACCCAGAGCAGTTCCTTGGGGAAAAAAGTGATTTCAAAGGTTTCAGGATCTGAGTCAATGAAGCTGACAAAGAGAAGTAAGGATAAGGAAGTCACTTTGGAGTACTTGAGCTCTGTTTTGAGAGACTACTGGGATGTCTGTAAGAAGTTTCCAGTAGTAAAAGGAAAGATAGACATTTCGACTCCTGAGGCGATTGAATTTTTTGCGCAAGATATGTCAGATGATGATACGAATCAGATCATCTGAGCATTGGTTAATAATGTAGTAGAGGAACTTTAGGAGAACTATGGGGATGACTTTGAAGTCCAAGGTGGTTTCCTGTATATTCACAAAAATGTTCTTGAACCCATTTCAGAATACATCTGGATCAAGATGATGCCCATATGGTTTCACAATTTTGATGCAGAGAGGGTAATGGCAGCTGTGAGATACTTGTGTACTTTGGTTTTGCTAAAGTCGGAAAAGCAGCAGTTGGGTCCGAGGCATATTGGTGCAGTTGATGCACAGGCCAAATCATTTGTTACGGAAAGATACTATGCCATCTACTTGCGAGGAGAGGGTAGTACTGCATTCAGGGAAGCTTATGCCAACTGAATGCAGGAACACCAGTGAACCGCAATGGATATGGCTGCTAAGAGGAGGTTGTCAGAAGTTGTTAAGAGGTTTTCTGGAAAGTTTCAGAAAGCCAAAGATGATGAAGGGCAACCCTTAAAAATACCAATTTTGACAGAACATCAACCTAGGGATACATCCGGGAGTAGGAGCCAGCACTTGTGACATTTGTCACATTTGCAGGGTAGGCCACAACTTGGAGTATTCAAGTTACCATTCGCAAACCAACAAAGTCAAGGTAGGTCCAGTGCCTCCGCCTCTGGAGCATCTTCAACAAGTTCCACTTAGGGCCAGTACCAGAGACGAACTGGAGGGGGATACAGCTGAGGCTGGGGTTAGGGACAGGTTTAAGGTTGAGCCTTGAAGATGGTTAATCTGCAGCTGTTTAGAGGTCAGGCGATGGCCAGGGCCCCTCGTGGGACCACACGTTGAGGAGTTTTTGGGGGATTCCTCAGGGGTTGCGGAACCTGGGGTGGTCTCTATCCTCACCATGGCAGCTTTCAGTATGACCATTATGGAGGCAGCAGGCAACAATAATTTATCATAGCTGCATAATTTTTGACCAAAAAATCCTTATTTCGTACAAAATTTTATTTCAAAAATTACAAAAATACAAAAACACGCAAAGCACCTAGTAGGGGCAGGATCACAATTTGGAGGGGGCAGCCCCATAGAGTTGTTTTTGGAGGTAAAACTGATATGCAGCTCTAGGCCTCAGTATGGGACACAGGCTGCAGAAAGGTTTTCACCTCCCGTCAGTTGATTTTGAGGGGGAGGGATGTCGGGTTTACTGTGGGTGCACGTGTTCAACTTCTGGTGTTGGCGCGCAGGTGGTGGAGGTGGCGAAAAGTGGCAAGAAAAGAAGACAAATTTACATAGATTTATGATGCCACTGTTTGGCATGTTTTTTGATTATGACTTTTTATATTTATTTTGTTATATTATTGATGATATCATCCTGTTTTCCCAATACAAAGTTTGGATGGTAACTTGTATTGTTTTGTGAGCATAGTGGAAGGTATTTTTGAGAGTAGGATTGGAGACTTGTGTAGGAGCTCCTACAGTACGTGCAAAGGTGTTCTGCCTGAGGTTTAGTGAAGTAGTGAAGTGTATCTAGTAATACGTGTGAGAGAGTTTTGGTGTGATTGTGTTTTGTTAGCCTGTGGTCAGAACTGTTGCAACTTCCTTTGTATAAACCCAAAGGTCAGTTACATCATCATCTAACACCCACAGCAGTCTAACACATGTATTTATGTGACTGGTGAGTAGACATTTATTTTTGCTTTAAAATTTTCCCTAGGCTTGAGGCTTAGGGTACAGCAGCTGCGCCCTTGGGGCACAGCGCTGTTGAGGCTCTTCCACATGAAGTTGTTAGTTAAAATAGTATCAAGTATCTTAAAGGAATATAGTGTTTATGCCTTCTGGTGAAAGTATGTAGTGATAAACACATCAAGTCCGTAGGCTGATGGACCAGGTTCGATTCTTGAAGTAGGTAGGATTTTTCTGTAGTGACAAGGACTATGTGAGATGTGTGCAGATTTTATGCAAATGAGTTCCTGAATGCCATGAGCGCCTGGATTTTTGAACTGATCTGGATAGCTGGCATCATGAGGAGTCTAAAAATGCCAGTTTGGACCATAATTTGGAAGGTAACCGACACAATTTCACCCGAAAGTATTACCACTATATTCCTTTAACACCCTTGATACTGTTTTAACTAACAAATTCATTTGGAAGAGTCTCTACAGCACTGCACCCTAAGCCTAAGCTCAAGGAAAATTTTAAAGGAAAAATAAATGTCTACTCGCTAATCACAGAAATCGATGCTCAAAATTAATGACTCATACAGCCGGGATTCCACTTATAAAATTTAGCCACATTCACCGTGGAAGCTCATCAAAGCATCACGACTTTTTGGGTACGGTTAGTTGTATAGGACTGACGTGTGCACGAATTGCAAGAAAAGCATCACAAGATGTGAAATTCATGTGGAATGTTGTACTGTAAGTACAGAAAATGCACAATGATTCACGTTCTTCATCACTGGCCTTAAGCTTTTTTAATTTCCTGACTCCTCATCAAAACTAAGATTTCTGGTTCAGTGTGATCCACTATGCTACCATTCGGCCACGTGCTAATTTGTACGTTCCATATGTATGCAGTTACATATGAAAAACATGAAACATCTATCAAAAGTTTCAAAAAATGTACGATTATACTTTTTTATGTTTTACATTAGGGAAGTTCTTCTTGTGCTGGAGGTATTTCATTTACTTACGGGTCTTGAGCAGCGTTTTTTTGTGCACAGAAATTTGTGCCAATTGGCACAAGAGGCCAAAAAAATTTGTGCCAGTGGCACAAAAATATTATTTCTACTAGAAACATACTAAAAACTGCGGAAAGGTTTCAGGCCAAAATTTTAATAAAAAGTTAATGTTTAATGCATTAATTTTTTGTAAAAATAGTGCCCGACCTATTTTTCAGCTAACCATGTCAGTGAGATAGGAAAAACTGCAAGTAGTTTATGACGACTGGAAAAGAAATGGAATGCTGAGAAAATTTAAATAACTCTAGATTTGTTCAGGAAGTTCAAATTGATTCAATTTTCGACTTCGAATCTTACATTATATATTTAACAACAATGTAAAGACTAGTAAAAATATTAAATAAAGTCATGTCGGAACATTGTACCATACATCATTCATTGACAGCCTTTAAACTTCGCTGCAACGATGCTGGCTGATAAACTGTTCAAAGAGAACTCGTTCGCGTTTGGGTCAAATACGAGTAGATAATAATCTTTGATTCGCGCCAAGCGCCGAAATTTTTTTGCATCTTCGGCCCCTAAACCGTCGAAAAATCAAGGAAATCTAATGTTTGAACAGTCAAAAATTTTGTGCCAACTGGCACAAACGCTCAAAATTTTTTGTCTCACCCCAAATTTTTTTGTACCAAAAACAATGTTTTGGCACAAAAAAACACTGGTCTTGAGCAGCGTTTTTTTGTGCACGAACATTTGTGCCAATTGGCACAAAGGGCCAAAAAAAATGGTGCCAATGGCACAAAAAATTTTTTCCAGCCTAAAAACATACTGAAAACCTTTAAAAAGTGTAATGCCAAATGATTGATAAAAACATAACCAAAGATACTTTCGCCGCACTAATTTGCATAAAAATCGTGCCAACTCTATTTTATCTAAGCACGTCAAGAGTGTGATAAGAAAAACTGATGGAGAAGCAGTTTATATGATTCGAAAAGAAATCGGGTGCTGCGAGAATTCAGATATTTTTACAGAATTTTTTAGGCATCCTATATTTTTCTTCAATTTTCGGCTACGAATTTCTTCTTAACACCGATGCAAATAAATTAAGGATGTCAAAAACCATGTTTTGGCACCAGTGTTGCCAGATCAAATTATTAGAGAATGCCAGATTTTTTAGAGAATAGTGCCAGAAAAATGCCAGATCAAATCATACCTGTAAGAGGTTCGACCAGTTGGGGGGGGGGGGGTAAATCCGAAATTTTGGGGGAGGGGGTTGAAAAAATTCGAAATTTTTCCCAAAAAACACTTTTTTGCCAATTTTTTAAATTTTTTCCAAACTGGGGGGCGGTTGGGTATATGGTTGGCCAACTTGGGGGAGGGGTCCCCCCAACCCCTCCTATCCCAATTACAGGTATGGATCGAATGAATACCAGAATAGTGCCAGATTTTCAATGCTAAAAATGACGAGACAAAAGCACTTTTCAAACATAAAAATCACCAAATTGATACCATAATAGAAACTTTATTCAATAATGTGCACATACCAGAAGCTCTAAATGCTTGAATATCCACAAAATGTCAACAAAAACTAAGTCGAAAGTTGGGAAAATTTTTGGTCGAAACATTGTGCCAACAATATCAATTTTTCTATTTACTGCGAGCGACGATGCAAGTATACTTTTTGGAAAGAATCCGCCAGCGATCGAGCCAAATAAAATTAGTGAGAAAAGTTCACGTTTTCAGCCAGGAAATTTAAATTTTGAGTTTGTGCTCATTGACACATTTTGTGCCGTTCCATATTTTTTGTGCGAAAAAAACATGTTTTTTTGGCATCATAAAACACTGAAATTCAAAAAACAAAATACTTTGCCCCTATTCTACAGTAAACTTGAACTGGAAACTAAAATGCAGAGCCAGTAAGAACTTGATTTCAAAATGATGCCAGAATTATGCTGAAAATCAGAACATTATGTCAGAATTATGCCGAAAATCAGTAAAGTAGATCTCTCGGATATTTTGTGCATAAAATTAATAACGTGTTGTTATTCTATCGAAAGAGACAATTCTACGGACGTTGATTGTTCAACACAAAATAAGAAAGCGGTGTAGATTTTCGATCCTATGTCATCAATCAGCTTTTTTCTTAAAATACAGCTCCAAAAATAGGTTTGTTAGCTTTTTTGCAAGAGCAAAATTATTGTTTCAAAAAATGAGGTTCGTTCGCTTGGTTCATACTATACATTTTATTGATGAACCCAAAACAACGGCTTACCTTGCTCGACCACGTTGTATTTTATATGAGTATGATTTGGACCGAACTGCAGCTGAGGCAATGAGAAACATAATATGGCTAAGCATGTGGCGAACCCACTGTATCCGAACGTGCAGTGGAACAGTGGTTTGCAAAGTTCAGGACTGGTACACACGGTATCAAAGATGAACTTCGTAGAGGATGACCAGGTGAAATATCAGGAGCAAACATTCAGCAGCCACCACCAAGACTATTTGGAAAATACAAAGCTAATATTTGGATTTCCAATTTTTTTTATCAAAAATCAAAAAATTAAAAAAATGTTTTTTTTCAGCACTTTGCTTATTGGAGCTACTACTTAATTGGTAATACTAATCGTACAAATATGTGATAATTTTTTTTGTTTGTCGTTGATATTAATGAAATAGGAGT
This sequence comes from Romanomermis culicivorax, assembly GCA_963922205.1. NCBI lineage: Eukaryota > Metazoa > Nematoda > Enoplea > Mermithida > Mermithidae > Romanomermis > Romanomermis culicivorax. The sequence continues at coordinate 526,230 of CAWUHX010000029.1, read as the reverse complement.
TTCACTTGAGAGGTTACCTTCCTTATAAGTTGAAGATTAATCATATTTCAAAATAAAATAATTCGGGTAGTTTCGTGCGCTGAATTTAACGGAGTCATTGGTTTTGCTAGAAAATGGAAATTCACGCGGCTACAGTAGGCCAAAGTTTTAAATTGATGATTTTATGGCATTTTTCAGTCGTCTTGCTAGCCAATCGATATTTTCGGATCAGAGTGATCTTATTCAATAAATGAATACGTATTTTATACAGGAGAGAATATGCTATCTTTCGGCATAACGTTTACTGTAAATACTTGCATATTACACACCTTTTAAGAGAGTTTGAAGTCTCAAAAATGAGCTGTCAAAATCAAGAAAATTTTGTTTATGGGCACTCCCGAGCACATACCCATCGGATGCCACAGAATTTAATTTTATTTTATAGCTAATGCATTTCTACTGTATTGGTAAAATTTTCAACAGAATTTGTGTACGGCTTGGGGAGCTGCGCAGCTCTGAAGAACGCATACTCATGGAAATCACTCAGAAGTCACCGCATTTTCCAGGTGGACCTTGTCTATCACATGTGATACATTTATTATTTGTACTGTAGACTAATAGAATATAACTAATAGAATAGCTAGATGTACTAATTGTTTCACAAACGAATATTTTAGACTCTGAAAGTTTAAACTGTCGGAAATGAGAAGCAAGAAAAGAAAAATCCTATTTATGGGCACTCCGAAGCACTTTCAACTATGACCCCGAGGAATTTTATCTTTTTATTGTTTCGTCGATACATTCCTACAGTAGCTGCGGAAGTAAAGCCCGACTCATGCTTCTGCTCGTTGCTTGACGAGCATGCTCGGAGCTGTGCTCGGGGTAAATTTGTTCGCCGAGCAGAAGTATGATGAGGGCTCAACATCCATTGCGCACCGTTTTGGCAGCTGTAGAGATTTGCATACGCCGCACTGTCATTCAGGTGTGTTTTTAAATCTGGTTAAATGTCTAATCAATAAAGTTCACGGAAAATAGGCTGCGTCTTAGGTCTTGTGTGTTGAAAATAGTCTTCACCCAATTCATTATAAAAAAAATGTGGCCCGAAGTCCTGATAAATTTTCGTTGATGTAGATTTGATAGTTTCTGAACGAGGTGCTCCAAATGAAAAATCGAACACTTCGAAAATTTTTATTGAATTTCAGAAATTGAGTGATTGTTTGGAATCCATTTACAAAAAAAAGGAAAAAGAATTATTCGGATACTCTTTGCTTTGTTGGAAAGGCACCTGCAATCTACCATCATTTGGTCTATTTTCGTTTGGGTAACATCACGTGGTGTGAAAGAAGGTGCATTCAACTGTAGAGCCACACAACTTATAACATAGGCCAGAGTCAGGCAGCCGACATTTATTTTCTAACATTAAACTCGCAGCTTCGGTTTTTTTTCAATCGAATTCCTGAAGAGAAGACTTTTTTTCTTGCGTTCCTTTAGAGACATCCTGTTTCACAACGTAAATGGAATGAAGAAATTTTTCTAATGATTTGACTCATATCTTTTCTTTTTTTCTTTTATTTGGACGTTTTCAATGTTTCCTGCATCCCCTTAATGGAATTAGCATTGAACAGCATTATTGTATCAACTTTCAAAATGTGCAGACACCTACAGCTCCCAAACCGTGCATTAATTTATTTGAAATTTTAACGCAATATGTTAGACATTAGTGGTTACAACAGAAATCAAGAAAAAAGTTCTGCCGCGTCGTATGGGAAGGTGCCCAGAAAGGTATTCTCATGTGAGCGAATCCCAAATGAGCGATTCCCAATTGAGCGAATTCCGAATTGAGTGGACACCCAATTGAGTGATTCCCAGTTGAACGAATTCTTAGGTGAGCGAATTCCCAATTGGACGATTCCAAACGAGCGATCGAGAATGTAATAACACTTTCTTCAAATTTTCCTTCTTTACCTTTTTTTTCTTTGTGAGTATTTTTTTCTTTCGTTTTCTGTGTGTATTGATCATCTTTTCGTTTATGCATATTTTTACGTTTTCATTTTTCGTCTGTGCCTCCTTTCATTTTATTCCTTCTTGTCGTCTAAGTTTTTTTTTGCTCATGATACAATACATTACAAGTTGTCATTTTAGATGTCCGTAGTCTCCCGTATAATTCTTGAACATTTCGGTATGCTTGAGTCTTTCACCGTTGTAAGTGTGAAAATCTTCATAAAAAATATAAACAAAAACATGCTGAAGAAATAAAACATCAAGAGAAAGGAAAGGAAAAATACAGAAATTAAAAAAATAAAAAACATGAAAGAAGTGACAAGAAAGAGGAGATGCAAGATAGAGAAAGCAGCAAGAAAGGAAGAAAAAGTAATGTGAAAAAAGACCAGAATAAAAAGAATCAGGAGAATAGAAGAAGAGAAAGATAAAGAAGTAAAAGCAAAAAACTATGATGAAAAGCAGGTAGGAAAAACTCACAAAAGATAAAATTAAATAGGAAATAGAGCGTGTCGCATTGTATAAAAATTATATGGTAGACAATGCTTATTAGATATGACAACTTATAATTGATTGTTTCATGAGCAAATAAGAAAAAAACAGATGGCAAGAACAAATAAAATGAAAGAAGGTAAAGACAAAAGATAAAAATGCAAAAACATACATAAACGAAAACACAAGCAACACAGAACGAAAGAAAAAAATATATACAAAGAAAAATATAAGGCAAAGAAGGAAAATCTGAAGAGTGTTATTACATTCTCTATCGCTCGTTTGGAATCGTCTAATTGGGAATTCACTCATTTGCGAATTTGCTCAATCAGGAGTTCGCCCAATTGGGATCGCTCACATAGGAATCACTTAATTGGGAATTTCACTCATTTGGGAATTCGCTCACTTGGGAATCATTCCAAAGTGCAAAGTAAACAAAATGTTAGTAAAAAATGAACAAAATGCGTGTTTATTTTCTTATGCTCATATATAACAAAATAAACAAAATACAAGTTAAAAATAAACGAAAAGAGAGTAAATAGTAAACAAAGTCTCTGTAAAAAACATCGCATTTGAAAAAGACAATGTAAAAGTTCACAATTAACTGTTCTCGAGTTAAAAATCCTATGCTTGAGTATAGGAGTTTGAAGAAGCAAATGTGCAAAACTGCACAAAATACATGTTCAAAATAAACATTTTAGGAATAAAAACGCTAAAATAGTATTTTTGATGTGGGCATATCTTTTGAAAGCTCAGAATGGGTCAAGTTTGAGGTGTAAACAAAGCTAGAAATAAGTTGATAACCTATAAGTCGACATGGGTTTCTATGTTTTTGTTTGTTCAAAACCTACGAGGACATCAAAATATTCAACAATTTTAGAAAATAGCTTACACTTGAACAACTTATAGCAACAAGTAATTCAAAATATACAAAAATTTCTGAAAATAGTTCACAGTTGAATAACTTGGGTCTACGACAATTGATAGGAAGACATTTGGTAGGACGACAATTGGTAGGACGTCAATTGGTAGGGTACGACAATTGGTAGGTAGGACACTTCGTAGGGTGAACAATTGGTCGGGTGATAAATTCCTAGCATACACTATGAATTGAATAAGCATACAACCTACTATACCTGGGGATAGAAAAGTACAGTACGAACAATGGTCTCTTTTCTAACGAGATAAATTTTATATGAATGTTTTTCTACATTATGCAGAATGTCCATTAACCTATATTTACTTACAAACATCTACATAAAGAAAATCAAAATTATGAAAAAAATTAAAATTATTTAGGATAAGTTATATGCAATGCCACGTAGAAAGTGAGTGGGCTGTTACACGATAGATTTAATGCGTCGGTCGAGGTCCACGTATTTCTTTTTTCTAGGTTCCTGCTGACTAGCTATAATAATTATTCGATCCTACGTTCAAAAAATGCATGTTCACTTCTGAGAGTGTTAATCAACCGCCAAATACTTGGATGATCTAGCCTTACAAATTCTTCCTTTTTCGCACGTCCAATATGATCTTATCTGTAGAAGCTGTTTCCCGATTGTAAGCATAACAATCAAAAAATGACTTTCTTTTTTTATGCTCCGTTTCGAAAAATTCGGCCATGATGAGGTCATACAAAGATGACAAATGAGCAGGCATGCTTTTCTCAAAAAATGCGTATAGATCGTCTCGACAAATGCGAAATATGAAAAATGCGAAAAAGATGAAAAATACGAAAAAAATCGAAAAATAAAAAGCGCAAAGAAATAAAAATCAATCATTCCTGCACGGTGCAGATAGAAGCTTGCAAAAAAGCCTAGTCTAAAGATTTTGGGCTCTTGCTTCAATTTGCTTCTCATTCCAACGACTGATAGCTCTTGAACTGCTGAGAAATATAAATTTATATAAATTGATTTTGAAAAATTGAACATATATACACGACATCCTTTCCCTAGTATTCGGTAAATCGGGACGTTCAGGGAATAGAGACTGATGAATTTGTGGTTTTTGATAAATTTAATAAATTTTTGGAATAAATTTCCTATTCGGGCAAATAGGAAATTTATTCATTATTCGGGGAATCGGGACATAAGGGGAATATGGACTCTTGGACAATCGGAATATTTGCGGAAAAAGGACGTTGGGGGAATAAAGGCACAATCGAAATGTGCGAGTACACTTGCTGTAGGAACATGTTTACACCTACTTTGCATATTCATAATTTTTACACATTAATGTCTTCATTGCAAATTGAGTGATCAACTTCTTAGTAAATCTTCATTGAAAATCAAGTAATCAATTCGGTAAAATAATTTGACAAGTGTCAGAATTCAACATTCAAGTGAAAAATATGATTCAACTACATGTATAGATGTCACAGTTTGCAACAATATGTTATAACAACAGCATGCTGCAACTTTAGAACACATAACTTGTTCGAAAATTTCGGTTCAGTTGAAACTTGATGGTGGCGCCGGGCGGCGCCGCAAAAATTACAAAAACTTATTCATACTTCAGAGGTGGTACGGCGCGGTACCGCGCAGCGCCGCTTTTTAGTATGGATAGAACAACCGGCGCCGCGCGGTAAAGTATGACAGGGCCTTAAGCCTGACCCGAAAGTCCGATTTTACGACACACTTTCTGAGAAAATTAAGCTTCTCATACAGAGAGTTGTGATAGGAATGAAAATAGTATTAATTTCGTATGAAAATCTAAACTCGCGTAGCTACAGTAAGACAAGAATTGACAAGTTTCGATTTTCTCGATTTTTCACACACAGTTCTTTCAACTTTAGCAAGTTTATTTACGTCAGACAACGAGTTCTGAAAACTTACATAATATTAGGTCAATAGATGGGGCACAATTTAGTGTAAGATTCATTAGTGTAAAGTATGTATTAACAATACAGTGGTGCTCGAAACATCAAATTTTTAGACCGAAAATTGTCAAGCACCAAAAAAATTCCCATTTAATTGTTTACGATGCCTTCTACCTGCTGACAAATAATTGTGGAAATTCATGTACTGCTAGAGGGTCGCAGGACTTGGAGTATGAATACCATCTTATAATTACATTTTCTGATAATTGTGACTTCTATTGTGAGAGAATCAAAACTTGACACATTTTAAAAATGAGACATCGTTCGCAGCACATCAAGTTACACCAAATATGTGATTTTCAGGTAGGGTTAATTTTTCACTTAACTCAGTTAAATCCTCTCAGAAACCTTAAAATTTTGTGTAAATGCAATTTCATTTGGTAGAGCAAAAAACTGAAGCTCAGAAGAAAGAGTGTGAGTAAAGGGCATACTTGTTCGCGCTGAGCTTTCGCTACTTTGTCCATGGTCTTTGGTTTAAAAAAATTGAAAAATCGAAAATCTTTTGGTTTTCTGCAGGTAAACTGAGAAAGATTAGGTGTCACGAACAAAATTTATTTGATACAGTGTTCACAATGGACATAGTCAAAAACTATTACTTGCACATCAAAATTTTTCGGGCTTTCTCGGGCTTTTGAAAAATAGGTCGGCCCGGCTGGACAATTTTTTCACATAGCCTGAACCCGAAGCCCGTATTTCGGGCTTAAAGTCAGGCCCTATATTGTAGTTTACCACATACATTCAGGGCAGAAATTTTCTTGGGAGGGGATTCCTTCATGGTATTCTTTAGCCTAATTGGGAGCCATGACTCGCTCATAAAACTTTAGTGGCACAATCTAAATTGGTTTGTAGAAATTTAGGAATTTTCAGGCCAAGGCTGTGGAAGTACTATTAGCAGCTCAGAACTAACTCGAAATTTTCTGAACTGGCGCTGATGCGTTAACATTATATTGCAAAAAATTATTGATTGCTAAACTTGTTTTTGAATGTAATTGAGAGGATTTTGACCGAAAACACAATTTTTTTTGTCAAAAACCATATATTTTTTCCCTCTATAGGAATGTCGAAAAATTTAAAGAATTCTGAATTTTTGCATCAAAACATTCAGAAAAAATTGGAATAATGAAAATGATAAAAGTAACAATCACAAAAACTGAAGAATTAAAGAAAAGAAAATTCAATTCCAACCTGCCACTTGGCGGAACAAATAGTAGCAAACATTAGTAGTAAGGCCGGACCATATAGGTTATATGGTTAAGCGTATCCCTATCTTTTGTGTATGACCTATAACTTGTCATTTTTGGTCGATTTATAGGTTATATGGTAAACAAATACAGTCGATTTTTTGGTCGACTTAAAGGTTATATGGTAAAGCATATAGGTTTGGTAGTTACTGTAATAGTAGAATTATGGTAATTTTTGGATTATGGTAATAGTAGAGTTAGGGTAATAGTCGTGTTATTGTAGGTGAAAAAGGAAAATTGATGTCGACCAAAAGATGGAAAAGGAAAACTAAAAAAATCGAAAAGAAATAAAAAACAAAAAAGAAAGCATGTATAAAAACGACTTCCTCTGTTGGCAGGGGAAGTCTTTCAAAAATTTGCGCCCCCTGACCCCCTTTGACAAAAAGGTGTCACCTGCAGGCGTAAATATGTTCGAAGGTCCCGTTCCTGAACAATCGTTCCAGTCAGTAAATGTTAGATTGGTCAGTAATGGTCTGTTCTATGCGTAAGATCTCAAAAAAGTCTATATGTGATGAAACATTATTCCTAGGGGTGCATGCATATAAAGTTGATTACCTGCGAAAAACGACCAAAAAGCTCTTTTATAGAAGAACGACCAGAATGAGCAGGGCATAGAAAACATGTAGAAAATTTGGGGAGTTCAAAAATCTTTACGTAACAAAAGAAAAACTTTTGAATCAATGTGTCATTTTCGTTTTATTTCAAAAAAATCATTTAGTCCAACTACAAACAAAAAAGGAAAAATAATAAAGTAAGCAAAACTGGAAAAACAAAAACAAAGCATGTATAGAAAACAACTCCCTCCACCCACGAAGGAAGTCTTCCAAAAAAGCATCCTCGGGCTCCAAAATGAGAGGTGCACCCTCTGCAGGTTAACAGAATAGCTAATCCGAAGCCCTGCACGCTGAAGAATCCACGAAATTAGAACCATCTTTTATGTCAGAATGCTCAATTCTGCAAGTAAAATCTCTAAAAGTCTATACGGGATTAAACATTATTCCTATGGGTTCATACTTATAAGGTCGCCAAAAATGAGCAAAAAAAGATCTCTTATGAAAAATGACTGGAAAAGCTTGATTTAAAAAACATGTAGAAAATTGGAGACACTTTAGATGCAAAAAGGAACTGTCCTCGGTGTAGAAACTGCAATTGATACTACAAAAATAGATGAAGGAAAGAAAGAAAGAAAGAAAGAAAACACAGAGCGAATATACACAAAAACTGTACCAGACGTTAAAGGTCTACTAAATCATCAAGACTAGACGTACATACACGATACTCTCTGTATAGAAATTGATACATCTTATAATGCATAATGATTTATGCAGGTAAACGTGTGATTTTTTATACTGACTGTTTTCCAGAACAAACATAAAAAAGATTAGGCAGCTGAAGCCCATTTAGATCATAAAACCAATTAGAAATGCTAGAAAAGGTCAAAGGGTCTATAAGAGATGGTAGCAAGAGACACTTTACCAAAACAATTAAGGTGGTGCCTATTTTTGATAGTTTTCTGGGATAACCTAGAACCTTCAAAGAAAAACCAAAAAGATTTAACCAAAAAAAGCAAAAAAAAAAAACTGAAAAATGATTACTGAGGGAAAAAGAGGTATAAATAGGAAAAATAGAAGAAGAAAAATCATTTTTTGATTCTTGTGCGATGATGAGGATGACAACTATGATGAAAATGGAAGCACTATTTATAGTGTTTATTGCCACATTGAGGGCCCCTTACATGGCGTATGGTACGTTCATATTCTGAATATATTTTAATTTTCAAAATTAATATGAATACAATTTAAATATTAAAAATATTATTAATTTAGAGCCATTTTTAACGATGATTGATGTCGATGCGTGGATGTCAATATTATGGGTTGAGTTCAAAAAACTAGTGGAAAAGCTAGCATGGGGAGCAATATCTGGCTAGGATGAAACCCTTTTGGGGTTTCATGAAACACCTATGTGGGATGTTTGAAAACCCCACACTGGATGATGAACAATTAGCCTCACACATGTGGAATATCCTCCCGCCCTGTGCGAGGGCTCAATGGATGGGTGCCAACCAGCAATACGTCGACCACTGGGTAGGGTTAACACTGCCTCATTTCTAGTAAGTTTCGATGTTATACTTAAAGACATGTCTTAGTTCTATAGAGTTATATCTAATGAGAGTGAAAATTGTTACGACCTTTTACTGTAATATTTTGAGGTAAGCATGAACAGGTTAAATTGTACTAAAACAAACTATGGTACAGATTTTTGCTATTTAGTTAAAAGGCAGGTGTTAATGTATAGTAGAAGAAATAGTAGTAGAATTGTACGGTGAATAATTGGTATAACAAAGAGATAGTTAACTTTCCTAAAATATAACAAAGTACAAGTGTTATTTACTGTATAATAAGTTTTTTATTGTATCTATGTATGCATGGAAGTATGTAGGTAAATTGTTGAAACATTGTTCCTAGAATATTCTACAAGGTTTCAGTTATTTATGGAATTTTTATACAATAAGAAAAGTTATGAAGATAAAAAATAGTTTACGTGCGTAAATATAGATTTGACAATGCAAGGAAAATATATAGTAAGAAAAAACCAAGAAATAAAAAGGAGTGTTAATAGACTTTGCACCTACCAGTAAGCATTTGAAAATCATATATATATATAGAGTATATATTAGAGCAAAAATTTTTGTTTTAGTTAAAATAAGTCTTAAAATTTTAGTGATTACAAGTAGAGATGGCACGCGCAGTGGTCATTGTAGTATATAATTTTATATTAATTTACATAAGTAAAAAATTTCTGCAAAAATTTTTAAAAATGTAGTTTTTTTATTTTTAGGTATTATTATTTGTATGCATTTTTTATTTTAGTTGTTGTATAATGTTTAATAAAATGAAATAAAATTAAAATCAATAAAATTTTTTTTATTTAATTTATATCAGTGTTTGTTACTCTAGGGTTCTAGTGTGTCATCTGATGGAAAATGAAAAGGGTTACTGTAGTAAAATAATTGGAGGTGTATGAATGAGTGAATGAATGAACGAATGAATGAATGAAAGAGCAAGTGAGTTGATGTGCAAAAATCATTGCATGAAAAGTAGAGTGTTGTCTATATTAAGATTTGTCGTCTTTTTATATAGAGTTTTTCTGTAGTTCTTAGGGTAAAAAAGGATGAAAAGGTGTGAGATAATTACCAAGAGTACTGTAGAAAAGAAAGAAGGAAGGAAGGAAGGAAGGAAGGAAGGAAGGAAGGAAGGAAGGAAGGAAGGAAGGAAAACCATCCATAATGAGGGATAGATTTAAAGCCTAGTTCTAAATAATAATAATAGGTAATGAGAAGGATCATATAAACAACAAAACTATAAATGTTTTTTTATTATATAAAATTAGAGTGTACATAATATAGATATATAGCTCAGTTAAATACTATAATCTGTAAAAGTTTCACGATTTTTATCAATCATCACGAGAGAGTCAAATTCTGCATATACAAGTGCTTCAATACCTCCATTATGTATACCTTCGCCAAAATTCATTTGTAAACTGGTGGTTCCTTCGCATACGAGTTCCTAAAAATTACCATCCATTCTGCAAGAAGTCAAATCAAAAAGAAAAAGTGTGTTATGTGTTGTAAAAGAATTTCAAGTAATTTGGTTACCCTTGTTATCTGTACCAATCCGTACATCTTCAAATAATTGTATAAAAGTAGGCAAATATTTGTTTTCTTTAAAATTTTACATATAAGGAGTAGTAGGTAACGTTGTAGTACCGCTAGTTATTTTAATTTCATTTAATCCAAAATGTTTGAAATTGAAAGGGCTTTGATAATAATCAGCCCTTAGACTTGTAACATGACACCTTCGAATAGGGTATTTTGCAGCAGTGTTTTGTAACATAGATTCAATAGCTAGATTAATATTATCCACAACTTCAACTTTTTTAGTAAATAAAGACATGCTTTTAACTTCGATCTTATAACCTTCATTGTCAGTAGATATAAATTTCTGCAAACAAAAATCATCTCTATGTCTGTATGAATCAATTTTCAAGGTACTTCAATATTCAATAGAAAGCATTCTTGCATAAATAGATCTGCATGTATAGGGGCCATTAATTCAACAACTGTACTGTTTTTGAACATTCGAGATCCTTGCAAATCTTCCTTGTTTTGCTTTATATCAAGAAAATCATCATCTGCAAAAGTATAACCAGCAGCTGTAACCTCTGTCGATTTAGTGTGACGACCATAGTTGAATTCAGTTTTGAAATAAGATCTGTAAGCATATCTATCCCCACTGAAATGTTAAAATGTTAAAATTAAAAAAAACATGTGAACATGCATTTAATTATAAAACTTACCTGTCATATATTAATTTTCCATTTAAATAAATTTTGATCTGTTTAAAAAATGTTTTGCCAATCAAATTAATTGGTGCTACAATATTACTGTTGAGATAGTTGTTGGCATCCGATGTTAAAGTGCAAGCAGCACCATTAGCTTTAGGGATTCGAATAGTAAAATGTATAAAATTTTTTGATAAATCCAGCATGTATGAATCAGGTGAAATAACAAATTCGTAGGGTCCTTCATTAGTACATGGATTTTGGAGCTGAATTTCAGACCAAAAACTTCTACGAATAGAAACTTGTGTTGGAGGTACGGTAAATAAATCTAGTTCAGTTTTACTACTAGGAGACAATGCAGCTTCAATAAATTTCCTCATTTTGAATAGATATCGTTGAAACGGACTACTCTATGTGGAGTCTTTTTTAAGAATGAGGAATCGTCATTTTAGATGTCTAGGATTATGTTTTTCATGCTGACGATGATGACTATTATTCAACTTTTTATTGCTCTTTATATATACCATAGGATTTATATGTTTACGCTTCCCTGGACCTTTTCCTTTCTGAACGCAGTCACCTGTCTTGTGCAATAAATTGCCTACTGCATTTCGTCCATGCTCATCAACACTTTCTTTAAAAGAATCACCTTCTACCACATCACCTGCAATTTTTGAACATGCAGCAAGTGCATGCTTTCTTGCAGACTTTAAGAAAGGCATAGCTAGATGCCACAAACTCTTGAAAAAATTACCCACTCCTGCTCCCTGATGTCTATAATAAAATGGATATGCTGCTCTGAAGCCTTCTAAGGCCCCACCTAATTGGAACTGATTATCTTGAATGCTATGTTGATAAATATTGACCCAGTAATCAATGGTTTTGGGAATAAATACTGTATGCATATTTTGCTTTGTAAATCAAAATGAATAAGTAAATAAATTAAATTAATTAATTAAGAGCCTTTGAAAAATTCAACCTGATGATGAGTCCAAATGCAAATGAATGAATAAATGTTAGTGAAAATTTGATACCATTATTATTATAGGAATGAAGGAGTACATCACTGGAAATGTAATTTCACTATTACATTCTGAAATTAGAAGGGTATAAACTCCTTCATACTGTTTTTTATATTAATTTCAAGTATGGTCATTTCTTTTAACTGAATGGGTATATAGTGAGGTATTTCATATAATTGACTCACAATATCTTTGTATTTTTCCTGCACATCTACTATATGTAAAAGTGGTGATAAAGTATTTCCAACAATTTGATTTTCAATAATATTACACTAAACATAAAAACTCTGTGAATTGTTTAAATTTGGTGGTTGAATTCCTAACATATATAAATCTTTATTTCCAGGATCAGCAAGGAAACAAATTTGGATGGTGGAATATGTGCATTAGATTTTTGTGGGTTTTCTCCAACAGTATATAGGTTAATATTCACACCTCTATTTAAAAAATCATCAGCAGTTGCATCGGCAGCAGTATTGGTAGCGCTAAAGTCTAGAAATTCCATTAAACCATTGCTTATATTGATTTTACACAAACTTGTACCACTTTTTATTTTCAAATTAACCAAACCTCGACCATATTCATCATATGAAAACATGATTTCAATGTCAGTTCCTAAAATTGCTGCTCCAATTTTTGCATTCAGCTCATCAATTAATTGAGATACCGTAAAGTAATGTTTTTCTAAAACTATAATTTTAATTTCTTTAATAGGTTCAACTTTATTACCAATACCATCCATAACTAGAGTTATTACATTATCTCCACTGTGATTGGAAATTGTAGCCCAACTATAGGGATATATTACTTCACTTAACCTTACCTCCCAATTACCATCTAGCTTTAGACAGTAGGGTAGATGGGCTGAAAAATCTGGGGGTGTGTTTCCATATTGGCTATTACTAGGTAAAGTGACGTAAAACTGATCTTCAAAGGTTGTCATTATTTATAATGTTAGCTGCTGTAGGTATTGTCTTCAATAAATTACGTGACAGTAATAGTCCTAGTAGGGGGCTAAGTAACAGATAACCTATACAAGCACACAATAAACCAACCCAAAACTGTGTATTATTATTGTAGAGAGATAAATTTATAATAGCTGTAATGACTACAATATATATTAGTATGACCTGACTAAAGAACACCACTTCGTTTCAAGGTAAACCTTTTCCAAAAAAATCCCAAACACTGACGCAAGATGATTCTGAAGGAGTGGTATTACTACCATCCATTTAAAAATTCAAAATCTTTCTTTAACAATTAGATAATTAATTATAAATCCTATAAAAAGGCAGAGCTAGTAAGGTAACCAATAAAATTATACAAAAATACATAAAGGAGGCGGAGCTAGTAAGGTAATAAAATTATACAAAAATACATAATGAAGGTGGAGTTAACTTTTACAAAGGTGTACATAATTAATTTTGCAATCAACATTTTACAGAAAAATTACAGTGAAAAACTTACAAACTACTTTATCCTTGTAAGCAAAATTTGTATTACTAAAACTTTTAAACATTTTATACATAGGAACATGTCAGACTTTATAATACAAAAAATACAAAGTATATATACCGCAAACTCTGCTATAAAAATTTTGCAGGTGTTTCTTATTTATATGTCTTACTGTAGCATTCTTGTTAATATAGTTTATAAAAGCAGGAATAACTGGTGGTAAACCATATGAATCAAAATAATATACAGAGTTATCATTATCAAAATACATAGCTATCCAATGATTTCCTTTCTGAAAAGATGTATCAGTGTTTGCAATTAAAGCTGCAGGTCTCTTAACTATCTCTGGCACTGTATCGCAAGCAAAAACTCCTGGAAAAATTCTTGATAAAATTGCATCCTGTTGAATATAGTATGCCAGTTCAAAGTTGTTCATCTTAATCGTCGTCGTCATTTTGTATGCCCTTTTCTAAAATCCAGCTGTTTGTTAAAATGAGACTTTGGTTAGGATTGAGAAATATAATAAAGAGATTGGTATCAAAAATAGATGTAATCAGTCACTCGCCAATTCACCTAATCAGGCCGAAACCTTAGGTAGAAATAGTTTGCAACAGTTTGATCTGTCTCAAGTTCAACAAAGATCCCCTGCTTTCATTCCAAAGAACTGCAGAAGATCAAATAACTCTCTGAGCTCAAGTAACTTCAAATCAGGGACAAACCTAGAAGTCGGGCTGAGAAATGAGTTGCAAATGTAGACTTGCATGCTGGCTGGCACTCCAGAAATCCGGGGTCTAACCTGCGTTCCCTCCACTGCGAGAAGTCCAATAAATGTCCAGCCGGTGGACGTTGTATTTCAGTCCTAAGCTCCACAAACAATAATACAAAATATTATTATTAAATAATTGGCCTAATGGCTGCCAATTTCCTTTATTATAAAAATAAACAACAAATCACGAATGACCAAAAACATAGACAACCGGCACTTTTATGCACGGTGGCCACTTTGGCCATTTCTTCGCAACTTGGAGATAGACTATGTCCATCCCCGACATCCCTCGAGCCTCGAAACTGACCAACGGGAGGTTAAAAAGATTCATAATATGCCGCAGTGACAATTTCGGAACCTTTTCAGGACCTAATACAGTCAAAGCAGTTTTCCGAACCTTTTTGGTCATTCATGCCCCCTTGCGGAAAGCTTTCCGAATGACCACCCTCTTATGTCATGTCTTTTTACCAGGCATACTGGAATGTCCACAAGGCCATCCGGGTGCGCTACCTCACAGTCGGGACACCGACGGATCGACGACTCCGCATCAGCTTGACTTTGTTGGCCTACCGCGGAATCCAATTTGACCTGCACCAGGGCTGAGGGTCTTCCGTTACCGACCATCCCATGATCTTTCATTTCGTGCCATATGCTGGACACCAGGGACAGAACATTTATCTGTCTATCTCTTTCCGGTTGTGTGTTTCACTGTGAAGTCTCCACCATTTTTCCAACGTTACCCTCCCCAAAAAAAAATTTTTACGAAATCTAAATAATCTACAAAATATGTACATTAGTAAAATTATCACAAAAAAATCAAATCCCGGGCTTCATGGATTGAGCAAAGAAAATAAACAAAAAAAAAGAAAAATAAGGCGAGATTCAAATAAGATTAAGTGAAAAAATAAATTTTTTGTACATGCCCGTTTTTTGGCAATGGGAGGTACGAAAAGAAATAAAAATTTTAAAGCATGCAACAATTAAGAATTTTTTTTTTGTATTTTGTATTTTGTGATATTTTTTTGTATTTTTGTGGTTTTGTATTTTTTTTTGTATTTTGAATTTTTTAAAGAAAATAAATGTGAAAAAACGATATTTTTAGGCCAAAAACCTTGTGGCTAAATTACTGTTGCGGCCTGCTGCCTCCTTGCACCCATCTGTGCACTCCTCCATGACCTCCGTAAGGTATCCATACCCATTGGCCCTGCTGGCCACCTCTACCTTGCACCTGGGGGGCAGCACCTCTGCCACACACCACTCCACAACCACCCCAGTTGGGGTTGTTGAACTGAAATTGGCCTTGGCCGCGGTTACCAGTTTTTTGCACCTTTCCTTGTGTAATCGGGGCTAATTCCTGGCTCCCTTGGCCTTGCCCTTGACCTTGAGGTCCCGTAACCTTCAAAGTTGCACCAGTTTTTCTGTCTTGAGCTTTACTGAACTTAACAGAGCTTTGCAAGTCTGAACTGGCACTCCTTTTGGCTCCCATCACTCCCACCTGATGATTGCTACTGAGCATCACAGATCGAAAGGCCGTTTTGAATTCCAAGGGGGTATCCTGGCTATTATACACCCTCAACAGTTGGTTATTCACGGCCACCATCGCCCTGGCATACATGTTGCCAATATGCATCGGGGATAGCGGGGCACATTCCAACACGAGGAATAGCATCATAGCCAGGTACCTGACCGAGGAAAACACATCAATCTCTCTCTCTCCCTTGAGCCACCTGGGGAGAAAGTCATAAATGACTCTTTCCCAGAGTTCCTCTGGTAAATTGGTCCGATCATAGAGAAAAGCTCCCAGGACTCTGAACTGTTGTTCATAATCCCGGTAGATTTCTTTAACGGCATAATTTACCATTAGAAACACTCTCTCCGATTCAAATTGTCCGAAAGCAAAATATTTGGCCACTGCACTCGTAAAAAATGATATTGGTCCAGATTCTCTGGTTTATGGTTGATAGACATCCCAAAAGTCCAAGAGACTGTTTTTGAATTTTTCCGCAGTCACTTCCGGCGTTTCAGTTGCCCGAGCAGCCTGTGCCTGCTTAATTTTGCTAGGACCAGCCCCTCGTACTTGACTAGCTGCCACTCCTGGTGTTTGGTCCTTCCTGGGTTTTGCCTGACCTTTTGGTGTCGGTTTCCCCATCGCAAGGCCTATTGCACCTGAAGTTTGACTAGTTTTTGATGTACTATCTAGAGTTGCAGTTGCCACTGAAGACGTAACCGCAGATGGTGTTCCAGTTGAAGTTGAAGTAATTTGGGATGTGGGGGTAGCAGTGGAGGTAATCCTAGAACTTGAGGTTGATATGAAATTCAACTACACTTACCCCAGCTTTCTTTTTGTCCTCACCTTTCAGACTATCAGTCTTGGTGGGACTAATCTTGCCAGCCAGCTTGGTGATAGTACCTTCACCAGTTTTATAGCTAAATGTACGCTGAATTCCCCGTAAATCGAAGGCCAAGGGTCTATAGTCAAAGATCTTTTTAGGGAAGGCTATACTATAGTCCCTATTTTCAGCCGATGACCCATAGACATCCCCAACCTTGTCAATTTTAGTTTGCCAGGTTACCCCATATCTTAATGAAAGCATCCTTTGTGTTAGCTCGATATGATAGAACCTAACATAATAATACGGATTTAAGCTGTAGCTCTTACTGTCCATTGTTATTGTGTCAGGGCTACCAGGGATCGGCGTGCACATATCCGCATCTTTCCACAACCTTAACTGAATTGGCATAAATCGGAATAGATTCATCCAAACATATACTCCAGCACCTTTTCCGGGTACTTCATACTCTATGTTTGGAAGAGTCTTAGCCAACAGAAGATATTGGGATAACCTCTCATCTGACGGCCAAGCCATCTCCTTTATTTTGCCCTGGAGCTCTGGGCTGAATGATGTAATGAACCTGTAACTAAACATTTTGGCCATTACAAAATCCAGTTCCTTTCTGCTATGGGGCCAGATCACGTCGAAGGCCAGCGGGACTAAAGTACAAGCGGCTTGCAGTTCTGAGAACCGCTTTTCCTCAAATGCTTTAGCATTCTCCGCTAGCTAAGGCTTCCAGTGATCTTTATCAAAATACCCCATTCCAGGATCAATGTCAATTGGCACATGAACTAGATGATTTTTTAAGGCATCCAGTAGTGCTTGCTTTTGACAATCCTGGGGTAATTTGACAACTTTTCTCGCTGTGTCTATGAACCACACCAAGGACGCTGGCTGCGTAAGCTCCTGATACTGCTTTCCTTGCGCCATCTCCTCCACTAATTCCACGCGCAATTTATCTTTGGCCGACAAGCGCTGTTCAGGCCTAATCATTTCATCGTCATCACAGGGTCACTTGCTTCATTATAGGAACTGGGTTTTAATTTTTTACCTTGACAGTAGGCACCTGGATAGATGCCCCGCCACGGCAAATTTTCTTTCCCTTTCCTAGGATTGCAAATGTCCCCATGGCAACGAAATTTGGGCCCTATTTCTTGCACTTGCATGGCCCATCATGCATACATTTCTTGGTGCATCATGTGGTAGGTGGCCTCGGGCTGCCTAACCACAATATCAGGTGTACCCACAAAGGTACATAGTTTATAATCCGTAACTATGAGTAAAACTGATAGAATTCATATGAGAGAATTTCAATTTGAGCCCGATCGACTATATCATGAGGAAAGTTAGCAACTCCCCCACATAGCCCAATCACGTACCCATAGTAAAATGCCCCCATAAAAATTGC
Organism: Romanomermis culicivorax; assembly: GCA_963922205.1. NCBI lineage: Eukaryota > Metazoa > Nematoda > Enoplea > Mermithida > Mermithidae > Romanomermis > Romanomermis culicivorax. Next base: position 508,311 of record CAWUHX010000029.1, on the reverse strand, counting down.
CGAAGAAAAGTACGCATCCATACCAGCGTACTGCAGTATCTATTCGGGGACTTTTTCTTTGGCCACATTTTGCCTATTACGCAAAAGACTAAAATCAGTCTGGTGAGGACTGATATCAGCCAGATACATTTCGGCAAAAAGGCCTTTCAATTTTAATGTCTCAGGGCGGATTCCTGCTTTCCTGGATTTGGTAATCTCGCTTCCCATGATCTGCTTTGCCGTGAGGCTTAGATCATAGTATCTTCCCAGATTTCCATCCTTGATACTACATCTAATCACCTCAGACAAATCGCGACCATCGGTGCTTTTTCCGCATCCTCAGACATTAATAATTGAAATTATGTCCTCCAAAACAGCATAACCGACTAACAACGTCGCTGAGCGTAAAAAGTGTAACAAAATGTTCCACTCTTGCTCTTGCAGCAACGGACTATGAACGTTTTACCATTTAGATAGGCAAACAAAACTAATCTAGCAAACTGGTTGCCTTTTTCGTTATCGATCCCCCACATAAATAGTTTCTTGGCGTCCTCACGGTTCACTTTCTCCACATCGAAGCCAACAATGTTCATGCCTCGGAAAGTGCTGCTTTCGAGATGTTTTACCATCCTTTCCACACTTCCCATGGGATCAGTTAATGGCTCGATTGGATTGTTCGGCCAGAACTCAAAAGTGGCAAAAAACCACCTCTCTAACTCCGCTATCCGTATCGCCCGATGGATGTTATGGTCTAAAAATCCAGGAGAGATTTAGGTTTTTTATTCAGATATACTCTACTACTCCTTTACGTGCCTTTACCGGACCCTTTCTCAACTCTTTGGGTAAGCTTTAAGCAATAATTTATGTTTCACCCATTTGTTTTTAAACGTTGAATTAATAGGGAGATTACCATTCAACATGTTTAAACAAAATTTCGCATATACAACAGATCAAATCAGGGGAAGAATGTTGAAGAAAAAATTATCTTTGAACACAATTTGAATTTTTCAAAACATTGAGCTGGTGAATATATTTCTTTAATCTAGAAGCCATACAAAACAGTTCATACAGTAAAGAAGAATATTACAACAATGACCAAATGCTAAATGAATATTGAAAGAATTAATGTATTACATTAAGACAGTAATAAAGCTTCATCTTGTATAATAACATTCAACTCTTCAGTCTAGAAAAAGCACACAAATTATTCATATTCATAAAAAACTATTTATGATTTGTATCTAACTTTAAAAAAAGATCTTCTACAAAAATAAAGTGAGGTTTGATCATATCCAATTCCAGTAGTAATAGTTTGGCAAAACACAAAAACTGTGTAACTCTTTTACATCCCATAGGTAAGCCAACTTCATGACCTAAATGATTGCAAGCCTCAGCTATGTCATTGTAAAAAGCCTTAGCTTTGGGTGAGAAGCGAGTCCAAAACAAATCAGCCGTCTCTCATTTCTGTTCGTTGGTTAGTATTTTACATCGAATAGAAATATCATTTTAATTTAATAAGTGGGTAGAATAGATATAAAATTTTTACATTTTTTTTTTATTTTGTACCATTCTGACAAAAACTTCCAATGCTGCAAACATTGTGATTGACACAAAACAAGGAAGCTAAAGAAAAAATGCCCAACCTCTTCAAAAATTTCGATTAAACTGATGTATTGTAAAATGTTTTTTTCTGACTATGTAATAAATGTACAGTATCAATGTTTCCTAACCTAGTACCTGTGATGTACAAGTTTTGAAATTTATTGGTACGGCTACAACAAGAAAATACAATAGTGTTGAAAAGAAAGAAAGAAAGAAAGAAAGAAAGAAAGAAAGAAAGAAAGAAAGAAAGAAAGAAAGAAAGAAAGAAAGAAAGAAAGAAAGAAAGAAAGAAAGAAAGAAAGAAAGAAAGAAAGTAAGAAAGAAAGAAAGAAAGAAAGAAAGAAAGAAAGAAAGAAAGAAAGAAAGAAAGAAAGAAAGAAAGAAAGAAAGAAAGAAAGAAAGAAAGAAAGAAAGAAAGAAAGAAAGAAAGAAAGAAAGAAAGAAAGAAAGAAAGAAAGAAAGAAAAGAAAGAAACTTCTTTAGATAAACTCCATTTTCTTCCATTAAACAGGTTGGTAAATCATACTATAACCCCGTCCCTCCCAACCATCATCTTATAACCAAGGTTGATGCTGCATTGACCACCATGGGAACATGTCTTTTCGATAATGTTGACATTACAACCTAATATACCGTATTGTGGTAGAATGAGTTTGAATCCACGACTGTACGCCTCTTTTGTTTTGGGGTTGATGTTATGAAGATAAATCGACAGGTATTTACCCTCAACGACTATGAATAATGCCATGTTTTCTTCAAACGTGAACTCGTGTTCCATTATTTAAATTCGAGAGTTGAATAGAAGATATATACTAAAGAGAGAGAGAGAGAGAGAAACAAGTAGTTTTTGTAACAGCAAAAATGAGAAATGTATAAATTAGTCAAAATTTTAGAGAGTAAAAGGCGGGTTATATGCATAATAAGTATCTTGGGTATATATCCAATAGTAGTCTGTTATTTTGAGGGCTATGTAGGACACCGGGTTATAAACATGATGGATATTCAAGACATATATCCTAGAGTAGTCAGTTATTTTGACCGCTATGTAAGAGGCGGGCTTATAAGCAACAGAAATATTCCAGCTATAGGTTCTACAGTAACTGGTCATTCTAGCATATATGTATAGAACCTGAAGAAAATAAAAGGTGTTTGTTTGTTATGGTAATCTTCGAGATCGAAGCTAGGGAAAATAATTGTGTTTGTGCATTATAGTAATCTTCAAGGTCAAAGCTAGAGAAATGATATAGCCATGTGCGCATGAGTTATATTGGTCTATAAAGCTTTTCCCGATAAAAAGAAAAGATGGTGCAACAGGTTATAAATAGCTATTACAGTTCTTTTATAGTATTAAGAATAAAAAAAATACTAGTTGTATAGTAAAACAGGTGTTTCAACTGGTTTTATCGGGTTATATGCTAGTAAAATAAGCTGAAGAAATGATATGGCCATGTGTTCATGAGTTATAGAGGTCTTTAAAGCTTTGGCATCATAAAAAAGAAAACTACTATGACAAGGTTGTAAACAATAATTAAATCTCTACCATAGAATTAATAGTTTCTACTAATTTATAAAATATTTTTCCATTATTACTGTATAAATTTCGGTAAATAGGTTGTTCTCTAGTTTTTTCTAGTTTCGGTTTGGATAATCTTTATAATGAAAACTATTTACCAGGGATATTACTTCAGATGAAGACGAAGTGGTTATAGATGAGGATTTAGAGAATATTACCTATGAGGAAGAAGAAGAAGAGGAAGAGGAAGAAGAAAAACACTCAATAATATTTCAGATGAAGAAGAAGGAACTATATTAGATTATGAAAATAATCAGTACAAAAGTTATACACCACACAGTTCCGATTAAGAAGAAATTTACAAACCAGTTCAAATTGGTGATAGTGGTGGGGATATAACAAACTCATCTTTTGTTGCGGACAATTTTTTCGAATTAGGCCAACCCAGCACCATGAATATTAGACATTTTAATACCCAAGGTCGTGAGTACTCTATGAACTTTCGTAATACTGAATGTATGGACGATTTAAATGCACAACTTGTGCCAATATTTCAATGCATAGTTGAGCAAATTTCAGAGAATGTCGACAATAATGCACTTATGGGGTTTCCCTTTGACTATCCAGATTTGACAAAAAGTAGCATTTTGATACCTTTTAGACCAAAACATGCTTTAATGGGTGATTCGATGGTAAACACCTTTAATGCTGTTCTACAATCAAACAAGCAAATTCAAATTGATAGTTGCCAAGCTACAATTTGTACTATTGTTGTAAAACTACCTGAGGGTCCCCGTAAGCTAATTACTTATTTATTTATTTACTCACTTGGTTGCATTTTTAACATTTTTTAAAACCTTTTCTTTCCATTTTTTCTTTGCTTATTTTGTTTTTTAATTTAAGGTATTCACAATGCTCATCAATATTTAAAACATAATGATTTCCTAAAATACAACCTTTGCTTTATTCAAATAAACAACACCAATGATTTATGCTTTGCTCAAGCTCTAGTTGTTGCTAAAGCTTATGTTCATAAAAAAGATCCGAACACTGTGTACAAATGGGAAACTATACATAAGTCTGACAGGCCATATCAACTGCAAACAAAGGTCGCTAAAGAGTTAATGACCCAAGCAGGGTTAGCTAATCATCAAGGGTCTTGCAGTTTTCATCAATGGGAAAAACTGCAAAGTGTTTTATTACCTGATTATCAAATCAAAATTTTTAGCAAAGAACAGTTTAAGGATTTAATATTTAGAGGTTAGAGTTTTTTACTTTTCTATTATTGCGTGCACATTTAGAGTTTTAAGGACCTGAAGCAATACATGTTTTGAATATTTACCAACACAATAACCATTACTCAGTCATTACAAAGATGCCTGGTTTTTTTAATCGTGGTTACTTTTCTCCTTATTGCAATTTAGCCTATAATAACAAATGGAACATAGATGCAAAAACTTTTGCCCTTTGTTTCACAATACACCCCCATGTAATCAAACTCAGCAGAAATAGGTCCCAAACTCAGCAGAAATACGTTCTTGTCGATATTGATACCCCCAGAGCTCCTGCAATTAAACTTATAAATCAAATCCACCAATCTGGGTCAAATAAGTCACCCCAAAACACACCTGAGAAACATACCCCTCACATTCTGATCACACTAAACGGCAAGCTATTTACAAAAGGCATGATTGACACTAGTGCAGTGTACTCACTCATTGATTCATGAATCGCTGAAATCCTGCAGCTAGACATGAAACCCCCACTAATTCAAGCCAAAGCAGCAAACAACCTTCCGATCCACTTTGTACAAACAACTTTTGTTAAAGTAACCACCCAAACTATCCAGGAAACCATAATGGTCCATGTCCAAAAAGACTGCACAGCAGACATCCTTCTTGGGAAAAATTTCCTCAGTCCATTTTCAGAATACACCATCAATAACCAGAAGTCCCAGGTCAAATTTGGCGTTGTCATACTACCTTGTGATGGCCTGGAATACAGCCCCCTTTCGACCTGTGGTGGAACCTAGTTGGATAAGAAACTAGAATTACCACCCCATACAGTAACCGAATTTACTGTTCCCTTGCCCAAATCATACCTACAAATTAAACAACTTGAATTTACCCCAAAACCCAAACAGAATGCCAAAGTTCATTTCGCAGCTTGTGTATCCGAAAACCAAAACAGTGGCATACGAATCTCTGACTTATACAAAAAAGACACTGTCCAAACCCTTTACCCTGGCACATGCATTGGTGTAGTCTCAGGCTACATCCCAAAACATAATTCCCCCACCAGACTAACTCCTTCTACCCCAAACTAGCCAAACCATTTTGATACATTTACATGGTTAAAAAAATGTCAATTTAACCTCAAGTGACCTCACAGAAGCAGAGAAAACTCAAATCCTATGCTCTCTATCCAAATATCCCACATTATATGCTAAATCCAAAATGGACGTAGGTAGAACCACCCTTGTTTCCCATCCCATTGACACCAACCGCTATCAACCCATCTGCAGACACCTCTTTTGCACATCACCAAAGGAAAAGCAAATCATACAAGCAGAGGTTGAGCAACTCACACCAGCAGGTGTCGTTAGCCAAAGCAATTCCCCATGGTGTACCAACACAGTTTTAGTCCCCAAAAAAGATGGTGGCCATTGTTTATGCATTGACTTTAGAGGCCTAAATAAAGTAACAAAAAAGATACCTATCCCTCGCCCCGCATAGACGAAATTCTAGACACCCTGCATGGAATGAAATGTTTTATGTCCCTTGACCAATCAAATGCCTACTATTCCATTCCAATTGCAGAAGCTGACAGAGAAAAAACAGCCTTTAATTGCTCAGCCCGGCAGTATCAGTTTAACTACCTCCCCTTTGGCCTCACCAACACTCTAGCCACATTCCAAAGATTGATGGATGTTATCCTTTCAGGATTGCAATGGAACACATGCCTTGTCTATCTCGATGATGTTTTAGTCTTTGCAGAATCCCATGCCCAAATGCTAGAACGTTTAGACAACATTCTCACTCATTTCTCTAAAACAGGCCTCAAACTCAATATACAAAAATGCAAATTTTGCCAGCCCCAAGTCCAATACCTAGGTCACGTCATTTCTCAGCAAGGCATTTCACCAGACACCCCAATAAGGTACAATTTCACCCCAATAAGGTACAGTCCATTTATGACATACCTACACCCCAAAGCTCTACAGAAGTTGAGTCATTCCTCGGTCTACCCTCTTATTATCGTAGATTCATCCTGAATCGCTCCCAAAATTTCCAGCCCCCTCACAGCATTACTCAAAAAGAATTAGGATATTTCATGGGGGCCTGAACAACAAAATGCATTCAGTAAACTCAAATGTTGCTTATTCATGCCCCAATCCTGCAACATGCCAATTTCACAAAACTGTTCATTTTGCAAACTGACGCCTCAAAACTTGGAATTGGCGCCATTCTAAGCCAACTGGACAGTAAAGGTCATAATCACCCCATCCCTTTTGGGAGCCGCACATTGAAACCTGCAGAACACAACTACCCAATAACTGAGTTGGAAACCCTTGCCATAGTTGAGTTCATAAAGTATTTCTGCCCCTATCTTTTCCAGCAGCATGTTATTGTCTACACTGACCATACTGCAGTTCAGGCAGTCTTGCAGAAAGAAAACCCCTCTCCTCGCATTGCCTGTTGGGGACTAGCCCTCTCTGGTATTCAGCATTCATTCATTCAACCTAAGAAAGACATTCATTCAACGACATTCAACCCAAATAAGGCATTGCTAATCACAATGCAGATGCCATCTCTCATTTCCCTTCGGACACAGCAAAGCAATCCTTTGACATTGAGCACCTAGAAACCCACCCTGAAATATCGGCCATCAATTCTGTTCTCGAAGCGGAAGCAACTGAACAAGAAGAACAACAGAAAAATTTTGCTGAACTCCAATGCACTGATCCAACTGTCAAAAATATCCTAGCTAAAACTGCCAAAAAAACACCCCCCTTACAATGATCAAATTCACAGTGCACCACAACATTCTCTTTAGTATAATCAACAAGCAGGCAAAACTATACATCCCTAAATTACAAATACATGATCTCATCGCATCGCATCATGACAGCAAGTCCACAGGTCATTTTGCTTCCCGAAAAACCCTACACCTGCTCCCGCAAAAATATTTTTGGCCTCAAATGAACCATGATATCAAACGTTACTGCAAAACCTGTCATCCATACCAGACCCAAAAAGCCCTGCCGCACAAAATACATGTGAATCTTGTCTCAATTCAGCCGACAGGCCCATTTGACAGAGTCGGTGTTGATTGCATGGGGCCGTTACCCGTCACTGAAGACGGCAACTGATTCATTGTCGTATTCATTGATTATATCACCAAGTATGTTGAGGCATTTCCAACCCCTGACATCACTGCAGCCACAATTGCCAAATTATTCGTAAACAAAATTGTTTGACCTTCAAGGCTTCCCAAAAATCATCCATTGTGATCATGGCTCGGATTTTGTCTCTGATCTTTTTTCCTGGATCACTAGTTTATGCAATACTCAAAAAATTCACACCACTTCATACCACCTCATTGCCAATGGTGAAGTGGAGCGTTGCAACCAGACCCTCGCCACCCATATCCCCATGTACATCAATTCAAATCACACTGATTTGGATACTTATCTTCCCTTTGCCATTTTTTCAATTAATATTCACAAAAATGATAGCACTTCCTATCCCCCGTTTGAATTGCTCCATGGTAGGCAGGCTAATCTCCCATCCGACGCAGCGCTTAATTTTTTCCCCACATCCTATATGGTTGATCTTGAGGATTATGCCTTTCGCGTCAAGTCTCACTTTACTGAAGCCCTCTCAACCGTGCAGAAGAGTTTGCAAAAAGCCCAAAACCACTATACCCGTCAGTATAACAAGCATGCTCAGAACATCCATTACAAGGCGGGTGACCTCACTCTCTATAAAAATCATTCGTGTAAACAAGGGCTCACTCCCAAATTCCAACCCCGTCAAAACAGGCCCTATACAGTCACAAACTTCATGTACCCCAATGTTACACTCGAACACCCCCTTAAACACACGACTTTTAGGGTACATGTAAAAGAAACGACCCCCTTCTATCGTTGAGAAACCACCTCCAAAACTACCCCAACCCCTTCTCATCCTCGAACCCTTTGAACAAGGACTTTCAACTTGGGAAGGAGGGAAATGTAACATACATGCTAATGCAGTACTGTAAATACATACTGTACACTATGTGATATTCATTTATTAAATATAATTTCATTTCTTAATCTATCGTCTCAAGGGTGTCTGGGATTCACACCCAAACATTCCTGTAAATTTATGTGAAGTACTTTATTTTGATCATCCCCACACCCCAGTAGCCGCTATTGACCCAATTAAGATGCCCAATTAATTTGCACATCTGCAGCTGGTCCCCTAGAATCTACACTAAAGTACACATTCCATGGCTACATTAATTTCTCATAAAAATCGTAAACAACACCTGCACATAGTAAAAAGTAAAAGCCCCCCCCAGACATTAGTCTCAACTAGAAGGGTAGCAATGGTCCCACAAAACATGTGTACACAGAGGAATAGATACAGAAGCATGCACAGAAGCACAGAGGCGTGGCTAAGCCCACGGTAGGAAGCAAGCATAAGGAAAGCACAAGAAGCATATGGTACCAGGAAAGCATTGGAAGGCGTGACCAAACTAGCGAGATGAAAGAAACAAGAAGCAGCGATTGGCTGAAGAAGATTGTCGGAAACAAGACCTCCCGTGATGCTAAGGGAGTGGCCACAGAAGCCCTATTTAAAGAGAAGCAAAGCATGATTTTGGCAGATTGGTTATTTATCAGCGTTTATTTGCAAGCATCTTTTTGTTGAAAAGCGAGAGTTTCAAAGCGAGAAAGCGAGTTTATTTGCAAGCATTTATTTTGTTGTTGTATTGATGAGCAAGCAATTGTCAAGTCCCCGCGTATTGTCATATCCTTATTCGCCCCCATTTGTCCTCCATTGCCACCATTCTCTTTTGGATCAAGTAAAGTATCACTAAGAACTGGTTGTTACACACAAAACTGACCAATTTCAGGCACTATTCGGGCATTGTGAGTTCATCTGAAGATGAGCTGTAGCCCAAAAAATATGCAACCTCAACATTTGAGCAAGCAAAAGCCATTTTTTTGGAATACATTATTAGAATAATAGAAGTAAAATGCTGCAACAAAACCAGAATTAGCTAATGTGAGTAAGAATAGTGTGCAGTTGAAAATAAGTTTAATTATGAAAAAAATTTCTTTAGCTTTCCATGAAATTTTTATCAGCTCCAATTGGCTCAGTAGCTAGTGAATGATCATTTTAAAAAGTAAAAGAAGTTAGAAGTGGAAAAAGATCCCCTTTATTGCTGAGATTGGATTCAATAGTGCAAACTGGAAAAACAAGCTGAAGTTGAAGAAGCTTCTAGTGAACTCAGCAATCAAAGTGAAGGTAGTACAACAGATGCCTTGTTGATGACAAATTGGATGAATGAAATGTTGTTAATTATTGAATGTTGAAAATATCAGTAGAACTTTGTGCATAATTCATAAAAATTTTAAATTTATTACAGTGTAGCAGGTTCAGGTTTCATTTTGTACATGTTACAGCGGATGCATCAGCAATTGGCTATCAGCTGATGCCATTGGTGACCCTGGCCGATGCATCGGCATTGGCTGATGGCAAATTTTTGGCCATCAGTCCATCAGTAGTTGAAATGTGGGAATGCGACCTGTTACAACAACTTCATTCAAATCCTGAAATTAAAACATTTTTTGCTACAGTTGAAATACCCGAACCCATAAACCCTTGAGAAGGTAAACTTTTAAAAATATTCTTTTTCATTTTATCAAAAGTTTTGTTGTTGTTGTTTTTAGCTTTCTTTGGTGGTAGCACTAATGCCGTGAAACTGTATCACAAAATTAAGTACAATGAAGATGAAACACCTGCAGAAAAGATCAATTACGTAGATGTGTGCAGTTTATACCCCTTTGTCAACAAATATGGGAAATACCCCACAGGTCATCCAAAAATCTTTACTGAAAGTTTTGAAGAGGTCAGCTCAACTTCCCAACGTTATGAGGGTTTGATCAAATGTAGGGTTTTATGGCCTTGCAATCTCTTACATCCTGTTCTACCATATTGGTATGGTGGTAAACTGTTGTTCCCTTTATGCAAAACTTGTACGCATACTTCACAAAAGACTACCTGCCATCATAATGACCAAGATCGAGCATTAGATGGTATATGGGTTACGATAGAATTATAAAAAGCCTTAGAGAAAGGATATAAGGTTTATTGTTACTGTAATAATAATTCACCTTTTGTATACAGGTATTTTTATTTTTTGTTTTAGATCCTCAAGATTTTTGAAGTTTGGCATTACGATAATGTTGAACAATATCATCCAACCAAAATCCTGATGGTGGTTTATTCACACAATATGTCAACACTTTTATGAAAATGAAACTAGTAAGTTTTATAATTTTTAAAATGTAAACAATTTTTATTAGTGTTTTTTATAGGAGAGTGAAGGTTACCTTGCTAAAGTTGAGATGAATGAACAAAAACACGGATATGAGATGGAAGTCTACAATTGAGAGAACATTTCATTAGACCCCTAAAAAATTTCAAAAAATCCTGGAAAGAAAGCTTTAGCCAAGCTAATGTTAAATTCGTTTTGGGGAAAGGTAGTTTTCCATAGTTTTTGTATTCATTTATTTTATTTATTATTTTATTTTTTAGTTTGGTCAGTGAAACAATATAGATAAGACTATTATCCATAATGCACCTAAAAAATATTTTGAACTTGTAATGAATGTTGTCAACATTATTAAAAATGTTAGATTAATAAATGAGCAAATGGTGTCAATGACCTATTGTCAGCAGGATGATTTTGCTGAAGTCATGGGGAATACTAATGCCATTATTGCAGCTTATACGACAGCTCAGGCTCGACTAAAGCTATATTCTTACATTGATCAATTAAAAAGTCCAGTATTGTATTTTGATATGGACAGTATTATTTACTTGTCAAGAATTGACAAGCAACAATATCAAGTATGGAAAGGTCAGTGTTAGGGTGAAATGACCAATGAATTATGTGAATATGGTCCTGGATCCTACACACTGTTTTTTTTCCACGAACTTTTTTCCACAAATGTGGAAAGGGGTCAAATTTTTTTTCCACATGTAGAAAAAAATTTTTTCCATCTTAAAATCCTCGTTTTTTGGCTAAAAAATGCTCACAGACGCTTTATCGCACTGTTTTTGAGCTTTTTCAAGCCTTCCGGTGTTTTTAGAGAAGTTAATTCATTAAAATTGAAGAAAAAATTGAAATGTTCGACTTAAAAGCCTAATCTACAAGCATTGTTGAGCAAATTTTCTATCAAACTATCCAAGAGCATAATTGACTTGAATTACACAAGAAATGAATGGTCAACGTCAAGTCCTCTATGATGACAAGCGAAAGCCCAAAAAGGATGGTGATCTTTGCGGCGCCGAGCGCCAGAAAATTTTTTGGGTATATTGACATTCTCAGATGCTGGAAAATCAATTTTCTGAACATTTATTTCAAGAATTAGATTCCAATTTTGTGTTCAAGAGTCGTAATTTCTAGAATTTTAATTGAAAATTTTTAAAATCTGTAATTTATTTGTAAACTCTCATGAACTTGGTCGAAAATATATGAGTAAGAAGAGTATAAATTTCCGAAAGATATTTCCATGAAGCTTTTGAATTAATTAATTGTTAGCAAAGAAATAATCACATCATAAAGCAAAGAGACGATGTATTGATTTTTCTCAAAAGGAAAAAATGTGAATCTTCATTAAATATTATGATAAAATGTTGAAGATTATCAATTAAAACATGAGATGCTACGTTTAAGATGATGAAAACTATTATAGATTAAGTGATAAATGAAGGTGGACATGATAAAAGCCACGCCTGAGCTACTTAATGAATAATGATGATTATTAGAGTTATAAACCAGCACGAAGCACCGGAAAATTTCGAGATTTGGACCTCTTAAAATGCACCAAAATGCATTTTTTCAAAATGAAAACCCCATATTTTTCTTCCACATTTGTGGAAAGACCTCAAAAATTTTTTCCACATTCCAGATTTTTTTCCACATTATAGTGCAAATGTGGAAAAAAAACAGTGATCCTACATTACTGAATTCGTCAGTGGAGGTCCTAAAAATTATGCTTACAGAGTGTACAGTCCATCTACTGAACAATACCATCACGTGATCAAGCTTCGTGGTATTACTTTGTCGTCGGAGGCTATGAAAAAAGTTAATTTTTATTCACCATACTGAACAGTTTTTGCTTTTGTAAAAAACAATGGGCAAGAACTAAATGTACACAGTCTCAGCATTGAGCACCAGCAAGATCGTAAAGTTGTTAACTGTGAAATTTTGAAAAAATTTCATGTAGTATATGATAAACGTATTTTGAAACGTAATTTTTGTACATTTCCTTATGGTTGGACTAAATAATTATTTTGCAATATAACAAAAATGATACATTAATTCAAAAGTTTTCCTGTTGTTACGCTAAGATTTTTGAACTCTCCAAATTTTCAACACGTTTTCTATGCCCAGCTCATTCTGGTCATTTTTCTATAAAAGAGCTTTTCGGTCATTTTTCGCAGGTAATCAACTTTATATGCATGCACCCATAGGAATAATGTTTCATCGCATATAGACTTTTTCGTATGTTTTTCGTTTTCGTTATGCATAGAACAGACCATTACTGACATTTACTGACTGGAATGATCATTCAGGAATGGGACCTCCGAACATATTCATGCCTGCAGATGGCGCCCTTTTGTCAGAGGTGGTCCGGGGGTGCAAATTTTTGAAAGACTTCCTCTGCCCACCAAGGAAGTCGTTTTTATACATGCTTTCTTTTTTCTTTTTATTTCTTTTCGATTTTTTTAGTCTTCCTTCTCCATTTTTTGGTCGACATCAATTTTCCTTTTTCACCTACAGTAACACGACTATTACCCTAGCTCTACAATTACCATAATCCGAAAATTACCATAATTCTACTAATACAGTAACTACCAAACGTGTATGCTTTACCATATAACCTATAAATTGACGAAAAAATCGATGGTATATGTTTACTATATAACCTATAAATTGTAACATACCTGCTAACGCAGTACTGTAAATATATAGCATACTGTATGTGATAGTCATTTATTAAATATTATTTCATTCTCGTAATTTATCGTCTCAAGGGTGTCTGGGATTCACACCCAAACATTCCTGTAAAATTATGTGAAGTACTTCATTTTGATCCTTCCACACCCCGGTAGGGGCTATTGACCCAATTAAGACGCCCCAATTAATTTGTGTAACGGCAGCTGATCCCCTAGAATCTACACTAAAATACACATTCCACGGCTACTGAAATTCCTCACCAAAAATCGTAAACAACACCTGCACACAGTAAAAAGTAGAAGCCCCACCAGACAGTAGTCTCAAGTGCAATGGCAGCGACGGTCCCACAAAACATGTTTACACAGAGGAAATAGATACAGAAAGCATGCACAGAAGCGCAGAGGTGTGGCTAAGCCCACCGTAGGAAGCAAGCATAGGGAAGACACAAAAAGCATACAGTACTAGGAAAGCATTGGAGGGGGTGACCAAATTAGCGAGAATAACAAAGCATGAAGCGGCAATTGGCGGAAGAAAATGGACAGAAGCAAGACCTCCCGCGATGCCCAGGGAATGGCCAAAGAAGCCATATTTAAAGAGAAGCAAAGCATGATTTACACTACCAGGCGAAACTAACCCACAAAAATTCGCGTCCGGGACACGTCCGGGTCACGTCCAGGTCGCGTCTGGAACACATCTTTTTGGGCAGCACAAAGAAAACTTTCATCTTTCTTAGTAATTGACATTCATGCAATAACTGTCAATCATAGTTCTTTCATAATGTGTAGTGGATATGCACTTTGTTTTGACCTACAGTATGACAACAGTTGACCTTTCGTTTATATCTGGTAAATCATGTGTGCTTTCTATAGGGAGGTAAGAAGGAAGCCTCAGCAAAATTCTTTGGCTTTGTGTGACACAAGCACATGGCCTGTCAATTTTATTGTCGGTATAGTGTGCTTTTCGCGTCCTGGCTGCGTCCGGGACGCGTTCTGGACGCGTCCTGGACGCGACCAGCATGGACGGTTAGTTTCGCCTGGTAGTGTAGTCAGTTCTCGGTTTTTGCGATTTTAGTATTATTTTCAAGCGCTGTTTTATTTGCAAGCGAGATTTTCTTTTCAGAAGCAGTTAAGCCGTGTTAGTAATCGCAAGCGTTTTGTAATACGTCGACGAATCAAGCGATCGCCAATCCCGCAATTGTGTTATTGTACAGTGCCCGTATTCCCCTATTCCGTTGTGCGTCGTTTCGGCCGTCCGTTCAGGATAAAGTACTTTCCAAAACTGGTCATTACAAAATCGACCAAAAATGACAAATTATAGATTATACACAAAAGATAGGGATATGTTTAACCATATAACCTAGTCGAGCCTTACTACTAACATTATGTAACTACCAGCGGCAAGGTCCAACCATCATCGAAAATTGTTCAAGACGGCTATAGAAAATTTCAGATGTCATGCAGCTTCAAAAACATAAGTACATGGAGGCTTTCGGAGGGCACAATCGATTTTAGCCAGAATCACCATTTGCTAGCGAGCCCCCCATATACTGGTTGGAATCTAGAGAAGTCCTGCCCGTAGGCAGAAAAAGTATGACCCAGACCTAAAAGACAATAAACAGGTTTAAGCTAGAACTTTTCATCCTGATAAAACTAATAAATAAGCACTTTATTCAACATATATTTCTAGACAATGACAGAAACAAAGAAGAAAAATAAAACTTGGCTAAACTGACGTTTGTTTACATCAGAACGATTAAGTTCCATTGTGTGTACACGCGTAAATTCACGAAAAACTCTGCACAAAATGCGTATATAAAAAACAAACATCAAATAAAACATATACATGGAAAGTGTTAGTAAATAAAGTTTATATTGGCACAGGAGAGTCCGTATGGTTCCTTTCGAGACGAAAAACGGTTTGTAATGGAAACAATTTTTCGCGAGAAGCACATTGCCCGAATGAACAAGGCAAAAAGAAAAAAAATTATTTTAGTGAAGAGGGAAGAGTTTTCAGAGACCAATACAAAAACCTGTATGCAAGCAACGACAGGGTCAAAAAAATGTTGATCCAAAACTCATGTTCATTCTGACCGACTTATAGCGGGCAGAGTTAGGGATGAAAACCCTGAACAAGTGAATGTGAAATACAAACAAAACATATGCCTCTCTCGAAAAATTATACAATATTGGGCAAAATTATGTAATATTCAGAAAAAAAGATTAGGTGAATTACACCTTTGGTCCGGAGGAGCACATTTTTTACATAAGCTATGTAGTAAATGCATGAAAGCCTTTTTGAACGGGAAAATTTGCGCGGGTGCTATGGGACCGTTCGTGGCAACTTCCTTCAATATAAAAAAGACTGATTTTCTTACTATAAGATTGGACGTGTGGCGTCAAATTTCGGATAGTGGAGCAAATGCATATAAGCTAACGAACTGCAGTATTGATTATTATCGTATCCAGTATTCGGGGACATTAATCATCTGTAAAAATACATTATGAATCAAAAACGTCTATCACAGTAAAAAAACTTCCAAAGCAAATTATCATCGATAAAAATTTGAACTTAACTTTAACATGATTTCGTCCAATTATATATTTTATACAATGAAAAATACATTGACCCTGAACTTTCAATTCACGTACTAGGGATCCAAGTGGGAAATATGGAAAGTTTTCCTTGAAAATGAAAGAGTTCCTTAATCTATATAAAATGCCCACATAGATGAACAAACATAAATGTCCTTTTTTTAACATTTGAAAACAAATATCCTCCACAAGTTCAGGATAATCCAAAGAGCCCCGCCTAAAACTGCATTCTTACAGCTATCAGAGCAGATTTGAAGTTACGCTCTTGTTGCGTTAGGTGGCAAAATTACTACGGTATCATTACTGTCTTTTGTATTTCATGTATGAAAGAGATTGGAGTATAAACGAAAACTTTTGAGTCGAATATAAAAAATGCATTTTCCTGCGTTTTAGAGACCAAAAATGCCCAGTGCTAGAGATAATTGAAAATTGTGACCTCTTGCTTTTTAAGTCATTCATTTTTTTCACGCTTTGATCCCACTGTCAAATACACGGGTACTCGGATACAGATCCGTGTTACCCAGACTTCAACTACCCGGATCCCGATAATTCCAAATGCAGTTTAGACATTACTAATAATAACTGAGTGGAAGTGTATGCTCGGACTACAACTATATATTGACACTAAGGCCAGGTTATAAGGTAAGGTAACGAATATTTATTTCATTGATTTGATAATAACAGTCTTAATATTTGAAATTTATTTCTGGAACATAGTATTTCAAAAACAAAAAGTTTTCAATATTTTCATCAGATGTTTCTTTTTTGTAATAAACAATTCTAGCGCCACTGAACAACTGCTTTGAAGGAACACTGGTCGCTAGGACTGCGAAAAAGGAACAAGCAACTTGTGTCAACAAGGAAGGGGAGTTTGGTTTTTATGGCTTTCCGCCAAGGCAGGGGATCACAGGTAGAGCTCGTTTTTCTTTCAAATATAATATTATTTCCCCCAATCCTTTTTTTCAAAAATATATTTCATTCAAAGTAAATGTTTTTTCTAACGTGATTTTCGTCTATATCTTTTTCTCCACTTCCCTCACTGCTGTTAATGGCTGCTAAATAGTTGTTGAATTTTAAACGGTTTTGCTTTTGGCTTTCTATCAGCTCTTTGTTGGTCTAATTGTTCTTGTTATCGAGTTTCTTGATTCCTGTTGCTTCAATAATCTTACCTGTAATTTGTTGCTAGTTGATGTTATACCTAAATTTGCAATTCTAACATGAAAAATATTTTTACATACTGTAGGAAAAACTCAATGATAGTGTGAGCTAACAGCTTGTGTTTCATTTAAGCGTACGTTTGTTGTAAACAAAATTCCATTTTGAGCACAATTATTTTCGATACACAATTGTATTTTTGCCCTGACTAGCTAGAAGATGTTGTTTGTATGGTATTTGTGATTTTAAACTGTACTCAGGAGCCACCAAAAAATTCTCATAATCACTAATCATAAACTAACTAAGGCCAGGCATGCGTAGTAACATACTTGCTTCATGAGACGGATAAATCCCTAATTTCCCACCATCGAGGAAAGGTTGATCATCCAGAGCTATCATCATTACATAAGTATGGGAGATTTCGTTATGCAATTTGCTACAATAGTTTACATTCCTGAAGTTGTGCAGCTGATTACACAGCAGATTATCCGATAAAAACTTCAACAGAATCATTTAAAGGTCAAATTTTCTACTTTATGCCCATCTTAACAACCTGACCTTGGGGACCTCTGCAGCCGACGAACAGTTCAATCACGAACGAAAGACGCTCATTGATATCAATATCTATTAAAATTCGATTTCATTTAAATATATTTCTGGTCCATCTGCCTTTCTCGATTAAAGAAATATCACAAATTTTAAAATATTATAAATTTTCCCGGGAAATGTACTCTTGCTCATGATTATGACAATTAAAGATAGTAGCTCGGAAACCAGACGTTCTTTATTGGGTCCTTTAAATTGTGATTGGTGGTAATGAATTTTTACAGTTACACTGCAAAAGTAACATGCAAAAGTCAACTACGGCTGACTGCTTACACTGCAAAAGTCAACTACTGCAAACAGCTAAATTTTGGAGAAATGAAGTAAATTTTTACACCAACTGCGAATTTCTCTGTAGAGTGAATTTTTTGCAGTGTTTTAAAGTAGTAAAGCAAGTAAAGTACGAATACAAAACTTAAGTAGTGTAAGCAATTTTTCTCGTAAATAATTTTTGAATGAAGTTTTTGTACGCTTCGCGCCTACATGTCTTTTGGGAGAACAATTCCAATTTTTGAACCATTTCGGGCTTTCTACATAGGTAGAAAAATCGATTTTTACCTGCGATGGCCCCTAAAATTGTTTTCACTCGATGACCCCACCCATCAAATCTAACTAGCCAGACCTCGGAGTACTGTTACATGAATGAGCACAATTGATCATTACTAGTAAATTCAATCAAAATATGTTAATTTGTAATAATTTTAAGGCTCAGGTGACGGAAAACTATGCAATCTCGTAGATTTTACTTAAACGATAGAAATCTAGATATGCGGCCACTTTCTGAACCTTTATTGTCTACAAACTACAACCTTGATTCTTCGATCATGATTTACAAATTAATCTATGAACAAAAACTTACACACGTTAAAGATGTCAAATAAGCATGCTTTGGCGTCGCGATTTTGAGTGTTCGTCGTATTTTTTGTTCTCTTGCAAAAGATTGGTGCTTTGTTTGAACGTATTAGTATTTCTATAATGTTGCTGACCCGGATTTCGATTAAGTCGAACGCCGTTTATTGAGAAAATCGTTTCGGCTGAAATCATTGGAAATTTGCACCAAGCATATAATGAAAAAGCGAAACTTTCTTATTTTATTTTAGAAAGGTTTTTGATTCAAGGTGACACAAATTTATAAAACAATTTTACATGTTGAATATCTGCAAAAAATAAGATGTGAAAGAACATTAAAAACATCAATATGCATCCCGCGAATTGAATCTTAATTTTATCATTAGAAAAACAGTAAATTTAAATCAGCATGCAATTCAGCAATTGTTTCATTTTTTTAAATTACATTAGCTATAATAGAAGGAAATGCAATTCATATTATAAACGTAGGCTGAATTTAGGATTTTCAAAAAATTATGATAAGACAATCACTTCGCCATAAAAAAAATCTCCTCTTACTATCAGGTAAGCCGTAAATCGCATCCGGCAAACAAACGAAAAATGGATGTCGCATTGCGTGCGCAGCGCTTATTCTGCGTATTCCCTCGTATTCTAACAATCGGCTTAACAAATGTAGACCTTCGGAATCCAAACGCGGCGCGTGGGTAAGCAGAGGTGTGGCTTTAAAGTTTGGTAAATTATAACGGGCAAATTCTTCGTCTTTGCCGACCGTCAATTTCTTCAAGGCGTCTTTGGCCGGCGTGCCCAACGTTTTGAAGATCAAATAAATTTGTTCTTCGACAGTAGAACCGGGGAAAAACGGCCGACCGGATACCATTTCGAAAAATATGCAACCGACGCCCCTAAACAGTCGTGAAAATTGATATGATTAGGCACAGGTGCACGGGCACAGATGTGAGATAATGGGTAGAATTTCACTTGGTGAAAAATTTAAATTGTTGTATGCATTCAAGAATGACGTCACTGTTGTCGGTAGCATAGGAAATAAGTAGTTATCGGAGCGAAATATTTTGCAACTTTCTCAACAACATTAAAAACGAAGGAGATGAAAAATACAAAGAAGCTTATTTCTCGAAACATGGAAACGGAATGTAAGGAAACATGAATAAACTCTAAAATCAAATTACCGCAGGTTTAATTGGAGTCATTACATACCACCAAATGATTTAGGAAGATAATAGCAAGTACTAATTACTTTCTATTAATTTACTATTCAACATACATTCAATATCCGGCAAGACTTCTACCACAAATCGGATGAAGAAGACAAAGCTCCAAATGCGTGGACGATGAAAAAATTCAGACAATCAGGTTTTTCTTTCTCCGCAGGCCAATGCTCCTGGGGTCAAAATTTTACAGGCCAATCTACATTACAATAAGCCCGCACTAATTGGTATCAAAAAACAACGTTTTTCAACAAAATTATTCAAAAATACTCTTCAAAATCACAGTAGAAGCCCACATTAACAGATCAATAACTTTGGTTACGTTTTCAATCACAAACAGAATAATTAGGCTCACATATTAGATTAGTCATTACTCAATCATTTCATTTCTTGCTGATTTTTCGAATGCAATAATTTAATATAGTTTTGGATAGTTTAAACTCCTGAAAATAAAAATCAAATCAATGTGTCATGCCTAGTCTAAGATACAGCTTTCTTGTTTTGTAAATTAACATTTCGTGTATTACATCTCCTATAGACAACTGCAGTATCACAAAATAATATTCAAAAACATAAGGTATATACAGATGATATAATTCTGCGAAGAGGCGTTTTCATTCAAGCCTGAAAACACCTGTATATTACACTAAAATTCCTGAATTTTTACAAGCTAATTGGGCTTGTGTAGATAAATTTTTAGGAGTCAATCACAATTTTTTAAAGCCGTGGCTCCTGATTGGACTAAAAAACACTGCTGACAATCTCCATTATGTAGCTTACCACATATCGATGTGCGTCGAATAATCGACAGAACCCAATAAAACATCGGGAGGTCGATACCAAAGAGTGACCACTTCGTTGGAATATGTTTTCGTGGGTACAGACTTTGCTCTGGCCAAACCTAAACTATTACTTAGTTTACGAACACACTCGGCCGAAACAGATACCCGCATGAACTCCATGAACGCAACAAGCGAGACAGTTTTTAGAAGTGGAAAATTGATGCTCCAAAAATATATTATCGGCATGCTTCAATCCCATCAAGCTTATAGCGGTTTTCCACATATATACATTAGAGTTTAAGTCTGTCCATGTTTTGTTATGCAGTAGTCATCTATTTCGACAGCTTTTAAATTAAATAGACCAAACTCATCATTTTATTCAATGGTGTAGAAGGACAGCTGAACAATGTAGAATATATTATCTGTGACTTGACTGCTAAAGCTCAGGTTTTGACAAGCTCATTTGTCGATTTTAAATTCTTAAATTATTTCGTGTACTTAAAAATTCGACATTCGGTTAATGATCGATCGATGGGCACTTTTTCCCCATCGGCCGATGCCGGGTGAGCCTGTCAGGCCACTATCCCCAAGTTTAGTGTTTCTTAAAGTTTCACTGTCTTGCGAACTAACCTTTAACAGCAGACATACTCAAAGGAATTTCAGATTTGTAAAGAACAAACTTAAATTGTAAAGCGACTACCTCAACTTACATAACATTCAAGATAAAATGCTGCTTAAAAATCCAGCCGTACTTTGTAAAATATTGTTCTGATCAGGGTTTTTTTTTCTGCTCCTAGCAGACTTTTTGACCTTCGAGCAGAAATTTTTTTGGCCATTTTCTGCTCAGAGCAGAAATGATAAGAATCGAGTGTTCTACACTGGCGAAGCTCAACATCGTTCTTACAATAGAAGTAAAAAAAATTTATTCTCAATTGCGAGTGGAAACATAAAAATGTTGACTCGATTGAAATTATGCACCAAAGATTACAAAAAATTCGACTACAGTGCAGCGGCTCAACAGTGGGTCAACGCCCGCAACCGCTACAATGTGGCCGGCATGTGCGCAAAGGAAAATGAAGATAAGCCATGGTTGGCTGATTCTAGCGATTTTAAAGACTACATGTTTGGATGATAAATGTTGAGTAATGAATGAGTCATATGTGTTGTTTTCGTGCAATAAACTTTAACGAATTATTTGAGTTTTATGCAACTTATTCCGTGTAAACATCATTAACAGATGATATCTTTAGTGCAGAATTTTTTGTGCTGAGCAGAAATTTTTCGATGCTATTTCTGCTCCGAGCAGACGGCGTGGAGCAGAAAAAAAACCCTGGTTCTGATACACTAGCTTTTGTATACACTAGTGTGAACTGCGGACAGACAATCTCTGTTTTTTGGTTTTTAGCAAACTGTGATAAATCTGATCGTACTGATCATCGTTTTGGTTTCTTTGTCAGATGGTTTTTTTGTTAAAACCATCGGCCATCGATTTTCTGCCAACTATCGGCCAAAAAATCAAATAATCGGCCGACGCACCGGCCGATCACTACTTTTGGTCTGAATATTTTGCTGAAAGAAGCTTTTCAAAGTACAATTAGCTTGAAAGATATAACTACTACCCTATCTCCTGAATGTGCAAAAAATCATGCGTTCCGCAGAAAATTCTCAAAAATGATACATACGAGTGTAATTCAACTACGTATCAGCAGCTTCGAAAATTTCACGACATAATCGGGTAATGGAATAATCGAACACATCAAGTGCAGAAACTACATGTACACTAAATGTAGCGCTGGGCATACCTGTAAGAGGTCCGACCAGTTGGGGGGGGGGCAAATCCGAAATTTGGGGGTAGGGGGTCGAAAAAAAGTCGAAATTTTTCCCAAAAAAGGCCAAAAAACATACACGTTTTTCCAAACTGGGGGGGGGGGGTTTGGGGGCATACATGTAATTGGGGGGAGTGCTATGGGAACGCCCCCCCCCCAGAAATCGTCGACCATATGGCTAGCCATTGGGCTACCGCCCCCCGGATTTTCCAATCCTATGGCTAGCCATAAGGTAGCCCTAGGGAGCACCATACTTTTGGTCCGAAAAATGTCAATTTTTGAACAAAAAATTGGTCAAAAACGTCAATTTTCTCGGCGCTTCGCGCCATAAATACATTTTTTATCATTTTTTAGACACAAATTACTATCTTTTGAACGTTTTTTGGACTTTTTTCGTGAAAAATCGAATTTTTTTCCTTTCAGAGACCCCTCCCCCCAAAATTTTGGGAATTACTGCCCCCCGGCCCAAAAAAAGTGGCTCAACTCCCTCCCCCAGACCTCGGGGCTCCGTTACATGCATGTTTGAGGGGTAGGTATATGGTTGGCCAAGTTGGGGGGTCCTCCCCAATTACAGGTACGGCGCTGGGCAAGGTCACAAGTTCTGTGTGGTTAAATAATTCAAATTTTCGGTTGGTTCTTCTGATTTTTTAATTTTATATGCCTGCTTTCAGTTCAAAATTGATATATTAGCTGTTTACCCGATTTCGTGGAAAATAATTGATTTCTAGCTGATTTTTTCGATCTTCTAGCTGATTGACAACACTCACTAGTTGACTAAAAACATCAGCACATTGTCCAGATAAGTAAAAGTACATAACGTAATCCACAAAATCTTGGAACATCGTCTCTTACGTTATGCTCCTTGCACCTAACTCATGCAGAAGTTAGTTTTTGGGAAAAGTTGAAAATATGGATGCTTAAAATTAAGATCTTTCAAATACAGGAATGATTATTGATGTTTTTACTCGGTCAGACGCCTAAGAATTGGAGCCAAAGCACAGAATAGAAAATATATTTATTGGCAAAAGCATTGTTCACTGCTTTATAATTTCAATATATAAACTCACCGAAATCGGCCAGCTTTAACTCTCCCTTGGAATTGATGAGTAAATTTTGCGGTCTAAAATATATGCAACAATGTTTCTTGTTGAACAGGCTTCGTGGTTAGTTAATTAAATTACTTCAAATCCCTGTGAAGCACGCGCCTGGCGTGACAATATGACAACCCGCGTAATAATTGGAAAAGAAAAATCTAAAAATGAGTAAAACAAAAGTTAAAATCCATACATACGATCAGGCCTGTAGGCAGGGGGGTTGGGGGCCATGCCCCCCCCCCCCCCCGAAAAAAATTTTTGGCTACAGGCTAAAATCCATACGATGATGTGAATGTGCAAGGTGGAAGGACCAAGTACGTAAGCTTACCCGAACGTTGTTCATGCTCAACAAACCGCAACATTCGTCCAGATATTGTTTCAAATCATGATCCTCAAAATAAAAGAAAGTTTTACCTATGAGAAAATAAAAAATTATGTGAATAAATAAACATTTTCTGACGGCATCGACCATAATTTGACGACTTAAAAGCAAGTGTCCCTGAAAACTAGAGATAGTTTCCGCAGCTGAGCATCAGGGCGAAATCCGTTTAGTTTAATAATTGAAGTTGCACGGTCGCAAGAGTTTTTATGCAAAATTCAAACGGTCGCAAGCTACACGGTCGCAAGAGTTTTTATGCAAAATTCAAACTTTCGATCAGAAATAAAATTCCGTGGATTTCAAGTTGACACTTGAACTTTGCAAACACCGAAAATTGCTCCTCGGGAACAAAAAAACGCATCATTTTTTAATTCTGCAAATCGGATTTGAGCGTGGTCGCTTGCGCCACGTATAACTGACGGACTTATTCTAGTTTAAAATAGCTAAATGATTGGCTTTATGCAGCTCTCAAAGCCCTTAAAGAATAATCAGACCTAGCTTACTGTCGAATTATCAATGCTGATGGAAAGCATTTCCATTCCAACCATACATGCACATAGGGAAGTAGGGGGTAAACCCTCCTACCTGAGAAGCCGTCCACCCGAAAAAAATCGGCAAACACCTCCTTGAAATTTTTCCAAGATAGCTTTTTTAATGATTATTATGTATATTTTGTATTGAAAAAATGCTTGCGGAACTATTTTTGTTTTTTTGCTCGCTCACACCCCATCCCCCTCAATAAAAAGTACGAGGACCCTCCTCATGGAAAACTCTTGCCGGGCATGTCTGATTCCAACACATCATACGTTCTAGGATTTTCAGTTCTTGAGTTAATTTTAGGGAAGAAAAAGCACACAACAATGGAAATGTTTCATAACAAATGACATGACTTCATACAACTCGGTGCATTCAGGGATCGACAGGGACAACCGTACCTTACTGATCCCCGCAAAAAATGTCCCGGAACAGGCTGGAAAAAATGAGACTAATCAAAGGGTATGAGGGTATTACCTTGGTGTTAGATTTGGAAATTCATCTATGTATATAACTATCATACATGTAACGAGGCCCCAAGGTCTGGGGGAGGGTTGGGCGACCGTTTTCGGGGCCGGGGGTCAGTAATTCCCAAAATTTTAGGGGGAGGGGTCTCTCAAAGAAAAAAAAAATCGATTTTTTCACGAAATGGGTCGGAAAAAAAGTTCAAAGCAGTAATTTTTTCCTAAAAAGACCGAAAAATGTATTTATGGCGCATAGCGCCAAAAAATTGACATTCTTTACCATGTTTTGTTCAAAAAATTGACATTTTTCGGTATTTTTCAGACCGAGAGTATGGAGGTCCCTATGACTACCATATGGCTAGCCATTGGATTGGAAAATCCTGGGGGGCGGTTGCCCAATGGCTAGCCATATGGTCGACGATTTCTGGGTGGGGGGCATACATGGAATTGGGGGGAAGTGCTATGGGAACCCCCCCCCAGAAATCGTCGACCATATGGCTAGCCATTGGGCGACCGTCCCCAGGATTTTCCAATCCTATGGCTAGCCATATGGTAGCCCTAGGGACCCCCATACTTTTGGTCGGAAAAATACTGAAAAATGTCAATTTTTTGATGGAAAATGTCAATTTTTGAACAAAAAATGGTCGAAAACGTCAACTTTTCCGGCGCTTCGCGCCATAAATACATTTTTTATCATTTTTTAGACAAAAATTACTATTTTTTGAACCGTTTTTCGAACTTTTTTTTGTAAAAAAATCGAATTTTTTTCCTTCAGAGACCCCTCTCCCTAAAATTTTCGGAATTACTGACCCCCGGCCCAAAAAAAGTGGCCCGACCCCCCCCCCCGACCTAGGGACTCCGTTACATGTATGGTCGGGGGTTCCCATAGCACTTCCCCCCCAATCACATGTATGTATACTACCCTGGTAGGGTATAATTTGGGAAAAACTAATCACTGTGTTATTTGAAGTTTTGCAATATGTTTTCCGTACTAACAATTTTTGAGAGCAGGTGTGGGCACTTCGGGAAATGAATTACTGTCTGACCCGTTTGGGACATTTACTGTGCAGTTGATTGCTAGAAAATATGTAACTTCTATATTGGCAATTCTAGGAAACTTTATACTATTGTAGAATATCCTTTTATATGTACTTGGGAGACGAAATAATGAATTATGTCAATATATGATTGATAAGACATTCAAAAAATGATCGCAAACAATCGTGCCACAAGTAAGAAAAACAGTCTCTCCTTGAAATTCATCTTCACCATTCCCTTTAATTTTTTCCGCCGTTCTGTTTGATCATCTGTGCGCATATGGTAATATTGATCTACCCAATGTCTATCGCACCTTGCTACATTAAATCTATACATTTAGGTCTATTGATGCGGATTTGCATGAGTGCATCAATGGTATCTGGTTTTAATCTTGATCTTTTGGATAAGCGTATATGATTCATAATACTGAAGCCACGTTGACATCGGCACTTGTTGGCGATATTACTGATAGACTTTTGTCATACTCAAGATAATGTTGGACCAAATAATGTTTCTAGAAATATATTGTGGCTGATTTTTGAAATCTGCAGAAATCAGTTGATGCAACAATTTTCAGCAGAAAATAAAACCATACTCCGTTCGTGGAGACTGACTCATGACCAAATCGCATTTCCAACGTTGTAAATGAACCCCTTCTCTCCCAGAGATAAGTGCGAGCAAAAAAAGGTCGCGGCATGTGAGTAATTCCGATGTTATGAATCTACCGCAAGATTAGAAGGCTTGAGATCTATGCGAACTGCCGCGAAAACCGAAATCATAAATTTTTTTCGGTAGCATTATCGACCGACAAGCTTTTATATAGTTCAGCACAAAGAATTTTCATACTTATATAAACTTAGTTTTTTGAAAAATTTGAAGAGTAATTATTATTGAGCCTGTTATTAATAGTTGATCATTGTTTCAGTTGGTAATGAAATATTTACGCCCACCACGAAGTACTGTTGCTAGTGAACGTACGGCTGATGATATTGCCAATTTTGAGCGTAATCTTGACATTATAAAACATTTGAAACGGCTTTCCTAAAAATGTAAATAAACTGTTCAATTTTAATATTGCTTTCATCGAATCAAACTTTATGTAATCAAATCAATTAATATGCACAAGATTTGAAATCCCAGTGTGCACTTGTCCCGGTTCCGACTGCGTGCCGAAAACTTTGTACCGGTACCTGTGAAATTTTCGCCTTGATCGATCCCTGGGTGTGTTAACCCTGTGGTGTCTACGGTTTGGAAAAATTTTGCTGGTTAGCCGACCTTAGATAAAATTGACTTATTTGGTGCGCCAAACTTTTAGTAGCTACATACCTAGTGTAGTTAATTTGAGAATAAATTGAGTCAATCGTGGATGACTATGTAGTGAGTTACGAAAGAAATCTAAGAGGGTTTGAATTTGAGATGACCTACACACCACCGTCCGATCAGGTTCATAAATTTACCGCACACTTGATTTGAAAAAATATGCAAGTTGATCAAGAATACAGAATAGCATGATTGGGAGAACAAATAATTGATAGCTGCAGCGCTAAATTGTCTGAGCGCATATCTAAGCTCCGTGCCATAAAGATGGGCGTATCACTGATAAACCCTCATAGACGCCCTCAAATAGTTCGAGAATCAGATGAAGCAGCAAAAATAAAATGTGACATGCATTGAATCGAGAACGTAAATGTGTAAGACAGATCCAACCAGAGCACCCCATGGGGGGTATGGGGGGTATTACCCCCGTCTTAGATTTGGAAATTCATTTACTACCCCCATAAAAACAGCTCACTATAGCAAAAAATTTTGGTAGACTTCATCCTCTCCCCAGTAGGTTATACTAATTCGAGAAAATGTTGCAGAATGTATGATTCTGAGGAATTACTCACTGCTCTTTTTGAGACATTTACTGAGCAAATGATAATGGGAAAGTATGCAACTTCTGTGCCATATAGCGATTTTTAGGAAAGGATATCAGCACATTAATATATACTACTTGTAGGAAACCATTATAAATATAATTGGGAGATGAAATAATGACTTATGTATATGTGATTAATCAAAAAATCGCCCCTTGGAAAGAAAAACTTCTGCCTCTCCATGCTCTTCTTTTCTTTTCCCCGCTTCTGCGTTGGGTCTTCTGTGCGCATATGGTTACCCAAGCTGTGGCATACTTTCCTGATATGAGTTGAGACATGTGAGGTCTGTTGACGTGGATCAGGAGTGGTACTTGGTTTCAAACTCGTAGTTCATAATCTAATGGGATTAATAATACTAAAGCCACATTCAGCATCAGGACTTTCAATTGGAAGCATACATGTAATTGGGGAGGGGAAGTGCTATGGGACCCCCCCCCAGAAATCGTTGACCATGTGGCTAGCCAATGGGCAACCGCCCCCAGGATCTTCCAATCCAATGGCTAGCCATATGGTAGCCGTAGGAACCCCCATACTTTTGGTCGGAAAAATACTGAAAAATGTCAATTTTTTTATTAAAAATGTCAATTTTTGAACGAAAAATAGTAAAAAATGTCAATTTTCTTGGCGCTTCGCGCCATAAATACATTTTTTCGATCTTTTTAGGGAAAAATTACTATTTTTTGAACTATTTTTTGGAATTTTTTTTTTGAAAAAATCAAATTTTTTTTCCTTGAGACCCCTCCCCCCCAAAATTTTGGGAATCACTGACCCCCCGGCCCCAAAAAAGTCGCCCAACTTCCCCCCAGACCTCAGGGCTCCGTTACATGTATGATTGGAAGCACTGTTCTAAGCCTAATCAGTGATGGGATAAGCCCATACTGCTGAAGATGCTGGTTGAAACAATGTTTGCAGACGTATGTTGTGCCCGATTCTTGAAATGTGCAGGAATAAGTTGGCACAACAGTCTTCAAAGCGTGACTATTCTGTACGTATAATTAGTGAATTAAAGTTGCATGATTGGGAGATGGAAAATGGAGTTGAAATAGTAAATATTGTTTGACTGTAAAGAGCAAAAAGTGCATTATTCATTTTTGTAAGTTCTATGTGGTTAGAGTACTACAACTCCCCCCTCCTTCGCAAAAAGTTGGGAGCAAAAAAAAGGTCACGGCATATTTCAAGTACTACCCTTAAAATTTACGATTTTACCCCTACGGGACTTCTGGATCCAACCAACTGATTTGGATTAAAAATGACACTGAATTCTTACATTTTACCCCTAGCTTGATTCTGACCTTGGAGATCCATGAATGATTTCATTCTTAAATTGATTAAGTCTGATTAAATTATCTCATTGTTCAATTATCACAGACACGTAATCAACATTTTCATACTAAAAGATGTTTGAGAAATCGTTCACAAATACTGAAATCGAGCACGATATAGCTTCATACACACTTCTAAAACATGTAATGAAAAATCTTGATGCCGCCGACTTTTTCAACGGATTGTAGTCAGGATTGGTCAATCTGGACATTTTCAGTAATCAGTAAGGAAAAAGAGAAACGGATGGTAATCACTTCTATTCATGAATAGAGCGTTTTCTGTATGGCTCTGACAGCAATCATAATTTATGCCAAAATAGCATGGAAGGAGGATCTCCGTAAAAAATGCTTTCAGTGACGTAGTGCTGGTACTATTTCGATTTAATTTTTAAGATCGTATGCAAACGTTATGTAGCATCGAACAAGAGTATGACAGCCTTATCGAAGTTTTCAATTTTTTCAATTTCAGACAAAAGGAACGCAGTCATAATTCTTAGCGCCAGAAAATATTCGAAATTTCAAATTTTGAAGGGCATTTCATTTGTAAAACCCAAACCCTGTATTATGGAAAGTGCACGTCGTGGTCATTCACATTGCACATAAGAGAGGGATTTCGAGGCAACTCAAATTTTAAACAAATTAGACTTTCTGTTGGAGAAAGTCACTGCAGAGTGCTTTCCCCTTCTCATCTGTCATAATTACATTATGAAGCGGCACAAGGTCCTACGTGGTAAAAAGTCAAGGACGCTAATCAAAACGAAAATTTAAAGGGTGATATACCATTAGGACAACAAAGCACTCAATTTTTCGGTTAAATGAATGTAAAAAATCAATTTGTTGTGTCTCTTTTTTCATGAAGCTTCAGAACTAAAATTACCGAACCAAGGTGAGGCGAACAGGACTGTAAAATAAGACTAACCAGATATTCGAAAACTAAGGTCAACGATTGAT
Organism: Romanomermis culicivorax; assembly: GCA_963922205.1. NCBI lineage: Eukaryota > Metazoa > Nematoda > Enoplea > Mermithida > Mermithidae > Romanomermis > Romanomermis culicivorax. The sequence goes on along the minus strand of CAWUHX010000029.1, from coordinate 478,242 downwards.
CGGTATGTATTATATCATGCAGCGTAACCACGTTAGCATGCCTCAAATCCCGTAAAAGTGAAACTTCCCGAATAGCCGTACAAGGAGCACCTTCTTCTTGTTCGAGGCGAATTTCTTTCAAAGCCACGAGAACGTCAGTCAATCGCGACCGACCTTTGTACACGGTAGCGTAAGTTCCTTCACCCAATTTTTCTAATTTTTGATAGGACTCAATCTTCCCAAATCCAATTTCAGACTAAAAAATGAAATATCTCGACTAAGGGCAGAGGTCGACGGAAATAAATCCGTTAAATATACTGACCAAAGATACCCGACGACTTTTTCTTGTGAGCGGATTTTCTAGAGCGAAGGATTCGTTCAACCTTTCGACAACATTCCACGGCAAACGCAATTCTACCGGCAGAGAAAGGCGCTTTTGAATATCACGCTGAAAGAAATTTAAATTATTTTGAAAATCTGAGGCATCATAAATGAAAAAGAACATATTTATATGACACAGGGCCACAAGGATTATGGATATCACCATTAGGGTTGTCCCAGGCCCCGACCCCGGGGCTAGGGTTACCCCGGCTCGGGGCGAGACTACAAAAAATTAGTATTTTTGATAGTATAACAAGCTCGATTTGTGATAAAATTGAAGTTTAAACTGTGACAAGTAAATATTCAATAGCTAGTTTGACAGTAATACTTTTAGGAATCGCTAAATTCACGTTCTATTTGGATAAAAGTTTAAAAGTTTTCATTGTATCCGGAACTGCACTTCAACTTCAATTGATTTTTTCAGAAAACGTACAATTATATTAGCTATTCATTATTATTGATTTGCCTAAACTTCAGCATGTTAGAGCTGAAGCGAATTCAGATTCGGGCCAGTCATTCACTATGCAAAAGTGACAAAGAGAATGAGGATATTGACGGAGTTGTTACTTGGGAAGATGGTGATTTTTTGATTTTTCACCACAGTTTTGTGATATCTCCAACTTTCTTCTCGAGCTTTTTTCAAAAGTTTCTCCCTTACAGTCGTTAGCATGCATGCTAACATCCAAAAATTTCCATTAGCAAGGCGCTGGTTCCATTAGCACCATGCTAAAAAGCCCTGCAGATGAATCGATACAAGTTCATTTTGCAATGCAGTTTCTTCGGGAAAAGAATGAGTTTCCTAAAACTTAGTAACACTGTTTTTTTAGCGCGGCGCTAATAAAACATGGGCAGCACTACTGAAAAATTTTGGAATTTTTATTCCAGAATTTACAATTATGAATATACAAGGCCGTTGGTACTTTGTCATATGTCGATTTCGTGTCTCTCACAGAGGAAAATCTCAAAATTTTCCGGCGCTACGCGCCGGTCAATGAGTATAACAGTCATTGTTTTCTATCCGACATGGCCATTACCATATCTACTTCCACTTACTACTTAACATCGAGCAGTTTCGATCAACTGAATTGTACCTCATCTCTTTTTCATTAGTCACAAAAAACATTTTGCCGATAAATGAGATTTTCCATCAATCTTAAGAATTTTTTCTCTCGTCTCGTTTGGAGCACCGTTTTTCTCCCCAATGGGATCTTTTAGGGAACAATATTTTGAAATAAGGAGTAAATTGTGGGCTTTTTTCACTTTAAAACCGAAAAGATTCATTTTAGTGAATTTCAGAAGGTCAAAACCTCAAAATTTTCGGCGGGTCATGAGTATAACAGTCATTGCTTTCTATCAGGCGCGGCCTATAGCATATCTACTTCCACTTACTAATAATTATCCTTCATCAGTTTCTGTCAATTGAATTACTTCATCTCTTTTTTACTAATTTAGTCAAGAGTCAATAATTTGCTGATAATTGAGATTTTTCATCAATTCTCAGAATTTTACTCTCTCGCTTCGTTTGGAGTTTTCCAACTTCTCAACCTGCGATTGAAAGACGATAAAAACATCATTACAAGACTGTAAATTTAGAGCTTCTATCCAGGAATAATTGATGAGAACATACATTTTCCAACATTTTGGAACACAAAAATCCAAAATTTTCCCGGCGCTCTGCGCCGGGATAAGAAAGGTATTACGATGCATTAGTTTCAGTCCGATTTATTTTTATTGTTATGAAGATTCATTTTCCAGCCTTTTAGAATGTAAAAACCTGAAAATTTTCTCGGCGCTGGGCGCCGGAAAATTTTTTTTAGCTCGGCTACGGCCCTGTGAATATAGGTAGATACATTTTAAAGAACGCTGTAAAAAAAAAAGTTCACAATAACACATTTCTCAATAATGCTTAATACAATCGCTAATAACTTGATCACTATTGTAGAAAGAAATAAACTACTGTGCGCTAATAAAATTTTTTTGCGCTAATGGAGTCAAACTGCCATTAGCGGCACTGCTAATGGGTGTGCCGCTAAAAACACTGCTTAGTAATGACAATTATTTTAAAAATTTAATTTTTTTGTCTATATCAGACCCTTTCTAACCTATCAATCAATGCAGTATCATAGCTGACATGAAATGAAAAGAAAAAGAATCGCCTTAAAAAATTTTCGATGTGATACATGAAGTGTGGTACCACTAGTGACGTATAGTCTGCCTCGGCCGCGGCTAAAATTTCTGCCCCGGGACAACCCTAATCACCATTTTTAGCGAATAAACCGAAAACAATATTTTTGGGGATATTTCCCAGTTTCAAGCATTTAATTCATGTGAGTATATTCGAAAAAGCGTAACTTCTACATGGCACATTAGTTGTGATGTTCATCGGATATCAGATTTTTGGATATCCGGATATGAAAAAATAACATTTTATGGGAAACTTTTAACACAAATGACGAATAAAAACAGTATTCAGAGCACTAAATAGATTCGTTGAACAGGCGATAGTGGAATCAAATCAAACTAATATTTAGATGGCATAAATTTGAAGTGATCAAGTTTGACAGCTAATGCTAAACATGTTATGATTTTATTGAAAAACTAGCTTTTTCTGTCTTTATTTTCGGTTTATGCTCTCCTGTGTTCGACATTTTGTGCTTACTTTAGGTTTCTTACTCTGATTTTCTTCAGCTGATTACAGTAACAGTGCCACCCCTTGGGTAAAATGAATACAAGTAAATTTTTTAAAGTCTGTCTTTGCGGACTCCTCGCAGTTTGTCCAATCCCACTCATTCTCCCAACCCCATCCCATCATTTCTTCACCCCATTCCGTAATTTCCGAACCCCATACATTTTTTCCAACTCCATCGTATTTTAGGGACCTGGACCCCTAAAAATTTGGAAATGGCTCTTTAAATTTCAGGTCTAGGAGCCACTTTGGCTCCTAAAAATTTTGATTTATATATTTATATGTCAGTGAATTATCGAAATTTTCATTTCATTTCAGATTTAAAGTAAGTGTTCTGCATGCTCTAAAATCAGTAAATACCGGGCGCCGGACTTCATTTTATAATTCTTCGGATTAATCTATCTACTGTTTTTCACAAATAATATATTTTGGTGAAGGAATATCGAAATAAGGAAAAATGTTGGGAGTTCGACATGAAAAAGATGAATTTTGGTGCCTGTTAGAAGTCGTAGTTTCGATTTTTCAATTTTTTTGTAACTATTATTTTGAATATGTTGCCGAGGTTGAATTCATAAGCATCACCGAAGTGATTGGGAGAAACATCATGATTAACTTAAAGATTTTAAAGCTTATGAAAGTATGAGTATGTTTCTTCAATTTTCAAAATGATTGAGACATGTTATTGAACAGCGAATTTTATCTTTATGTTTATTGAGTAAGCTTTCATTAATTTGATTTTACAGCACTTCAGAATGTCAGAACCTAAAAATTTTCCCGGCGCTACGCGCCAAAAAGGTAGGCGACAACATAAAAAATATGAACAGAAGCTGTATTTTCCAATACACTGTGCTTTTGTGCTATCATGCAGGAAATTAACTGAAGTGCTATCTGGAAGAAGGCCTGTGCAAAAATATATTAAAAATCGTGTTTTTTTGTGTCAAAAATTTCTTCGTACAAAGATTTTTTGGTCGATATTTGCACAGGTATAAAGAGGTTTGTAAAAAGCCCTGGCCGGAAATAAAGTTTTGATTTGAACAACGATTTTTTGAACATGTATTAACTGATTGAAAATATAACTCAATTACATTCAACAATGCGTTACAAGCCTATAGTTCGATATTTTTCAATTATAGATTTTTGGCTCCTAAAAATTTTGGCTCGTGATTTTCAAATTAAAAAAGCCTGCATGTAGGTTATACATTTTCAGCACATTCAGTTCAAAACGAAAATAATATGTTGTTTCATATAATTCTTGGATTGCACTTAAAATTTGTCCATAGAAACTGAGATGAACAAAAGTATCAGTGATTTCAAGTTTACCCATTACATTATATAAATTTCATTTATAATCTAATCTGTTTGCTTTAGTAGATTTTTCTAAACGTTGTGTAGATATACTTTTCCTTTTTTAATTACTTTTTTCACTGACCTAACTACAAATGCACTAAAACTTATAAATTAATTTTTCTGTCATCGCATGGCCGACAAAGGAAGATACAAGGGGCCAAGTTGTGATACAATCGATTGGACATACCAAACACGGACACAATTTTTCCTTATTTACACTAGTAGCTTTTTGATCTTTTTTCTACTTTGAGCTTTTTCCACAAGTGTAGAAGAAAAAGTCGGCCGTCAATCTTTAAATTTTGCAGGGCTGTGCGCTGGTTGTAAACATAGTTATGATTATTAATTTGAATTTGGCTCGAGCGCGGCTCTCAGGAAGTCAAGTACCGTTTCTCAATCACTAACACAAGCACAATGTTCACTAACCATTGATACTCAACGTTTAGTTTTTGATTCTAACTTTTCTGATAATTTTATTTTTATTTTTTTCTCCCTTGATGATTGTTTATTTGTTTAAGTAAGGCAATGTGAAATGAGAAAATGTTTAATATCTGTCATCATCAGTGATGACATCGAAAAACATTTTAGAAGCTGTTTTCATAAAATTTACAAGCAGTGAACACAAGTCAATTTCGTCACATACATATGATCAGATATGCCGATATCCGACCTCTCTAAAAAGCAGGATATCAAAAAATATACGAGATCACTAAACATTAGTATATGTTTCAATTCGGAATGAAATCTGAACGTCCAAGTCGGCATTTTCACGTAGTTTGCTTACAAATTCCATTATTTTTCTCTTCCTCAATCAATTGTTATCCAAAAAGCTACTCAGAAATATCGGACTATTTTTGTGAACGATTTCATGTTTTTCGCCACGTTCAATATCTGTATCATGGGAAAATAGTATTTTTTGGCTAAAAACCCCGAAGAGCCGAAAAATTCAAAAACGACCCTTTTCAATCAAAAAAATTATATTTTTCAGTTATCCATTGTCGGAGTGAAATTTATCTTAAAGTTATGCAGATTAGCCATGCAATGCACAAGACGAAGAGACGATTTGCATGAAAAGATTACCACAAATAGTGGTGAATTGTGTGCAATCGGTCAGTCGTCTCTAGTTTATGATTGAGAGAAAAGATAGGCTAATATTATATTATTTTACAATCGATTGTGGTTGTGGTGCCCGAAATACAACGAAGCCTTGCATCCAGAGTGGACATTTTTTGATTACGTGAGTGAACGGTGGTTTAGGCTTGGTTTCCAATAACCCTGGAGCCCAGCCCGGTGTGCAAGCTTTAGGTTTACGACTAGCGATGCGTCCGGTACGGGTAAGTAAAATTGTACAACAATATTAATATAATCATTGAGACTCATAATGTATTCTAAATTTCCCATTCCGGCGCGAACCGGAAAAAATTTTGAATTTTATATTCTAAAACGGGTCATTCCGTGTCAACTGATTAAGGGGTCCCCGCTCGACCATCCCAGATTCTGCCAAAATTTTGTGTGAATGACCCCACATGTTCCAAACGAACATTCCCGAAATATTAGCTTCTGATGTGCTATATTCGTGGAGCTAGGGTCATCTGATTCACCTCATACCCAAAACTGACTTGACAAAATCACACATTAGTTTCCGACCAACGAAGTCTCATTTGTCAACAGTGCTAACTGTGCTAATGAAATATTTGTTCATTACCACAAGTGCTAATGGGACTCGTGCTGAAAAAACTCTGAATTTAGTTCATATGTGTAAACTGACTGGTTCGTCATCTGTTAATGTTTTATGTGTTTTCATTATGACTGTATGCGTTTCTTCGAACTGAAGCATCCTGTCTATCTACTTAATTATGGCCTCCGAATAGTGCCAAGGCTTCCAAACAACAAATGTCCAATTTTTTCAAATAAAATAGACTGTTGAACTTTGATGAAACTAGACGACCAATGGCACATTCAATACATTTGAAGTAGATTGATCATCTAGTAAAGGAAATGGCGAATGCATTACTTACGTAATTGGAAGTGCCAGAGGGCCCTCCAGAAATCTTCGGTCATATGGCCAGCCATCGGGTGATCCCCGCACAGGATTTGCCAATTTTATGGTTTGTAATACGGTAGTCATAGGGATCCTCATACTGATTGTCGGGAAAATATCGAAATATGTCAATTTCCGAATAAAAATCGTTAAAGATGTCAATTATCTCTATATTTTTTACAGTTTTCAGTTTTTTTGACTTTTTTCGTAAAAAGATTGAATTTTTCTCCTCCGAGGACTTCCACTAAATCCCGACCTATTTTTCACATTTTTTGAGGCGAGTTGAGATAACAATGGTCATCATAGTAGCAGTGGTTCCTTGCGAGAGAAAGGATATCATATAAGCATCAACATTAATTTGATAATTAGCGTAGAAAATTGGGAAATAAACTTATTTTGATGTCATTTTACATGCTATAACCTATATCGTTAACATGGAAACGACAGCAACTTTATTAACATTTTTCGGACCTTATATCCGAGCTTTAGTAGATCAACCATAGGTTTTTGAGAGGTTTAAACTACGCTCTTTGATCGATGTTAACGAGTCGAAACTAATTGGGTTTGAACATGGTCCCCAATAGATCAAACAAGTGAAGTTACAGGTTCACAGCTTTATTTTTCAGGGTGCTGTAACTAAGCAAAGTTTACACTTTCTCAAAGTGCACGAATATTTTGTCATTTTTAAAACACTTTACACTTCTTGGGTGCAGGATGTCAAATGTGTGATTGATTTAATTGGAAAGAGAATGTTCGAAACTATAAGAAAACGAATTTATAGCTGTTTTCAAAAAAATGCCACAGAATTATAAAGATTCAAAATTGACAAAATCTCACATGCCTATTTAACAGTTTTGGCTATGGGGTCAATCAGGTGACCCTAGCTCCGCGAATATTGCTCATCAGAGGCTAATATTTTGGGAATGTTCGTTTGGGATATGTGGGGTCGTTCACACAAAGTTTCGGCAAAATCTAAGATGGTCGAGCAGGGCGATTTTCTAAAACTTGATCACTTGACATGGAATGACCCAAACGCTAGAAAATGAATCTTCGCTACAGCTATTCCTGAGCCTTTATCGCTTTTCAATGTACAAGTTCATGTTCAAAACGTTTGAAAAACTCAAATCCAGCGAGAGAGAAAAAATGGGCGGAATATTTTTTGGGTGCTTTCAAAAACTCAAGAGGACACATATTTTTCGGCTGCTCCTGAAATGATTAATAGACACGACAAGAAAGTGCGGAAACCAACTAGAGGCTAGATTATGCCAAGTTTGTAGTAAGGGAAAAATGTATTTTTTCGCACTTTCACCAAAATCATCTCCTCTTGCTCTTAAAGCAATCTAAGATTAAACTTGTACCAAGTGTCAAGCCTGTACCAAAGCCCAAGCCTGAGTGTGTACGCCTAAATATGAGTTTCAGCCTAAGCCTAAACTTAAGCACAGTGCATCTAAATCTTGTCGATTCCTTTTCTAAATCAAATTCCCTGAAAATTTCGTCAAAATTATCCAATTTCCACCAGCATCGTGTACCTTGAGGAATCGGTACCGCTCACTGCACAAATAAACATTGCCGAGCGAGAGCTGTCATTAAATTGATTGGTTGGAAAAAATTTCATCAATTTGATTGGTTGGAAAAATATAGTTTACTGCTTCCTAACCATAAGTCTAAGCCTAAACCTAAGCCTTAGTTCAAGACTGTGCCAAAAAAATAGTCAAAAAACTGCAAAAATCGATAAATTTTCTGATCGTTTGTACCAGTACAAATGGATCGAGTACAAAAAAAATGATTGGAAGCTAATTTTAAAAATAAAAGCACAACTTTTGGAATTTAAAAAGTTATTTTTCAAAACCAAGAAGTACAGTATTTTTTAATAATAATAATAATAATAATAATAATATATTCGTATTGTTTACGTATGCAAAATTGTTAAACTAATCATCTTTTGAATCTTTCCGAATAATTCGAATTTATTACTTTTCAAAACGTTTTTGAAACTCAATCTATAATGGCTTTTTGAGTTTCGATGTAAAATATACAGATTCGTTTTTCAATACTAATGTGATGTATAGGTGTAGTGTACTATGTTAAGAATAAAAGCTTTACATGTTATATAAATTACATGTTATATAAAACTACCGGTACCGGCTGGAAAAGCGGTACCGGAACATCACTATTTACGACCCATATTTTTCTGTACTTCTCGAGGAGCCCTCTCTGGTCTGAAATCTTCAAGAGTTATTTAATTGTCTGTAAGATCCATAGGAGACTGATACAGCAATCATTCTTGATTTGGGATACCGAACTGTTGTCATCAGTACCTCAGGATTCTCTCCAGAGGCTATATCCACAGAATGCTAGATATTCCAGAGTAACTGATTAGGCACCTATTCACAGTAACCCAAGTCTCATTTCAATATCAACCAAAAGGACAGGGATCCTATGGCTGGGCCATTTTAGACATATGGTTGGCAAATCTTGAGGGCCACTGTATGACGTGGCCATGTGGCCGACGTTTTCTGGGGTGGTTCTTACGGCACTTGCCGAAATTACATGCGTGAGTTCAAGTTTCAACACATAGTTAGTTTCAAAAGGATTGGAAGTTCCACTTTTTGAACGAGCTCTTCGTTTGATGACATGAACCAATTTCATACAAATCCTGGTTAAATAAAAATTTTCTATCCGTCTTTCAAAGGACAGAAACATTTTATGCTTGCACAGAATGCAATGTTCAATTGAAGGGACTTGCTATTTAGTTCGATGTTTGTCTTAAGTGTGACCAAAAACTTATTGACAACATTTATATTTTTTATAGATGAAAAAATAACAATACTTTTGTGCGAATTTATATTCCGTTCTTCTTTCAAACAATAAAAACATTCTATTCTTACTCAACTTGAAACCAAAAAGTATCTATTTTTGGGAATGCGAAGAAAACCCTAATGTTTCTGTCAGGAAATGGAATTTTTGATCGAACTAGTGCTGTACTGAACAAAACTTTATCGCACGAACATATGACCAGATCATGGCCGTGCGCAAGGGGGGGGTGGGGGGGCGGTCGCCCCCCCATTGAGGCAGTAACTCTAAACCGAAAAGATGCGTTTTGGTGGACTTTAAAAGGTCAAAATCTCATAATTTTCGGCGCTTCGCGCCGGTCATGGGTATAATCATAACTATATTCTATCAGGCGCGGCCGTTAGTATATCTACTTCGACTTACTAATTAATGCTCAACAGTTTCTATCAATCAAGTTAGATCGTTTCATTTTCTAATCGTTTACAGTCAATTATGTCGCCGAAAATAGAGATTTTTCATCATGTCTCTCAATTTTTTCCCTCGATGATTGGAATTTTTTAAACGTTTGCAATCTGAACTTTTGCGTTTATTGAATGTGGAAATTGAAGACATTACTCTAGAACGCGATTTCAAAACATTTGTTCACGAATTATCTGTTGGAGAGATTTATTTTTCAGCGTCTTAGAATACAAAAACCCAAAAAATTTTCCGGCGCTACGCGCCGGAATGGAAGGCAAATTACGCTTCATCAGTCTGATTTTAATTTATTTCCCAACGTTATGAAGGTTCATTTTCCCGCGTTTTAGAAATTGAAAATCAAAAAATTTTTTTTGATTTTCAATTTCTAAAATTGAAAACCATTCTATAGAACACCAATATATTCTTCATGAGCTCATTTTGACTAACGTAAGCAGAATTTTCTCAATTTTTTTTCCTCATTTTTGCAGGTTTCTGACTACAAATACAACAAAATGGTTGGGTATGCTCCTAAAATGCATAAAAAAGCAACCGTAGCCACATTATAAGCGTTTTTAAAAATGTGGAAAATTTCTGGAAAATGAGGAAAAAAATTTTGGTTCCGGTTCTCATGTGGAAAAAATGTTCGAGGAAAAAAAACGATGATGCACACAGTATATCCGCGTAAGATCAACATTTCTGGGGCTAGTCAGTGAAAAAATCTAGTCCGCCCCCCCTCATGAAAAAATCCTGCGCACGGCCCTGGACCAGATGGATAAGTAATATATCAGCGTGGTCACAATTTCAGTAACATGTGACTGCTTGTACATGTTGAAAACCGCCTGAAAATTTAAAGGAGTGAAATAGAAACAAATTTGTTTAGATAAATTCGACTCAAACAACGTCTTGCGAAAATTCTATACGGCCTTATTTCTGATTCAACATAGTCTAACTACACGATTAAAGCATCAAAAACTTGATATGATTTCCACGACTATTTTCGACTAAGCTGAGCTTTGCATACAGAAAAATTAAATTTCTTCGAAAATCAAAACCGAAACCGTTAACTGCAGAATTTTGAAATCGAAACCTAAATAAGAACTCTCTCCCCAAAGAAGTGAGACCAAAACATCTCTAACAGAAACGTTTGCATTCAAGAAATCGTTTTGTGAAATTTCTCGCATAATCTAAGTTGAATAACCCGGAGGCAGTATTTTTTATTCAAAATTCGTATTAATGAATAAATCTAGCTTTTCGCTGGAGACCTTCACTTCTCCAACCTTCCCATTTTCAATACTCAGTTTTTCTATCTCAGTAATTTAAACAAATTATCAAATAGACACAATAATCTTCGCCTAGAGAAAGTCAATCAATATTTAGTTGCATTTGAAATATGTTAAGCAAAATATTTGATGCGACAATCGAAACAACGAATTATCATTCGATGGAACAATCGATATCAGACATGCACGGCAAGAATTTTTCACGGGGAGGGTCCTTGGACTTTTTATCCCGGGGAATACGGCGAGGGCGAGCAGAAAGACAAAAAAGTTCTACAAGCTTGTCTTTTACACAAAATATGCACAAAAATCATCAATAAAGCTGTCTTGAAAAAGTTCAGAGGGGTGTTTGGCGATTTTTTTGGGCCAGGGTCTCAGGTAAAGGGGTTCACCCCCCTACCCGCCTATGTGCATGTATGATCGATACACCCACTCAAAATCCGATGAGACCGTCAACACATCTACATCAATTTCTACTGGGACAATCGATACACAATTGTAAGTACGAGTATCTTTATGCATTTCATTTAAAAAATTACTGTCAGACAATGGAATATGTCAAAGTACGAGAAAACGCATCTTTGCTGTGAGCCTATTTTATCTAAAAACCATTTAATTAAAATAAAGCACATGTAGCATAGCATAGCATTAACCCGTTTTGAAGGATTCCGTCATTTTACTGTTTTTGTTTTCTTGACAAACATCTTATCATTACCAATTGCCAAGGCAAAGACTTAAAATCGATAACTGTTTGTATAACCTCATTCCAACGTCGATTTTTCTCTTTTCGTCTCATTCGGACTCTCGCGCTAGACGAACCAGATTCCGTTGACGTCGGCGTCGGAGAACATTCACTTTTTTCGCCACCGGACGATGACAACGTTTTGGGCGAAGACGCCGAATAATTATGGAACGTTTCGTAGCTCGCATCATAGTCCGAATAAAATAAATTTTGATTTCGAGGAGTGCCGTCTAAAAAAACCAAGTTCAATTATGATAGCACAAAAATCCTTGCGTCTTAAAGCTTGATAAATTCTCGTTTACCAACATAACTAGAACAATTTTTTTCCGCGAATTTGTGGAGAATAAGATGAAGAATGTAGAATATTCAGCTAAATAAACGAGACGATAAAATTAAAAGAAGCTTACTACAAATAGGCTCCGGCCGGGATACCAGTTTCGAAAAAAAAGGTCGGGATTGGGACTTTTTGACACATGTTCAGGCTTTTTTTTCGTCAAAAATTTACAGGCCAAATGGCTCCTAGACCTAAATTTTTAGGAGCCAGACAGACATTTTTAGGAGCCATAAATAATCAATGCACACTTTTGATAAAAATTAATGCATTATATAATTCGTATAGTTTGATTGTATTTAATCCAAATTTATTTGTATCACAGATAGGGCAAATTTTTTGAATTTGCTTTTAAAACGGAACTCATCAAAAAAGTTTATTTTCAATCAAAACACGACACGTTTATTCATTACGTTTATAGCAAAATCACCAGTTTTATATCGCGTTTCTTTAGCCCTTATTTTGTAAGCACTTTCGAAATCAAAATTATTACAATTGCTGTGGCATTTCTGCAAACGCATCAAGACGTCCAAATGTTCAGCCTGATTTGATGATCGATGAAAAATCTAATTTTGCTATTTGATTTTTTGATCGAGTAAGACCTTACTGTTGTTTGCGACCAAGTTTTCGTCTTTAATCTGTTCACCAGAGAAAAACCACGCTCAACGCCAGCGTTTGTTGCATTGAAACACAAAATTATCTCGGAAAAAACAGTTAAAAATAGTAGTAAATCGTTTATTGTTAAAGAGATTTTAAAAATAGAAACGCATTCATGTAAAGTTGCTTGATATATAATATAATTATAGCAAACAACTAAAATTCGGTTAAACTTCAGCTGAATTTTTCGGAGCCAAATTGGCTCCTTGGAGTAAAATTTTAGGAGCCATTTTCGAACTTTTAGGAGCCCAGGCTCCTAAAATGACTAAAAAAAAAGCCTGCACATGTTCATGAATGTATATAAACTATAATGTGCTTCGTTCCAACACTCGTGAATGATTTCTCAAGCATTTTAACATGACATTGTAGATTATATGCATGTAATTAATTGATAATGAGCTACCCGAATTAGATTCCGTTGATTTTAAAATGAGATCACGTCACTTGGTAAAAAAATTTGTAATTACAACAATAGTGTTATCAGTTCACTACATCCAATAAGAACTGTAAATCCTAAGACATTATATTGGGAAATATTCTTCATTGGATCAGCATAATTAAATGTAAGGCAAGCTAAATCAGATTATACGTTGGAGAGCTAACATTTTTCAATACGTATTCAAATCAGTTTTTTTCTGCAAATTTTGACCAAAGGAAGTGTGCGGATACTAGGCACAACTGTTTAGAAAGTAATCATGCTAAAACCTGATTTGAGCAGAATTTTACCGAAGCAAGCGTTCATTTAGGTTCTCAAATGAAATCTTTTGTTTGCACAGTTCGAGAAATGTATGTTAGAACTAGCTTGTACTTGATATGCTAACAGTAGATGATGCGACTTCGTGATATTAAGACCTTCATGCGTATTGATGTACAGTGAAATCTAGCTTGTGCTGTAGTTATATCTACCTAACGATACTTTACATGTCCTTTATGGTCCAGGGAATTGAGTAAAAACACATCGACAACAGAAACAATTTTGTTGCTGATCAGAACCATGGACATGGGGGTCATTTGTTTTTCCCAGTAGCTAATATGACTATCTAGCTTGCAATAACGAGAAATCTGCTGCTCAGAACTTCTGGAAAAATAACGATCAATTTCACATATGATACTACAGGGAAATCCGATCTAAGGAAAGAAAAGATAAACCTAGTTTTGATTTAAATCCCGATTCCGACCGGGATTGACCTAACCCCAATCCCGATCCCGGCCGAACACAAACTACAAAATGCTCATTAGCCATGGAAAACAGACAATAAAGTAGAAGAAAAACATTGGTAAACATATGCAGTAACCTATAATCGTTAATTAAACTGAATAATATATATTATCTGCTCTTCTATCGTAATAATAAATACAAAACTAACTAAAATTTATCGAAATTAGACATGCATTCCGAGCCATACGATGATCTAGAAAGTTCGGCTTAGACATACTCACATACACTTGAAGCCGTATTCAGGCCTGTAGGCAGAGGGAGTTGGGGTGCCATGGCCCCAACCGAAATGTTTCAAGTGTTAAAAAAAGCATATCAGAGTAAATACGTCACGTGTTTACTTTTTCACCTACAGAACATCATACCTGAAACAGAGCTTGGGGGCCCGGGAACTTTTTCGAGTGAGGTCAGGGATATGGGGAAAAGTGTCATTAAAAAAAAGTTCAAAATATTCGTCTCAAAAGTAGGAAAATTGGTTCTTGGGATCAAGAAATCCACAACGTTCGTATTAACGGCGTTAAGCGAAAAAATAGACATTTTTGACCCTTCTCGCCCGAAAGTGATCATGTTCTACTGATAATTGACGTTTTTCATTTTTTTTCAATCGAAAGGATGGTAATTCCGTACCATAGCCTATGATTGACAAATCTATTAAAGGCATACAAAAAGGATAAGTTGAATTAATTTTTGTGAAACTCGTGTAATAAATTTCATTAGGGAAAACGATCAGCCATAATTAATGGAGGAAACCCAGATAAACCTCAGAACATTTTTATTAATCAGACATCGAAACACTTGAGTCAACTGTCAAGATTAATTTCCATTTATCATTACCTTTTGGCTCAAGCTGCAATGTGGCTTATTTTCTTTCGACAGAATAAATAAGCTCATATCAAGCCAAGCCAGGGAAGCTCGGTCCAACATCAAATCGATAGCGGGGAAGTGAAACCCGCCCGTCATAAAAAATATCTGTTCAGTTGCTAAGCTCGCCGGATGAATAATAAGTCGAAATTACATTTTTTCTATGAAATCAAGACTTGTAGGAGTCCTTGTCTACCTAATGGATTTAGATGGCAATTAATCAACGAAGTTAAGGGCTATATTACTCCCCATTATTTATCAAGATCGTCGTGCACCATATAAATAGCAAGGAACGCTTTTAAGCACAGACGCAGGACCAACAAATGCATAGTTTTGTGATATGTCTACACGTGCGCGCGTTCGTAAATGTTCGATTGAACAAATATTACAAATTAAGTGTGCGCCGTTATGCGAATTTTCTATATTTTTAACCATACATGTAACGGGGCCCCGAGGTCTGGGGGAGTGTTCGAGCGAGTTTTTTGGGCTGAGGGTCAATAATTCCCAAAATTTTGGGGATAGGGGTTTCTCAAGAAAAAAACTTCGATTTTTTAACGAAAAAAATCCGAAAAATAGTTCAAAAAATAGTAGTTTTCTTTCTAAAAAACGAGAAAATGTATTCATGGCGCGAAGCGCCCAGAAAATTCACATTTTTGACCATTTTTGTTCAAAAATTGACATTTTTTTACCAAAAAATTGACATTTTCAGTTTTTTTCCGACCAAAAGTATGGAGGTCCCATGTCTACCAGATGGCTAGCCATAGGATTGGAAAATTCTGGGGAGCGGTAACCTAACGGCTAGCCATATGGTCCACGATTACTGGGACGGGGGTTCCCATAGCACTTCCACACCAATTACATGTATGTTTTAACACAGCTCATTCAAAGAGATAGACATAGTGGAAAATATCAGCATCAAAATCTTGAAGATAATGTTCATTTTTGTGTACTGTTAACCAGTTATTCAATCAAATTAGCTCTGATATGGCGATTGACTTGGTGCTGGGAAACAGCTCATCCGGTAGGTACCGAAGCTACCTTACCTGGTCTCGAGTTGCATCCAGCTGAACCTATTGTCCAGGTTGGACAATTGAAGCACAATGCAGCATGCACTTAGAAATGTTCAATATAAGCGATTGTCATGCATCTGGTAAATTGTAACTCGTGCATCTTTCCAAAAAATTTACCGGAAATACGAAGTATGATTCGTTCTCCGATGTATATTCACCTTTCTTAGCATTTGTCAAATTAAATTTTTTCAATTTTTAAGGCGCTCGATTGAAATGATAATAGACTATCGATATCAAGTTGAATCAAACAAATTAAGTATTCTTAATTTTTGAATGAAATAATTTTCCGGTTTAATAACATAATGAAAAACCTGTAAAATCAGTTCGAGGAATTGAACAGAAATGCCTTTAGATGAAAATTGATACTGAAGTCACTACATGAAAGATTCACAGTTATAAAACGCAATTGTTCGTTCTCAAGCATACATGTAACGGAGCCCCGAGGTCTGGGAGGGTCAGGCCACTTTTTTTGGGCCGGGGGTCGGTAATTCCCAAAATTTTGGGTGGAGGGGTCTCTGAAGGAAAAAAAATCGATTTTTTACAAAAAAAAGTCCGAAAAACAGTTCGAAAATATTAATTTTTGTCTAAAAAATGATAAAAAATGTATTTATGGCGCGAAGCGCCAGAAAAATTGACGTTTTTAACCATTTTTTGTTCGAAAATTGACATTTTCCATCAAAAAATTGACATTTTTCAGTATTTTTCCGACCAAAAGTATGGGGGTCCCTAGGGCTACCATATCGCTAGCCATAGGATTGGAAAATCCTGGGGGGTTGCCCAATGGCTAGCCATATGGTCAACGATTTTGGGGGGGTTCCCATAGCACTCCCCCCCCCCCAATTACATGTATGTTCTCAAGTCATTAATTTATTGTCTTGCTCAGGCCTGTCGCCAGGAATTTTTTTCGGGGGAGCACACATTTTTTCACTCAATTTACCGTAAAATTGGCATTTCTGACTTGACTTTCTTTTTTCTGATTTGACTCCAGGGTTTTTTAGGCCAATTACGAGCCATGGCTCCTAAAAATTTTGATTGGCTCATAAAATTAAGGGGCACAAGCCAAATTACCGTGTAAAAATTAGATCCTAACGACCCTTTTGATTAGGTGAGTCTCCTGTCTGGAGATGCATTTTTATGCGTTAAAAAAAAATACTGAAAATTTTCCAGCTTCAAATCATTTATGACTCTTGATATCATTTCTGTTGGAAAATTTGGATGTTTGGAAAATGTCGGCCTAGGTTATGCTTATAGCTTTTAGACATCAGCATGTTATGGATGAATGTTTGACCTATTATTTTTTCATTAATTTGACAAAAAGCTAGATTTTTCTAGATTATGTTCACAAAATCGTTTTGTGGTCCTTTAGAATTGTCGATTTTCGTGAACATAATTTTTTGCATTTGGAAAATGATTAAGACATCATGAGCATGGGAAAATGGCAGAGGTTCTTCTATCTGAAGAAGCCATCCAAATTCTTTGTCGCTTGCCCGATTTTGGAATTTTAGTTTGCCCGACTGAAATACATTGAATAGACCTTTCATGCAGGAAATAGATAAATATTCATTCTCCAATGCTACAAAATATCGAAATCCAAAAATGTCTTCCGATGCTAAGCGCTAGCATTAATTAATCGATATCCAAGTCCGAAGTAAAATACCTATCGCGCTTTTTTATGCTTTATAAGTTTGAAAACAATCATAAATAATTATGATTGCTAAATTACTGGCTCTAGATATATTAGACCAACCAAAAGGTGAAAACATCACGATCGATCATCAATACTTGCAAAAGAATGTGCTGAAAAAAATTAACTTTCCGACGTTTTAAAGGTCTCGAAATCAAAATTTTTCGCACTAGACGCCGAACAAGTTACTTTAGGTATCCGTTTGATTTTTTCTCCAAAACTCAGGAAATTCCGTTTTAAAAGTCTAGAACAAACGCGAAGTGAATGAAATACAAGGTAAGTAACTTTTAAACCTCTTTCAGATGAACCTAGCGAATTTATCAATTTTAGAGTGAGCAACTAAAAATGTATCTGTGCAGCCAAATTTTTTCCTCAAATTGCACATGGCAGCCTGAATTTTGCAAAAAATAACTGATGATTGATTTCAATAATGACTGATTTAATATGTGAGCCTTATTATTCTGTTTGATTGAGAATGTATTCAAAACGATTGATGTGTTATGTGGGCTTCTACTGTGATTTTGAAGAGTGTTTTCGAATAAATTAGTTGAAAAAATCATTGTTTTTATACTCCCACATTCGTTCACAAACTTCCTAGTTTTGGCTTGTTGAAATTCGGATTGGCCTGTTAAATTTTGACCCTAGGCGCCAATGGGCCTGTCGAGAAAAAGCCTGACTTGACTTGAAGAAAAACCAAAGGTCCTTTGCCTTTTTTCAACACTTCAAACATTTCGGGACGGCCATGGCCCCCAACCCCCTGCCTACAGGCCTGGTCTTGCTGCAATTTCGATACATATGTGGCTCAATTTATCCTAAAACCAAGTATATATAAATTATTTCAAATTCAATCGTCATACTCAAAAGTTTTTGTAAACTCAAGATAACTAGTAGGAGACGCAGAAAACAATGGTTCAGATATAAAAACGGAGTGGTAGATACGTAAATTTTTTACGTTGAGCCGAAACATCCTTATCATTACCGTAGCGAACTTTTGAGATGCACGACGAACTCGGTTTCAGAAATTGATGTTCATCCAAACGTGCGTTTTCTTGGCCGTCAAACACTTGTAGAGCACCACAACTTGATGCTGCTGCTGGGTCACGAATGTATGCTTAAAAACAAGAATACACTTTTGTCGTCAAAATTTTGATGAAAGCACTGACAAAAGTACGAGAATAGATTGAAACAACATCAATCCGATTTCGAAAGTACACAATTTGCATATAAGACAGACTGCCCATAAGGACCGGTATGACAGGGGTACCCTACCTGAAGTCGCGAAAATTCATCACTGGGTACATAATTTTGGGAAAATGGCATATTTAGTAGACATTTAGCTACATTACCCCTTCAAATATCCGAAAATCTGATCATGGGGATCTTCGATATAAGATAATTGACGCAGTCGCGGAATGATTTACAAAAATCAAATCAAATCGATGAACTATCAAACTTACGAATTCTAGTCATGAATCAAATTTCCTCCAATTCGATGTTTCCTTGGACAAGAATTCCTCAAGAAAAGAATTTTTGATATTCAAACTTTTCTTTTTCGTGAAAACACGAAATTTTTGCCACTGGCAACAGTAATACTCAAGAGTATCTATAGTATACGTGGGTAAAGCATACCGCTAGCCTACCGCACCGTAGTCTAGATTACGCGATTACGCAGAGAAATTTAGGGGATACTGCATTTTTCCTACAAAATTCGAAGATAAGTGTATGATTCAGACAGATTTTTGTGATCTGATGCGTCAAAAGTGAAGAAAATGACCTCATATATTGCCAAAATTCAGATTATTTTGATTACCAGGTTTTCCGATATGAAACTCATCTTCAAAACGTTCAATGATTTCTGGTATAGCTTCCTGCTGTAGAGCGATAGCGGATTTGGATTTCCTAGTCACCGAACCATTGGCTGCGCTATTGAAGGCGCTGCTTATCGACGAAGCTATGCTTCTATGCCGTGTCGAAGAAGACGACAGAGATTGACCATTTTTTGCAGTTCGTGAATCGTTATCGTTCGAGCAATATGCATCATTTTCAAATGGACGATGATGATGTTGTTGAGCCTTTTCAGGAAAATCTTGCTGCTCGTTCGACGTACCGAATTGTTTGAAGAATGTTTGTGACAAGCGCCGTTTGATACGATTTAAAACCCAATTACCGCTGTTTCCATTAGTCAAATGGACCGTCGACACGTCATGATTATTTGATGAGGAGGAAAAATTCGACGAATTATTGTGATGATGATAGTTATGATGATCGGGCTGATAGCTCACAGAAGTTGACGATGTATACAACTGTTCTTGAGCGTGCTTGACTATTTTTGCGCTTCGCAACACCACGTTATTTTTCTTTGGGCTAACTTTACGAGGGAATAAGACATCGGAAGCATCGCTTATTGTAAAACCTGATTGGAGAGCCAGATTGACGATTTTATGCCCCAATTTGAATTGTCGGAGAGCAAAGTTGTCTAATCAATGCATCAAGCTACACATATACAGAAAAACTGCCTAAAATGAAAGCAAAAGCTACTATCAGGCAACAGGGATTGTGTGTAAACGAATAAACACTTTCAATTAAATCAAATATAGTCGATATTGTTCGCGGTTAATGGTGATAACTGTGTATCACATGCCTGCCTACACAAGCCACGTTGGTTCAACGACTTTCGGGGTATTTAAATTTAAAGGCGCGATAACTCTTCAAAGATTGAAAATTACGCAACGATGATACTATATTCGGAAAAAAGCATAAATTTTGCACCAGCAATGTTATTCATACAGCATGTTCGAACAGTAATGGTCGTAAAATCAAACTACAGGGTCAATTATACTTGCCTTTTTCGACGGAACGGAGCGGATCGCCAACAACTTGAAACGTTCAACCTGGAAATCCACTTTCGATCGGAAAGGATACCGTACTACCCCAAATAAACGCACCCCCTCGAATTAACGCACCCATCGAATAGACGCACCCTCTAGAGAGCATTTGAAAAAATAAACGCACCCCCTCGATTTAACGCACCGGGTGCGTCTTTTTTTTTAATTTTTCGCGCTCGTTGTTGTTTCTTCAACGTTGAATTTGAATAAAAATTGGAAAATGATGGTTGCGTTCATCGTTATCTCGAATTAACGCACCCCCGAAATTGAGGTTTGGAAGAATAAACGCACCCCCTCGAATTAACGCACCCCTTGAAAAGACGCACCCTTTAGCGACCGTTTGAAAAAATAAACGCACTGTGCGTTTATTTGGGGTAGAACGGTAACTGTAATTTTATGGAAAATGGCTGACAGTAACCTCCAACCGAACGAAAATTTCCCTTTCGTTCGGTAACGTTGTGTCGATTGCAGTCCGTTCCGTCGGAAAAAGCAAGTATAAATGACCCTTGAGCAGCGAAAAGTCACCCTGGAAAACTCGGAAGTATCTGGCGAGAATTTGAGCAAGATATTTTTACAGTAAACTCACTACGGATAAAAGTTTCATGTGTATCTGTGTCCGGAAAGTACGTTCTCTCAGCATGTACATAACTTTGGAGAGGCTGCATCATTTTTGGTGATAAAAAAAATAAAAGCCTCAAAAGTGGCTTTTATTGTTACCGAACTGCTCGGACTATACATGTAATTGGGGGGAGTGCTATGGGAACCCCTCCCCAGAAATCGTCGACCATATGGCTAGCCATTGGGCGACCGCCCCCCCCCCCCCCAGGATTTTCCGATCCTATCGCTAGCCATATGGTAGACGTTGGGACCCCTATACTTTTGGTCTAAAAGTAGAGAAAAATGTCAATTTTTTGATAGAGAATGTCAATTTTCGAACAAAAAATGATCAAAAATGTGTATTTTCTCGACGCTTCGCGCCATAAATACATTTTTCGGTCTTCTTAGAAAAAAATTACTATTTTTTAAGCTATTTTTCGGACTTTTTTCGTAAAAAAAATAAAATTTTTAGGCCTTGAGAGACCCCTCCCCCCAAATTTAGGGATTTACTGACCCCCGACCCAAAAAAGTCGCCCGACCCCTCAGACCTCAGGGCCCCGTTATACATGTATAGGCAGATATAATTTTTATGTAAATTAGTGCAGTGAATACGTGGCCTTTGTCATGCTCCTGTCTATCCTATGGCATAAAACTTTTCCGAAGTTTTCAGCATGTTACTGGGAAGAAAATTTTTTCCTGTGGCATTCCACGAATTTTTTGGTCATTTGTGCACATTTTGTTTGGGCAAAATTTGTGCACATTGGCACAAATGACCAAAAAAAGTAGGTATTGCTTGCAGTGTTTTTTTGCTGAGAAATTTTGGCTAAAATGTCGAACATGGTATAAGCTGAGATCGGCCTCAAACAAATTTTTTCTGGTAGCCAGTACTCGAAAACGTAGGAATTCGTTAAAATTTAGCGGCGATCGAAATCGCGGCTAAATTTTATAAGTGGGTTTCCGGCCTTCAGCATGAGTTGTTTGTTAATTTTGAGTATGGATTTCTGTGACTAGTGAGTAGACATTTATTTTTCCTACAAAATGTTCCCTAGGCTTAAGCTCAGTGTACAGCAGCTGCGCCCTTGGGGCGCAGCGCTGTTGAGGCTCTTCCAAATGAAATCGTTAGTTAAAATAGTATCAAGTATCTTAAAGGAATATAGTGTTTATACTTTCTGGTGAAAGTGTGTGGTGGAAGGGAACCGTTGCAGAAAATTGTCCAAATTTGAAAATTTTCCGAAAATTTTTTTTCCAGGTTTTTCTTTGGAACTACTGCTTTCTGACCATTTTTTTCAAAATTTTTTTCCAAATTTTTGATCTGAAAGGCCGTAAAAAGGGGTGTTTTCGAAAAAATGACGTGATACCATATTCGAAATTCATGCCAAAATTTTTTTCCCATTTGAGGAAAAACCCCAAAAATATTTCCTCATTAGGAAAAATCAATTTTTTAAAGTTTCCTTGCTTAAAAATCGCTCAAAATCATTCCTGATGCGTTTTTTGAACGTTTCTCACTAACTTGCATCTTATTCTGCCTGGAAAACCGACATTTTTTTGCAAAAAGTTTCGAGCTATGACCTGCTTGTAAATAAAAATTCAAGTGAGTATACATGAGTCAAGCAAGAGAATAATTCAACGGCATAACCTTTATTTCTTATATTTCTTTCACGACATAAAACAACCTAATTTTGACATAACAAGTAAATCAATCTATAAACTTATATAAAAAGATAACAATGAAAATTAAATTTTAAAGCTGATTCTGAACAGCTGACAATCTGACATAAAGGTATGAACTTGACCATAGGGCTTTTTTCTGCAAATGCCAGGTTCCAATGTGGAACTTGGGGAAAAATTTTGGTTGCACAGACAGATTTTTGTTTGTTCACTCTAAAATCAATAAATTGTCTTAATTTTATCGGAAAAACCACCAAAAGCTAGTTTTCTTTTATTTCATTCGGTTCGCGTCGGTTTTAGGCTTTTAAAACCAAATTTTCCGTGTTTTGAAGAGAAAATGAAAAGATTGGTATGGGTATATAACTTGTTCGGCGCCTAGCACTGAAAACTTTTTTGGGATTTTGATATTCTAGAAGGCTGGAAAAAGAACCTATCCAACTTTTATTTCCGAGACAGAAAATTTAATTTTCCAGTGAATTCAATGAATTTTCAGTCGGGTAGACTACAATTCAAAAACTAGGAGAGCAACCTTCGACCAGCAAGAATTACGACTTGGACTCAAAATATTTTAATCACAGAAATGTCGAAATATTTTAAAAGATCGCAAAAAGACTTAAAATAACTGAGAAAAATCTTGCTTTTCGTCATATTCTCAAAAAAACGACACAAAATCAAAAATTTATCCATAATAACCCTGATAAGTAAAAGCTATAAGCATTAGCTAGAATGACATTTTCTAACCGCGCATTGGAATAATATAGAAAATGTATTGAATAATGAAAATCCGGCGCGAAGCGCCGGAAAATTCCAACAATTTTTAATTTTATAACGCGTAAAATGCACTTCCAAACAGGAAACGGCTAAATTATTGTTTAGTCACGAAGTGCCGAAACAATAATTTTGTCTTTCATCTTGTTCAGAAAATTATGCTCATAATTTTTTCGCTGGATTAGCGGAAACGATTCCTGAAGGCGTGGGATGCTGCTGAAGACTGACCGATTTCAACACAAGATGAATGAACAAGAACAAGCTTGAGCAGTGTAAAGATAACTAATCTGCCCCAAAGTAACGTGAACTACAGTGTATTGCCTGTCATTTACGTATAGGTATTTCATTCTTAGGCTTAGGGCGGAGCGAAGTGTGGACTGGCGGTCCATTTTGACAGCTGTGCACGGAGCGTACAAGGATGGGTGCTTTTTTCTGCATTTACTGGTTTACACATCGAAGTTTACTTTTTGATACTTAGAGTGCCTAAACGAATTTTCAAGATGAGTGGCTGATGAACGGAGGTGAGTAAACTTGGGCGTGTCTCTTTCACGTTAAAAAACCAGGGCCTAAGTTGCCTATACCTGCACGCTGTATGTACCTTACACGTTGAAAAATCACGGGTCGCTAAAGTCCATAAGTACTACAATTTGCATATTTTTGACTACTTAAAAACTTACATAATTTTGCTTGAACTTGTTTTCCGCTGATTTTTTAAAATCTGAATTGATCATTGCAGGTAAGCTGTCGAAAAATATTCATTTTGTTGATTTTTGGACTTCGTCTCGGACTCAACATAAAAAATTGGGTCAATTTCAAATAAAATTCCTCAAAAATGGTCGATTGAGGATAAAGCTGTGATTGCTTGCGTTTTCAACCCTTTAAATTGCCTAAAATTAAAGAGAATCGAGTGTTCAACCACTCAAAAAATTTGTGCCAATTGGCACAAACGCTCAGAATTTTTTGTGCGATTCCAAATTTTTTTATGCCAAAAACCATGTTTTGGCACAAAAAAAAACACTACATAATAATGAAAATTAAAGTAAAAACCAACACGAAGCGCCGGAAGATTTTGAGATTATGACCTTCTAAAATGCACCAAAATGCAACTTTTCTGTATCCGATCTTTAAAATTTTCTTCCCCAAATAGGGAAAGAGCCCATTTTTTTTCTCTTTTCCGAAGTGGCTTTTACAGGGGGTGACATGGTGACATGTCACCAAGCTGAAGCGAAGAAATTTTTTTTTCAAATCGAGTTGCATTTTTAACAGCTTCAGGGGCTGGGAGAAACCCCATTTTCAAAGTTTCGAATTTTGGTTTTTTAGTTTCATCAGTTTTTTGAATTTAATAATGGTGGATCTGAACCAAGTTAAAAAATCAAATAAAACTTTAACATCACTAAGGTTTTATTCTCCATGGAGCAAAACATTTTCAGATCCTTTTATCTGATTTTAAAGCAAAAATACACAAATTACTCATCGTAAGAAATAAAATCATCCACTTCTGCACCGTTTAAAAAAATATTGACATTGAATTTTATAAAGACTAGTTTTTCGACCGTTTGCTAGCTCTCCAGCATTTTGTAACGGAACGTATAATTTTTTTTATTTTCACTTGCCGAGGTCATATATTCATCGAGTTGTTTGTAAATTGCGACTTTGCGGGCTAGAAAAAGTTTGATGTTACTTCAACATTCACACTGCTTACGGCCACTCAACCAGCATACTTGCGGGCGCTGCAAGGGGGTGTTAGGGGGGTTCCCAATATCAGTGTCAGAAGAAACTGCATTGCCATTACTACAGTTGGCTTAACTCTCAATTCATTGCTTAGAAATTTGTATTCTTGAGAATAAAATGGAAAGAAGGAATTTTTTTC
This sequence comes from Romanomermis culicivorax, assembly GCA_963922205.1. NCBI lineage: Eukaryota > Metazoa > Nematoda > Enoplea > Mermithida > Mermithidae > Romanomermis > Romanomermis culicivorax. Next base: position 452,933 of record CAWUHX010000029.1, on the reverse strand, counting down.
TTAAAAAATTCAAAAACCCCAGGATGCCTAAATCCTCGAACCCTGAAAAAACTCATCAACCCAAGAACCCAATGCCTGCCAACACTGAACAGCTTCAACTTATATACTTTCAAATATTCTTTTTTTGCGCACAGCAACCCAATTTTTGCACACGCACCAACCGACGGGCTGTGCAACCAAATTTTTTCTGTTAAGTTGGACAGTGCAACTTGAAGTCTACCAGCCCTTTAGATTAGGTTATAGCGTTCCCTGTCCGGAGATGCATTTTTATGCGTTATAAATAGAAAATACTGGAAATTTTACGGCGCTTCGCGTGGGATTTCAGTTATTTATAGTGCGCGGTTAGTAAATGTCATTCTAGCTATTACTTATAGCTTTCAATCAGACATGCACGGCAAGAATTTTCCAGGGGGGAGGGTCCATGGACCTTTTTCCCAGGGGGTAGGAAGGGGTTAGTAAAAAAACAAAAAAAAATCTGAAAGCCTGATTTTCATTCAAAATATGCACAAAAATCATGAAAAAAGTTGTCTCGAAAAAAGTTCAGGCGGGCGTGTTTTGACGATATTTTTGACCAGGGGGGTGGCCAGGGTCTCAGATATGGGGGTTTACCCCCTATGTGCATGTATGTTTTCAATTATCAACATATTATGGATCAACATTTGATACTGCGTCGTTTTCCGGCGAATTTAACAAAAAGCAAGATTTTTCTCGGTTATTTTCACAAAATTTCATTGCGATCTTTAAAAACATTTTGACATTTGTGTGATTAGAAAATTTTGAATCCAAGTAGAAAATCTTGCTGGTTGAAGAATCGAAATTCTTGGTTGCTTTCCTCTAGTTTTTGAATTGTAGTAAACTGAAAATTCATTGAATTCCCTGAAAAATTAAACCTTTTGTCTAGGAGATAAACGTCGAAAAGGTTCATTTTCTAGCGTTCTAGAATATCATAATCCCAGAAAAATTTACGGCGCTAACTCATACCAACTTTTTCATTTTATCTTCAAAACTCAGAAAATTGGATTTTAAAGCCTAAAACCGACGCGATTCGAATGAAATACAAGAAAACTAGCTTTAGGTGATTTTTCCGATAAAATTGAGCTAGCTTATTTATCGATTTTAGAGTGAGCAACCAAAATTTTTCCCCAAGTTGCACACATTTCAACCTGGCCTGTGCAAAAAAACCCTGCACAGCCGGATGGCTTCGCATCACTGTTTTATCCCCCAGGCCTTTTCCCCAAATGGGGAAAGGGGTTAAAATGTTTTAACCATACATGTAACGGAGCCCCGAGGTCTGGGGGGGGGATCAGGCCACTTTTTTTGGGCCGGGGGTCGGTAATTCCCAAAATTTTGGGGGGAGGGGTCTCTGAAGGAAAAAAAATCTGATTTTTTTACGAAAAAAGTCCGAAAAACGGTTCGAAAATAGTAATTTTTGTCTAAAAAGTGATAAAAAAATGTATTCATGGCGCATACCTGTAAGACCTCCGACCAGTTGGGGGGGGGGGCTAAATCCGAAATTTTGGGGGGGGGGGGTAGGAAAAAGTCGCAATTTTTCCCAAAAAAAGACCAAAAAACATACACTTTTTTGCAAATTTTCTTAATTTTTTCCAAACTGGGGGGCGGGTTGGGGGGGAGGTTGGATGAATTTGGGTACATAGTTGGCCAAGTTGGGGGGTCCCCCCCCCACAAGTACAGGTATGTTATGGCGCGAAGCGCCAGAAAAATTGACGTTTTTAACCATTTTTTGTTCGAAAATTGACATTTTCCAGTATTTTTCCGACCAAAAGTATGGGGGTCCCTAGGGCTACCATATGGCTAGCCATAGGATTGGAAAATCCTCGGGGGTTCCCCAATGGCTAGCCATATGGTCGACGATTTTTTTTTGGGGAGGGGTTCCCATAGCACTTCCTCCCCCCCCCCCAATTACACGTATGGTTTTAACCCATTTTTCCGAAGTCGTTTTTTCCGCATAAATATGCTCATAGACGATTTATTTAAGGGTTTTTGAGCTTTTTGAAACCCTCTAGTGTTTTTAGAGCACTTAATTCATTAAAATTGAGGAAAAAAATTGAAATTTTCGAGTTTGAAGTCTAATCTACAAGCATTGCAGAACAAATTTTCCAGCAAACTATCCGAGAGCATAATGACTTTGAATTACATGAGAAGTCGACGGTTAAGTCCTTTATGATGACAAGTGAGAACCCTAAAAAGATGGTAAGCTTTCCGGCGCTTCGCACCAGAAAATTTATTGAGTATTGACATACTCCGACACTGGAAAATCAAATTTCCGAACATTTATTTCAAGAATTAAATTCGAATTTTGTGTTGTAAAGTCGTAATTTCTAGAATTTTGTTTGAAAAATTTTAAAACCAGTAAGTTATAATTTATTTGTAAACTCTCACGAACTTGGATGAAAATAAGTAAGGAGAGTAGAAATTTCCGAAAACTACTTCCATGAAGCTTCTGAATTGATTCAAGGTTAGGAAAGAAATAATCGCTTCAAAAAGCTCATAGACTTGACGCATAGATCATTCTTAAAACTTGTGTCAAGGAAAAAAAGCGAATCTTCATTAAATATCATGATAAAATATTGAAGATTACAAGTTAAAACATGAGATAATACGTTTAAGATGATAGATTAAGTGATAAATGAAGGTAGACATGCTAAAAGCCGCGCCTGAGCTAGGTCATACACAATGATAAATTAAAGTTGAAATTTTGAGATCATGACCCCCTAAAAATGCACCAAAATGCATCTCGTCTATATCCGATCCCCAAATTTTTGGGTAATATGGCGAATATGTCCCTAGAGCAAAATTTTACAAACAACATATTTTCTGATCACTGTTTTTTCCCCCAAATCGTGCTTTTTCGGGAAAAAAATTCGGAAAAGGGAAAAAAAATTTGGGCTTTTTCCCCATTTGGGGAAGAAAATTTTGCGGATCGGATACAGAAAAGATGCATTTTGGTGCATTTTAGAAGGTCATAATCTCAAATTTTTCCGGCGCTTCGCGCCGATTATAACTTTAATAATCATTATTATGCATTACTAACCCCTGGCGCGGCTTTTAGCATGTCTACCTTCATTTATCATATAATCTATAATAGTTTTCATCATCTTGAACGTATTATCTCATGTTTTCATTAATAGTCTTCAATATTCTATCATGATATTTAATGAAGATTCGCATTTTTTCCTTTTGAGAAAGATCAATACGTCAAGTCTCTAAGCTTTTTGATGCAATTATTTCTTTTCTAACGTAAAATCAATTCAAATGCTTCATGGAAATATCTTTCGGAAATTTATACTCTGCTTACTCATATATTTTCGACCAAGTATGAGAATTTACAAATAAATTATACTGGTTTTAAAATTTTTCAAGTAAAATTCTAGAAATTACGACTTTTGAACACAAAATTCAAATCTACTTTTTGAAATAAACGTTCGGAAAATTGATTTTCCAGCGTCGCAGAATATAAATACCCAAAAAATTGAGAAAAAAGTTGAAAAAAAAAGATTAACATCCCTTTTAGGTTCTCACTTGTCATCATAGAGAACCTAACCATCGATTTCTCATGTAATTCGAAGTCATTATGCTTTTGGATAGTTTGCTTGAAAGTTTGTTGCAATGCTTGTAGATTAAACTTTGAACTCGAAAATTGGATGCAGTGCAGAATGAAAAGTTGTTCTAGAAAACATGGTTTTTAAAAATTTTGGCTCTAGGGACATATTCGCCAAAAATTCCAAATTTTTTTTCCCAAATGGGCAAAGAGTTCAAAATTTGTTTTGCCTTCTCCAAATTTTTTTCCCCGGAAAAGCACGATGTGGGAAAAAAACAGTGCTTTTGCATTGCATCGCGCGTTTATTCGCCATCGGCTATACAGTAAACATTCATCCTCGATGGATAGACCGTTTTTCTTGCACTATATACTTGAAAGTCACGTTGCTGAATAAACACGTATGACACTAGCGCAATACGCTGAATACGGACCAGCTACGCAAAGTCGAGTAAAAGATCTGGAATTTACATATCATTTAGAGCGGTTTCCATGTAATTTTTATACAATTGCATAAATCTGGCAGCAAATGCTTCTAGGTGGTAAATCGGTTTCGAGCCCATCTGCATCCTGTACTCGCATTCAGCGCAAGATGCCGTCACATCGACTTTTAAATTCGTGTCGCAGTTTTGTAGCAATTTAGTGAGCAATTTCTGAAAGAAAATACGGACTGGCAGTAATAAATTCTACGAAAAGATAACCGAACTACAAGTTTAATGGTGAGGACATTCGTTATTCACATCATCGCTCAAGCCTTAGGCATACTTGACCGGCTTTTTGCGGCCGCAAATTTTGCGGCCCGCAATTGCGGGTCGGTTGCGGCTCTCACAATGGCGTACTTTTGAGCGGTCCCGCAAAAATGCGGAACCGGAAAACCGCAATTGTAAGCATAGTTAACCGCAATTTCGAACCGGAAATTACTTAAGAGATGCAAGGTTGTAGGTTTCCGAATCTAAAAGCGTCAAAATGCCTGGGTATGCTCCTAATTGCATGGAAAAGCATCCGTAGGTAGGCATATTACAAACGTTTTTAAAAATGGGGAAAACTTTTCGAAAATGAGGAAAAAAATTTTGGGTCCGGTTCTCATGTGGAAAAAATCAACCGCTCTAAAAACATCATGTTTTAAAAGCTTAAAAACACTAAAATAAACCTTCTATGAGCCTTTTTAAGCGAAAAAAGACTTTGAAAAAATTGGGGAAAAAATTTTTACCCCTATCGCCATTTGACGAAAAAGCCGGCGGGAAAAACAGTGATTAATGTTCACCAATGTTCACCAAAATACATCTTTTCAGTTTTCGATTCCCCAAAATTTTTTCGACAATGAAAACCTTGCATAAATTTTTTTCCTCACTCCTAATTTTCTTTCCTCAGAAGACTCCTTCGCAGAAAAAAAAACGGTGGACAGAGCAAATTCTGGAAAAAATTGAGTTTCTAGTTGATAAAGATCAGGTATTCAGTGTTATTCAGCGCAAAACGGCATATACTGTATCAAGTGCGGCTACCAGGACCGCAAAAAGTATTCCACTCGAGAACTCTTTGCGGGTCCATAAACCGCAATGCGGTTGCGGGTTGCCACCCGCAAAATTTTTTTCCGGTTGCGGGTGACTTGCGGGCCGCAATTTTTGAAAACCGCAAAAAAGTGTGCGGGCCGCTCACTTTTTCTCCCGTTGCGGCTAAGTATGCATAGGGCTTTAGAAAATTAGGAATTAGGTATCTGCAGAATGAGCCCATCTCACTATAGCCACAATCACACTATAGCCACTATATCACTATAGCCACCATATCACTACAGCCACCATCTCACTACAGCTAATGTATCTCACTAGAGCCACCACGACGCATAATAATGATCTCGCTACAGCCACCAGTGTCATATACCAAAAGTATCACTACAGCCAATGTCTAGGAAGAGCCACTCAACAGATAATGCAGAAAATTACTTGTTTTCTGCACAATAAATATTTTGTGCGTCATATGTTTCAATTATCCGTTTAATTTTGCAAAAATATCTGTTAACCCATCAAATGCGTTACATGACACAAAAAGTGACCGATTTCAAGAACAATTTGATCATTATCTTAGTCGTTTATTATAGCACGGTGAACATTTTCGTATCTTTCTTTTGTGACATGACACGTAAGTTAATATTCGCTCAAAGAATTATCACTAAGTCGTTTTTGAGATTTTCGGTGAAACAGATAGTGTAAGTCACCATCATCATTTGTGGAACAAACTAACATTTTTGGTTCCATGAACTGAGTTAATACAAAAACAGCCGCACCAAAATCTATTTTGGTCTTTGTAATGCTTGTACAAAATTCTGAGGTCTTTTAAGTTTTTAATCAAGGGTTAGCAGTTAACAAGGCCTCTTTATTCTTAGCACAAAGCTTATGCAAAAGAGGTAACGAGGCTCTCACCCATGCAACAATAATATTTTTTTAAATGGCATGAAATATGCTGCATCTGTAGTCATTGCCGTATACTCGTACTTAAAAGCCCATTATGTAATGCCAATACACGTATCACATACAAGTTATTTATGACACTGCATTTTACAGGTTGTCCCTAGTGGCTGTATTGAGACATTGGCTGTAATGGTACCTTTAAATATGTGAGACTAGTGGCTGTAGTGAGATCATTATTATGCGTTGTGGTAGCTCTAGTGAGATTTTGGTGGCTATTGTGATACATTAGCTATAGTGAGATGGTGGTTGTAGTGATATAGTGGCTATAGTGAGACAGCGGCTCTAGTGTGACGGTGGCTATAGTGATGCACAATCCTGCAGAACCGCCTGATTTTCTAGATTTCCCTCTATTTTTGTAAAACAGCGTTTTTGATCTGAAATTAAGAATAAGTTGTCAAATTTCGCACACTCCTTGAATTTATGTAACCTCTAAGTGGATGCATTTATGTGTGCAACTTTGTTTTTCCAAATCATCATTCCATCTTCGATAGCATAGCCACTACAATCCTACTTTAATACCAATTTTTGTAATCTGGTTTTGTTTTTAATAATCTGAAATATTCTGAAAAATTTAAGATTCAATACAGTAAACTTGCAGTGAAAAGAGCAGAATAACAGGTTTTTGGCATACGAAATTACCATTTTCGAACGGTTTATTGCTCTGGAAAAAAATAGATCCAGGATAATTCAGATTAAAACTCTCCGAGAAATAAAGAGCAGATGTTATCTTAGCTACAGTCATATCCTCAGACCTTCAGTGATTCGCAAAAGTTCAACGAATTTTAGTCGATGGTAATATTAATGCCCCATAATGCAAGCAAACTTCATAATATTCCAATCACGCTATTCTATTCACAAGTTAAAGCGCTTTATATAGGCTTTACTTGAGGCAGAGGCTGGAGAGTTTCACTTGAAAAAATATTGAAGATGTAAACATTTTTTTCAAAACTTCCTATGAGGCTTGGTAATCTTTATGATCAAATAAGGTTTGTTGAAAAATTCGTAGTTATCGAAACACTTTTCTTTCCATATCGATCACCCTATAGTATGGAACCATACAAGCATGCTTCTATGACGCTACAGAGAAGAAAAAAAAGTTCCCACAATGTTAACTTGTCAAATCCTACTGATCCCTATGAGCATCACCTGTTGGCTAACCAGATATCTGCATAGGCTTACTCTGAATATCAAGCTGGGCGGTATACAGTGCGACAAAAGTTCGAATAATCTGTTTCTAACGTTCAATAATTGTTTGGGCGTTTGTTCTTGAACCATTAAGCCGGCCGTTTCTTTTATGAAAACCTCCCAATCAGGCTCCGGAATTTCTGCAGCAGCTGACAAAACACCGTTTCTACGTGAAAAAATAAATTGAGATTCACGGATAATATTTCTCCCGTTGTTCAATATACTGAAGCATGTTGGTTGTTTCAGCCATTAACAAGGCTCTCCTTAAATTTCCTTCCGATTTGACGGCAATCTTTTGGGCTAATTCGATGGGTATTTGAACATTTTCGTTTTTACAGACATCCAGTACGATATTGACAATCTGATCGGATAAAAATCCATTTGTAATGTTTTCAGTCACTGCGTTTTTCAGTTAATTGGACATTAAATAATCAAAGATTAAGAAACAGAGCATCCCATGGGGGGTATGGGGGGGTATTACCCCCGTCTTAGATTTGAAAATTCATTTACTACCCCCATAAAAACAGCTCACTATACTAAAAAATTTTGGTAGACTTCATCCTCTCCCCAGTAGGTTATACTAATTCGAGAAAAATTGCAGAATGTGTGATTCTGAGGAATTACTCACTGCTGTTTTTGACACATTTACTGAGCAAATGATAATGGGAAAGTATGCAACTTCTGTGCCATATAGCGATTTTTAGGAAAGGATATCAGTACATTAATATATACTACTTGTAGGAAATCATTATAAATATAATTGGGAGATGAAATAATGACTTATGTACATGTGATTAATCAAAAAATCGCCCCTTGGGAAGAAAAACTTCTACCTCTCCATGCTCTTCTTCTCTTTTCCCCGCTTCTGCGTTGGGTCTTCTGTGCGCGTATGGTTACCCAAGCTGTGGCATACTTTCCTGATATAAGTTGAGACATGTGAGGTCTGTTGACGTGGATCAGAAGTGGTACTTGGTTTCAAACTCGTAGTTCATAGTCTAATGTGATTAATAATACTAAAGTCACATTCAGCATCAGGACTTTCAATTGGAAGCACTGTTTCAAGCCTAATCAGCGATGGGATAAGCCCATACTGCTGAAGATGCTGGTTGAAACAATGTTTCCAAACGTATGTTGTGCCCGATTCTTGAAATGTGCAGGAATCAGTTGGCACAACAGTCTTCAAAGTGTGACTATTCTGTACGTATAATTAGTGCATTAAAGTTGCAGGATTGGGAGCCGGAAAATGGAGTTGAACCAGTAAATGTTTTTTGACTGTAAAAAGCATAAAGTAGGGGCATTATTCATTTATGTAAGTTCTATGTGGTTAGAGTACTACAATCCCCCCCCCCCCTTGGCAAAAAGTTGGGAGCAAAAAAAAAAGGTCACGGCATATTTCAAGTACTACCCTTAAAATTTACGATTTTACCCCTACCTAAATTTTCGACCTTGGGGACCTCTGTTAAGAAAGGCTAAGATTGTAAATTCACGAAAATGCGGACTTATCCGATTAGTCGACACTGATAACTTTAAGGATAAAGTTCGAATTATATGACCTTGCATAAAAGTTAATTTATTACTTCGGATTCTGTTGGAGTTTGAATTCTGACGATGAGGCACCTACTGCGAATCGGCGGAATAATTTTACTGGTAGATTCACAGCAGAGAATCAAACGACAAGTCGACGTATATTTTTCCATGGTGCGCCTCAAAGCGTGCTGAGCGTCCTTAGTAAGCTTATCAACTTCGTTCAATATGACAACTGAAAGAACTTCGTTCACTATGACAGACTACTGAAAGAAATTCCGAGAAATGTTCAGCAAAAACGTCGATTTTTTAAAATTTGACGCAAGTCAATGTTCACCGGATTATATTAAAACTTAAAATAATGCAAATTGAACAAGAATACTTCCAACTAATTTTCTCACCTTTGAAGTCTCTCTGAGCCGCTGAATCGAGCTGTTGAGTTTGCGCTATTGTTTTGATAACTTCTTGAATTATAACCCGATCATAAAATCCGACATCACTAGAAATTTTAAGTAAAACATTGAATTTGTAAAGAAATTTTAATAGTGCGTCAGTCTTGAAGACCTGGGATTTAATTCTAAATGATAGTTGCTCGACAAAACGGTGATAACTAATCGCTTGCCGGAAGGAGCTTCGAATTCTTTGTGATCGATGTGAATCTTTTCGATACCATTACCATATAATTCGCGAAGGATGCACATAATGCGGGTTTTCTTTCCGGCACCTGATGGTCCATACACCAATAGGTGTGGAAAATCACCTTTCTCTACCTGAAGAAATTTATCAGCAATATGAAACGAACCGTTCTCTTATATTCTTACCAGAGTCTGCAAATGAGATGCTTGCTCCTTATGATAATCAAGTAGCGATAACAAAGAAGGACGGTATTTGTCGACCCATAGACTCATAACTGTCGACTTTAAAAATTCACGATAGACAAACTGTCTCTGGTCTAAAATAAGTAGAGTTCTGTTGACAATCACGGTCGGGATTCGGCAATGTGCTAACGTTTTCAATCAGCTAGAAAGTGCCGTCAACCAGCTAGAAGACCTAAAAACTCAGCTAGAAATAAAATTATTTTTCATTTTCGGGCAAAACGGCAAAAATCATATAAATTTCAAGCTGAAAACCTCGAAATAACGTTAAATATTAATAGTCACAGACGAAATAGAACATTACAGATGCACTAAAACAATTAGATGTTGAGTAATGATACTAGACTTTCAAAAAACCGCACCTTAGTCAAGCTCAGATAAATAATTATACTAACGCTTGAAATTGGAGCTAAAAGCCAGAAAAATTTGAGGCTTTGCACTTCTAAAATGCAAATTTGGCTTATCATGCAATAATTCGGGCTTATCTTTCAATAAAAACAACTATCTCATAACAAACCTAATCGAAATTTCCCAACATTTCCAGGTTTTTCAGGTTGCTGGACACCCTGCATGGTAAACTCAACTGATTGAATGGTCCAGTCTGAGTAATAAACCAACAATCATAGAGACTACCTAGAATAGATTGGACGTCTGAAGGCATACAAAATGATGATGTGATTGTGACGTTTTTGGATTATCTCAATGGAAGTGGTTTCTCTAAATTAATCACTCAACCAGCTCGTGCAGCAAATATTTTATATATTGTTCTAACAAATCAGACAGACCCATATAGGCATGTTGAAGTCTAATCACCTCCATCACATTCTTGTGACTATAACTGTTTTGAGTTTGATATATTAGGCCAATGCACAAAGCTACGGACACAAAAACTCGACATTTTAGGTCAACAAATTTTGATTTATTTGCTGCCTACTTGTGTTTAGACTAAGAAATCCTATTTTCGACACTTGCGACGGTAGACGATTTTACGATAAGTTTCCGGTAGTTATGTGAACTGGAATTTCTTCTTTTATTCTGTATAAAAAAATGTTCTAATCTTAAAGAATCCACTTATCAGACATATCAAAAAACTTGAACAAGCAATAAAACAGTTCCACATTGAAAAAGAAGCCCAGCTTGTTGCACTTGGAAATCTGACATTGTTTTACAACTATGTTAACTAAGGTCCAAATAATGGGCAAGAAATCGCAATTCTAAAACAAAAAGATGAATCTTTAGCAGAAACTGCAGATATGATAGAGACTTTTAAGACACAATTTCTCTATGACTCGATCGAGGTTGTGATAAGTAAAAAATTAATCATACTTAAAAACACACTTTGTACATTTTTTGTGCTTAACAACATGCCGGTATTCGTTCGATCTAAAAATCAAAATTCACATTGTAACATCAATCCGAAATTAGAAATTTTTCGCAATTTTTGAAATTTTAGGTCACAATCATTTAAGGCCTATGTATAAGTGATCAGGTATGCAATATCGATCAATAATATTTTGTCAGTGTACATGATGATGATGATGACATACCTGTACTTGGGCGGGGGGGGTTGGGGGGGGGGGACCCCCCAACTTGGCCAACCCTGTACCCAAAATCATTTCCCCCCCAACCCAGTTTGGAAAAAATTAAAAAAATTTTCAAAAAAGTGTATGTTTTTTGGCCTTTTTTGGGAAAAATTTCGACTTTTTCCTACCCCCCCCCGTCAACTGGTCGGAGGTCTTACAGGTATGGATAATGATGATTTTATTTGCAACGGCACTAAGCAATGTTAGGAGAATATAATAAAATAAACGAATAAGTTAATTAAATACGGAATAAATATGCAGTACATTTACGAATATGCTGTGCTTGTAACAGTATTTAGTGTCTATGCCTGAAACATGTAATGTAGCAGTCCAGACATGCACAGCTAGAATTCTTCAGGGGGGAGGGTCCATGGACCTTTTCCAGGGGGGTAGGGGGATGGGTGAGCAAACAAACAAAAAAAAGTTCTGTAAGCATGTTTTTCGTACAAAATATGCACAAAAATCATCAAAAAAGCTGTCTTGGAAAAAGTTCAGGGGGTGTTTGACGATTTTTTTTTGGTCAGGGAGGTGGCCACGGTCTCAGGTATGGGGGTTTACCCCTATCCGCGCTATATTCATGTATATGTAGCACCGAAATTACGGTTTACACCACACATCAAATTTCATTTTCAGCAGCAATCAATGACCCAAAGTCACACATTTTTGTATTCCATAAAGCCAAATAATGAGTGTCATTGATCAAACTCCACTATGTTATGCTAGACTCGTTGGCCAGAGCCACATACTCACAAATTTCTATCAAAATTAAAGAGCTCTCGAACGTGTCACAGTGAGACAGGGGAAAACCATTTTCGAATCGAATTATGAAATTTTTTGTTTAAAATTGTACTCATTCACTCAAAATTGCAGTAATCTACCTAAAGCTTTTAGGCATTGCAGGCCCACCTATTGATCATATACCAGAGCACCCCATGGGGGGGGGGGGTATGGGGGGGTATTACCCCCGTCTTAGATTTGGAAATTCATTTACTACCCCCATAAAAACAGCTCACTATAGCAAAAAATTTTGGTAGACTTCATCCTCTCCCCAGTAGGTTATACTAATTCGAGAAAAATTGCAGAATGTGTGATTCTGAGGAATTACTCACTGCTGTTTTTGACAAATTTACTGAGCAAATGATAATGGGAAAGTATGCAACTTCTGTGCCATATAGCGATTTTTAGGAAAGGATATCAGCGCATTAATATATACTACTTGTAGGAAATCATTATAAATATAATTGGGAGATGAAATAATGACTTATGTATATGTGATTAATCAAAAAATCGCCCCTTGGGAAGAAAAACATTATGTTCTTAAAATTCTGCCTCTTCATGCTCTCCTTTCCTTTTCCTCGCTTCTGCGTTGGGTCTTCTGTGCGCATATGGTTACCCAAGCTGTGGCATACTTTCCTGCTATGAGTTGAGACATGTGAGGTCTGTTGACGTGGATCAGGAGTGGTACCTGGTTTCAACCTCCTGGTTCATAATCTAATATGATTAATAATACTAAAGCCACATTCGGCATGAGCACTTTCGATTGAAAGCACTGTTAGAACCCTCATCAGTGATGGAATAAGCTCATACTCCTGAAGATGCTGGTTCAAATAATGTTTCCAAAAGTACATTGTGCCCGATTCTTGAAATGTGCAGGAATCAGTTGGCACAACAGTCTTCAAAGTGTGGCTATTCTGTACGTATAATTAGCGCATTAAAGTTGCATGATTGGGAGCTGGAAAATGGAGTTGAAATAGTAAATGTTTTTTGACAGTAAAAAGCATAAAGTAGGGGCATTAATCATTTTTGTAAGTTCGAGGAACTACAACTCCCCCCTCCTCAGCAAAAAGTTGAGAGCAAAAAAAAAAGGTCACAGCATATTTCAAGTACTACCCTTAAAATTCACGATTTTACCCCTACCTAAATTTTCGACCTTGGGGACCTCTGCCATATACCCATAAGGTTTGGTCGGAATATCGTTGGTATCCACAGGAAATAACACAAAGTAAACATATTTTTGATATTGTTGAAAAAACTTCAGGTGCAAATTTGTGTTATATTAGGTGAAACAGGGTTTTTTAGGCCCATTTGCAGCCATGGCTCCTAAAAATTCTGATTGGCCCCTAAAACTTTAGGGGCACAAGTCAAATTGGCTTGTAAAAATGAGAGCCTAACATACATCCACGTAGGGGGGTTTTGACCCCCAGCAGACTTTGATTGACCCCAAGCACATTCTTGCCGACCCCCAGCAGATTTGCTCTCAACAATGATTGAGAAGATGATACAGGAAAATGAGCAAGAGAGAAGAGAAAGTCATCATAAAAATGGAAATCATGCTTTAGTTTAACAATTTTTCTGAACAAAATGTAACTTGACTCCAAAAAAGTAACAGTAAAACTTCGAAAAGTGCTGCCTAAGCAAATAATTTCACATATCTGCCTAATACAGGTTGAAGAATATGCTGCTTGGATGTTAGAAGACATTTGCAAGACATTTCAAAATAATTTTCTATTCCAGCCCCTGTCCTGGCTGACCTCCAGCAGAATTTATATGCTGTGCATGTATGGAGCCTAACCACACTTTTTGATGAAGGGCTTCCTGTGCAGAGATGCATTTTTATGCATTTTGAAATGAAAAATACCGGAAATTTTCAGGCGCTTCGCGCCGGATTTAAAATCATTTATGATTCTTGGTATCCCTCCTGTTGTGCGATTAGAAAATGCCTAGCTTATGCTTATAGCTATTAGAAACCAGCATGTCATGGATAAATGTTCGACCTTGTATTGTTTTTTTCCACGTATTTGACAAAAATCAAGATTTTTCTAGATTATTTTTACAAAATCGTTTTGCGGCGCTGTAGAATTTTCGGCTTTGGTGAACATAATCTTTTGCATTTAGAAAATTATTAAAAGATCATCAGCATAGAAAAATGGCAGAGGTTCTTGCTATATGAAGAAGCCATTCAGATTCGTTGTTGCTTGCCTAATTTTTGAAATTTAGTTTGTCCCACTGAAAACACATTGAATTCACTGAAAGAATAGATCCTTCATGCAGGAAAAAGATATTAGAAGTATTCATTTTCCAATGCTATAGAATATCATAATCTAAAATTTTCTTTTAGTGCTAAGTGCCAGAGATATCAAAGTGCAAAGTGAAATACTTATCGCACTTTTTCATGTTATATAGATCATGTGAAAACAATCGCTTTTGATAAATAATTGTGATTGGTAAATTACTGGCTCCAGATAATAACATCCAAAATGGAGGCAAGATGTTTGACCTCTTCCGCTAATCAAATGGTGAAAAGATCGATCATCCAGCAGTTGCAGTAGAATGTGCTGAAAAATGCATTTTCCGACATTTTAGAGGCCTCAAAATCAAAATTTTTTTGGCGCCAGGTATCGAACAAGTTACTTTAGCCAGACTTTTGTTTTCCCACCCAAAACTCAAGAAATTCAATTTTAAAAGTCAGGAACTGACGCGAAGTGAATGAAATGCAAGGGAAGTAACTTTTAATCATTTTTGTGATTAAATTAAGCGAGTTTATCAATTTTAGAGTGAGCAACTAAAAATTAATCTGTGCAACCAAATTTTTCCCCAAGTTACAAAGCAACATGGTTTGTGCGAAAAACCCTGATGATTGACTTGAATAATGACTGATCTAATTTGTAAGCCTTATTATTCTGTATGTGATTAAGAATGTATTGAAAATGATTGATCTGTTATGTGGGCTTCTACCGTGATTTGAAAGAGTGTTTTTGACTAAGTTTTTTGAAAAAAAAATTTTCACTACCACATTTATTTACAAATTTTTAGTTTTGGCTTGTTGAAATTCCTATTGGCCTGTAAAATTTTGACCTTAGGAGCCAAATGACCTGTCGAGAAAAAACCAAAAAAAACCTCGAGTTGAAATATCATTAATTTGAATTAAATTATTTCTTGGTATCTCAACTTCATCAATGAACGAAATGAAGCCCACTTAGCTTCCAACCCACTTTGATTCGTATACTCGATTATTGTACTGCTACTACAAGGAAAGCATATATATATACTACAAGGAGTAGTATATATAATATATACATATAATATATACTACTATTATATACACACATGTACATATATATATATATATACAGGCCCGTAACTAGGAATTTTTTTCAGGGGGGGGAATCACCAAAATGTTTTGACTTATTCAAAATTCGGCGAATGGAGGTCGTGCAGCAACCAACCAGTTGGCTGAGGGGTCAAGGGTGGCGCCCTCAAGCGCCCCCTGGTAGGGTCTGGGGCGAGGCCCCAGAAAAAATCAATTTTTAGCACTGTTAGTGCTCGTAGAATTTCTTAAAATGCTATATTTAAAATACATAACTGAGAAAACTCAAGATCAAAATTTATTGGCATATTTTGACAACGGTTGTGGTTTCAAAACAGCTGGAATATTGATCAGTAGAGCATTGGCGTCAGTTTCATTTTCTCGGACAGTTATTTTTCCATTTTCTGAATTCAAAATTATAATTCATTGTGCATCGAACTTTATTGTTTGAATCGAACTAACCTGCTGATGATGCTACTGAAAGGTTTGCTGGCATCGACGATTCTGTAGAAGCGGTAGTTGAGGCTAGTGTTACAACTGGATTAATATTTAAATAAATTTTAACTCATTAGAACAATGATACAATTTTATTCTAACTAACCTGTTGATTCTGAAGGTTTTTGAGAATTATTCGCAGCACTAGATTCACGTGAAGAAGCTGAATTTGATGCTACACATTGATGTTTGTTGTTTAAATTTGAAGATGTAAAATAGCTAGTGATACGCTTCATATTGTATTAGATTCAAAAGTTGAAACAATCCCAAAAAAATTTTTATAAACTTCAACCCCTACTATACATCCAACGCAAATTATAAAATACATACAGCAAGAAAAAGTGTAATATTATGTAGGAAACAGTGAAATGAAAGTCAATCAATATTCAACAAATGCATTACACTGTTAGACATGCAAATTTTATTATAAAATATAATATTTGTACCTTTAACCCTTCATTTTTATGATTCAATAAAAGAATAGAAAAAAATTCACAGGTGCCAAGAGTAGTCACTTATTCACATACATGCACTCGATCAGATATGCTAAAAATTTTTTTCAGATTTCATTTCAGGGGGGGAATTTCCCCTATTCCCCCCTAGTTACGGGCCTGTATATATACATATATATATACTACTACAAGGAAAGCACCGCATGGATTGGATTGTTTTACTTATCGTGAGATGGAAGCATGGGCATTTTAACCAACATCCTTATAACAAGGGGAGTCCAAATGAGACCCATATGGACACAAGAAACTACATCAAAACTAGAAGAATCAAAATTGTATTTGAAAGGTGATTATCCACTGCACATAAATGTTGGAGTTAGTGATGGACCGACGGCCAAAAATTTGCCATCGGCCGATTTCTGATGCATTGGCCGATAGTGCAAAATTTCCCCCAAAAGACCAAAAAGGCATTTCTTCCCAATTTTAAAAAGTCTTGGGAAAAATAACCCGAAAGGAATTTACTCATTGGGAGATTCATCCAACTTTACCTGAAATTAGTTGAGTAAAACATCATGGAATCATAATTATTGACACTCTCTCACAAACTGCTCAGTGTGCTACCCTGTTCAAGAAAGCCTCACGGATGGCAACTTAATACTGCGAGGCTTCACATCCAGAGATAAAAACTTATTAACAAAGGCTTTCATCATATAAGTTCGTCCTATACTTGAATATTCTACAGTTGTATGGAATCCAAACTTACAATTTGATATCAACGAAATTAAGAATGTTCAGCAGATTTAAAATAAAATTATTCAGATCTAACTACATCATATCTTGAGCATCTAAACATCTTGAACAATGAACCTCTTGATCTCTGACGCCATTGCTTTGATCTTGTTCAGGCCTATAATATAATATGCTGTAATATTTTACCTTTCCAACAATTTTTCACTTACATTAACAATAACAAGCGTGCAAAAAATTTATTCAAATTAGAGCTGTATAAATTTCATCATGATGTTTTCAAATATGACTTTTGTAATTGTGTTGTTAAAGCATGGAATTCTTTAGATGAAGATACGGGGTCTTTGAGCAATGTAAAAATTTTTTCAAACAAAATAATTAAAATGCATTTTGAATTTTTCCATGAGGTGTAACTTAATTTATTAATAATATTTAGCCTTTACACTTTTCTGTTTGTTTTGTATTGTATTAACATTAACTTTCGTAATTACTAAGTTATCTTATGTATCTAATCTTATCCCTATTACTCCAGAACGCTGGAGGATGAATCTTTTCAGAACTGCTTTCACGATTTGAAATTGGAGTTTTCGGACCTTAATGACCTTCATGCATGAACAATTTTGGGATGTTTTCAAACTGCTAACCAGCTAAAAAATCAACTTGAAGTCAACAATGTTTCATAAATTTGGACAAAACAACAAAATCTGCAAATAGACTTCCGACTTCTGGCAAACACTGGGAAATAAATCTTTTGGACATTCATCTCCTTGATAAGTGGTCTGATTTTTCATTCAAATCAATCATTTTTCATAGTCTGATAAAATGCTAAATAACATATTGAAAGAATGCCACTCAATTTGTAAAGTCAGAAAAGCAGCAAAAGATTTGGATTATTCGACCAGCAGCAGTATCTGTCTCTGTCCCAAACTGATGATGTTTCAATCCTTTGTGGAACACAAAAAAAATTATCTTCACAAAGTTCAAAAATGTGTAAAGACCACGTAAAAATTTTGTGAGAAATATCGAAAAAATCATAATTTTGATCAAATACTAAGACCCAATATCAAAAATAAACTGATTAACCAGGAGGTGATACATTCTAGGTGATAACAACTATTGAATGCTAACTAATAAGTAAATTAGACATGTTAACGGTCCTCCACAAGCTGGATTACAGTAAACAATGATCAAGATAATCATTACCGGTGCCAAGTGCTGGAAAATTTTGAGCTTTTGACTTTCTACAATGCACCAGAACGCACTCTTCTAACTGGAAAATCCCATGTTTTTCACCAGATGAAGGAGCCAAATTTTTTTTGCATTTCCAGATTTTTTCGCCAAAAACAACGATTGGTGAAAAAAGTTGTTTCAACTACTGTACTTTCAAACAGGCTTCTTTTGCACAAATTAACCAAATTTTGGGCTGTACAGCCAAATTTTTTCTGTCAAATTGCACAGTGAAACTTGAAGCCTGACTGCCCTTTTGATTAGGTCAGGATTTCCTGTCTGGAGATGCATTTCTATGCATTATAAAAACAGTAAAAATTTTCTAGTGCGTAACACCAGATTTCAATTATTTGATAATTTTTCTATATTAGTCCAGTGCGTGGTTAGAAAATGTCATTGTATCTAATGCTTATAGTTTTTAATTATCAACATATTATGGATGTATGTTTAATAAAATCGTTTCATTCATTCATTCATAATCCTGTGTCGTTATATGGCCAATTTAATGAAAAGCAAGATTTTTTAGCGATCTTTGAAAACATTTTGACATTTGTGTGATTAGAACATTTTGAGTCTAAGTCGAAATTCTGGCTAATTGAAGAATCGAAATTCTTGGTTGCTTTCCTCTAGTTTTTGAATTGTAGTTTGCCCGACTGGAAAGCTATTGAATTCACTGAAGAATGAAACCTTCTTTATTGGAAATAAAAGTTGAAAAGATTCATTTTCCAACATTCTAGAATATAAAAATTCCCAGAAAAATTTCCAGCACAAGGCACTGAACAACTTGCTCATACCAACCTTTTTAGTTTCTCTTCAAACTCAGAAAATTGGGTTTTAAAAGATTACAAACAATGCGATTCGAATGAAATGAAAGAAAAATAGCTTTTGGTGGCTTTTCCGATAAAATAAAGCTAATTTATTGATTATAGAGTAAGCAACCGAAATTTTTCCCAGGGTCCTCATTGCAACTTGGCCTGTGCAAAAAAAACACTGCTTTGACATATGCACAGTCTACATAACCCGGTATTATTTTTCCCTGACTTCGAGGAAGCTTTCAGACCTCACATGTCTCAACTCATAGCAGGAAAGTATGGCACAGCTTGGGTAACCATATGCGCACAGAAGACCCAACGCAGAAGCGGGGAAAAAGAAAGGAGAGCATGAAGAGGCACAATTTTAAGAACATGGTGTTTTTCTTCCCAAGGGGCGATTTTTTGATTAATCACATATACATAAGTCATTATTTCATCTCCCAATTATATTTATAATGATTTCCTACAAGTAGTATATATTAATTTGCTGATATCCTTTCCTAAAAATCGCTATATGGTACAGAAGTTGCATACTTTCCCATTATCATTTGCTCAGTAAATGTGTCAAAAAGAGCAGTGAGTAATTCCTCAGAATCACACATTCTGCAATTTTTCTCGAATTAGTTTAATCTACTGGGGAGAGGATGAAGTCTACCAAAATTTTTTGCTATAGTGAGCTGTTTTTATGGGGGTAGTAAATGAATTTCCAAATCTAAGACGGGAGTAATACCCCCATACCACCCCCCATGGGGTGCTCTGCTGTGGATCCATTTGATGAAAATTCATTCAGTAAAATAAATAAATGAAATTCAGCCGAAAAGAAGAGATCGTGAATAATCATATATCAAATTGATCTAAAAAGATGAGATCAACTTAGCCACAGCTTTAGATCCAAGATGCAAAAGAAAAATGTTCAAAAATGTGTCTACAATAATTATTGTCAAAGTTGAACTCAAAACAAATGGTTAGTGATACTGCTGCCAAGAATTCAATGGAGTAATTGAGAACTCCACCGAGAAAGAAGCGAATCATCACACCATATTCCTCAAAAGACTGGATTCTGTTTGTACGAAACAGTAGTGATGATGAAGAAAAAGCCTATGAAGAAATGAATAAAGTGAAACCCTTCAAAGAGAGTAATCATTGTCCAAGAATTACATTATTTTTACAGGATGTTTGAGTCTATCTAACAGAAAGCAGGTATTCCATGCAGGCCCGTAACTAGGAATTTTTTTCAGGGGGGGGAATCACCAAAATGTTTTGACTTACTCAAAAATCGGCGAATGGAGGTCGTGCAGGGACCGACCAGTGGGCTGAGGGGTCCAGGGTGGCGCGCTTAAGCGTCCCCTGGTGTCTGGGGCGAAGCCTCAGAAAAAATCAATTTTCAGCACTGTTAGTGCTTGAAAATTCCTTAAAATGCTATATTTAAAATACATAATTGAGAAAACTCAAGATCAAAATTCATATTATAATTCATTGTGCATCAACATTTATTGTTTGAATCGAACTAACCTGGTGATGATGCTACTGAAAGGTCTGCTGGCATCGACGATTCTGTAGAACGGGTAGTTGATGCTAGTGTTACAACTGGATTAATATTTAAATAAATTTTAACTCATTAGAACAATGATACAATTTTATTCTAACTAACCTGTTGATTCTGAAGATTTTTGAGAATCATTCGCAGCACTAGATTCACGTGAAGAAGCTGAATTTGATGCTACACATTGACGTTTGTTGTTTAAATTTGATGATGTAGAATAGCTAGTGATACGCTTCATATTGTATTAGATTCAAAAGTTGAAACAATACCGAAAAAATTTTCATAAACTTCAAACCCTACTACACATCCAACGCAAATTATAAAGTATGTACAGCAAGAAAAAGTGTAATATTATGTAGGAAACAGCGAAATGAAACTCAATCAATATTCAACAAATGTATTACACTGTTAGACATGCAAATTTTATTATAAAATATAATATTTGTACCTTTAACCCTTCATGTTTATGATTCAATAAAGGAAATGAAAAAAAATTCACAGGTGCCAAGAGTAGTCACTTGTTCACATACATGCGCTCGATCAGATACGCTAAAAATTTTTTCGGATTTCATTTCAGGGGGGGAATTCCCCCCATTCCCCCCCTAGTTACGGGCCTGATCCCATGACATTAGATCCACTCCAATTGTGGCAAATCAATAAACAAACATACCCAACTTTGGCAAAACTTGCAGGGCATTACCTCAGTGCACTAGGCACACAAAAATTGGATTTTGTGTTAGTGGGATTAAATCTGTTATTGAATAAAGTTTTCATTTCATCAGCATTATTTTTACCTCTCCGTGGAGTTGTGAATTCTGCTGTTTTGAAAACTATGCTGACAACTGTGAAAACCGTAAAATTCACCCTCAAAATCCCGGTTTCGGTTTTCCAATTTTGAGTTTCACGGTTTCGGTTCCAGAAAAAATGACGTTTTTCACGGTTTCGGTTAACTAGAACATCCCTAATAAATATTAGGTGCATATTTTTTTATTTTTCGAAATGTCACAATGCTGATTTCAATCCTGTGAGAGCCACTGTATCAGAATGCAAGCTCAAAAATACTTAAATATAGCGTCTATGAGCTTTTTAAGTGAAAAACGAGTTATGGAAAATTGAGAAAAAAAAATTTGGCTCTATTCCCTATTTGGAGGGAAGGCCGGCCGCAAAAACCAGTGAGATAAGGCCAGCGTTTTTTTGTGCACGTACATTTGTGCCAATTGGCACAAGAGGCCAAAAAATTTGAAATTTTTTTCTAGTAGAAACATACTGAAGAGTGCGAAAAGGTTTTAGGCCAAAATTTCGATAAAAAGTTAACATTAACATTTTAATTTTTTGTAAAAATCGTGCCCCCAACCTATTTTTTAGTTAACCATGTCAGTGAGAGAAAAAACTGTGCAAGTAGTTCACGACGACTCGAAAAGAAATGTTATGCCAGTTGGGGGGGGGGGTAAATCCGCAATTTGGGGAGGGGGTAGAAGTCGAAATTTTTTCCAAAAAAAGGCCAAAAACATACTTTTTTGCAAATTTTTTTAATTTTTTCCAAACCGGGGAGGGGGGTTGGGAGGGTTGGATGATGTTGTGTACATGGTTGGCCAAGTTGGAGGGGTCCCCCCCAACCCCACCAAGTAGCACGAAAATGCATCTTTTCGGGTTTGAATTCCTACAAAAATTTCCACAATGAGAACAATATTCAAAATTTTTTTCCTCATTTCCAAATTTTTTTCCTCAAAAGACCCCATATGAGGAAAAAACGGTGATTGGCACAACTGTCCGTGCTCACAAAAAAACGCTGCACCAGTGTTTTTTTTGTGCCAAAACATGGTTTTTGGCACAAAAAAATTTGAAATGGCACAATAAATTTTGAGCGTTTGTGCCAATTGGCACAAAATTTTTGGCTGTTCAAACATTAAATTTCCTTGATTTTTAAACGATTTAGGGGCCGAAAATGCGAAAAATTTTCGGCGCTTCGCGCCGAGTATATGAATATAATTTTATCAACTCGTAATTGACCCGAACGCGAACGAGTTCTGTTTGAACAGTGTATCAGCATTGTTGCAGCAAAGTTTACAGGCTGTCAATTAATGATGAGATGAGTGGAAATAAATGGAAATAAAATAAAAATTGTTTACTCTAGCGCATACTCTCGATCGACCTTATAGGTATTAGTGCGCATACCTGTAAGACCTCCGACCAGTTGGGGGGGGGGGGTAGATCCGAAATTTGGGGGGGGGGGGTACAAAAAGTCGAAATTTTCGCCAAAAAGGCCAAAAAACATACACTTTTTTGAAAATTTTTTCAATTTTTTCCAAACTGGGGGGGCGTTGGGGGGGAAAATGATTTTGGGTACAGGGTTGGCCCCCCCTTCAAGTACAGGTATGTTAGTGCGCCTGGTGGCCACCCATCTTGTAACGTGTGTAATGCATGTTCCGTTAGGTTCGGTTGGAAGTTACTGTCGTCATTTTCTACAAAATTGTAGTTATTCTTTCCGATCGAAAGTGGATTTTCAAGCTGAACGTTTCAAGCTGTTGGCGATCAGTTCCATCGAAAAATCAAATATAAATGATTCTTTAGACTTGGGCCCTATTCAAAAGTGAAAAAATCCTATGATTTTTGTCGTCGACAGTCGGCTATAGATCTGCTAAATTGGACTTTAGGCTTAAGCTACCATTTAGCAGGCACGTTATACCGTTTATGCCTCCTCTCCTCACACATTTTACTCAATTACTGCGGGTACCTTTTTGCATTACACATGTTATAAGATGGGTGGCCACCGGACGCACTAATACCGACCTTATATCCCTAGTTTCGATCCTTAATTTAGTCGTTCGAATCTTCTAAAATTTATCTTTCACGTTTATTCATTATTTCCTCGTTCTCGACTAATTATATTTCGTATTGTAATTTTGCGTTCACTTCGTCAGGTAATAAAATCTCTCATTCAGTCTTTCATTCATTCATATATACATAGATTCGTAGTCGAAAATTTAATCAATTTGAACATCCTGAACAATCCTAGAGTTATTTAAATTTTCTCAGCATTCCATTTCTTTTCGAGTCGTCGCGAACTACTTGCATAGTTTATCCTCATCTCACTGACATGTTTAGCTGAAAAATAGGTTGGTCACGATTTCTACAAAAAAATTAATGCGTTAAACGTCAGCTTTTTATCAAAATTTTGGCCTAAAAATTTTCCGCAGTTTTCAGTATGTTTCTAGTAGAAAAAAAATTTTTGTGCCATTGGCACAAATTTTTTTGGCCTCTTGTGCCAATTGGCACAAATGTCCATGCACAAAAAAACGCTGCGCTGCACTGAATACATTATCGTGGGGCGTGGGCTGTGGCTATAGAGACAAGACAAGCGACTGTAACTAAGCATTAGGGACGAAGCGTTAGCCCTCTTTTGATTGGCCGAAATAAGCGCCCCTTGTTGATTGGTCAAAATTTTTGAGATGTCGAATGCGTTTTAAAAGGGAAATACTGAAAATTTTCCAGCGCTTCGCGCGGAATTTCAAATCAGGCATTATTTGAAAATGAAGTTTCTATCGGCTATGAGTCACTGTTTTTGCCCTGTGCCTCTTCCCCAAATGGCGGAAGAAATAAAAAATCTATTTTCCCATTTTCCCCCAAATGATTTTTTGCCTCATTAATTTTTCCTTTAAAATTTTCCTTAGGCTTAGGCTTAGGGTACAGTGCTGCTGAGGCTCTTCCAGTTGAAGTTGTTAGTTAAAACCAATAATACGCACATACTGTAGAATAAATGACGTGTCTGCGTGAGGGGGTAGGACTTGATTTGCAACCAATCAGGAGAGGGCTAACGCTTCGTCCTTTATGCTCAGGAGCGACTATACAGGCTGTGTTTTGCGAGCGGATATGTACAGTAAACTGCGAAATGCAATGTACAAACTCTAAAACCTGCAGACAAAAAACAAAATTAATACAACAAGTTGATAGGCATATTAACACTAAAGTAAACGATATTTATTAGATAAGTATTACGTATCTTGATTATCACAGTTAAAAAATAACAGTTTTCGCATCGTATCATTTTTTCTTCAGCTGATTGTACAGATGTTACAAAAGAAATATCGCTTGATGATCAAAGTATGTAACGACCAGTTCTTAGTGATACTTTACTTGATCCTAAAAAGAAAGGTGGACAAACGGGACGGGATATGAATACGGCAACAATAAAATGAATGCAAAATCGACGATCGCTTGCTCGTCGACAAAAATAACACACAACAATTGCTTGCAAATAACAAAACTCGGTTTAACTGCTTTCGAAAAATCTCTCTTCCAAAAAGAAGCAGGCTTGCAAATATCTAAAGGTCTCAAAAATCTGACGGAATCATGCTTTGCTTCTCTTTAAATATGGCTTCTATGGCCACTCCCTTGTCACTGCGGGAGGTCTTTTTTCCGACAGTCTTCTTCCACCAATCGCTGCTTCTTGCTTCTTTCGTCTTGCTAGTTTGGTCACGCCTTCCAATGCTTTCCTGGTACTGTATGCTTTTCGTGCTTTCCTTATGCTCACTTCCTACAGTGGGCTTAGCCACGCCTCTGTGCTTCTGTGCATGCTTCTGTATCTATTTCCTCTGTATACACATGTTTTGTGGGACCATTGCTACCGTTCCACTTGAGACTGGTGTCTGGCGGGGCTTTTACTTTATACTGTGTGCAGGGTGTTGTTCACGATTTTTATGAGAAATTAATGTAGTGGTGGAATGTGTACTTTAGTGTAGATTCTAGGGGACCAGCTGCCAACGTGCAAATTAATTGGGGCTTCTTAATTGGGTCAATAGCGGCTACTGGGGTGTGGAAGGATCAAAATAAAGTACTTCACATAAATTTACAGGAATGTTTGGGTGGGAATCCCAGACACTCTTGAGACAATAGATTAAGAAATGAATTTATATTTATTAAATGAATATCACATAATGTACAATATGTATTTACAGTACTATGTTAGCATGTACGTTACAAGTAGATGTATAGCCTGCTTTTCTTGAAATGCTTCTAAATAATGAAAGTGGAGAGCAGTAGTATTTTAGATTTCTGATAAACAATATACCATACAGGACTAAAAATTTATGAGCATACTGACCAAACCTTCAACAATTATTTGAGTGAACATTTTTACATTTTTACAGTAAAAGCTCAATGTAAACGATTTGGACAACAGTACTGATTTGTGCCGCTTTTTATTTGGAAAAATTGTTAAAGATGAAGGCAGATTTGATACGGCTATATGACTTGAAGGCAATGCCTACACTACATAAACAAGAAATCATATTTTGACCATTCAATGAGTTTTTGATAGCCAAAAGAATGATTTTCTAACATCCAAGCAGCAATTTCGTTTATCTGAAGTCAAATATGAGGAACTATGCGCTTGGTCAGCGCTTCTTAAAGTTAATATTACTCTTTTGGAATCAAGCATGCTTTGTTCAGAAAAATTGTTCAACTGTGACATAATTTTCATTCTCATGACGTTTTTTTTCTTCTCTCAATTTCCTTCATTATCTTCTTGGTCAATGTTGGGGAATAGAATCTGATGGGGTCAGCAAGAATATGCCGTGGTTAAGACTCCCCCCAAACTCCCAATGTGCATGTATAGTCATTTCACTCAGTGTGTACATTATTGATTGCTATTCGAAAAATAAATTTAGTAGCTGATGTCAACCTTGGTCATTAAATGCTGATGATCGATTTTCAAATAAAATTTATTTTAGATTGTTAACCCAACCGGTTTTAACGTCCAGTGTAAAGAAACATACCGCAACTGTGACGATGCGCAAAAGGTGCCATCATGCATTTCCCTCTGAGCCCGTAGACTTGATGTTGCTCATCCATGTCACGGGCCCAGACCTGGATTTTTGTGACGGGCACTGCTGCAGTCACAACAGGCGATGCAGGGCTGCGCAGTCAGTGGTAGAGAAGCTACCACCCAGTGTGCGAGAACCCTCACAGAACTTTTTTTGTAATAAACTGAACAACAGATTTGTTGAACTGTCATGGCATGCATATTTTGTAACTAGTTTATTAGAAAATGCCCCGATGGAGCAGTAGTAAGAAGAAATGTACTTGCTTGGATAGTTGTCAAGCTAGAAAAAGGAGTGGACTAGATTTTTGAGAACTTGAGCTAAAGTTTGAAAAACCCAATTTTGTAATACTGGATTTTAATTCTTTCCCCCATTAAAAAATTTTTTCATGTCCGTGGAAAAGTATATTCAGCAGCTTCGTGCATTTTGTCCTCCCCATAGCAATGTATCAACCACAGTAAAATTTTTCTGGTTGAAAATGATATGCAAGCTGATGGTTAACTTCATTCAAATGTGGAGAAATACTTCTCAAACTAGTCCACTTTTTTTCAGGGGTATTTTCTAATAAACTAGTTCACCTCTTTTTGGGCCTCAACCATGCATGAAAACGTTCATAGAAGCACGTTCAAATTTTAAATTTGGTCATCTTCGTACTGAAGTAAAACAATAAAAACTACAAATTCTCAATTTTGGTAAAAGTAAAAGATATGTAAACTGCGTGATAAACAGTGTTGTAAACAGAATGCAAAGTGACCTTATATGTTAAATTCTCCAGGGTCAAGAACTCTCAACCTAAAGAATCGAAAAATATGTAAGGACCAGTTTTCTATCCTACTTTTACTTGCTTTTAACGATTGCACTTCACATGGCCCAGGGAATTCAGCGGTACAAATTACAATGATAATACAGTAATAAAATAAACAACGATCTGTCGACAATTCTTTGCGTCGACGTACAAACAATATAAAATGCCTCACGACACGTCCCGCATAAAACGCTTTCACTAAATTTACATAAATCTTAATAAAATCTGTCTTTTTCCACGTTTTTCTGTCTTTTATACCGCCTCTTTGATCCACGCCCTCCCATCATGGGAGGTCCGCTTCGGTCAGCTTGCCTAACCAATCCTTGCTTCGCTTACCTGTTTCTGCCTACTGTATGCTTCTTTCACCACGCCTCTTGCTTTAATTTATTCTTAATTTCCACGCTTACATGCTTTTAATCTACAGTATGCTTTGCCGCCTCTATGTTTTTTGGTTTTTCATGTGTTTTTCGGTTTTCCATGCATTCCTCCTGAATCTTCTGTCTGGGTCGGCATTTCTGTACTTTCTACATGGGCAGGTGTGTTTACGCGTTTGGAGGGATTGTACCTACAGAATGTGTATGTTCGTGTGCATTATGAGGGCCAGGTGCCAATGTGCAAATAATTATGTATGTCTTTAATTGGGTCAATGGGGTGTGGGACGATCAAAATAAAGTGCTTCACATAAATTTATGGGAATATTTGGTTGTGAATTCCAGACACCCTTGAGACGATAGATTAATAAATGAAATTATATTTAATAAATGAATATCACAAAGTGTACAATCTGTATTTACATTAATGCTTCAGCATGTACGTTACATTTCCCTCCTTCCAAAATTGAACATCCTCGTTCAAGGGGGTCGAGGGAGAGAGGGCTTCGGGGTCGAAGACTTAGAGGGATAGGGGAATAGGGGATTTTGTCTGAACGATTGACCCACCTGTTCTACATGAAGGGGAAGTGCTTTGACTGATAACATCAGTTTTGTCAAGTTGCTCAACTTTTTTCTTGATTCTTTGTTTTGCTTTTGGTGGTTTTCAAAAAAGGGGTCTGTGGCTGTGTTTACAATTACTGGGATCAATGCTGTGGGAGACAAGTGGCCTACGACTCACATGCGTTTTTGATTCAGTGTGAAGGGGCTAATATTTTGATAAGAAATTGATTAACTCAGCTTTTTCCGTTTCATTCTGGTCACTCTTGGTCGAATTTATTTTGTTTTTTACCCATGTGAATGTATGGAGACGTTTCTGTTTGTTTTGGGTGGGAAAATGAGATTGGGCGGGTGAAATTTTGGCTGGGAGGGGACAAGAAACAGGGGTGATGCATGTATGAGGATGGGGGATTTGGGGCTTGCTGACGTCATTTGAGCTGGAACTGCAGGTACCACTACTTTTACTCTGGAAAATGCTAGCTGCAAAATGAATTTTACGATTATTTCGTGCTTTGGGGGTAGGAAGAGAAGTTTTTCGCCTGGGGAATGTGTTGGGGTCTGTCGCTGGGAAGGGACAAGAAACAGGGTCGATGCATGTATTAGGATAGGGGATTTGGGGCTTGCTGACGTCGTTTGAGCTGGAACTGCAGGTACCACTACTTTTACTCTGGAAAATGCTAGCTGCAGAATGATTTTTACGATTTTTTCGTGCTTTGGGGGTAGGAAGAGAAGTTTTTTGCCTGGGGAATGTGTTGGGGTCTGTGGGGAGGCCCTGCAATTGTGGAAACATTGGGCATTCCTTTTTGTATGCTGATTCAGATGAGGACGTCTCACTGGTTTCAGGATGTTTATGTTTCTGTGCAATTTTTGGCTGGGGGAGTTTTGATGTCAACATGTTACTGCTTTTTGGTGATGAAATTTTTGAAGGGCTGCTTGTATCAGGAAGGGGTATGTCAAGGATGTACTGGGGGTCAAACTGCTTATGACTGGTGGGCAGAACAGTATTTAAAGCATGTTAGGGTCGATGCTGGACAGTGGGCAATGTGGAGTATGTAATGTACCTGCTAACGCAGTACTGTAAATATGTAGCATACTGTATGTGATAGACATTTATTATTTCATTTTCACATTTTATCGTCTCAAGGGTGTCTGGGATTCACACCCAAACATTCCTATAAAATTACGTGAAGTACTTTATTTTGATCCTTTCACACCCAGTAGCCCAATTAAGATGCCCCAATTAATTTGCACAAACGGCAGCTGGTCCCCTAGAACCTACACTAAACCACACATTCCGCGGCTACCGTAATCCCCCGTAAAAATCGTAAACAACACCTGCACACAGTAAAATAAGTAAAAGCCCCGCCAGACAGTAGTCTCAAGTGCAACCGTAGGGACGGCCCCACAAAACATGTGTATACAGAGAAACAGATACAGGAAGCATGCACAGAAGCACAGAGGTGTGGCTAAGCCCACCTTAGGAAGCAAGCAAAACACGAAAAGCATACAGTACTAGGAAAGCATTAGAAAGGCGTGACTAAGTAAGCATGAAAAGCAAAGCAGGAAGTGACGATTGGCTGGAGAAGATGGAGAAGCACGACCTCCCGCGACGCCCAGGGAGTGGCCAAAAACGTCATATTTAAAGAGAAGCAAAGCGTGATTTTATTATTATTGGTAATTATTGAACTCGTCGTTTTTTTTAAACCACGCTCGTCTCGTTTTATATTTGCAAGCGGCCATTTTTACGAAAGCATTTAAACGGAGGCCCGTTCATTATTTTTAAGCCGAGACTGCGTTCTTTCCTATTGTTGTCCACATCTCAAAGCAGCCGTCGATTAGTATCGTATCGCCCCCCGTATTGTTGAATCGCCCATCTCCCCCGCGCCCCGTTTTGTTGCCGTAACATCCATTTGGTTAAAGTAAAGTGCTTCACACAAAATCTGGTCGTTACATATTTTGGTGACCGTACGGTACCGTTAACCACTGGAACTCCCTGCCCCCAATTAGGTGTACTCTTATCCGGGCATTTCGAAGCATTAGATAATACAGTAGTAATTATTTCCTACAGTAAGACAGTATTTGTAGAAAGCAAACTGGAAATCCCCTCCAATGCAACATTAAGCGATACATTTGTACGAATACAGCGAGAAGCAAAATTTGAAGCATTTAAGCAGAAATCCCAGCGTAAACCAAGAATGACCCACCAAACGCAAGATCATT
This sequence comes from Romanomermis culicivorax, assembly GCA_963922205.1. Taxonomy (NCBI): domain Eukaryota; kingdom Metazoa; phylum Nematoda; class Enoplea; order Mermithida; family Mermithidae; genus Romanomermis; species Romanomermis culicivorax. The sequence goes on along the minus strand of CAWUHX010000029.1, from coordinate 422,609 downwards.
TAGGAGAAATCATTAGAGAACAGATAAACGATTTATTTTCAGAACATTTTCGTACTCTGCGCACACAATTGAATCAGAATACAGTAAACCCTACCCTAATAGACGATCTAAGAACAGCAAACATTCGTAATAACATGGCAAATAATTTTTACGCAAAACCCACAGTATTCACGGTCGGGGTGACCCAACATTTTGGTGAATGGAACAAACGTTTAGAACAATTCATGGCACTCCAAGGCATGAAAGATACAGACGTACAGCTAAAGTTGGCATGTTTAGAGATTCATTTAGGAGGAGCCGCGTTAGCAAAATTCAAAAGTTTAGCCAATTCCGAAAACCCTTCCCACACATACGAGCAGTATAAAGTCGCATTACAGGCATTTTTCCCAAACAATCGAGATAATGAGCTTTATCAACAATTCTTATGCGAGAGAAAACAAAAGCGATCAGAAACAGTAACTGAATTCTTGTTGATCTAGAACACCTCGCAACCCTCGCCTACCCTAACTTTAACACAGATGCACGAGAAATGATCATAAAACCCCTCTTTGTAGAAGGCATGCAAAACGAAATCAGGGAAGCAATTTAATATAGACGGTTCGCAACTCTAAAAGAAATGTCAGACGAAGCAGCTTACATTGAACAGCAAATCCCTAGAAATGAGTTAAAGTCCAACGCCCTTTCATTTATACCCCCAAAACCCGAACCCATCTTTTCCCTAACCAAAAATACAGACCAACAGGACCTTTTGCATCAGTTAGAACAGCAAGTAAAAGATTTACAGTTGCAGATCAAACAAAAACCTCAACCCCCACAACAGAGTAATTACAGCAGTTTCGGTAACAACACTCTCAGCAGGAACAATGCTTACAGGAACAATACTACTCCCAAGGCAACCCACATGCTTTCAGTGTGGACAACTCGGACATGTAGCTCGTAATTGTAAATCAGTAGCCCCCAGAAAATCATGTGAAATTTGTTTTCGTAATAATCACAGTACCCGTGATTGTAAAAGCGGATGCATCCACTGCTCCCAAACAAGACATAGATCTGATAACTGCATTTCAAAACCCTATTCAAATTTTCAATGTTTTCTATGCAAGCAGAGAGGTCATACAAGCAGATACTGTCCAAATCAACAAAGTTGTAATATTCAAAATTGCATTGAGTACAGGCAACCCCAACCCCTAATGGACATTGATGACCCTGCATTCTACTCAACCTTACCCACCATAATTAACAGCCCTCAGACTACTTTAGGAACTATTATGCCCACTACTCACCGCCGTAGTCAGGAGGAGTACGTCCTCGACCTGGACATACCCGATTGGTGCGCCATGTCACCACCCTCCACGCCGGAAGCTGCCAAAATCGAAAAATCGCCGCCCACCATCCCAGCAGACTACAGAATCCCACGCAAACAGGACACCAAATCGCCCACCACCCCCAAAACACCTTCCAAAACAGGCCGTAACCTTTTGACCCTCCTCCACGGCCTCACCCCCGAACCCTACCGATTCCACCCCTCCCAAACACTACTACCGACCCCCGCAAGTAAGCAAATCCAAAACCCATCTCATGACTCAACTTCTAAAATTTTACAGACCGTTCAGATTACAAACCAGCCACCCCCTCAGCCCAAAATCGCAATACACCAACAGCCTCGACGCCAAACCAGCCAGAGCGAAAAAATACAGTGCCCTGCTGCATCCACTAAACCATTGTATTGGCCAATGTTTTGTATATTTCTTTGTATAATAATCCCTACATCGTGTAGTGCCCAATTTCAGATCTGTGGAACTTCATTGAGCGATCATTCTGTCAGCATACCAAAACTTGTATCATGCATGCCCCCTTCCACAGTAGACAAACCAGTACAGACATTCCGAAAATCTATATCCCCTCCACTAAACCTCACATTACAGATGCATACAAATGCAGTGTTCGCAAATGGAAAATTTGTACTAATACAGGATTTTTTGGCTCAAAAGGTATTGTCTTCGACCAAACTGAACTGCAAAATCTAACCCCGCACGTTTGTAAGGCGATTGATATAGACAAAGAACACAACAGTCAAAAATTATACGAAACTCAACCAGGATTTTGGTCAACAAACAACTCCATAAGTGTAGAATACACATGGTGTTGTACAGACCACTGTACGTCCGTCACTAACGTCATCATAGAGATAGGACAAATAGCATCTTGGAATGGAAAATCTATGACAGGTACATTAGGTGACCTGGGGTCATGCAAACCGACATCAGGCCATTGTGTAACGGCCAACGGGTCAATTATCTGACATGAAACAGCATTCGAAAACTTATGCCCTTTCCAATACAAAAATACACATCCCGTAAAACTGACACAAACTCACATGATAATAGAAGAGCTACAAGGTGCATTCTCCATCAAAAGTACACTCTTTTCGAACCCCAACTGCCCAGAAATCCAAGACAATGTCCTAACTGAACAGGGCATTGTTGTCCAGCTAGATAAAAGCACCCCACATCGTAACGCATTTTTAACCCCAAAAATCAACGAAACCCATACTACACTCTATGATTTTGACGATTTTGAACCGATTAACGCAAAACTAAACTATCTAGCAGATAAAATCCAGGAATTCGAAATCCAAAATTTCAAAAACGTTTGGAGTGAATTATGCAGACAGGCACAGCGTCACCTTGATCTAGTATGGCAAATTTTGGGCCTTGATGCAACCCTTGGGGTGCGTGCATTCCTACAGCGAACCGACATAATAGCAGAATTCACAGGAGAAGCCCTCACAGTCTGGCCCTGTAAACAGGTAAATGCATCTAAAGTCTTTTACAATCATAAAATCAACCAAACATGCTACAAACTTTTACCTATTCTGGTAGGAACTGAACTCATGTTTTCCAACCCAGGAGGCAATGATTTGACCCCTTTCTCACAAACAGTTGACTGCCATCACATGCATGTAGCCCTTTACAAACAGAATAATACATGGGTGAGTGAAACAGGATCCCCGCATGTCACAAATCTACCCTTAGAAATTGTCTGGAATCAAAATTTCTCCCTTTTCCATTTTAACACACCTGCAATTTTTCATGATCAACTCGCAACAATTTCGACAAACTTACTCTTTTTGAAACAATACATTTACAAAACTCACACACTCGAAAATGTTGTTAAAAAACTCGTCAATTACACCACCCAAATGTCCCTTAACTCAGATACAGTTAACAATATGATCTCAGGCAGTGGCCAAGCAATCGGAAATACCCTCTCTGGCCCCGGTCAAGGCATAGAACATGTAATAACCGGTACCACCCAAAGTCTCACAGACGGATTAAATAATTTACTCAAAGGACCCCTGCAAATCATTATTAATCTAGCCGTTATTACTGTAGTTATTGCAGGCGTCTTTTACTCTTTTCTCATTCTTCAAAAATCTTTCCCTTCCCCAAAGCATCATGCCACAAATGAACATGCGTATGAAATACCCTCACACAATAGACGTTTACATAAGACCTTTCCCCCATCATTCCGCCATGCTCTCTTAGAGTTAGCTAATGGTCGTGGGGCACAAACGCAGCAGAAATATGTCCTTGTCGATATTGATACCCCCAGAACTCCCGCAATCGAACTCATTAATCGAATTCATCAATCTGGACCAAACAAACCACCCCAGAATGTACCTGAGAAACATACCCCTCACATTCCAATCACACTTAATGGCAAACTAATCACAAAAGGCATGATTGACACTGGTGCAGTCTACTCACTCATTGATTCGTGAATCGCTCAAATTCTACAGTTAGACATGAAACCCCCACTAGTCCAAGCCAAAGCAGCAAATAACCTTCCGATCCACTTTGTAGGAACCACTTTTGTTACTGTCACAGCTCAAACTATCCAGGAAACAATAATGGTCCATGTCCAAAAAGATTGCACAGCAGACGTCCTTCTAGGCAAAAACTTTCTCAGTCGATTTTCGGAGTACACTATTGACAACCAAAAATCCCAGGTCAAATTTGGCAATGTCATACTACCTTGTGATGGCCTAGAATATAGCCCCATTTCGACCTGTGGTGGAACCTATTTAGACGAAAAATTAGAATTACCACCCCATACAGTAACCGAATTTACTGTCCCCTTGCCCAAATCGTACCTACAAGTTAAACAGCTTGAATTTACTCCGAAACCCAAACAGAATTCCAAAGTCCATTTTGCAGCCTGTGTCTCTGAAAACCAAAACAGTCGCATACGCATATCGGTCCTAAACACTCAAGACACAGCCCAAATTCTTTACCCTGGAACATGCATTGGTACTGCCTCATGTTACATCCCAAAACAAGATAATTCTGCTAAAGTAACCCCCTCCATGCAAAACCAGCCCAACCATTTTGATGCATTCACATGGTCAAAAGAAAATGTTAATTTAACCTCCAGTGATCTCACAGAAACCGAAAAAACTCAACTTCTACACGCCCTATCCAAGTACCCTACATTATATGCTGAATCCAAAATGGACGTACGTAGAACCACCCTTGTTTCACATACAATTGACACCAATGGCTCCCAACCCGTCTGCAGGCACCTTAAGGCAGGTGACCTTATTCTCTACAAAAATCATTCTTGTAAACAAGGGCTGACTCCCAAATTCCTCCCACACCAAAATGGGCCCTATACAGTTACAAACTTCATGTACCCCAATGTTACACTCAAACACCCCACTAAGAGTATCACATTCACGATACATGTAAACGAGACTACCCCGTTTAACCCTCAAAAGCCTTGAACGAGGACGTTCAACTCCGGAAGGAGGGAAATGTAACGTACCTGCTAACGCAGTACTGTAAATATGTAGCATACTGTATGTGATAGTCATTTATTAAATATTATTTCATTTTCACATTTTATCGTCTCAAGGGTGTCTGGGATTCACACCCAAACATTCCTATAAAATTACGTGAAGTACTTTATTTTGATCCATTCACACCCCATTAGCCCAATTAAGATGCCTCAATTAATTTGCACAAACGGCAGCTGGTCCCCTAGAACCTACACTAAACCACACATTCTACGGCTACCATAATCCTCCGTAAAAATCGTAAACAACACCTGCACACAGTAAAATAAGTAAAAGCCCCGCCAGACAGTAGTCTCAAGTGCAACCGTAGCGACGGCCCCACAAAACATGTGTATACAGAGAAACAGATACAGGAAGCATGCACAGAAGCACAGAGGTGTGGCTAAGCCCACCGTAGGAAGCAAGCAAAACACGAAAAGCATACAGTACTAGGAAAGCATTAGAAAGGCGTGACTAAGTAGGCATGAAAAGCAAGGCAGGAAGTGACGATTGGCTGGAGAAGATGGAGAAGCACGACTTCCCACGACGCCCAGGGAGTGGCCAAAAACGTCATATTTAAAGAGAAGCAAAGCGTGATTTTATTATTATTGGTAATTATTGAATTCGTCATTTTTTTTAAACCACGCTCATCTCGTTTTATATTTGCAAGCGGCCATTTTTACAAAAGTATTTAAACCGAGGCCCATTCGTTATTTTTAAGCCGAGACCGCGTTCTTTCGTTTTGTTGTCGACATCTCAAAGCAGCCGTTGATTAGTATCATATCGCCCCCCCCCCCCGTATTGTTGAATCGCCCATCTCCCCCGCGCCCCATTTCGTTGCCGTAATGTCCATTTGGTTAAAGTAAAGTGCTTCACACAAAATCTGGTCGTTACAAGTACATGGCTGGGACATCAGTGTTCCTTTGTGGTGGGGGTAGTCTCTCTTCAATGCAATTTTGGACGTTAGGGGTCATTTGGTTGGGACAATATCTACTCGTGTGACCTTTCTGCTTACAAAAAAAACACTCTACATTTGAGTAGCTTTTGGATATGCAATGGCTGGATCTGTGACCGGTCTGAGAACAGTAAATGCATTTGCTCTTACAGTCTCGAGTCATGTGATTACTCCTAAAGCAAATTTCGCATGACTTTTTAGTACCTGGCGAATTACAATTTCTGGCGAAATGCCCGACTTGATTGCATTGAAAACATGTGATCTGTCTCAAATTACTGTTATCATGCTGGGTTTGGGAATTTCGCATTATTTGCAATTGCAACTCTGTGACTTGTTGTTCCAACTTATGTAATATTCCCTGCTGTTCAGTGTAATTGCCCAATGAAAGAATGGGTTCCGATTCAGGGGATATGAGGGGTATGGGCTAGATTTCAATCTGTTTCTGAAAATTTGTTGCTCAACATAAGCTGCCTCATCAGACATGTCTGTTAGGGAGGTGAATCGTTTGTATTTCAGTGCCTCTCTAATTTCGGTCTGCATGCCTTCCATGAAAAGGGGTTTGATTATCATCTCACGAGCATCTGAATTGAAACTGGGGTAAGCAAGGGTTGCTAGATGCTCGAGGTCAAACAAAAATTCAATTACTGTTTCCGATCTTTTTTGTTTCCGGCAAAAAATGTTGGTGTAAATCAGTGTCTCTGTGGTTGGGGAAACATGCTTGTAGTGCAGTTTTATACTGTTCCTAGGTTTGGGGTGGGTTTTCAGAATTTTCTAAACTTTTGAATTTTGCTAATGCTGTGCCGCCCAAATGAATTTCAAAACATGCTAATTTGAGTTGCTCGTCAGTATCTTTCATGCCTTGTAGTATCATGAACTGCTCTAGTCATTTGCTCCATTCGCCAAAATGTTGGGTTACTCCCCCTGTGAATACTGTAGGTTTTGCATAAAACTTGTTCACCATATTGTTACTTATATTGGCCGTTCTTAAATCATTGATCAGGGTGGGATTCACAGTGTTTTGGCTTAATTGTGTGTGAAGAGTTCGGAAATGTTCTGCAGAAAGTTCGTTGATCTGCTCTCTTACAATTTCTCCTAAGTGGTCTCATGTATGGTGGGTCATTTTCAGTTTGTGTTTTTACGAATAGCTGTTCTACCGTAGAAGACGATTGTTACCGTATGCGATTACTCCTTAGGGATGCCCGGATAAAGGATGCACCTTAATGGGGCAGGGAGTTCCAATGGTTAACGGAGGGGTACGGTCACCAAAATATGTAAGGACCAGTTTGAGAAGTACTTTACTTTATCCTAAAAATGGACGGTGGTTACGGTAGGCAACGGTGCGGTGTAATACGAAAAAACAATCGACGGCTGCCTCGGTCCTCCACATCAAACAAAGGGAAATACGCGTTCGGCTTGCAAATAATAAAACGGACTCAGTTTTACTGCTTTCGAATAAATTATCGCTTGCAAATAAAAAAGGATGCTTGCAAATAAAATTAAAACCACAAATTCTGACGGAATCATGCTTTGCTTCTCTTTAAATATGCTTCTGTGGCCACTCCCTTGAGGCTTGCGGGAGGTCTTGTTTCCGTCAATCTTCTTCCGCCAATCGCTGCTTCTTGCTTCGTTATTCTCGCTAATTTGGTCACCCCTTCCAAGGCTTTCCTAGTACCGTATGCTTTTCGTGCTTTCCTTATGCTTGCTTCCTACGGTGGGCTTAGCCACACCTCTGTGCTTCTGTGCATGCTTCTGTATCTATTTCCTCTGTGTATACATGTTTTATGGGACCATCGCTACCGTCCCACTTGAGACTACTGTCTGGCGGGGCTTTTACTTTTTACTGTGTGCAGGTATTGTTTACGATTTTTATGGGGAATTACAGTAGCCGTGGAAAGTGTGATTTAATGTAGGTTCTAGGGGACCAGCTGCCATTGTGCAAATTAATTGGGGCGTCTTAATTGGGTCAATAGCAGCTACTGGGGTGTGAAGGGATCAAAATAAAATACTTCACATAATTTTACAGGAATGTTTGGGTGTGAATGCCAGACACCCTTGAGACGATAAATTATGAAATGAATATCACATAATGCATTCTACATATTTACAGTACTGCGTTAGCAGGTACGTTACAAATACTTTTGATTATACAAACGACGATTTTTTGTGTAAAGTGACATTTTTTGTGTAAAGTCCATTGAATTCCCCATGGTTAAAAAATCCTTCCCCCAATAATTCGCGGAATATGCTTGTTTACACCTGGGATACTCTTTTGCGTAAAGCGATCGAATCTATTGAATTCCCCGCGATCGAAAACTCATTCCACCGAAAAATCACGAAAATTCGCTTGTTTACATCCCGGATAATTTTTTTGTGTAAAGTGACTGCATCCATCGAATTCCCCATGATCAAAAACTCCTTCCACTGAAAAATCACGAAAACTCGCTTGTTTACACCCGGGACAATTTTTTTGCATAAAGTGACCGCATCCATCGAGTTCCCCACGATCAAAAACTGCTTCCACCATAAAATCACAAAAATAGGCTTCTTTAACCGATGTTTCGTTTACAACATCTGCCCGATGAGGTAACGAATACCCCGATTTGAAAGATATTATGTTGCGAATCCGATAATCAAGTAAAGTAATTTTTATCTTATGAATGTGGTTACTCTAGTTCCAATATACCTATGTTCATGGACGATACGAGTGTGTCAATTTTATACTCTGTTAGCAGGTTTTAAAGTTTGTCAACTGAACGTTATAGTTTACTGTACATATACGCCACATGTTAGCAGTGTCTGTTGACCGGATCCGGTCAATATTTTTTTAGCTATTGACAGGATCCGGGCCGGGCAGGAGAAGATGCAATGGGCACTGAATGCGACAAGGGCCATTCGATTTTCCAAAAAAATATTTCGAAAAAACCGATACGACGGCGAACATTTGATTTTCAACAAAATTTTTTTAAAAAACCCGATACAGTTTTTCTTTAATCAGATAATTTTTCAAAATATTATCGAATTCTTCAAAAAATTATCAAGTTTTCCAAAATATTTATCTGTTTTTTCAAATAATCGATTTTTTCAAAGTGAAAACGTATCGGTTTTTTCAATTTGTTGATTTGATTGGCTGAAAATCCTAGTCGCGTGATGACTTTCGATTGGCCGATGGGCGGTCTATTGTGTTTTCCGATTGGTTGAACGCATTTTTGCGCGCCTTCGGACCCAAATTTCCATTTACATCTTGTTTTTGGCGGCAGTGCGCTGCTCTAATGTTTTGGTTTTTTCGGTTCTTAGAAGGCAGAAAAATAGCATTTTTCTGTGATCACATCGATGATTTTCGTTGATATTTGACAAGATCTCGTCGATTTTTTAAAAATATTGGTGAGCAGTTCAATCACAGAAGTTTTTTAGGCTTAATTTGACGTCGTCGATCGAATATTGGGAGGATTATCGGTTTTATGCGACGTTTTAGAACATTTTTTGACACTGCTCTGCTAGTGAATTTTGAATCATGTGAGATAATCTAATGCTTAAGATAAGAATTGATTGACGTCGGTAAATCCATAATCAAGATTTTTAAATAGGTTGCTTTGCTAGAACTATTTCGTCGAGCATACATATAACAACTCCATGACGGTAGGGCTTTAGCACGTTTTTTGGTGCAGGATAAGCTGATGCGGTTCATTAGTGGGAGGGGCGAACCGGATGCAGCCCAAAAATACGAATTTTGACGTCCAATAGAAAGAAAATCGAATATGCATTCCTTAGTGCGAAAAAGTCCACAAATAACACTTTATGGTATCATCAAATAAATCAACTTTTTCAAATCTTTTAATAAAAATCAGCATATTTAGCCTTGAGGTTTCTATTTTTACAGGTCTGACTGAGGTTTGGGTTCTTGCTTAGATATTAATGTGTTTTTTGACAAGAATTTTTGCATTTTTTGATTCAATATTTCATTAGAGTTCTACTGCCAACCTGAAAAGCTCAAAAATAACCCACAATTCAAGAGCCGTTTCACATTCGAAGTGATTTTTCCGAGATATTACTTGCCAGAAATTAAAAATTCTTTCTCGTCGCTCTGTACGATTTTACGAATCACGAATGTTTTTCTATAATATAAATTGTTCATTTAAAAAATATTCTAATATTATATATAATGTCAATTTTGGTACTCATTTTACGTTCCTGGCCACTTTTTTATTAAACATACGTGCCCTGTTAAAAGAATTTTTGGTATGGGCCTCACTATGGAGTGGTGATGCCACAGATTGTTACATATAATTCAAACATTTCTGAGCGCATTTATTTCGCTAAGTTGATGTCACGAGAGGTATTCTGCAATGTAAATAAACTGGGTGCTACTGCTTACATGATGAAAAAAATTTTAGGATTTCTTAATCGAAAGGATTTCATTTTAACTTCATTTTAGAAGGTCAAAACCCCAAAATTTTCTGGCGTGATGTGCTGGTTATGTTTATAGTAATATTTGTATATTTCTGTAATCCAGCTCAGCATTAGCATAAGTCTAAAGATTTTTTATTTCGATTAGTTCTAACTTACAACTGGCACATTGAAGGTTTTATTTAAGTCTTCGAATTATCGATTCAAATGCCAACTCATCTGACAGAAAAACCATCAGAAACCCGAAGTTCGGAATTCCGAAAAGTATATCTTTGCCAGCTCTGTTTTTTCCTGGTTTATGGTGTGATGAGAGTGAGGATTTGGACCATACATGCACATAGGGAGTAGGGGATAAACTCTCCTACCCGAGACCCTGGACACCCCCGGCCTGAGAAAAATTGTCAAACACCCCCCTGAACGTTTTTGAAGATAGTATTGTTGATGATTTTTATGCATATTTTGTATGGAAAACAATTTTTACATTTTTTACATCTAGAGTTCTGATTTTTAGATAAATTTGGTGAGCCCTTTGTTGAATGCCAGATGCAAAAGCTCCACCACCGTAGGTCAATCGGCCGCCCAGAAATGAAAACTCCACTGTGAAGTTTTTGGCAATAGCGGAAAGAAGTTAGGTGCTGCCAGTGACAAAAATTTCTATGATGACAATCAAACAACCCCACTAGCGAAAAATCAGCGCATTGATGAAAAATTTCGAGAAAAAATGAAAATATTCCAGGTTTTAATTTGCAATGTATACGAATTATTCACAATGCTCGTTTTTCTCGATTTTTTGCTTTGAATTCGTCAAATTTTGTATTTTTTATCACAATTATCACATATTTTATAGGATTCTTCTTGCTTTTAAGTCTACAGTTGAGAAAAATCGCGCATTACCTAAAGCATCCAGATAGTCATCGATTCTTGGAATCGGAAACTTATCGCTAGGAGTAACTTCATTTATACCTCTATAGTCGACTACGGCTCGCCAACTTCCATCTTTTTTGGTTACCAGAAACATAGGCGCAGCCCAGGGTGATTGCGAAGGTTCTATGAGGCCTTTTTCTAGCATTTCTTGAATTTTCTGGCGAACCATTGGTCTTTGTTCAATCAGGGCACAGTAGTAGTGTTTCGCGACTGGTTTTGCATCATCAGTGTCTATAGAGACCGTTAACTCGTGAGTGAGAGTAGGCTGATCTCCAGGGAGACTAAAAACATCGCGATATTGTTTGAAGACTTTGATTAGCAATTTTTCTATCTTCATCATTGATATTCAACTTTTCGGTCATTTTTTTGAGAGTGAGTCGAAGTTTTTCTTCTTCTGATATAGTGGACTGATCTTTAACGAACGTGGCTAGTTCATAATTATCTTCATGATCGCTTAGCGATGGGACGGTCATTTTTCGATTCTTCAAGTCTGAATTTTACCTCAGCGATTAGCTGGTTAGGTTGCAGATGAATACTGTTCACACTATTATTGACGAATAATAGTGGACATTTGCCTTTGGTTATGTTGATTATCGCCAGTTCCAGATATTTGCAGTTTTCTTTTCCGAAGTTCACGGGCTGAACTATGACGCTTTTGAAACTTTCGTTTGTGAAAGGGAAGATTTTCCCGTTAACCCAGGTTTGACAATTGAGTTCTACGTAGCATGACGAGATACTCAAAATTGGTAGCGATCTGTCGATTTTCACAATTTGCGTTCGACTTTCTCCCGTAGAAATATTTGAAAATACTTCATCGTAGGGCGCTTTTTCTATTGGTTTCAAAACTAGGTTTAGTTCTTGTTGAACGTCTCTGATTCTGATGAAGTTTTCGCGAAAGTTAATTACAGCTTGAATGCTCGGATGCAATAGGAAATCAGTTCCTAGGAGGCATTGCCCTCCTGCGGTAAGTAGAATCCAGTATCGTACTAGATGTGTTCCGAAAGATGAATTGATTTTGAAGATTATCGAACCTCGGGTGTCGAGGATAGCACCGTTGGCTACTTTTATCTGCGCAGATGTTTCTAACGTATCATTGTCAATCCCCAAAGAGCGTTGAGCTAGACATGAGGAAATGACTGAACATTGAGCACCAGTATCGATCAAGGCTTTCGTTTTGGTTTTTCCGATTTCAGCATCGATATGAAAAGCTCATGTAGGAGGGTATAAGCTCAGAAGTTTGATGTCTTTTTGTGAACATTCTTCGATTCGACACATGCTTGATCTCGCGATAGACGGTTCAGTAGGTTTTTTAATTGTGAAATCTGTGATTCCAGGAGCAACGAAAAAATGTGTAGCTTTAGATGTTTCTGTCGATTCAAGCATGTTTGCTGTACTAGTCGTCGGCTTCATTGGAACAAAAGGTTTAGGTGAGTTAAACACGGTTTTGGTTTCTGATGGCAAAACTTGCTGTGATGGTTGCGGAGAAGTTATCTGAGTCTGTATAGACCGTGAGTTGTTCATCAGGTAGTAGTAATGCTTTTCAATTATCTTTTTTTGTTGGGATTCAGAATCTCAGAGACAAATGTTTGCCACATCTCTCTGATAGTTTCAATTATCAGGATTGTAAAATTGGTTATTTCAGTCAAAATTTTGATTCTGATTGAGTGTGTAGTTGAGCATATTTTGTTGAAAACAAGATTGCCAATAATTATTTTGCTATTGTGGATTCTGTTGCTGTTGATGAGGATGTGGGGCCTGTGGTTTCAATGATAGTATTCAGAGCTGTCATGCTTACACTGACCATAGTAGGTGCAGTATTTCGCAGGTTGTTCATGTGATTGATTTCGTTGGAAATTTCAATTTTGAGAAAAATCCCGTATAGGAATGTTTTCTCTATTCCAGAAATTCGGACTCATTCCTCGATCGAATCCTGACTTTCGATTTTCAAAATTATTAGCATTTTGTGAATTTTCTCAGATTCCGAACTTTTCCAGGACTCATTTCACACTTTCCTCGAACTCTTTGGTTTTCATTAGAGTCGAATTTTCTTGAAATCAGATGGTACTTTGCTGTCTAGAATCATCTCTATTTTTGGATTGAGAGTTATCTCTAAAACAAGGTTTTGAATCATCTCTGAAACCCGACTGTGATGGTTGCTGTTTCTACAGATTTTCGAGTTTGTTAACTGGTATAGGTTGTTCTACTCTCACAGTGGTTTGTTTATTCGCTGGCTGGATTTTCTGAACTTTAGCTAGGTTATAGCTAAATCAGTTATCCTTTCTATAGTACTCACGTCAATCGAGACTCTGTAAATTTCTGGCATTTTCCAAAGAAAAGTTGTGATAACTTTTCTATGGCCATACTGAGCGCTTCTGTCGTACTACAGTAAATGTAGTAGGTGCTGATTCAGTTCAAGAAAGCTGACGGATCTTCGGTTTCAAATGGAGCAATGGACTGGAGGTCGCATTGGAGCGTATCTTGGTCGCAATTTGGTGCATTCATACACATCAGAATCTGTTTTGCTTCATCATATGATCAGACATCTTGTATGGTGTTCAGAGCACCATTGCAAGTCAAGCAACGCAAGGTGTGAAGTTTTACATACTGAGACGAATCGAGGCCAAACTCGTTTTCGAGCGCGATGAAGAATTTCAGTACTTGTTGATTTCAGGTCGAGTTATCCAATTTTTGTGGTGCTATCTTTTTACAGATAGTCTTAATTCTCATTTCATCATGGGTGAAAGATCTATGCACCTGAGAAGGTGGGATAGACGGAAAATTTATCTGAGAGTTTAGCACATTTAGCGCATTAGAGCGGTCAAACGTTTGTGTCGGGATGATCAGATCATCATCGTCATCAATTATACCTCGAAAACTAAGCTGACTTTTTCGATCGCTAATGGCATTTTTCGGTTTATTCGATTTTAGAGACTGAGTGTAAGAACTCGTAGGTCTCGTGATATTTTCGATTTGAGGAACGTTTTGTTTTGATAACTCTTCTTTCTAGGCTCTCATTACTTCGATTTCCCCTTTATAGTCTTCGAGAATTTTTCGATGTCGAGTCGCTATTGTAACCATTTCCCTCAACATGTTAGTAGCATCGCCATGGAAATTTATAATTTTGGCATCGTATTTTTGCATTACGTCAATGTATGCATCCTTATCGAAGATTTTTCGAGCATCGGTCTCCTTCAGTTTCAGTTTTAAAAAGTTGAATTTTCGATTTTCGGAGATAATGATAGTGAAGTTTTTCGTGTTTTTTGTGGAGCAGATGTTTGCGGTAAATCGAAATTACGCTTATCTGCTTCTTAAAGAAGTGGTAGATTCGGGTTTTCGCAGTCAAAATTTTCGATTTCTCGATCATCGTGATTCGCTAGTTTCTTGTAGAAACCTTTTTCATAGTCTAAAGCCGTAGAGCAACCTGTGCGGTTTTCCTCCATTTTTCGGGTCCATTCTAGTAGTTTTTCGGATTTTCAATTTTTCGCAAATTTCGGCGTTTCCTCAACCTTCTAACGAGCTGGTATGGTCACCAATTTGTTGTAGAGGAAAAAATATATAGCTAATAGCTAGACGATTTATCGCGCATTTTAATTCGAAACGTACAGAATGCAGAAGAGCATGCAGAACACTAAAAATGAAACACTCGGAGTGTTAGACGAGTTTAATGCAACAATAATCGAACGCAGGAGATTGATGGGCTCGTAGAGAGCGCTGTGTCAATTTATCCAGGGTTCTTCGCCCAGGTTGTTCAAGGTTTTTGGATGCTGAAACTCGGACTGCACTATCTTACCCAATTAGGAGTTACACCCGATTACTCAAACTATTTTCCAAATAGTTTGACTTATCCTAGAACACACACTTAAAACACAATTTACTAATACGAAAATTCGTCGCCTCAAACTCTCACAATTTCAACACACACTAGGACACAACCATTTGGCTACAGTACAAACAGTCACAATGAAAAACATTTTCATAATTTCTTAACGTCATAGCCACACCTCTTCACGGGTCTCTTCATGATCCCTCTTTATTCAACTTGCCGATCTTTTACAAAAGCGACAGGAGCTTTTATTAATCATTTATTAATCTATCCTCTCAAGGGTGTCTGGAATTCACACCCAAATATTCCCATAAATTTATGTGAAGCACTTTGTTTTGATCATCCCACACCCCATTGACCCAATTAAAGATGGACATAATTATTTCCACATTGACACCTGGCCCTCGTAATGCACATGAGAATATACATTCCATAAGTACAATAATCTCCCCCCCCCCCCCCAGACGCGTAAACACACCTGCCCATGTAGAAAGTACAGAAATCCTGACCCAGACAGAAGATTTAGGAGGAATGCATGGAAAACCAAAAAATACATGAAAAACTAAAAAATATAGGCGGCAAAGCATACTGTAGATTAAAAGGCATGTAAGCGTGGAAATTAGGAGTAAATTAAAGCAAGAGGTGTGGCGAAAGAAGCATACAGTAGGCGGAAACAGGAAGGCAAAGCAGCGATTGGTTAGGCGAGCCGACAGGAGCGGACCTCCCATGATGTGAGGGTGTGGATCAAAGAAGTGATATAAAAGACAAGAAAACGGGGAAAAAGACAGATTTTTATGTAGATTTTGATTGAGTTGTTGATATATTTTTATGCAAGCGTGAAACGTGGTTTTTGATGACCAAAGCGATCATCGACTTCGTTTATTGTAATATAATTGTCTGCCCCCTTTATCGCCGTTGTCCCCCATTGCCGTTTTTGGATCAAGTAAAAGTATTGTAGAATCTAGGCTGAGAACCAACCAATATCAAATCTGGTCGTTACAGATCTTACCATAAAATTTTTCACTCGAAAACTTGCTAAAGATTAGGTCAGTACGCTCACAAATTTCCAGTCCTACATGATTTTTGTTCATCAGAATATCACAATAATCTGAAATACTACTTGCTTTCTACTTTCATTATTTGGAACCATTTTAAGAAAAACAGACTATAACTGCACCTGATGTAAATTGGTGGGTTAGGTACGGTGGACGAGACTGGTAAAATCAGGAAAAAATATTTTTCACAAATGAAAAACATCTTCATTTTTTGGTTTTAAAATTTGATGTTTCGAGCACCGTTTCTCTTAACCCTTTAACGGTCATGCAAAGAACATAGACTATTTTCAAACGGGAATAACTTGGCAGGCATTGCACTAAATTCAGCGTCGTTCTTTTTCATCTGATTCGCACGTTTTTGAATACGTCTAGGAATTGCTATAAATACTGTGAAACAGACTCGAAATTAGCCGTCAAAGTTCGGAAAAAATGTTTTTTTTTCGTCGGGTCGCACTGCAGCCGCCCAACAGAGAAAATTTACACTGAGGGTCGTACCTTGCTAAATCAGGTACGGTCTTCCTTAATAAAATAAGGAGAAAGCGCCATTCTTTCGTTATAACACTGAAAAACGAAGTGAAACAAAAATTTTTTTCTCGGCGCGGCCTTGCAAAACAAATACTCGGTTGAACAACCGAATTTAATGCACGTATTCACAAACTAAAGACTCTTGCACATCTTTTAAATAGAACCGCGAATCGATTGAATCAGTTTTCGCTGAGAAATTGACGAGCATAGGAAATTTTTTCGGTTTTGAAATTTTTTGGGTTTTTTGTTTTTTTGGCGCTGCTTTCAAAAACTTGGTTTCCTTTGAATTTCTGATCTTGGGACCTGATGATAACTATTGAAACCTGTCTTATTCGATTTTTAAGCCATTTTTACCTTGGGCGGATTGCATTTACTAACTTGAAATACTTCGGAGAACTCGATATTAAACTTAAACCATAAACCGATAAACTTAAACCATAAAAATCATCCAAAAAAACAGTCAATAGGGTTAAATTTGACCCTATTGACAGTTTAAGGGTTAACACATACTTTGTACTGATATTTGCAGAACACGATATCAGGCCCATCCAAACCTTCAAAAATAGAAGTTTTGTCAAAAATTAAAAAAGCGAAAATTTTCGATTTTTGTCCTAGTGTGATTCACGACTTTTGAATTTCAGTGGAAATGAATATTATATTCGATTCTAACGCATCAACTTACACCAGATATGTGATTTACAGGTGGAGTTGATTCTTACTCATTAAAATTAAGTTAAATCCCGCGGCGCCCCAAAGTAACTGGATATGCAACGATTCATACAAGAAGCATGACAAACAATTCGTTTATTCTTTAGCGATACAAAAGTTTTTAACTTTTCTTGAAAGATCTTCAATCGAGTTTTCATCATTTTGATCGTCATCAGAGTCGAGGGAGCGATCGCCGTTATTCTGGTACCCAAAGTGATCTCG
The DNA here is from genome assembly GCA_963922205.1 of Romanomermis culicivorax. Classification (NCBI taxonomy): domain Eukaryota; kingdom Metazoa; phylum Nematoda; class Enoplea; order Mermithida; family Mermithidae; genus Romanomermis; species Romanomermis culicivorax. The sequence goes on along the minus strand of CAWUHX010000029.1, from coordinate 405,156 downwards.
AACATATTCCAATACATTAACTTGATTTCCGCAGTCATTTGAGTTATTATCTTCTAAACATAGCTTTGCGGCTAACTCCAGTTCTAACAAATCGAGATCAACATCCGATTTTTCTAGCTTCACCTGTACAAATACAACAATAGTTTCTCAAAATAGAAAAAGTGTAGCAGTTCACACACCTTCGACAACTGATCAGCAATCTGAGCGAATAGTTCGTCACTAAAAAATTTTTGCTTTAAATATCTATCACATAGCGGATAATAACTAACTAGTCCATAGAATTTAAGCTTTTTCGTCCAAAATGATCGTCTCCCAATGCCGAGCCCCTAGATTGCCATTTGATTTGAAATCTTGAGATCACCAGGTGACATATCCAGGCCGAGCAGACAATTCCTGAAGATCCCTATGCCCCCCTCAAATTACACGTTTGTTTTTAACCCCAATGCTACGATACATCGTGCACGTATGGACAAAATATATATCACATTCAGTGGTAAATTCATGCGTACTTCAGATACTGCAACCATAGACAGTAATCGGTTATGTATAAATCGTTGAATATGTAATAATAATCACCGGAATCGATCATTATGGCATGTATTCCGAGGAAACACTTCAAGACTGTACGTCTGCCTAAAAATTCCAATGCGTGAAATATACATATAAGACAAATAACGACTACAATTGTAGAAATATTATTACCCAGTTTACATATTCTTGTGACGTCTTCAAAAATTTTTGAGACGAGAGACCAAGTGCGATATAATGGGAACGCAAGGCATCGTCGAAAAGATGATTTGACACAGGACTCGAGGTCATAGTGAGATAGAAAGCACGATAACGTGGGACTCAATTTTGAAATAAGCCAACCGGATTCTGACTGTAATGAAGCACGCATGAAAATATTAGAAAAAGAAATGAATCAAAGCAAAAGATAACTAATCCTTTGAAAGATAGAGTTTCCTACTAGGTAATGAAACTTTCATATTTTATCACGAAAAGATAAAATCGGAATCATGAGTTTTCAACATAAATTTATCGTAGAGGGTTGTAACCTTGGAGTTTTCCGAAGAGTCGTGTATCATCAATGATTGATTTTTCCAACATTTGATACAAATACATACAATAATCATTCATTATGGAATATGCTATGCACTATGGCATTTGTGTAACATCTGAAAACCCCTTTAATCTAACTATGCAATTCAAAATGTTTAAATCTAACGGTTTATAGTAATTTCCAACTCACGTTATTTTCTCCTTCTGTAATTCTATTATTGTAGGCGTACGCAAAAAGAATATCCACTAGTGAATAGAGCGTCGATTCCATGATACTCTTATCAAACCTTTCGAATGTTCTTTTAGGCAAATCTTTCAAACGATCTTTTTCCTGGTTATCAAAGGAAACTCGATCTTTGTCCGTTGTATTCCACCACGGTTCAAAATTCAATAATGAGTCAATTTCTTCGCTCGAAAATGTGTCGGCTCTAGAGCGATTACAAAAATGCATGCCTTTCAAATAAAACTAACGCAAGGATACGACATTATCCAGTGCTTGTCAATGACGGAAAATCCGTTCAAAAAGTTTTTGGTTGATTATTTTGCTTTCGGAAGTTAGGTTGCCAGTTTTAGCACATAATCAAGATAATTTCTATTGTTTCGTTTGAGAATTAGTCAATAATTCCCAACTATTTTCCTAGGTTTTCAAGCTATTTGAAGACACTACCTGGCCGACTGATAAAAACATAGCATAACGATACATTCTCTATTCCGTATTGCTGCTATAAATTCATTCTCTAACCTATACTTGTTCAGAAAAGTATATGCATTCAGGTATGCTTACAAGTAGTGTTCGTCGTTGAACTTCTCTCGTTCATTCCTCAAAGACACCATCTGACGCTCTTCATTAGGTGTACTATCAGGATCAAAAACTTCAACCAAGGATGCGAATTCTTCCTAGAAGCACAAAAAAGAACAGTTTCGTCGAATTTCACAGCAGAAAACGATTTTTTGACTAAAAGAGGCTGAATTTAACTAATCTAACTATTCGATGGAATTATTCTAACCCCAATCATTTGTTGACCACCATTCTCCTTTAGCGGATACCTGAACACTTGAATCGGGAGTTTATGATCAATGCTCATGGTCTCATATCACATCTAATGAGAATGGACATGAAATCAGCAAAAAGCATGTCCCCATAGTCTTTGAGTCAAAAAATCAAAGCTTTCGAAACAATACTTTACGGATTACAAATCGAATAAACGCGTTTGTAGAGTAATTCCTTCGACGTAGAATAGATGCTGTAAACAAGCTCTCCAAGAATTACAAAAAATATATTTATACCCGTAATTGCGAAAAGATCTTGATTTTTCTATTAGCGAAGCCGTAGCCAAACGATTTCGATGAACATGCCGCCAAATTGGAAGCGAAATCCAAATTTTGCTCAAAATATACTTCTAAAAAATATCAGTATAAATTTTGAACATGATGATAATGTTGGACAATTCGTCACCATAATCTTCGTCATCTTCTTCTTGAATCAAGGGATCAGCGTTCGATCGTCCGTTTGGAGTCAAGAGCTTGGTGATCATGTCCAGGCCCGGAAAAAATTCACCCGGGCATTTTTTATTGACAGTTATGATAAACGAACCTAGAAAATAGGGAAAACAGAACGCATTTGAGCAGCAGAAAATGTAATTAGAAAAAGGAAACACGTTTTTTTAATCAATTAATGGATTGAAACAAAAAACAGGCAAGATTTTCGGACTGTACAAATAAACCAAGAAATATATAAGTTGAAAACGTTCGCCGCAAATCGAAATAAAAATCCACAACTTTCGACAGAGAAACGTCAACGCTTTGAAGATTATTTCAGGGTGAACAAACAGACGGGAAATAGAATTCATTAATTTGTACCAGTGTCGCTCTCATATACCGTCTTCTCTTTACCATCTTCTACGATTGAATGTGGCAAATACAATCGGAGAAAATAGGGCTTTGCAGAGAAAAAGAACTCTCTGTCACAAATCGATATTTCTACTGAACTTGCCTGAAAAACAAAAAAATGAAAATTAAATATAAAGTCTGTTGGGATTAAGAGCGTCAGGGTGAGGTGATAACGTTTTAGAAACGCTAGACAGATTTCGCCTTCATCTACCTACTAAAATAAATTGGAAATGAACAATTTTAGGTAGATCCAAACAGGAACATCAAAATTTCCGAGTCAGGCTCAATGAGAAGGTCAAGCAATCAAAAAATTGAATTTGGCAACTAGCTGCCTTCACTCAGTATCGGCACTAATGGCTATCTATTTTCAGTATAAAGCATATTTTTCCCAAAAAGGCGCCTTTTGTGAAAAAAGTCGGTAAGGAGAATAGTCATCAAGAAAGAAACTTAGAGAACCACTGTTTTTTTAGCACGGCGCTAATAAAACATGGGCCGCACTGATGAAAAATTGAATTTTCATTCCAGAATTTACAATGATGAATATACTTGGCCGTCGGGACTTCTTCATATGTCGATTTCGTGTCTCTCACAAAGTAAAATCTCAAAATTTTCCGGCGCAGCGCCGGTCAATGAGTATAACAGTCATTGTTTTTTATCCGACATGGCCATTAGCATATCTACTTCCACTTACTACTTAACATTCGGCAGTTTCAATCAACTGAATTGTACTTCATCTCTTTTTCTTTAGTTACAAGAAAACATTTTGCCGATAAATGAGATTTTCCATCAATCTCCACAATTTTTTCTCTCGTCTCGTTTGGAGCACCGTTTTTCTCCTCAATGGGATCTTTTAGGGAACAAAATTTCGAAATGAGGAAAAAATTTTGGGCATTTTTTTCATAACAAAATTTTTTTTCACTTCAAAGCCGAAAAGATTCATTTTGTTGAATTTCAGAAGGTCAAAACCTCAAAATTTTCTGCCCGTCATGAGTATAACAGTCATTGCTTTCTATCAGGTGCGGCCATTAGCATATATACAAGGGGCGTTCATTTAATTCATGCTAGTTGAGGAATAAATTTTTTTCAGTGTAAACTTGTTATGATTATTATAGCTTTTCTGAAAGCTCTTTCATTTCTTTATCTGATGGTATGGAAATTAAAGCACTAATCCAATTTTTCATGTTTCAGCAATTTATTAAAATTTACATACTTTTATAAAAATGGAAGAAAGTTGCAAAAACTAACGATCGATAATTTTCTTTTTATGGAAAGAGGGTTGTTCAGCGTCAGACATCGCTCGTCGTCTACAAACGGTGTATGGGGACTCTGGGCTTGGCCAGACAACAGTTAGCAAATGGATCTGACATTTCCGTGAGGGGCGGGAATCATTGGAAGACAACCAGAGACCTGGGCAGCCTGTCACTGCATCTTCAGCCGAAAATGTGGCCGCAGTTGAGGACATGGTAATGGAAGACTGTTGTGTGACTGTTCAAGAAATCATCACTGAAGTAGGCATCAGCGCCAGTAGCGTTCATAAAATTTTGCATGAAAACCTGTTTCTGAGTAAGGTTCATGTGCGCTGGGTGCCCAGACTGTTGGGAGCCGAAATGAAGAAGAACCGGGTCGACACGTGCAAGTTGCTGTTGGAGATCCATGCAGTGGAGCAAGAAGATTTTTATAGGGGATTGATCACCGTGGATGAAACCCCATTACCTTACTACAACCCTGAGACCAAAGCTCAATCCATGCAGTGGCGGCGAAAAGATGAAGGGGCACCAGTTAAGGCCAAAAGCACCCCATCGGTCGGCAAGGTCATGGTCACCGTATTCTGGGATTGTGAAGGCATCATACTGATTGATTATCTGGAGCGTGGCGCCACTATCAACGCTCAGTATTACTCCAAGTTACTTGTGGATTTGCGCAAGGCATTGAAAGAAAAACGACCCGGAAAGCTGCACATGCGACCATTGCTGCAACATGATGACGCCTGACCCCATACCGCTAAGTTTACGCAATCGACTATAGCCGAGCTACGATGGGAATTGCTGCCACATCCAGCCTATTCTCCAGATTTGGCACCCAGCGATTACCACCTGTTTTCTGAATTGAAAAAAACCGCTTCGTGGAAGGCATTTTGGGTCATTGAAAGAGTTGCAACAGGCCGTCGACCAATGGGTCAAGGTGACCCCCATGGAATTCTACGAGGAAGGTCTGAATAAGTTGTCAGGACGCTTGAAGAAATGCATTGAAGAGAAGGGTGGATATTTTGAAAAAAGCGATATATATCTCAAAATTTGAATTGATTTCCTTTACTATATATTTTATGTCTAGCACGAATTAAATGAACGCCCCTCGTACTTTTATTTATACTCATTGACCTTCATCAGTTTCTATCGATTGAATTACTTCATCTCTTTTTTACCAATTTAGTCAAGAGTCAATAATCTGCTGATAATTGAGATTTTTCATCACTTCTCAGAATTCTATTCTCTCGATTCGTTTGGAGTTTTCCAATGTCTTGAAACGTGAACCTTCCTGATCTACGATTGAAATACGATAAAAACATCATTACAAGACTGCAGATTTAGAGCTTCTATCCAGGGATAATTAATGGGAACACACATTTTCCAGCATTTTGGAACACAAAAATCCGGAAATTTTCCCGGCGCAATGTGCTGGGATAAGAAAGGTATTACGATGCATTAGTTTCATTTTGATTTATTTTCATTGTTATGAAGATTCATTTTTCAGCCTTTTAGAATGTAAAAACCTGAAATTTTTTTTTGCTCGGTTACAGCCCTGTGAATATAGGTAGGTAAGTTTTAAAGAACGCTGTCAAAAAATAAGTTTACAGTAACACATTTCTCAATAATGCTTAATAGCAGAGATCCCCAAGGTCAGATTTTTCAGGTAGGGGTAAAATTGAAAATTTGCGGGAGTAGTGTTGCTAAATGTCCACTAAACATGTCATTTTGTCTCAGGATTAGGCAGAAAGTGATCAATTTTAAGGACTGTTGGTAGGGGTAATACCCCCCTCATACCCCTCCCCATGGGGCACTCTGCTTAATAGAATCACTAATAGCTTGATCACTATTGTAAAAAGAAATAAACTACTGTGCGCTAATAAAATTTTTTTGCGCTAATGGAGTCAAACTGCCATTAGCGGCACTGCTAATGGGTGTGCCGCTAAAAAACACTGTAGAGAACATTTTAGAAAATCAAACCACACATATTTTTTAGATAATTTGTGTCAGTTATGACTAATAATTACAAAGTATTCATAATCCCGCTCAAACGCTGTTATATGCATGTTTACTTTCACCTACAAACTACGGTTATCCTGTTATAGTTACTATCATCGAAGATACTTTATTTTTTGTTAAAGCTGTGATCTGTGGTATTTCATTCCAATATTTGATGGAAATTGATATTTATTATAGATTAAATTATTCATAAAAGATTTAAAGCTCATTTTTGTAATTTTAAATAACAACTTTGCGAAATCTCCAAAAACTTTAATAATCCATTACGCAGTTTCTTGAAAAAATGTGGTATTTTTGAATAAGTATTTGAAAGATTAATTCTCGGCATTTTCAAATGCCGAAGTATACCTGTTTGTAAGAGCTTCGAAATGTCGACTACCGGAGTAGAAACCATTTTTTAAAGAAGAGAGTGACCAATTCTCCAAAATTTTTAAAGAAGAAAGTCAGAAAGTCCTAAAACTGTATTCTTCTGGTTAAAAAATAGAAAAAACACGCATAATCAATGATCGTAATTAAGAACAGTATTTCTGGTGTGAAAGCTGATAATTTTCTATTTTTTGACCGTTTTTGGCCTCAAAATAATCCTTTTCGACGGAGGGGGATTGCAGCACAATGGCAGTTGACTGAAGGATCCGAAATTTTGGTTGGTTGCCTGATTTTCTTTCAAATTATGTTTGCCTGTTTTTAGCTTGCTATGATTTTTTCTGGTTCATTCGAATTTATGAAAAATAGCTGATTTCTAGTTTATTCTTTTGGTCTCCTAGCAAGTTGAAAATAACCGCATATGAGCACATTGTCCAAGTCTGCTGGGGGTGTAGGTGCTAACAACTCAAAAATTGAGCGGATGGTCGTCGACAAGTGCCTATGATTGAACGTTTAAAATTTTTTTTGGTTTATTGTATTCTTCTATGACTCTTCACTTATGATAAGAAATTTCATGTAATCTACAGCTAATATACAATAAAAAGATACCAGATTATGATCATTAATCTCGGTTTTGATAAGGTTTTAACTTAAGGGACCCATTCTAAGGTTCTATTTTCGCTGCAATCATGAAAGCCGAAAATTTAGGAAGTATGGATTCTCATTCTTCTTCCCGCTCTCCTGACAAAAATTTTGGCTCAATTTGTGAGAAAAAGTTTCAGCATGGTCTCCATGTGGAAAGAAATTCGGAGGAGAAAAAACATGTTAATATCACAAAAGTGGCATTTGATCAACCTATACTTCATTAGAGCGTAAGTTCATTGCGGAAACTATCTGCCAAGAAGAATTCTAGTGTAACATTAATTTCCTTGCTGTTTAATGCTTGTAGTATTGTCAACGAAAAATAAAAACAAACAAAGCAAATATTATTACTTTCAAAAAGAGTTAAATTTAATACAATTTTTATGCACTCATTTGTAATGATGTCTTGTATAATATCTTGAAATGCAATAGGAAAAATCAGATTGGAGGAGGTGTATCTGTTGTATTTAAAAAAGATATAATTGGGATTTTAAAGATTCCTTGTGTAAATTACTCCAGGTCCTCTGTTCAAACACAAAACGGAAAAGTCAGAAAGCCAAAATTATTTTGTGTTTATGGACGACCAAAATTAGACATAGATAATTTGATAAAATAATCAAATGTTCATGACAATGCCAAATGCATCATTCGGGGTGACTTCAGCTTATCTCATTCAAACGTTATGAGTTGAATTTTTCCGACTTTCTCCATATTCTTACATAGCTGTCTAATCTCAAATGGTTTTCAACGGTTTGTTACCCAATCTACCCGAAAAAAATATTTTTCATTTTTAATTTTGTATAAAATTTTCCTGATATAATTACTGACATTCAAGTATATGGAAATTTTTCTATTGATCATCATTCTGCATGTCTGAATATTGATCTATACACATATACATATATGAAAACCAAATATCAAATGTATGCTTGATTTCAGAAAAGCTAATTACGACTCTCTTTGGAAAAGGTCGATTGGATATATCATTTGGTGAATCTGTAGACATGAATAATTTTAATGGTGTTTACATGTCAATATTTTTGAAATAATCGTATGTTCCAATAAAAATAATATCAAACAGATAACATAATTTTCCCAAGTATTTGAGTACATTGAGATTCAAAAAAAATCTTGGCTGAACTATATTAAAAACCGAAGCGTGGTAAATAAAAATACATTTAGATGTATGTTTCCACGCATCAAAAAATCTTTGAGATAGAGAAGAATTTGTTGAAATCCAAATTCCAAAAATTTCTATAATTATTTTGACAGTAAAACTAAACATACAATTAAAAGCCCTGCTATAAAATACTGAGGACAAAAAAAGGCTTATGCTTTTAATTTCGGCTCATCTTGGATATAGAAATAAAAGTCGAATTAATTTTCTAAATGTTTTATTTGCGCTCAAAAATCTGGAGCCGACATTATCAATAGGACCTTATGGCTTACGTGCTTATTTTTGAAGAAATTATATTTGGCTGAACCACTGAGAGCAGTTTTTGAGGTTTCTTACAGAACAACTCAAATTCACAATATCTGTTGTGAAAGTTTAAGGTTTCAAAGCCAAAGTTGAGAATTATAGACGATTTTCCTTTTGTTGTACTATGTAGTTCCTGTAAAGTTTTAAAAGAGATAATTAGCACTAGTGATGTGCGCCAGGAAAAATTCCATATTCGGATATCCGTGTTTTTTGCACCTTCGGATATCTTATATCTGGACATTTTTAATGTTGTTTGCAAAGAGATAAAAACAAGTCACATATCAAGTAATAATACACTGAGTCAACTACAATAGAACCTCTTGTCGTTTTGTTGTTGAAACTTTGTGTAATAATGTAGGGTCTATTCCCAACTGAGCGATTCTCAATTGAACGATTCCAAAGTGAGTGATTCCCAAGTGAGCGAATTTCCAATTGGGTGATTCCACACGAGCGATAGAGAATATAATAACACTTTCTTCACATTTTCATTCTTTCCCTTGTATTTTTCTTTGGATGTATAATATATTTCTTTTTCCTTTCATTCTGTGTGTTGCTTATGTTTTCATTTATTATGTTTTTGCATTTTTATCTTTTGTCTCTGCTTTCTTCCATTTTCTATTTTCTTGTCATCTATTTTCACTTTTTTGCTCATGAAACAGTAACATTACGAGTTGTCATTTTTAATAAGCATTGTCTTCCATGTAATTCCTATACAATTCGGTATATACTCTATTTCCTATTTAATTTTATCCTTTGTGATTTTTTCTTCATTCTCACTTACTTTTCATCTTAGTTTTTTGCTTTTACTTCTTCATCTCATACCTGTACTTGGGGGAGGGTTGGGGGGACCCCCCCCCAACTTGGCCAACCCTGTACCCAAAATCATTCCCCCCCCCCAACCCTCCCCCAGTTTGGAAAAAATTAAAAAAATTTTCAAAAAAGTGTATGTTTTTGGCCTTTTCTGGGAAAAATCTCGACTTTTTTCTACCCCTCCCCAAAATTTCGGATTTACCCCCCCCCCCAAACTGGTCGGAGGTCTTACAGGTATGCTTCATCTTTATCTTTTTCTGTTCTCCTGACTCTTTTTCTATTGTTCTTTTTTTCACATTTTTTCTTCCTTTCTCGCTGCTTTCTCTATCTTGCTTATTCTTTTTTGTCACTTCATTCATGTTTTTTCTTTTTCTAATTTTTGTATTTTTCTCTTTTCCTTTTGTTTTGTTTCTTCCAGCATTCTCCTGTTTATATTTTTTATGAAGATTTTCACTCTAAACAACGACAAAAGACTCAAGCATGCCGAACCGTATAAGAATTATACGGAAGACTACAGTTATTTAAAATGACAACTTGTAATGTATTGTATCATGAGCAAAGAAGGAAGAAAATGAAAGAAGGCACAAACAAAATATGAAAAAGTGAAAACATACATAAACGGAAACATAAGCAATAGACACAGCAAACGAGAGAAAAAATAAATGAAGAAAGCGTTATTCAATTCTCAATCGCTCGTTTGGAATCACCCAATTTGAAATTTGCTGATTTGGGAATCACTCACATGGACATCGCTCAATTGCGAATTCGCCCACTTGGGAATCGCTCACATGAGAATACCCAATAATATTGCACCTAACGTCTCACTAAGTTTCAATTCCTTTTTGAACAGTGAAAATATCCGGATATATACTCTATATATATATATATACGGATATCCGGATATTTTTCCACATGCGGATATCCATTTTTCAAAATATCCGTCAGGATATCCAGATGTCCGATGCACATCACGAATTAGCACACAAATGATTAAATTTTTAGAGACAAACTATTTGTTTCATTCGGAAAAAGAGAAAAAAAAGGAAATCATGCGTAACCCAAGTTATTGAGTTGTAAAGCAAAATGTGCCAAAATTTTGAACAATAAATCCAACTTGGATATGGTCTATATTGAGTTTATAAAAAGTTTTTGATTCTGTCTCACATGAAAAATTGATTACAAAATTTACACGAATATATTATGACTAGCCCAAATAAGCAATAATACTGCCTATAAACTTGTCGTAATTATACTGTACTATTTATTTGTTCTCGTTCGTAATAAATCATTTCTCCTTTTTCTATACCTACCTTCGACAGCGGAGCTTTCACTCGAATGACCAAACAAGTGTCGTCTTGATCAATGGTAAACAACGGAGTTAGCATACTTGAGTTGAAGTGATAAACACTTCAATTTAGCTGGGAATCAGTTGTATAATACGCCCCTGCAATACTATAGATGTGGCGGACGTCTATGCACAAGTAAATAACATGGTTAAGCATATGCGTTGAGTAAAATCACTCATAATTGACTTCCTTATTTCTTAGGCTTAGGAAGGGCAGTGATTTTCTGTGCCAAAACATGATTTTTGACATTAAAAAATTGGATTTGCACAAAAAATTGTATTTTTGTGCCAATTACTTTCTGATTGGTCAAAGGCAAAATTTCATCAGTTACTGGACATTTTAGGGGCTGAAAACGCAAAATTTTCCTCGTCGAGTGAATGAACATAATACTAATCATTAACTACTCTTATTTGGCCCGAAGTTCGACAGTCTTTTTTGTACAAGACAAACATTTTTGGCTCCATACAAAGTTGATAATCTTTGTACAAATAACAAAGACATTTTATCGGCATTGTCTGACCAGAAAACGCCTCTCCAAGCTCTAGGTCAACTGGGGCTATTCCGGACAAACTTTCATTTTAGACTCTTGATAACTTTTTTTTCCGAATGTATTGATAATATCGTCCAAACCTTTTTTCAGCGAAACGTATGATGCTTTATAGATAACATAATGCTCCAAAGAAATTATCCGTGCTGATTTTTGGGTTACTGTAGCGTATCTACATAATTTTACTTTTTCAGCTGAATTTAATTGCTTGCGAACTTTCTCCAGTATTCATGACTGTTTGAAACTTCAATATTCTAATTTTTCTTTTAGATAGCTTAATATCCTTACTTTATCGTCCAATAGCCGCTGTATCTAACCAACTACCGGTGGAAAAAATAATTATTGTCGAAAGGTAAAACTGTCATTTTTTCAAAATCGTGGGCAATTCTGGAAACCGAAAACTAACGATGTCCGGACAAATTCCGGACATTGTTGGTTTTTGCTGCACACAGTTGTATAATATCAGCAGTTGTGCCTTGATCTTCGTTGTAATACCGTGATTATCATTACTTGTCATAATTATCATTGGCGTGCCTTTATCTCCATTGATTATGATCTAATATGATTTGGTCGATTTGTTTTCTGTTTATTTTGTATTGAATCTTTTTTTTAAACTCTTGAAATGTCGGACATTACCCCTAAATAAAGGCTTTCTCGGTAGGATGGCTTCCACTATGCAATTTTTTTAAATTTTCGTAGTGTCCAGTAGGGGTCGACCGAAGCTTTGGCTGAAGGTCGCCTTTTTCTTACCTTGGGCCTTCGGCCGAGAGTTTTTAAAATTTCCACTGAAGGCAGAAGGTTTGTCAAGTTTTCAAAACATGTGCACTCATAAATGGCTATAAGGACTGATGGACTTGTTTAATCCTGCTATTATTTTTTTCAAACTGTGTGGATTATGAATAATGGTTCATTTCCATCTAGCTGCACTCATAAATGGCTGTGATGACAGACGACTTGTTTAATCCTGCTTTTAGGTTTTCAAAATGTGTAGACTATGAATAGTGCACTCCTCCATCATGTATAATGTAGTAAACGACATGGACTAATTTAGTGTTACATTTCTTGTTGTGTTAAGCAAAATTATGCTCCTTACGTACATGGATTTGCTGTACAACAAAAATGAATCTCATTCGTTGTCATTATTTATTTAGATAGCTACCTATCCGAGCCAAATCATGGCGAATATGATTCTAACATTTATACAACAAAATTATTTTCCACTTGGAACATATTTGTGAAACAAACTATGTTTATTTGTATCAGTGCATCAAAAAATTTCTTTTGTATACTTAGGAATTTTTTCTTTAACATGCTGAAAATGTGGGATTACTTTGAAATTTTTGAGAGCCATACATTACAACGCTACTTTAATAGTGATAATGACGGAACTGACAGCAACGAATGTGATTGCTGAAATGTATTGAAATTTCTGTTTGGTCATTGATAAATTTGTACATATGAGAATAAATCTTAAATTTGCTTATCGTTTTTCTGAAGATGAGAAAAACGTATGTTTATCATACTGAATCTCTCACTTTATGTTGTTAACACGATAGGCTAAATTAAATCCACCTTTCGGCCGAAGCTTCCACATAGACTGTTCAAATTTCGGCCGAAAGCCTTATTTTTTTAATAGTAATTTTAGGACCTTCAGTCCGGCCCTAGTGTCCGGAATAGCCCCCTAGCTGGGGTAAATCCAGACATAGAGGTTTTTAAACAAAAAACATGAATGCACTGTATGTACATTCATGCTTTCTAGTGTAGGTCTAAGTAGACTTGAGACCAGAGTTTTGAAAAAAAGAAAGTGTTAATCAGCAGCCGGTATAAAGATACAGCTCTCTAAAGTTGAAAAGTGTCCGGAATAGCCCCAGTTGATGGATCAGAAAACATCGAAAAATTTCGGATTTCATTATAATTCTTTGCATTGGTCTATCCACATTCAACAAATGGTGTTTTCTGTGGAAAAAATTTGCGGAAAAGAGAAAAAATGTTGCCGGTCTTATATGGAAAAGACTATTTTTGATGCATTTCAGGAGGTTGAAATCTATTTTCCCAACTTTTTGTTACTATATTTTCAAGCATGAAGCTGAGTTTGAATTCAGAAGCGTTATGGAAGTAATTTTTAGAAATTTCAGGTTTACTTTGAAGTTTTGAGGGTATAAGTATATTTTCTTAATTTGTATAAAATGATTATGGAGGACATGAACTCGAGTGCTATCAGGAAGAAGGTTTGTACGAAAATACACAAAATATCGTGGTTTTTAACTGAACAAAAAAGTTTTCTCTGTACAAAGATTTTTTGGCCGATCCTTGTACAAGTACAACGGGGCTTATACAAATAAAATCGTGTCCCGAACGCGATCAAATTTTCTCGAATAGTATCAGGGCCGTGCGCAGGATTTTTTCATGGGGGGCGGACTAGACTTTTTCACTGAATAGCCTTAGAAATGTTGATCTTACGCGGATATACTGTGTGCATCATCGTTTTTTTTCCTCGAAGATTTTTTCCACATGAGAACCGGAACCAAAATTTTTTTCCTCATTTTCCAAAAATTTTCCACATTTTTAAAAACGCTTATAATGTGGCTACGGTTGCTTTTTTATGCATTTTAGGAGCATACCCAAGCATTTTGTTGTATTTGTAGTCAGAAACCTGCAAAAATGAGGAAAAAAATTGAGAAAATTCTGGTTATGTTAGTCAAAATGAGCTCATGAAGAATATATTGGTGTTCTATAGAATGGTCCGGTGCCGAGCGCTGGAAAAATTTTTTGATTTTCACTTTCTAAAACGCTGGAAAATGAACCTTCATAATGTTGGGAAATAAATTAAAATCAGACTGATGAAACGTAATTTGCCTTCCATTCCGGCGCGAAGCGCCGGAAAAATTTTTGGGTTTTTGTATTCTAAAACCCTGAAAAATAAATCTCTCCAACAGATAATTCGTGAACAAATGTTTTGAAATAGCGTTCCAGAGTAATGTCTTCAATTTCCACCTTCAATAAACGCAAAAGTTCAGATTGCAAACGTTTAAAAAATTCCAATCATCGAGGGAAAAAATTGAGAGACATGATGAAAAATCTCTATTTTCGGTGACATAATTGACTGTAAACGATTAGAAAATGAAACGATCCAACTTGATTGATAGAAACTGTTGAGCATTAATTAGTAAGTTGAAGTAGATATACTAACGGCCGCGCCTGATAGAATATAGTTATGATTATACCCATGACCGGCGCGAAGCGCCGAAAATTATGAGATTTTGACCTTTTAAAGTCCACCAAAACGCATCTTTTCGGTTTAGAGTTACTGCCTCAATGGGGGGGGCGACCGCCCCCCCACCCCCCCCCCCTTGCGCACGGCCATGAATAGTATATTATCGCACAAAACTTATAGGCTGTCAATGATTGATAAATAAACAGAATTTCTAAACTTCCTCTGTATGTTCAGTAGGATTGGGAACAAAAATTCTTATTTTTAATGTTTGATTCAAAAAGAAAAATTCACGCTGTTGATTCAATTTTTTGACAAAAATTTACTCAGCATTTGACTTCATTCTCTTCAAAAGCACTGTTCTTTCCACCAACTCTTCTCAAAACGGGAAGAGAGGCCAAATATTATCCCCCAGGTCGTTTTTTGTCTGCAAAAATGCTCACATATGCTTTGCTTAGCCATTTTGAAAATTATTCTAGTGTTCTCAGACCGTTCATTGGTCTAAAATGAGAAAAAATTCAAATTTTCAAGTGCAATGTAATTAAAATATTGAAATTAGTCGAACGATCTGAGGACATAACCATGTAATTGAATTATGGAAGCGCAGTGGCCGAATAGACTAAAGACTGTCTAGCCAAAACCCACAAAATGGCTAGATGAACTCGAGTCAACTTAGCCATAGCCTTACAGAAAAGATCGAAAATTAAAATCAACGACGACTAGTAGAGATTTTCTTTTTGAATCGTTAACCGTTTTCTCCGACAGTTTTTCTTTCGGCTGATGTATATAGGTTTATAATTAAATTATTAATTTTTTTGGCAAAAACCTGGCAGTTTACAGTAAATTTTCAAGGAAAAAAATCTTCTGCGAAATTGGCATAAACTTTTTTGGCCTCTTGCGCCAATTGGCATAAATATCAGTGCACAAAACTACTTATGACTGGCGCGAAGCACCGGAAAATTTAGAGTTTCGAAGAGAACTCGTTCGCGTTCGAGTCAAACACAAGTAGGTAATATTATACTCATTGCAGCCACATTATAAACGTTTTTAAAACTGTGGAACATTTTCGGATAGAGAAGAAAAAAATTGTGGGTTTTTCACATGTGGAAAAAATCTTTGAGAGGGAAAGAAACATTTTTTCCCCGCCGACCTTTGTTCCAAATGGGCACAGGGACCAAAAAATTTTCCCCATTCTCCAAAGTCGTTTTTCACTTGAAAATGCTCATAGACCCTTAATTTAAGTTTTTCAAATCTTCGGTCTGGTGTTTTTAGAGCCATTAATTCATTAAAATTGAGGAAATAATTGAAATTTTCGAGTTTGAAGTCTAGTCTAGTGTACAAGAATTGTGGAACAATTTTTTCACCAAACTATTCAAGAGCATGATGACCTTGAATAACATGAGAACTTGACGATTAAGTCCTCTATGATGACAAGTAAGAGGTCAAAAATGGTGTTAATCTTTCCTGCACTACGCGCCTGAAATTTTTTTGGGTATTGACATTCTGCAACGCTGGAAAATTAATTTTCTGAACATTTATTTCAAGAATTAAATTTGAATTTTCTATTCAGAAGCCGTTATTTTTAGAATTTTATCACTTAAAAAATTTTAAAACAAGTAATGAATTCGTAAACTTTCATGAAGATGTGAGTAAGAGGCAGGTTTTTTGTGCAACGCAAGGTGAATACGATGCAAAAATTGAGTCAAAAACACTTTTTTTTAGTGCCGCGCAAAAGAAAAATTTTGGTTATTAGCATGGAGCAATAATGACCAAAGTTTCATTTCAGAATTTACTATGATGAATATATGTTTTACTATGATGTGTTGTCTTGGTTTAGAACAAGTTTACAATAATACATTTCTCAATAATTGTTATATTTAACTCTTTTCTTATTTTCATGGGGGACTCTTGGCTGGTGATCCACCAAAAATATTTAAGATTTGATTTTGAATCCAAAATGATTTTGCAGGAGTTTTTGTCCAAGAGGTTCAGACCTTAATGTTAAGACTTACCTATGGTTGGGCTGGGGCACGTACACCTTTTCTTATCGGACAAACGCTCAAAAATCTTTTGCAGCTTTGAAATACTTATTCTAAATCAAGAAATCTCCGATTTCTCAATTTAAAATATTAAGCTGGCAGCGGGAGAAATAGTGCGGCCATGATTAATTGGCAAAGAGAGACGACCAGACGTAAGTACAAAACAAATAGCAATAAATCACTGACTGAAATTCCGGCACACAACGCAATGACTACAGTAATTGTGTCGCCCGGTTTGAATTAAGATGGCATGCTTGAGACATGCACATCTTTGGTTGTAAAGATCAGATAGTTGTAAAGTGACATTAAAACAGTTGTGGAAAACTGGAAAATGCCACAACATAATGCCTAATACAATCACTAATAACTTAAAACTAATGTAAAAAGAAGGAAACTACAGTGCACTAAAAAATCTTTTGCACTAATGGAGTCAAACTACCATTAGGGGCACTGCTGATGGGTGTGCTGCTAAAAAACACCAGTCAAAAACTTTATGCATTGTGAGAAAAAAATCTGCACTTTCAAAACACGCATTCATGTGATGCAGCAAGACTGTCGCTGACATTTGAGTGAGGGGCTGCGAGACTGAAAACTGTTCTAACCTCTGCAGCTTTAAAATAACTGATTTCTCTAGAACCAAAACCCAAGACAAAAAATCCTGAATTGGCTAGAAATGCGACTGAGAACATCACTGTGACCAGTCAAACTAAATACCTATGGACTGGATTTAATTTATCTTTCCTTCTGGCTCCAAGTGTCGTTTTATACACTAAAATGCAGGTAAACGAATGATTTTAAGACTTATTCCATGGCTAAGGTTTGAATGATGTTTAGACTTGAGCAATACAATGATGCTTTTAATCAGCTAAGCAACGAGAAAATCAGCCTGAAGTGAATGGTGTTAAATAATCTCAAGCGAAACAGCAATAATGATAAAAAGTTCGTTTTGGCAACAAGTTTTTTGTCTTAAAATCCTCGTTTTTTTTGCTTCGAAATGCCTATAAACGCTTTATTTGAGTGTTTTTGAGGTTTTTAAAGCATTCTGATAATCATTCTGAACATATATCTCAAAAATTAGATTTAAATTTTGCGTTCATAAATCATAAAATTCCTAGAAATTTATCATTCAAAAAATTTTAAAGCAATTAATTTGTTTTGTAACCTTTCATAAATTTGGCCAAAAAGCTATGTCAGAAGTATAAAAATTTTCCAAAAATACTTCCATGAAGCTTTTGGATCGGATTTACATTAAGAAAGGAACAAATGGTTCAGATAAATAATCAAGATTGCCAATTAAACATGAAATAATACATTTAGGATGATGAAAACTATTAAAGATTAAATGGTAAGTGAAACCCTAAAATATTAAGGTAATATTCAATATATTAACAAAGAGAGAAAGAGATCAATAGCTCAAACAAAATCCAGAAAAGGTTCGACCGCCACTCAATCAGCAATCAATGATCATCAAGTTAATGACATGAATTGTACAATTTGTGCGTCTATTGTTCAGGATAACAACACAGTGATATTATGTGACTATTGCAACAATCGGTTCCATTGCAAGTGAGCCAACAAGTTTAGGATTACTTAAAAGAGTCAAATCAACTATCATTTTGCCCGTCCTGTTTACCAGTGGTCAATCATTTTCTAAAATTGAACAAGCAGTTTGACTTTGAGGACTTAGAAAATCGTATTGCTAGCCTTGAGGAAAAACTTATTGCTAAAGTTACTGACCTGGAAGAAAAATTAGCAGCTGCTCAACAAAAGAGCATGGTGCCTCCAGTTTATTCAACTGACTTTTTAGTTTCCATTGGAAAAAATACATTGGAAGATGAGGCAAAAAAGGGTACAGCTGTCTTTCTTAACTTTAAAACTGACAACAATGATGACTTATTAAGCAAAGTTAAGGACTTTGAAAAATCAATTAGTTTTGATCCAAAGGAGATTATTGGCGCTAAATGCTCAGGCACTGAAGTTATCTGTAATCAGGCCTGTAGGCAGGGGGGTTGGGGGCCATGCCCCCCGAAATGTTTGAAGTTTTAAAAAAAGGCAAAGGTAGGGTTTTTTGGTTGGTTTTGTTTTTTGGTTTTTCAGGTCACTCAATAGGTCACCAAACCTTTGGGTTTTTTTCAACTCAAGTCAGAAAAGAGAAAGTCAAGTCAGAAATACAAATTCTATGGTAAATTGAGTGAAAAAATGTGTGTCCCCTGAAAAAAATTTCTGGCTACAGGCTTGCCTGTAACAATGTAACATTGCTGGGAATTGTGCATCAATTACTGCAAAGAATGACCTGATCAAGAACGTAAATGTGTCGCAAAAGAATATCGAAAGAAATGAAAAAATTTGTGCCTATCCAGATTTGACCTTCCCCGAATGAGAGCAGGGAAGATTATTACGCAAACAATTGAAACAAAAGCAGGATATTGGCGAAAATTTTAGGGCAATTGATTAAACTAGAGGTGTACTTTTTAAAAGAGGTACTAAAATTCATCGTCCATGAGAAGCATTGTGAATTAAAGCTCTGAAGACTAAATGTTCAAAAACTGATGAAATTCACTGTCTTTTATTCAATTCCCGTAGCATAATAAACAAATTAGCTTAATTTACAGATCTACTTAATACTTGTCATTATGACATGATTTTTTTGACTGAAACGTGGTTATCAAAGTGTTTCCCAGATGCTCTCATTTGTCAAAGTTCCGACTATTGTATCTTACGCTGTGATAGGATAAATCAGACTAGTGATGGTGTTGCTATTGTTTCTCACAAAAAGTTAAACTTGAGTTTTGTAAATATTCCACATGAACTTTCTCTACCTGAAGTACTAGTTGTTGAAACAACCTTATTTTTGGATAAAATAAGATTCATTTTGTTCTACAGGCCACCTAGAAATGATATCAATATATTGAATAATTTAGCTAGATTAGTAGAAACCCTAGTATTAGATAATAATAGATATATTCTTGGGTGACTTCAATTTGCCCTTGTTGAAAAATTATGGCTACCAAGACAAAATATCTCTCTAAAGTCATTAATAATAGTTTCTTAATTTCTTGATTTGAACAATTAGTGTTAGAGCCTACTAGAGGAGAAAATTTTCTTGATCTAGTATTCTGTAATTATCCAAACTTGATAGAGAATGTTACTGTAGTGGAAAACTTTTCTACCAGTGATCACAATATGGTTACATTTGATATTCTTCAGAGACTAAAAAGCACCAGTCGAGGTTGAAGGATATATCTAATGTTCAACCTTATGATTTTATCCATGCTAATTATCAATCTCTCAAGATCATATTAGCAAAGGTGGACTGGAATACCCTTTTCAATAATTGCATTGCCCCCAATCATTTTAATCAAGTTTTCCTAGGAGTTTCAGCAGGTTTTACTGATAAATTTGCACCAAGAAGAAAGGATTAGGTGAAATGGGAAAAACTAACTTTATTTCTGAGAAGATTAAAAAAGAGAAAATGTAAATTGCCTTATTCAGTAGTAGGCAGTTTGGATTCAGAAAGAATAAATCATGTGTCTTATAACTTCTTGAATGAAAAAAAATGTGGGTTAAGAAGTTGGATGATCAAGTTCCTGTTGATGTTGTATACATCGATTTTAAGAAAGCATTTGATACTGTCTCACATTCAAAGCTCTTACAAAAACTAAAAGAACATAAAGTTGATAAATTCACAATGAATTGGATTTGTGACTTCCTTACAAATAGAACTCAATGTGTAAAACTAAGTAATACCATTTCTGCTCCAACTCCAATAATTAGTGGTGTTCCTCAAGGAAGTGTGTTAGGTCCAACATTGTTCCTGATATTTATAAATGATCTGAGTGATATAATTAAAAGTGATCTCTATCTATTTGCAGATGATGCTAAAATTTTCAATGATGCAAGTAATACAGTATTAATCCAGGAAAATCTAAACAGTTTCTATAAATGGTCTGAGGAATGGCAACTTAGTATGTCATTGCCCAAATGTGCAGTTTTACATTCAGGGGAAAATAATCCATCAAATCAGTAAAAAATTGGTGAATGTGATCTTGAGGCTGTCACTGAAATGAAAGATCTTGGTGTTTATGTTGATGAAAAACTCAGATTTGTTCTGCACTGTGATTACATGATAAAGAAGGCTTCTAGGGTATCAAATCTAATGTTTAAATGTTTCAACTAATGAATTAAAAATTAGGGCATTCAAAACTTATGTTCCCCCAATCCTTGAATATGGTAGTTATATTTTGAATCCTTATCAAATTGGTAGAATCCTTATGAATCCTTATCAAAGGGTAGAGAAAGTTCAGAGGTAGTTCACAAAACGATAATATGGCTTTAACTCTAGGAATTATCAAGAAAGATTGGAGTCCGCCAGTCTGCATTCTCTTGGATTCAGAAGAACTATAACTGATTAATGCTATGTTTATTCTATAATTGGTAACGGTGTTTTGGACTCAGATAATTTTTTTGTTTACAGTACTTTCAATTATAGTGTTAACAACCCATATAAACTATATAAGTCAAAATTTCGTACATGATTACTCTAAAAAGATTTTTGTAATAGATATAATTGATATGTGGATTTTAATACATATGTTACCTAGTAATGTTACATCCGCTCTTAATGTTCATGTATTTAAAAAACGATGTATCAAATTTTATAGCTTAGGGTAAAACATGTTACATTGCACACATCCAAAGATTGGATTCTTTTTTCCAAAGTGCTGTATCTTAATGAATATTGATCTTCAAGTAAATATGTTCAAGAAACTTTCCTTTTATAAGAATATGCTGTGTTTGAATTATTAATTTAATTTTTTCTTAAATATTCATCATTTTTGCATCTGGGCCCGAGAAATATTGAAAATTTGGATGGTAAGTACTTTATTTATCCAATGTTATATGGCCACTACAGCTGCATTTTCTGGGTTATTTTATGTGCTTTACCAGGATATCTACACAGATTTAAGTGAAAAGGCTTTAAATATCAGGTTTTTATCTCACATTGTTTTACGAAACATTGGACACTGTCCACCTAACATTGGACAACAATTTTTTCGCATTTTTAAGAAGTTAAAAACATTTTTAAGCCATTTTTCTTGCATTTAAAGAGTATTTTGCTCCTGCTAGTTATATTTTTTAAATGATATTCATATTAATTGATACTTTTGCATTTTTTAGCTAGTTTGTGAATTGTTTTGCATTTTTTTTGTTCAAGCAGGAAATAATGTATGATGTCAAAAGAGCTTATAAGATTGATAGACTGATGAGAATAAGCGAAGTTGTTCAAAAAATAATTTAGTCTGTAATAATTGTTTACCTTGAAATTTCAATGAATCCAGTATTTTTATATGCTCTGTACTATAATCGACACTTGAATTTATATTTACAAGAATAAGAAAATGAGTAAATGAATGATTAACATAGTGTTACAGTGAATAAAAAACTTAGAAATTACGTTCTTTATTATTATTGTTTCATTATAAAATCAGTTGTTTTTTGCATTATGTCATTAATATAGATTTTTGTTATCTTTATTGTGTTACCTTATCATTTTTAAAGCATCCACGTCGACTTTTTCAAAAAAAATTTTTGTTGTCCAATGTTAGATAGGAGTCCACCCAAACATTGGACATGTACTGTGTTTTAAAAAAAAGGCCACATTTCCATGGGAAAAAGTAGCTGTTGTATAAAATTTTGCCATTTTATAGACAGATGGCATACCTGTACTGGGGGGGGGGGTTGGGGGCCCCCCCAACTTGGCCAACCCTGTACCCAAAATCATTTCCCCCTTCAACCCCCCCCCCCAGTTTGGAAAAAATTAAAAAAATTTTCAAAAAAGTGTATGTTTTTTGGCCTTTTTTGGGAAAAATTTCGACTTTTTCCTACCCCCCCCCCCCCCAACTGGTCGGAGGTCTTACAGGTATGACGGATGGTGTGCCTAATACTCCTAAAAAAATTACATATTGCTCTTCGTTTTTCACCATCGAAGATCAAAGAGCGTCCAAATGTAACATCTTTTACCCTATATCTGAGCAATAATAATCGCCTCCAAGCTGGTGATATTTTTTTCCTATTCTTCTCTGAATTTATTTTTCTAATGACGAATAAATCTATCTATCTATCTAAAAGCCGCGCCTGAGTTTAGTAGTAAATATAATGATTATTAAAGTCATACCTGTAAGATGTCCGACCAGATGGGGGAAAATTAAACACACAATTTTGGGGGTGATGGTCGAAAACGTCGAAATTTTGACCAAAAAAGCACTTTTTGGTCAATTTTTTCAAGCCTGTGGGGGGGGTTGGGGGATCGGGTATATGGTTGGCCAAGTTGAGGGGGTTGAAAAAAATTGTTGAAAAAATCGGACCGCATCTTCTTCGGTTTTAATACTTTCAATCAACGAATAAAATTCATCGTTAATGGTGAGGTTTACGACAAAAATGAGAAAAAATTGGTGGTGGGGGTATAATAAGTAAGTACCCAAATTTCTGTGCACAAAAAAAAACGCTGGAAGTACCGAAAAAACCGTGCAAGTAGTTCTTGACGAATCGAAAAGAAATGGAATGCTGAGAAAATTTAAATAAACTCTAGAATTGTTCAGGAAGTTCATATCGATTCAATTTTTGACTACGGATCTTATATAAATATTTGAGAACAATGTGAAGAATAGTGAAAATAACGTCGAAAATTGTAGAAATTTTCAGTCGGAACAATGTGAAATTACCAACGATATCGAATTTTTTATTTGAATGAATCAAGCACAAAAAGCAAGGATTTCAGTTTTAAATCCGAATGTGACTGAATGCACAGCGAATATTCAGAATTTATTTCCATTCATCATTCATTGATAGCTATAAACTTTTTTTTTCATTAACTCGTCCGTGTTTGGGTCAAATACGAGTAGATGTTATATTCATTGACTCGGCGCGAAGCGCTGAAAATTTTTTTGCATTTTCGGCCACTAAACCGTCTCTGAATCACGGAAATTTATTGTTGACCAGCCAAAAATTACGAACGCTCAAAATTTTTTGTGCCATTCCAAATTTTTCGTGCCAAAAAAAACTATGTTTTGGCACAAAAAAAACACTGGTGTGTGCCTCTGCTGCGCCACTGTTTTTTTTCCACGAACTTTTTTCCACAAATGTGGAAAGGGGTCAAATTTTTTTACCACATGTGGAAAAAATTTTTTTTCGTCTTAAAATCCTCGTTTCTTTGCTTGAAAAGGAGTTTTTATAGATGACTGTGGCCACGCCGAAATTGGCGGTGGCCACGCCGAACCATTTGGCCGTGGCCACGCCGAAACATTTGGAAGAGCCTCTACAGCGCTGCGCCCTTTGGGCGCAGCTGCTGTACCCTAAGCCTAAGCTTAAGGAAAATTTTGAAGGTAGGGTGAATTCGGTGGCCCCCGTCATCTGCAGTTTACCCCTTGAAAATGCTCACAGACGCTTTATCGCACTGTTTTTGAGCTTTTTCAAGCCTTCCGGTATTTTTAGGGAAATTAATTCATTAAAATTGAAGAAGAAATTGAAAAGCTCGACTCCTAATCTACAAGCATTGTAGAATAAATTTTATAGCAAACTATCCAAGACATACCTGTAAGACTTCCGACCAGTTGGGGGGGATAAATCCAAAATTTTGGGGGGGGGTAGAAAAAAGTCGAAATTTTTCCCAAAAAAAACATACACTATTTTGCAAATTTTTTAAATTTTTTCCAAACTGGGGGGGTTGGGGGTTAAATGATTCTGGGTACAGGGTTGGCCAAGAGGTATGATCCAAGAGCATAATTGACTTTGAATTGCATGATAAATCGATGGTCAAGTCCTCTATGATGATGACAAGTGAAAGCCCATAAAATATGGTATAATCTTTCCGGCGCATACCGGTACTTGGGGGGGGGGTTGGGGGGACCCCCCCCCCCCCAACTTGGCCAACCCAGTACCCAAAATGATTCCCCCCCCCAGTTGGAAAAAAATTAAAAAAATTTGCCAAAAAGTGTATGTTTTTTGGCCTTTTTTGGGAAAAATTTCGACTTTTTCCTACCCCCCCCCCCAACTGGTCGGAGGTCTTACAGGTATGTTCCGGGGCCTAGCGCCGGAAAATTTTTTGGTTATAATGACATTCTGGGATGCTGAGGAATCAATTTCCAGAACATTTATTTCAAGAATTATATTCCAATTTTGTGTTCAAAAGTCGTAATTTCTAGAATTTTACTTGAGAAATTTTAAAATCTGTAATTGATTTGTAAACTCTCTTGGTCGAAAATATATGAGTAAGAAGAGTATCAATTTCCGAAGGATATTTCCATGAAGCTTTTGAATTGATTTTACGTTAGCAAAGAAATAATCGCATCAAAAAGCATAGAGACTTGATCATGGGCGTACGGACACTGGGTGCAGTGGGTGCAATTGCACCCAGTAATCAAATATTGAAATTTTTTTAGATTCCTTTCAATTCAGATATTTCTGTCACTAAGTACTAACTAGTGCTCGATTAAAAATGTCAAAGCCATCCGCGGGCAATACTTCTATTACGAAATTCTTCAAGCCAAGGCAACAGAATTCAGCTGCTTCACAGTCCAATAATAAAGGAACTGCAACATCAACAACAGAAAGCACTTAAGAACCCACTGAAGACTTGCTATCTGCTTATGACGAAATTAAAAATACAAAGAAGAGTTTAGAATTACGTATTGAATCAGATGTTGATTTTGAAAAGTTATATGGACAATGCAGAAGTAATGCTGACTTTGCCTTATCAATTAGCTTTTAGAGTAACTAAATATATTGATTAAATTTCAGAGCCAGATTGATTAGATCCTGGCGTTTTTGAAAATATTGCGTTTTATCATGATTTTTTGGGTGGTGCGACTTTTGAGATGTTCAGTGGTGAACTTAGACGATGGAAAGTTGAATGGTGCAAGTGCAACACCAATTTGAAACAAAGGCCTGAAAGTTTACCTGAAACACTAAAATTATTTGATGGACCTCTAAAAGTATACCACAAATTTTCATTAGCAGTAGTTTTGTATACATTCTGTGACCTGATTTTAATCTTTTTTAATTAATTTTATCGGACTCTTTTTGCCTTACTCAAAATTTTGTCAACTTATCCAGTCACTACTTCGACACCAGAAAGAACGTTTAGTATGCTGCAGAGCACCCCATGTGTGGGGTATGGGGGGGGGGGGTATTACCCCCGTCTTAGATTCGGAAATTCATTTACAACCCCAAAAAAACAGCTCACTATAGCAAAAAATTTTGGTAGACCACATCCTCTCCCCAGTAGATTATAGTAATTCGAGAAAAATTGTACAATGTGTGATTCTGAGGAATTACTCACCGCTCTTTTTGACACATTTACTGAGCAAATCATAATGGGAAAGTATGCAACTTCTGTGCCATATAGCAATTTTCAGGAAAGGATATTAGCACATTAATATATACTACTTGTAGGCAATCATTATATATATAATTGAGAGATGAAATAATGACTTATGTATATGTGATTTATCAAAAAATCGCCTCTTGGGAAGAAAAACATTATGTTCTTAAAATTCTTCCTCTTCATGCTCTCCTTTCCTTTTCCCCACTTCTGCGTTGGGTCTTCTGTGCGCATATGGTTACCCAAGCTGTGGCATACTTCCTGCTATGAGTTGAGACATGTGAGGTCTGTTGACGTGGATCAGAAGTGGTACTTGGTTTCAAACTCGTAGTTCATAGTCTAATGGGATTAATAATACTAAAGCCACATTCAGCATCAGGACTTTCAATTGGAAGCACTGTTCCAAGCCTTAGCAGGGATGGAATAAGCCCATACTGCTGGTTCAAATAATGTTTCCAAAAGTATGTTGTGTCCGATTCTTGAAATGTGCAGGAATCAGTTGGCTTGACAATCTTCAAAGTGTGAATATTCTGTACATATAATTAGTGCATTGAAGTTGCACGATTGGGAGCCAGAAAAGGGAGATGAAATAGTAAATGTTTTTTGACCGTAAAAAACGTAAACTAGGTGCATTATTGATTTTTGTAAGTTGTATGTGGTTAGAGCACTTCAACTCCCCCCTCCTGTGCAAAAAAGCTGGGAGCAAAAAAAAGGTCACGGCATATTTCAAGTACTACCCTTAAAATTTACGATTTTACCCCTGCCTAAATTTTCGACCTTGGGGACCTCTGGTATGCTGGCTAGGATATTCTGTGAAAAAAGAAAGTCAATGACAACAAAGCGTGTTTCAGATCTTGCTGTTATTTCATACTACTCTAAAGAATCTGGAAATGTTGACATTTCTGATGTCCTCGAAATTTTTGCAGATGTGTCGCGTCGTATTAAGTTGAAATTAAACGTATTAAGTTACTTAACGTTTATGTGTGACAACAAAAGCATCATTTATAGCTGATTTTATAACAGTAATTTTTTAAATTTTGAATTGCACCCCATATGATAAAATCCTGCATACGCCTATGGACTTGATCTTTCTCAAAAGGAAAAAATGCGAAGCTTCCTTAAATATCATGATAAATTCTTGAAGATTACCAATTAAAACATGAGATAATACGTTTAAGATGATGACAACTATTATAAATTAAGTGATAAATAAAGGTAGACATGATAAAAGCCGCGCCTGAGCTACTTAATAAATAATGATGATTATTAAAGTTATAAGCCGGCGCCAAGCGCCCAGGGTTGGCAAAAACCAAACTTTTGAAATTTCGACTTTTTGGTTTTTTGGTTTTTTAGTGGTTTTTTATGGTTTTTTAATGGTTTTTTTGGTTTTTCTATGGTTTTTTAATGGTTTTTTTCTGGTTTAATTCTTTAGAATGTTTGGTACATCAAAATAACTATGTAAAAAACTGCTGGAAGCTCCCTGTATCATCTAAGACTAGTTAGGGAGCCATAAAATGGCAGCTAGAAGTATTAATCTTATCAGAAGTGTCATTATTTTATGCTTATAAGAAATCCCTATTTAGCAATAGAAATACAGTAATAGTGGGCACATAAGAAAGGAACCATTAGTGAAGAACATAAGAAAAGTAAAAATGGAACAGAGCATGCGATATGTAAAGGGCAAATTCAAAGAAAAGAAGAAAAATTACAAATAAAGAGAAATATACAATACACAATGTAAGTAATCAAAACTCGAAAGAAATCAACTACAGAATTGTATCAATGCATCACATATATACATATGCACAGAAAAGTTGAAATGACACTATACCGTTTTCGATAAGAGGGTTTCAAATTGATAGATTATTACATATGTTATAATATTACAAACTGCAGTTGAAGGTCACACATAGACATTTCAGATGTTTCTAAATTTTTGCTTTTCAAACCTGTCTGCGAGCTATAACTACAGCAAATAGGTCTTATTATATATGCTATTCTCGCTTGCATGATAGATATACATATTTTTGCACGATTTTTTTCTACTTATGGGCGACGTCAAGTCACATAAAAATGAGCCACTCAAAAGCTTTTCTCTTTGCTAACCTACAGTATGCTTAACTGATCTGTATAAAATTTCATTTTTGTTGTCTCATTTATATTTTGAAATTTCGAGCTAAGAAAATTAAAAAGCTTACCATAACAATAAAATCAGTTATTAAACTCAATCATGTTTTATAACATTTTGATGATGATATGGATCAATGAATGTCACCCCGTATGGTCGGAGTACACTCCACAAAAGATTTAGTGTCTACTTTTTTGTGAGCAAATTATATCAAAGTTGACTCATGTACTAAATGTGTGGTTGCAAGATGGATACAAAGGATATCGATTGATTTATATTACATCTTTTGAGTACGAAATGTATCATAAAAATACGACTTTTTTCTACTTTGTAGTGAAGTCAATTCAACTCAATTAATAGTTTTCTTGATTTAGATAGACATCAATACATGCCTAGAAGATCGACTAATGTGAAAAAACACTTTCCCAATGATTTTGGAAAAAAAACCAAAAAAACGAAAAAACCAAAGATTTTCCAATTTTTTGGTTTTTTTAAAAAACCAAAAAAACCAAAAACCAAAAAACCAAAGCCTTGCCAACCCTGCAAGCGCCGGAAAATTTTGAGATTTGGACTTCCTAAAATGCACCAAAATGCATCTTTTCAATACGAAAACCCCAAATTTTTCTTCCACAATTGTGGAAAGACCTCAAAAATTTCTTCCACATTCCAGATTTTTTTCCACATTATGGTGCAAATGTAGAAAAAAAACAGTGCCGCGCGCGACGATTCTGACACAAACACAGTAAACTTACTGGAGTCTAGCTGATTCAATAAACTGTAACAACATAACAACTTTGCTCAGTTTTCCACAAATGATTCTCAGCACTTATGCACTTTATGGCCCATCGAATTTTTTCTAAAGTTTTTACGCATGGGCTGAATGGTTTACACACATTAGGCTTAGGCTTAGGCTTATGTACCATCTGAAAAATAAGTATTAATTAATATTTTCGTAAATTACCGCCAAAGTATGTGCCAAACAAAGTTTAAAGTTTGACAGCAAAGTCAACTGACAGCTTATTGTAATAGAAGCTGCGAAAATAAAAAAAGTAGGTTCAATTTGATCGCATCCTCTGGAAATTGTATACTGTAGGAAAACGCTCAATCCCTCTAGCTAAAGGAGAAAGCCAGAATCATTGAAAAAAATCATGCTTATCAACTCTTGATTTGAAAAGAACTGCGTCGATAGCTCATCGTACGTGTAGAAATTTTGACCACTTCAACCAGGTTATTGGCGAAACTTCCAGCTGTTTTGCTTGGCCGCTCACTGACTAAACAGTGCTTTCATCGATTACAGTAAAAAGTTATAGTCTATTCATGTTCGGAGGATCCTCGGAAAAAAATAATCTGTAGAAATGGGTTAGCAGACAATAAACCTGCATCTTAAGTCGAATCCTTTTTCTCAATTTGTTCCTCCAACTGTTATAGTCGACTCGAGAAAGAGAACGTCTGTTCATATAATTTGTTTATTATTTGCATGAGCATCTTCCTCCACGCCGATGCTCATTTAAAAAAATAGACTATAATGTTTCGTACTGAACTGAAGTCAGTATCACTTAAAAATGAAGTGATACTGAACATTATTCCGGCGCGATGCGCAAAAAAAGTTTCGTTTTGTGACCGATTTTTACCCTGAAAAAGTCATTTTCGATCAAGAATAGGGTTTTTTCATCGATTTCCGGCTGGCTAGGCTGAGCGAAGTAGCTGTCGGCAACTTAAAATATTGCTTCTAAATTATAAGAGTGGAAAGCAAGTACTATTTTAGTTTTGTAGAATTTTCTGCTAAACCGTTCGTCACGTGAGCTAAACCGTTCGTCACGTGAGCTTATTCAATCAACCTTTAACAATTTTTTGAATGAAAACCCCTACTGTGAAAGCAGTGTGTGTGTTCATTTTTAACGACACAGTTAATTTTTGTTCTTTTTTCAGTTCGGAAGCATTTATAAAAAACAAACTATAGCACAACAACGGTTTACAAATATGCATGGTATTAAGAGCCCAGAGAAGCTAGCTGCACATATTGATGAATTATGTCTAAGACAAAACTATAGAAATACCGACGGAATAAAATGGGAATCTTGAATCGAATTTCTGGAATGTGGCGAAATGATTGATGTTTTGATGATTGGACGTCTCTCGTTCCCTAAATTCCCTAAATCCCTAAATTTTCTTGATTCCCTTAATTCCCTTAATTTCTTCAATTCCGTAAATCCCCTTACTTTCCTTCTGACAGGAATCTACCTTGTCTCAGTACCTTAAATTCCTTAAAATACTTTATTCCTAGCGCTGCAATTCTTTGTGGTAGGAATTCAGAGTTTGGCCGCCATTTCAATATAAATAAGCCATAATAATAGACATCTGCTGAACGACTTCGAAAAAAATCACATGAAATCAATTCTTTGTGCGAAATGACCCTTTGAAGAGTTCCAGAGGAAAAAATCTTTTCTGAAGGATTTGATACGCTAGTTGGAGGCAGCAAAACTTTGGATTAGTTCACTCCAAAAATTTTTAATCAAGTTGATTAATTTCCCACTTTAATTTTTTGTTAGTTTCTCTTTTCGAAATAAAAATGATTGATTTTTCAATCAAGATGTACTGGACTTTTTTCTAGAGTGTTTCAACTTGATTGCTTGTGCGTGAAGCTTTTTTGTTCTGAACAGTCGGTTTTTCTTGAAATTTACAAGAGCTGGTTGTTAAAGTCGCTTACGCTATGGTTCCATTATTTACTTAAAATTAACGTTACAAATTTTCAGTCCAGTCATGCTTGTTTCAGAACTCAAAAAAACAGGAAATAGAGCAACTCTTCCAGTTTGGAAAAATTTCAAAAAACTATAGATGTCTTCCTGAATGGGTTTCAAGTTGATTATTGCACAACTCCAGCTTATGCTTTTTTAACCTTAAAAAATAGTGAGATTTGAGCTGATCGCGGCGAATATGTGCACGCACTGGAGCTGCTCCGAAACGACGGTCTTGCTCCAACGGCCCCCGCCAAAACGTCCTCGCGCTGCTCAAACGCTCAACCAAAACATACCATCCCGTATCACACATAGTCTGCTACAACGGAGATCCGATCCAATGTTGCAACGGGGATCCGAGTAGTCTGTCTTTTATAACATGCTTGTAAACTGAAAAATGACACAAAATAAGTACCGCTCTCGATGTCGTTTACACAAAGCTTTTACTGTAAAATTTTTTACGCAAAAAAAGATGAGAGTTAGTTTATTAGGCTCACAAATTTTCAGTCCTGTGCGGTGTATGGTCTAGCAGGAAATAGCAAAAATATGAAAAAATTACTTGCTTTCCACTTCTTATTGACATACATTTTAACAAAAACAGACTATACTTAATTTTTGTTAAAATGCTTTGAAGCACTTACGGAGTAAGTATTTCTTATTTTTATAAGATGTTGCACTTGTGAGGCTGCAAACTCGTGAGATAGCTCGACTAAAGTTCAAAATTTTTCGAACGAAACAATTCTACAGAAAGGCATTGTTTCAACATAGGTTGCAGATCCGCTACCTACTTTTCATCCGCTACCTAGTGCACATCCGCTACTAGACAGCAAAAAAGGTGAAAAAGGTTTTGCTATTATTTTCATAAGGATTTCCGAAGACAAAAGAATAAAAGAAAATGGAATACGGAGGGGTTCTGCGTGGTGAAAAATATTTTGTTTGCTACTTTTATGGAACCGCAAGAATGGATAAAAACGTAATACTGCAGAGAGTCTATCGAAAGGTAAGTCACTAATAAGTCAAGATAAGTAATAAAATCATCAAAATGACCCCGCAACCACATTCTAATGAGTGAAAAATTTCTAAAGTGACTAAACAAGCATCTCGAGTGACAGAACAATCAGTCTAGACGGACGTTTGTCTTTCTTTACCTGTACCAATCCTGGTGATGCAAATATCGTTTTCGTTTTTTTTTTAATTTTTTCAAAAACTTTTCGATTATTTTCAAATATTTGATCACTTTGAGTTCAAAATTAAAAACAAACTATTATTGAATATACCTCCCAAGCAGACCAAGGACCGATTATTTTCAGCAAACGTGGATCCATGACAATTATCTCATTTCTATCTAAAATTATTTGGATAACCCTGGGTCAAGAACAACAAATCACTGCATCTCACTGGGGTTCGTGACATGCGTTTGGCAGAACACAATTTCTTGCATTTACTCCAGAAAATACTTTGCGAATTAAAAATTTTGTTGCGCATCGGTTGCAACCGCTTATTTTCCAATTTTTAGAGAATAAAATTTTTCATTTTCACGATACATGCGTCATCTAATTGACAAAAAATTAAATGAGCCTAATAATTTGTAGATACATACTGTATATTATTCTATAATAGAATCCTGCCTAGGTCATTGGATGCAAAAAGTAAATGTAAGATGTTACTTATACGTCAAGGTAGCGGATCTGACTACGGTAGCGGATGTGCACTAGGTAGCGGTTGTGCACTAGGGAGTGGATGTGCAGTAGGTAGCGGATCTCGCACCGACCCGTTTCAACGATTTTAGAGATATGTACATATTATCATTATTTATTTTAGATGCATTCAAATCCTAATCATTTTAAGGTGTCGTACTACAACGAAATTGTGTGTTAGTAGATTGTGGGTCGCAATATCACATAAATGAATCTATTATACTCGTACCATTCCTCTGAAAATCTACGTCGAAAACGCAAAGCCTCCTAAACAAACTTCTTCGTCGCTCCCGGAATCACAGATTTCACAATCGAAAAACCTACTGAACCGTGGATCGTGAGATCTAGCGTGTGTCGAATCGAAGAATGTTCGCAAAAAGATATCAAACTGCTGAGCTTATACGCTCCTACACGTGCTTTTCATATCGATGCTGAAATCGGAAAAACCAAAACGAAAGCGTTAATCGATACCCGTGCTCAGTGTTCAGTCATTTCCTCATGTCTAGCTCAACGCTCTTTGGGGATTGACTATGATACTTTGGAAACATCCGCGCAGATAAAAGTAGCCGACGGTGCTATCGTCGATGCCAGAGGTCCGATAATCTTCAAAATCAGTTCATCTTTCGGAACGCATCTAGTACGATGCTGGATTCTGCCTACTACAGGAGAGCAATGCCTCCTAGGAACCGATTTCCTAGTGCATCCGAGCGTTCGAGCCGTAATAAACTTTCGCGAAAATTTCATCAGAATCGGAGATGTTCAGCAAGAATTAAACCTAGTTTTGAAACCGATCGAAAAAGCGCCCTATGACGAAGTATTTTCAAATACTTCTACGGGACAAAGTCAAACGCAAATCGTGAAAATCGACAGATCGCTACCGATTTTGAATATCTCGTCATGCTATGTAGAACCGAATTGTCAAACCTGGGTAAACGGGAAAGTCTTCCCTTTCACAAACGAAAGTTTCAAAAGCGTCATAGTTCAACCCGTGAACTTCGGAAAAGAAAACTGCGAATATCCGATCGAACTTGCGATAATCAACATAACTGAGGGCAAATGTCCACTATTATTCGTCAATAATAGTGCGAACAGCATCCATCTAGAACCTAACCAGCTCATCGCTGAGGTTAAATTCAAACTTGAAGAATCGAACATGACCGTCGCGTCGCTAAGCGATCATGAAGAAGACTATGAACCAGCAACGTTGGTTAAAGACCAGTCAACTATGTCGGAAGAAGAAAAACTTCAACTCGCTCTCGAAAAAATGACCGAAAAGTCGAATATCGACGTTGAAGATAGAAAAATCGCTATCGAAGTCTTCAAGCAATATCGCGATGTTTTCAGTCTCCCTGGAGATCAACCTACTCTCACTCACGAGTTAACGGTCTCTATAGACACCGGTGATGCAAAACCAGTCGCGAAACACTACTATCGTGCGCCGATTGAGCAAAGACCAATGGTTCGTCAGAAAATCCAAGAAATGCTAGAAAAAGGCCTCATTGAACCTTCCCGATCACCGTGGGCAGCGCCTATGTTTCTGGTAACCAAAAAAGATGGAAGTTGGCGACCCGTAGTCGACTATAGAGGTATAAATGAAGTTACTCCTAGCGAAAAGTTTCCAATCCTGAGAATCGATGACTATCTAGATGCTCTAGGCAATGCACGATTTTTCTCAACTCTAGACTTGAAAGCAGGGTACTGGCAAATCCCTTTAGACATCGCTTCACGCGATAAAACTACTTTCGTCAGTCAAGAAGGCTTGTTTCGTTTCAAAGTTCTACCTTTTGGTTTGAAAAACGCTCCCGCTGAATTTCAAAGACTAATGGAACGGATCCTGCATCCATATATCTGGAAAATCTGTTTGGTCTATATCAACGATATCATAGTCTTTTCGCAAACGTATAACGATCATCTAGCACATATTCAACTGATCTTTGATGCTCTCCGTGACGCGAATCTAACGCTAAGACCAGATAAATGCGATTTTGTACCGAAACAAGTAAAGTTTCTTGGTCATCTGCTAAGCGAAAATGGAATTTCACCTGATCCCGAACAGGTCTCCGCGATCGTAAACTATGAAATGCCAAAAACGGTCAAAGATCTTCAAAGTTTTTTGGGCCTTGTCCAATGATGTAGACGATTCATACCGAATCTTGCCACTCTTTCGCGACCTCTCTATCAACTTCTACGAAAAAACGCGAAATATGAGATAAGCGAAGAACATCATACAGCGTTTAACGAGATTAAAACATCTCTAACCTCAACTCCTTTCTTGCGATATCCTGTCTATAACGACGAAAAATCGAAATTCATCATCCAAACTGATGCTAGCACAACTGCTATTGGTGCGATTTTGTATCAAGAAAACGAAACTGATCAATGGGTCATCGCGTATAATAGTAGAGTTCTGTCTGACGTAGAAACCTGCTACAGTACTACTGAGCGCGAATGTCTAGCAATTGTAGAAGCATTTCGGTGGTACAGACACTATGTCTATGGTCAAAAAGTAACGGTCAGAACTGATCATAAGCCTTTACAATGGATCAAAGAAGAAAAACATCGAAACTCGCGACTTCAGAACTTCGCAATAAAGCTGCAAGATTACGACTATCGTGTTGAATATGTGAAAGGCAAAGAAAATGCTTGTGCTGATTTTCTATCACGAAATGAACCTCGCGCTAAAGTGACGTCAAAGACTAGTGAAGAAGTAACAAATGAAATATTCAGACCGACATTTCGCGAAACAAAAAAGACTGTTGCAGCGGCAATAACAAGGTCAATGACGAAAAAAGAAGAAAGAAATAAAGTGCCGAAGTTCGAAGAAGATTTCCAACAGCCTGAGAAACGGCTAGTAACTATAGAATCACCGGAAGAAATCAAAGAAGCTCAAAGAAAAGACCCGTACATCGCGAAGTTGATAAAAGTCCTAGAACAAAAGCAAATCTCTACGATTTCATCTGCCTTCCATACCGAAAACGAAATAGTGTACCGAACATCGAAACAAGCTAACACAGCTTCCGCGATAGTAGTTCCAACTACTCTGATTGAAAGTGTTTTGTATCAATTCCATGGAGCAAAGATTTTGAGCCATCAAGGTCACAGACGCACTACAGCAATGATTCGTCAGCATTTCTGGTGGCCGAAAATGGAAGAATCGATAATAAAGTGGATCAAAACATGTAAAACATGTCAACAAACGACTTCTCAGTTGCCGAAACCTCCTCCTTTGATGCCGATCCAACCAAAATATCCATTTGAAATCGTCGCGACCGACATAGTAAACATATCCCCTCTGGGTGAGAAAAGATCATACGTCATCGTATTTCAAGACTACTTCACTAAATGGGTAAGCGCTCATTTGATTCCGGATCAAAAAGCAGCCACTATAGTCGAAAGTTTCGTAAACAATGTAGTTTTGGTTCATGGCAGCCCGAAACATCTTTTATCAGATCAGGGTTCAGGATTCACTTCAAACTTGATGAAAGACATCGCGAAACTCCTAAAAGTTCAGAAAATCAATACCACTGCGTATCACCCTCAATGTAACGGAATGGTCGAAAGATTCAATCAAACGTTGATTTCGCAACTCAAAAAATTCACCGCTGAAGATCCCGATAATTGGGAACGGTATCTACCTTTCGCGACATTCGCCTATAACACTGTTCCTCACACAGCTACTCACTTTTCTCCGTTTCGACTTCTGCGAGGGTATGAACCCAGAATCGCTATAGATTTCGACTGCGCTAAAAGTCTAACGTTACCGCTAAACTACGATGCGTATCAGTATATCTTCAGGCAAGCGCAACTAACGCTATATAACAAAGTTTTCGAAAACTTAAAAAACGCGTCCGAATCACATAAACGATACTTCGATAAAAAAGCGAAAGAGCAGAAATACGATCTAAACGATCTCATACTGTTGCTTAACAACAAAAAAGCAACTAAAATCGACAAAGACTATATCAACCCTTCGTAGTGGTCGAAAACTCCGAAATTTCGAAAAACGTCATAACGATCGATAGTCTAGATTGTCCCGGACAATCTCAGAAAGTCTCACTTTCTCGCGTAAAGCCGTATTTGCCTCGAACGGCATTCGAAATTTTTAACGCGCAAGTCAGTGGTCCTCCACAACTGACTAGTCACGCGCTACTGCATTGAGACCGAATTTTGTATTGTTCGTAAAATATTTATTTTCTACTTCGAAATCGATTCGTTTTTTATATTCCGTTTTCCCTTTCGTCTTCACCATTTTGATCGTTTTGAACTAACCTATAACAGTCTTCCACAGACTAAAGGTAGCGTATGGCCGATTTGCGAGCTGCGATAAAAACTCCGTTTCGAAACATGCTTTCGCGTAATCTACTGGGTGGCAAAGAAACCACGACATCGTAAACATTTCAAATTTTTCTACGTCTCATCCGTATCACCGAGATTTCTTCTACAGTTTGGTATTGATCCGCTCAATACCTTTCGAATTTCGAGTTTCAAAGACTTCGCCAGAAGCTTTATATACGTTTCTCTACGAAACTTAAAGCTTGCATCCGCTGCAAACTTTCCGATCTGACGCCTCCGTGGCTAAAGATTCCATTCTAAAACACTGACGCCTCCGCGGCTAAAGACTCCGGTCATCAGAATAAAGACTCCGGTCATTCCGTTCGAAATTTACCCTTGGCGATATGTTCCGTAGAAATATTTCTTTCCGTATACGAAAAGCGCCGCCGATGTTTCACATAGGACGCCTACCCCAGGCTTTGTGAAACATTGTGATTGCCATTCTGAAAGCTCGAAGGCTCGAAAAGGTCCGTGTACCTTTGGTCTTGGAAAAACGTGCATCTCGCACTACCACTCTCCAACTTTCCAAAAATTATATATATCTTTCACTCAAATTCTAATATATTTTGGTCAAAATTCAACTAATATTATGTTGCGAATCGCCCTGTTGTTGAAAAATTGTTAGAATTGTTTGCTTTTTTCGTATTGCTCAAATGTTTTGTAAATTTTGTTGTGAGTATCTGATTGCCGCCAAAGTCAAATGAAAAGGTCCACCGAGAAAGAAAAATCGTCTCTGTCTGAAAGGAAGAAAAGAAACGATGCTAAAACGGGTTAAACTACCCTACTACACTGACTGTTTACACGTCTGAAAGCTCTACCGAAAATTGTATGCTGCTTGATCAATTGTAGACTCTACGATTGATGGAAAAAAGCGATGTTAAAAACGACTCATTCCCGAAGAGAGAAAATTCGAATCGCTTGAGGCGATTTGCGTCGAAGGGGGAGGAGTGTTGTGGAGCGCCGATTGACTACAGTGTAAACTCGTCGGTTTTACAAAGTGATTCACAAGAACGCATCGTTTCGGAGCTCAGAGTTGCTCAAAGTTGTTCGATGGTTCACAACATCGAACATTACACTCGCAGAAGGTTTGTGATAAAATTCAGTTCTCGTTTTTGTGGTGGTCTTGAGCGGTCGTATCTCTTGCTGTTCATCGCGACTCATTTTGAATATTGTGAAGGGGCGATTCGCAGTAGTAAGTTTTTGTTTAGTAAAATATATAATCCTCTCATCGCTCAATACTAAAGTAGTAGTAAGACTAGTCCAGTATCGGTCGTAAGTGTATAGCGAGTTTCGGCATCCGAAAACCTTTGGCGACCTGAGCGAAGATCCCTGGATAATTGACACAGCGCTCTCTACGAGCCCGTCAATCTCCTGCGTTCGACTATCGTTGCGTTAATTCCGTAAAACACTCCGAGTGTTTTGTCTACAGCGTTCCGCACGCTCTTCTACGTTCCGTACGTCTCTTCTAAAACGCGCGATAAATCGTCGAGCTACACAGCTTTGCGTCGTCATCTACTATCATCTAATTTCTCACGCACGACACTAACACCATGCGACAAAATCTAATGACCGGCTCTAGGCTCATGAGTTACTCTTGTCTGACGATGGCTGATGTGATCCCCTTCTTGAGGTGGATGTTTGTGCAACTGGGTCCTGATATTTTGTGAAATACGCAGTTCAGAATTTCGGGAGGTACTTTTTTGATATTAGCTGATTCTGTCCAATGGGCTATATAGTTCATTTACGCTGAAATGATAGACTCCGCGGTAGCCAAAAAAAGTAGGCTCAATTCAGCATACATTTTACCGTAATAAAATATTTTATACTGTAGAAAAACGCTGAATTTCGTTTTGATAATGGAGTCATAAAAACGACATCATGCATATCCACATCCGACTTGGATAGAACTGTGTCGACACTTGAGTGCCTCTATTCGTGAAATTTGATTATTTATCCGGCTTATTGAAGGAAATTTTCAGTTGTTCTGTATGCCGCTCATGGATGAAAAAATTTTACTTCGTTGATTACAGTAAAAAGCCTACTAGTTTTCCGTAAAGAACCTACTTTGATAGGGGCGCTGCATCGACCATTTCAGAATGAAAGGAGCATATTTACATGTTTACAACTCTCGTGGCTCCTTGCATCAGATATCGAAAAAAATGATTTATGCAAATTTTTGTGTAAAGAAGACCTAGGGATTAAACGCTAGTAGTGTAACTTGGAAACGTTTCTTCAATATAAGGATCATGTAAGACCCTGCATACGACTTTCATCAGAGTGACTTCACAAGTAAGGAAATTTTTTGACGCAGGACCATACATGGATTCGGATTAGTACCGCTATCATCCTCCACGAGAACGCGTGCAGACTAGGACGTCACCAATATAAATTCATGAGCCATCAGTTTGTTAGCAGAAGAATGTTAACGTTAGAGGCAGACACGAAAGCCATTGACCTTTTCATGGACATTTATTGCTGGACACTTTTTGTTGGACAGCAGTCTTGTATTTCGAGACAGGTGAAGGCACTCTTATTATTTCGCATTTTCAGTCTCCAAAATGTGTGCATATTTGCTCAGATTATCGTTCATTTTTTTCCTAGGTTGCCAGATGGCCCTCATTTATTGACAGTAGGACTTACAGTATGCACACATTCTATCAAAGTAGTCGCATTTATATTTTATTCGGTGGTACCACTATGAAGACCACCTGTCATTTTTCTATCATCAGTCTCGCGGAATCATGGCTCTTCGTTATGGATATTTTATGGAACACAGGAAAGGATTAAGGACGGTCAGGAGGAGAAAGTGACTTTTTCAATGCTCGTATTTGCATCCATGCGCCGTTTTCTTGGAAATCCATTCATCCGTTTATATTTCTTAAAATTTGGAGAATTTACTGGTTGTTTTGAGAGAGACAGCTCTGTGATATTCGGATAATTCCTTTATTTAACACCTCAGAAACAAATTTCATTAAATTAGATTCTTTGTAACGATCTGCGGATTTCATAGATAGCTTAGGTTTTATTGCGTCTATTTGTTATACTCAAGCGCGTACATGTACATCATAGAAAGTTGAGGAGTCAGACTCAAATTCTTTTTCAAAAAGTGCTCAGAAAGCAGTCAAAATCAATCAGAATACCCTAAACCTACCTTCGTTTTTAGATCTTATTCAGCGTGTCCTTCCGGTTCCAACAAAAAATTAACCTTTTTACCTGCTTGCCTGATAATTTTCAACATTTTACGTGAAATTTACAGTCTTTATATATGATCAACTCTCCAAACAGCTTTGAACTGTTTTAAAATCATGTTTATTTTATGCTCATGAGTGCTTTATCTTTTGCTCTGTTGCTTCATTTTTTATGATTAAGAGGCGTAACGGTGGAAACAGTGGCCCTGACGTCAAATAAACTAGTTATGTACATATATGTAGCAATTGACCTACAGGAAGCATAGCATTATTCTTATCTCATGATATGCCATGTATCTTGGCGATATCAGAAAATGATTTATGTCATTTTTTGGTTTCACAACATGACCTTTGAGTGAGTCATCATAAATTTGGACTCATAGTCGATAAAAATATTCGCATTCATTTTGCATGTAGAGAGTAAAATTAGGAAAATTCGCGAAGAACCTCAATAGAATTACGTTATTGTGACACACGTTCATAACTATTCCCCTGAATGTATCAAGATGTTTTGGGAATGTGATCATAGAGTGTAATTTCATGTCTCCCTTTGAGTGCTTTTTTGTCATCTATAGGCTATCGTTATTGACTTCACTAAGCTGCCTCACATATGGCATATTGCCAGTCATATTTGGCTTACTAACATTTTTTATAGCTTGCAAAATGGTGCTATTTTTTACAAAAACTAACGTGAATTATCAAAGCAAGAGAAAATCGGAAACAAAGTCGATTTTTAAAGTCAAGGATGACCAGCAGCTTCGAAATCAGCAAGAATATGATTGGAACGATTATGCTTCCTCAATGGCCAGATTTCCATTTAAAAAAAATTTTTCTTTACGAGGTCGATCCTCCGACGAGGAGAAAAAGATGAAAAAATTACCAACAGCGCCGGAAGAAGAAGGATTCAACACTAAACAAGAGCAGGCATCTTTTAGGTAAGAGTTAGCATCACTTTTTGGGATATGCCTGGAAGAAAAGAAATGCACTCAAAAACATAAATATTATGAAAAAATTTCCAAACAGAACAGCATAAATTTTACGCAAAGTATGTTCTTTGTCCAGCCTTGTGATGAATTTATGCTTGGAAATTTTGATACTATGTGCCACGAGAGCTGCTTTCTTTTACGAAGATTTGGCTTCGAACACGCAGTTCCATGTATGGTTAAATTGGTTAAAATAGGCCGGTAATTTATACGATCTACTAACTATATGTTGAAATTATCCTTGGTTTCTTACAGTCCTAAGTCGAGCTTTTATAGAACGCGCGTTAAGGCTTTGTAATTGATCATCTCAGAATCGAGAAGTTTTTGCACCTGAACCAGTTCTTCTTTTAATATTGTAGAACACTGTCATGCAAGAATCGGGTCCAGGAGCTTTCTAGAAACATTTCTTCAAAAGATGTGTCAGTATTTGTTTTCAAAGCATACTAAATCCTACGCAATATGTTTTTCTCCGTAGAGTTTCGGGAACTTCTCTTCTTGTTTCATCACGCTTCATTTTTCTACCGTAAGAAACTTCTTCAAGCGACGATCAAATTTTTACAAATTGACCGTTAATTTGTTGCCTAGTTACCGATATTTCAGTTTTACTTTTGAACCTTCACTCTCAATCCGTCTACGATTTTCTCATGGTGACATTAAAAGTTCTCATTCTTTTCTGGCTCCACGAAGATCATGCACTCTCATTTTCCCTTGTAGTAGTGAATAATGGCATTGTGCGTAAGTGACTTTAATCAATCATTTTCGGTTCTCCCTTTTGATTCATACGATCTTTAGACCTTTGTTCAATACGGCAGCGAATAATTAGACTAAATCCTTAATTAGCCGTAAACACACAAGAAAAATACGCCGACCGAAATAGAATTTTGTGATCTTTCCTCACTTTATACAAATTTTTCTTTGTTGTCCCATCTTGTTTCCGTGCTCAGCTCCAATAATAGGCGTCTTTATTCAACTTATCATTTCGTTAATGCACGCTCCAAAATGTAGCAATTTTCATCCAAACATCAGTCCGGGAGGCTTTTACGCAAATTATTCTGTGCATGGTTACTTTGGAAATTTGTGTATGTGATTGTGTTTGACCAGCAGATGGTGTCACCAACCACCGAGATTGATGACCATACCTTATGTAGAATTGATGGGGTTTCTGAAAAGATTAATTCAAGAAATGGTGTTTACCATTTGAGAGGATGAAATTTCAGATGTCA
Organism: Romanomermis culicivorax; assembly: GCA_963922205.1. NCBI lineage: Eukaryota > Metazoa > Nematoda > Enoplea > Mermithida > Mermithidae > Romanomermis > Romanomermis culicivorax. The sequence goes on along the minus strand of CAWUHX010000029.1, from coordinate 362,841 downwards.
TTTTTGTGGCTGAATAAAATCCCAACGATTTCCGAAAGGTCTTTAAAAATAAGGGAAAACTGTAAAAATTGGATGCTAGGAATACTGAAATAAAATATATGCAGTATCTTGCTACTCCAAAATAAAATTAAGTTGCAGCTTTTTTTCCTACTTTGGTTGATGAAGCTGTTCTATCTTAAACTTCAAGTCCAATGATGTATCTTATGTTCCACCCCACGGAATTAAAACTTGTAACTTAAAACAAGAGTAGGTAGAATATTTTTCTGGAAATTTCACTGCAAAAAAATGTTATTATTGTATTCAATGTAAAAATTGTAATTTTCCATAATTCTATCTGTTTCCGGTCTTCATCTTACATGCACAGCATAGAAATTCTACTGGGGGTCAGCTAGGACGGGGGGGGGGTGGAATACAATTTTTTTTTCATTCTTGATAATGAAAAGAAAGGTCTTAGAAAGGTTTTATAACGTCCAAACAGCATATTCTCACAACTATATTAGTCAGGTATATTGAATAATTTGCCTAGACAACACTTTTTACAAATGTTACTCTTTTGGAATCAAGTATGCTTTGTTTAGAAAAATTGTTAAACTAAAGGATCATTTCCATTTTTATGACGACTTTCTCTTCTCTCTTGATCATTTTCCTTCGTCAACTTCTCAATCATTGCTAGGGGAGTCAAATCTGCTGGGGGTCAATAAAAATCTGCTGGGGGTCAAAACCCCCCCAAACCCCCCCCCACGTGCATGTATGGTCTTCATAAACTGATAAAAGCCGTAGGCATACTTAGCCGCAACGGGCGAAAAGGTGTGCGGCCCGCAAGTCACCAACAACCAGAAAAAAATTTTGCGGGTGGCAACCCGCAACCGCATTGCGGTTTAGTGCGGTTTATGGACCGGCAAAGAGTTCTCGAGTGAAGTACTTTTTGCGGTTCTGGTAGCCGCACTTGATACAGTATATGCCGTTTTGCGCTGAATAACACTGAATACCTGATCTTTATCAACTAGAAAACTCAATTTTTTCCAGAATTTGCTCTGTCCACCGACTCCTACTTGTCCTGAAAGACCCATGGAAAAATGTTGATCTTGAATTGTTTTTCGACGAATATGATGAAACGCAGGATTTTCCACCTTTATTTTGCCAAAATCTGATTGTGAAAAAAAAATTGAATTTGTTGCGTCGTAAACATAGCTTTTTGTATTTGGAAAATAAACATATTGAGCCTAGAAAATGGACGAAATTCTTTCTGTTTGAAGAATTCATATTTTTCAATGTTGAAAAAACTTCATGGAAAAAGTGCTCCCTCATGAGCACGCACGATTAAAAAATTAAAATTCATTTAACAAATTAAAAAATCGAATAATTATAGATTTTCAATATGTACAGTGAATGTTTCATTCTCCGTATTTTAACTTAAATGAACAACCTTGCATCTCATTAGTAATTTCCGGTTCGAAATTGCGGTTAACTATGCTTACAATTGCGGTTTTCCGGTTCCGCATTTTTGCGGAACCGCATAAAAGTATGCCATTGTGAAAGCCGCAACCGACCCGCGATTGCGGGCCGCAAAATTTGCGGCCGCAAAAAAACCGGTCAAGTATGCCTACGGCTATAGAAGGTCCAAAGTTATAGTTACAACTTTTTCTCTATTTTCAGCATCTCTCTTTTGGCGTACTTCTAAAATGTTGGAACAATTCAGAAAAGATGAGTTACCAAATTGTTAAATAGGTCAATAATTTATAATGGAATGATTTGACTATTAGCTGACTATGATTCGAATTTCATGCTATCCTCGATAATACAAAGTCGAAAATTATCAGGTCTGTTAACTTTGCCCATAAGATAGTGTTGATAAGAGGAATAACCGGCCCTATAAGATGAGTGCAAGCTTTATCTTTACCTGACATAAGTTTTATTATTTTGAAAGCATCATCAAAGAATTTTGACGAATTTAGTTAACAACTTTCCATGAATTGTATAAAAACTGGCAGAAACCAAAGTTTTACTACGAAAAAAGTATGAAAATGTTGCACATTGGTCTGAACTTTTTTGAACATGATTCTTCAGCAAACAAAAAGAATCAGCATAAATTGTTTATAGTCTGTTTTTTATTAAATGCTTGTTAAGTTGAAATTGACAAAAATTAGACTGTCTTTGAAATCGCTTACATAAACTTTTGACTGTAAAATTTTTTATTCAAACAATTGTCACAGGTTAGTCGAGTAAGTTTTCAGCCCCGTGTAATTTACAGTTTAGCTGAAAATCTTGGAAACGTTTCAAGAAAGAGAGATTATAGAAATGTAGACATGCCCTCAAACCATCATTTCAATTCAGAAATGTTTCGATCGAATTTTTGATTTTAAATTTCTGAAGCTATTTGAAATTAACCGGTTACCAATAATAAATTTAACTTTTCTTGCATAACCTCTTAAGCCCTGAAACCATGAAAATAATTATTTGTCGGATGCATCTTGAAGCAGAATCTGACCTTCAAGATTCATTTTAAGTAACCCATTGAGCGGCACGTGGCGCCATAATGTCAGTGGAGCATGAAATTAAGCTTTGCTCTGTACATACTAGGGATTTTTCTTCGTCAACTCATTAACTATGCATAAAATTTTAGCCACCACTGTTCCATTAATCTGTCTACCTACCTGATTCGGGTGTGTGAAAGTGAATGTAACAAAAGCTGGCTGGCGGTCGAATGAGCCCAAACGTCCATTTCTGTTCTGTAGATCTTTCACTGTCTTTCCTTTTTCCATTCCTGGAAGCATTATCTACGTGTGTCTTACTGTCTCGAAAAGCAGCCGGATTTAGAATCGATTCTATCTATCTCATCTACATGTATATAGGGCTATATGTATGTGTCTCTAATTATTAAAGCATTTTTATTTTGACGTGTAAAAGCAAGACCAATAGGTATCTATGTTTCACTTGTGAATTTCTTTTCCTCTGGGGCTTTTTCTTTTGTCCTGTTTTTGTCTCTTTTTTTCCATGGCTTCTCGTGTCAGTTTTGCCGTTCTTTTTCAATTTTATCAAGTTCAGAGAAGGGGAAAGTATCATAGGCGACGATTTCATTTGTATTATAGCTCCTGCTTTTCTGTCAGAGGAACTGAAAGGTCGCACTCCAAAACGACCATCAAGAGTGGGATCAGTTACCATTGAGTAGATGTGACGTCAGTAAGAAGAGCCTTATTCTTGAAAAATATCATATTGGATTTTTGTCGTCCCCTATACTGAAATCTAAGCCCCAAGTAGCAGTACTCGCTTGAGGTAAGACGGAATTCTCTTCTGATTCATCTTTTGGATGAGCCCTATTCAGTGGTTATGCGGATAGTTTTTGACCCCCTAGAATTACGTATGTTATTTGACATGATTTGGAGACATGATGTTCACAATTTTATTTTTCATAAGCATCTTGCAGGCCATCAAGATCAGTGTCTGAATTGACCTCTCCGCTGAAAAGCCTTTTTCAAAAATCAGAAAAATGTTATTGATCAGTCTAGTTCGCTTTCAGATCCAAATTATTCAAGAACTGACTTGGCATCTTCCTGCAGCCGCTTTCTACCGGGTGAAACTTGGTAGTCAATGCCCATGAGAATCGACTCACCTATACAGTGACGCGGTCAATGCTAGCATAGAGAAACATATGTTGTTAAGTTTACTACCTTGGACGAACAAAGGAATGTACACCATCCTGTGCAAAATTTGCTTCCGCTGCAAACGTGAAGAGATCCGGAAATTCGCATAAATGACCATTTCTGATTGCGTGCCTTTTTTCGGCTATAACTTGATGAGAATTTATCGACCTTTTCTGTCAAGAGAGCAGACAAGTTGCACGTTCCCTCACAGAGAATTTTACTATGCATCGCATATTGCACGTGCAACAGCTCTCAAAACGAGAAAATTATAATGTTTCATGGAGAAATTTGTCTTTTTCCACAATTACCACATTTTATTAATTTTCCATCATAAACATTAAGCCTGCCTTAGACACGACTGATATGTATATCAAATATTTCAAACACGTCGTGGTGGTAAAACTGTAAAAAAATCCAAAAAAATTGACCATCTTTCTGTAACTCAGCCCGAGGGTAAAGATTGAGAACCACAAAAAATATTTTTCTTTATGAATAGCACGAAAATGAATGCCAATAAACTAGGGTAATAGTACTGCGATTGCATGATAATTGTTGTTTTGGGGAACAATTTTTAGTTGTTTCTAGTTTCAAAAGAACACGTTATGGTTCAATTTCCGACTGATGTTTTTTTGGCCCTTATTGCTGTCGAATTTTCTGATTTTTCATAATACCAGTTGTATTCGACGTATTAGCTCTGTGAAGCGTATAGACCATCGATTCAGCGTTATACTTTTCGGAAAAATTTTAAAATTTTGTTCATACCCAATTTTAAACAGAATCAAAGTTGTATGGACACCTGGGCACCAGGAAATCAATCATACAGCAGGACATTTACATAGGAATACTATTTTTTATGTCCATTCTCACTGTTTTTCTCATTTCCAGTCAGTCATTCGCAGATTATATCGTCTTGAGCATTGTTTTGCATATCAACAATTCCACATTTTTTATGTTAATTTTACCAAGTTGATCGATTACGTAAAATGCTTAAATGAATGCTTTTTGTTGATTTTTTTCTTGTTGCAAATGAGGGAGTGCTTCAGATATCGAGGAATCATCATCAATATCAGCGCCAGAACGTTTATGAATGCCGTTGCAGCCATTTTCTACAATAAGAGTTAATTACCGTGCTATGAGCTAATTACTTTTTAATTTTTTTCAACGATCTCCAGGGGGTAACTATCTGTGACATCGTTTAATTAAAGATTCTTCTTCAAGAAGCATAAAGATCACCGTTTCCATATACAGTCATTCCAATTTTTATGACTACGCCCTTACCGTGGTTTATATGTGTGCATATGTGCATGATCTGACACACAGTTTACCGTACACGATCAATTCTGCAACTCTTACCTTTTTTAGATTTAAGCCAGAAGGTCTTCTCGTCCTCTCTTCCTCCACCTAAAAAGTTGAGCTTGTAGAAAACTTACGTGGGCTGCGCAGAAGGGGAAGTTAAGGAAAAATTGATGGATTTTTCATATTTGCTTTAGAAAGTGCATATAATTGCGCGAAGTGTTTCTTCGTTCATTACTTGTATTCATGATCAGCTTTTCTTCGGCACAAGACTAGTATCTTCCCGCAAAAATTTTTCTCATCAAAGCATGGGGCGGACAGGCGACATGTCTCAATGAAAAGTTTCACTTGGTGGTATTGTGCATAGTCGTAAAAAGTTTACGTTTCCATTCCATCTCTCGCCATCGTGCCTCCGGAGACGCATGTGTGTATAGTGAATAAGAGGATGTTTATAGATGTGTCCATCTCGTCAAATTTATCTTTAATTATCTCGTGTTACCGACCAGCCAACCCTAAAAATATGCAGAGTAGCAGTGTGGGATTTTTCCTCCCGAAAATATGACAGTAGTAGTTTCTATTACGAATTTTCAACTATATCTGATATTATCTTACTGGCTAACCTAACGCTAGTCGAAAAGCTGAAACATTCTACTTTTCATTAGTAGTAAGTCTGAAAGATTGAGTGACAAATTTCGGAATTAATGGGAATCATAGTAAGATACGGTGTCACGCATATGACTATTTTCTCCAAACTGGGTCGCATGAAATTTTTTTGTGAAAAATTACGCTGTTCAATAATTTAATTTGTACTTTTCTGTTTATAGTGTCAGTATTGTTTAAATTTTTCATTTGATATTTTTCGGTACGACTTTCTGCTGAACACGACTGGTAATTTGTGAGCTTAGTAGTAAAATAAACCATGAAAATTTTGTGAGCAAAACGGCAAAAGCTCACGTCAGTGTAATCGCTCTGGAAGACATCGCTGATTTTTGCCATTTCGCTTTTTTGGCTTCAAATATTTCATACAGGAGTGTCAAAACAGGCCATAGTTCTACAAGGAAAACTGCATAAAATGAGAAAATGAAATTTCAAAACAATGTCTTCTTTTGAAATTTTGCACCTGATTCAATACAATTTTTGGGTTTTAGTTTAAGCTAAGTTTGAAAAAAAGTTTCGGTTCAGTTTAATAGAGATTTGATTCGAATCTTCAAAGGCTTCATATTTTGTTAAGAATTTCGAGCTTTAGCTAGATCTCTCCATAATATCCGTAACGGAAACCGTGGAAAATTTTCCGTTTTCCCTTCCAAATTTTCATGAGTCTAAATTGCGTACTGATGCCAAGTTGCAAAATTTTGGGACCGTTTTTTGCGTGTTCGTCTTGCTTGACGTTTTTCCATGCTTGTTGTCTTGTGTTCCATGCTTCTGTCTATCTACTATGCCACTTTACTTCTATTTTTAGTTTATCGAATCGGAACGAAGATAACTCAAATAGAAAAATCCTAGAAGACGGACATACCTGGAAAACTAAAAGCAATAGCCAATGTTACCCATCATCGCCATCATCGACAAAAATTTTGAACGAAAAACTGGAACCAAAAACGTTGTCTTCATTCCAGGAAAATAGTAACGGTGTCAAAATGCCGAAAGAAACGCTAATTTTGACCGTAAATTCGCCCAAAAAACCGCGTCGTAATCTAGCCACTATTAATTTGCATAATTTTAACGCAAATACGAGCAGCAGCAGCGAAGCTTCTTCGTCGACAACGTTTTTCTCGACGGCGTCGTCGTCTGACGATTCTTCTTCGGCGTCCGTTCCGTCGTACGAATTTTCGTCCGACTTTCAACAAAAGCAGATCGAAATTTTAGAAAATCGTTACGGCGGTCGAATCAGGGCCAATAGAGCTGCTTCGGTAATTCAAAGGGCTTACAGACGTTACGATTTGCAGAAAAAATTCAAAACATTAGTGTCCAATAAAAAGCGGCGAAATTTCCGTGAAATTTATGCAAATGAGGAGGCGGAGGCGGGCGAGAATAGCGATTACGGTAAAATCGGCGAAAAATTGAAGTTGAGGCCTTATCCGAATTTGATCGACAAGAATTATACGGTCGTGAAAGTGGAGATAAACAAGAAAATTACAGAATTGGAAACGGAACATAGATTTTCCGGCAGCGAAAATATTCCTGAACGATGTCGCGAATATTGTTCCTCCAACGAAATTTTAGACCAAAATTGTAATAGAACTTATTTCCAATACAAAATTTTGTCCAATCAAGAAGAAATTCTAAAATCTTTGGAATCACCTACTTCTAAAACGACCATGATTAAACAAAATTTCCCGTTATGTAGAAATTTTTCATCGCCAATCGTGGACCAAAAAATAAAATTATTGAACAAATACGACCCATCTTTCAAACTTAATTACGCCCTTAATTGCCCGGTAATTAGAATCAAGCAACAACCGTCCTCTAGTACGGGGCAGGAACTTGCAGCATCGTCAGGTACACGTACGAAGCCGATTTCTGTAGCTGGAAATTTGGCTTGCGCAACACCGTCGCCGGATGACAGCGGTGTGACATCGTTAGCCAGTTCGAAATCTAGCGAAAAGTAAGTGCAGAAAATCGTTCGAAAGTTTAGAAGTTTCCGAAGTTGTTGTGCGTGCAACAATTCAACGTGTCATGAATTTCTATTCTGGTTGAAGTGTGTTATCGGAGCTACAGTAACTTTTGATTATTTGAAAAACTCCTCATTAAACAATTAGTCGCTGTAGTTACAGTAAACTTTCTTAGATAACAATCTTGCTGATCTATTTTCATTTGTCCTAGAGTGAGTTGTTCATCACCAACCGACCCGGTATGGATACCTCGAGAAACGGATGAGCCGGGTCGCTGTCTTCAGACATCCTGTTGCCACGACCCGAATCCCACGTCCTCGAATAACGCTATTGAAGTGAATTTTCGAGAAACACCTACCAGCAGTAGTAACAAAAAACACGTCAATTTCGGCAGTGAAGGAAAAATGAACAGTTTGGTTTGTGCTGGCGGAGACGATTTTTCGATCAAAAAACAACAATGTTGGCCAAGACGAAGTTTGATCAGGATGTCGGTCCGATCGACTGATGTCGAACGTAAACGACAGTATCGAATTGCGTTGAATTTTTTCAATAAGTGAGGAAATAGTTTGATTAAAACTTAGCAATACAAACATGATCAGAAGCAGAAATTCTTCATGTATATAATGACCTGTCTTGCGCTGTCCTTAAAGCTGATGTTATTTTCAAGTTTTCACTTGAACACATATGATTTGTTTTAATGTACGTTTCAAAGCTTTTAGAGATAATGAGGATGTTTCGCTGTAATCTGGACTCATAATCGAATGAAGACGTAAATGGTTGAAATCATGTTTCGATTTGTCACGTGACTTAGAAGTCATAGAAATCAGTGTCAAAAGTGGTTTGCGACCTTTACTTATTCAGCCATGCAAAAATGGCTACAAAAATGTAGTTTTGAATGTTTGTGCAAAATATGGGATTTCTGTGAAATTACGTGAGTTCTACGATATTTTAGAAAACCGGAACGTGGCATTCACCTGCTCATCAAATGGAATTTCGTTGAATCTTCGCCTTTAAATGTCGCCAAATTCCTGATGACCCGTAAAGGTCTCAGCAAACAAATGATCGGCGAATATTTGGGAAACTTACAAAACCATTTCTCCGCTTCAGTTTTGGAGTAATTTTTTTTGTAAATATTCTAATTTTGACTTTTTAAAATATTTATTTATAGTCACTTGGCGAATGAAATCGATCTTCGTGATATGGACATTGACACCGCTTTGAGGCATTTTCAATCAATTTTTCGACTCCCTGGCGAGGCTCAAAAAATCGAAAGAATAATGGAGGTGGGTTTTCTATTTTAATTATTTTAATATTTTAATTTTTATCCTACGAACAAGTATTCTTATTTAGGTTTTCGCTCGAAGATACTGGTCTTGTAATCAAGACCACGTAAAAAAGTTATTCAGGCATATGGATACTGTATTTATTCTATCATTCGCCATAATTATGCTCAATACTGATTTGCATTCGCCAAATATCAAGCCCGAAAAGAGGATGAGAGTGGAAGATTTTATTCGAAATTTGAGAGGTATTCAAACTTGGTCTTTCGAATGCTGTCGTTTTGAAATCAGTAATTTTTTAGAAATTTTTACGCTGTTGTAGTCACTTACTTCTGCTGGTTCTAAATATACAGCACCGCTAATAATCTAAAACTGTTTGAACTTGTTTTTGAAGAACATTCGCAAAATTTAGCTGAATCCGTCCCTTCAGCTCGAAACTGTGTTTTATTTTGTTGAATTCTCCATAATTTTTAGGTGTTGACGGCAACAATGATATCGATCCTAAATACCTCACTGATCTTTATAACCGTATAAAAAGTCAAGAACTGAAGTCCGGTGCTGATCATGTTAGTCAAGTTTTGAAAGTCGAACGAAGCATAGAAGGCAAAAAATTGGTAATTACGATATTTGTGTAGTTGGTTACGATTCATGTTACAGTTAACATTTTAGAATCTCCTATGAATCTGTATAAGAGAAATTTGATTACTGGCGTAATATAGTCTTTCTATGTATGACTCTGTATTTACACCTTTTGAGGCATTCGAAAGTTTGCTGTAAAAGAGACTGAACACTAAATAACTTCTATTAGCAAATTCACCGTTGCAAATTTGACCAGTTTTCAGTCTATTTTTTTAATTTTTTTACATTTGTTGATTTGATTTTCAATATTCTGAAAAATAGCCTGAAACTACTCTTTCTATCAATTTTTCACCGAATTGTTATAGTCTATTTGGTTCGAGATGCTTCTATCTACTAAATAATATAACTGTAATGGAATGCAAGTACTACTTCGTTGTTTTACGATTTGGCTGAATTATACGTCGTACAAGACTGGGAGTTTCCGAGCCTACTCAACCAAGCATTAATAATTTTTTGAATAAAAAATTTTTTGATAAAACCTCTGTGTAAACGAATTTGAAGTCAGTGTTATTTTTTCACTATTCAGTTTATTGTGGGAATGAAATTGTGGAAATTTAACACACAAATTCTGAATTTCTGTGAGTCATCATCGGTGTACGTGTGTCAAAATATGAAATTCTGTAAAGTGTCACACAAACGTTTCGTTTTTCAGACTTTGGCCTTAAATTACCGCCGCTTGGTATGCTATTGTCGCTTGTACGAAGTCGTCGACCCCAATAAAAAACAGTCGCTCAATGCCCACCAGAGAGAAATTTTTCTTTTCAACGATATGCTCATGGTAATGATTTGATAAAATGTTTCGCTGTTTCATCTTTGTTTGCGTTCAGGTCACCAAACTTTGCAATCGAAAGAAAAACAGCACAACATACACATTCCGCGAAAGCCATTGCCTCGTCGGCGTTCAGGTCGAACTTTTTTGCAATATATGTAAGTGCTTGCGTTTTTTTTGTTTTTATAATTTTGTATTTTGCTATTTTTAGATTATGGTCACGGTTTGAGAATCGTCTTTACCTTGGATAACAAAGTTTTGTTCTTCAACGCCAGGAACGAAGAAGACCGTAGTCGATTTTTCGAAGATTTGAAAGAGTCAATTTTCGAAGTAAGTTTGTGAAACATCAAGTTTATAGCATCAACATCGCTTTTTAGAATGTATTTCAAAAAAATAGTGACTCAGACTACGTTCCTCGACCGTGCTCCGTATTTTCAGTAATGTTTCCAAATGTTAAAGATTGTTTTTATCAAGTTCCACTTATTTCAAGGTTTCCTATTTGAAGCTGCGACGTTAACACTTCAATATTTTTTGCACACTATTTCGTCTTCAATTTTAATATCACAATTTTCTTGTGAATATCAGAGCGATGAAATGGAAGCTTTGAGAATCGAAATTGAACTAGAAAAACAACAACAGCAATGTTTGAACAGCAGCTGCTGCAACAACAGTACCCAAAAATCTGCCGCCTTTCGATCGCATTCTTTGGGTCGACCGTCAGTCGATCTACAGCAACGGGATTCGGGAGTAGGGGACATGGAAAATGTGCCATTGTTGCCGCCACCATCTGCTTCATCGTCTTCGATCCGTTGTTCGTCTCAGAATAAAACAAATCAGCAAGATAGGCAAAGGCGGGTTAGCGATGGATCACTGGACAGCGGCATGGTGAGTTGCCATACAAATGAACCGTTGACAAATGTTGTGATCCATTCCTTCTGTGTGTTGTGAGTATTTAGTCCTGAAATTTGATGGCTTTGACAAACATAACTGTGGATACACTAAAGGCCCTGCTATACCTCGACGGCCGGCGCCGGCCACCGCCGACCGTCGCTGTTAGAAGTATAGCAGCTCGTAACCGGCGACGGCCGGCGCCGGTTTCGAGCTATTATACTTCGTCCTTTCGATGACGGCCGGCGCCGGTTGTCAATTTCGGTTCAATCGAAAATTATGAACCGGCGCTAGCCGTCACTTATGTTATAACATATGAATTATGATGCAAAAAATGAATCTTGGTGTTTTATCATTTTGCCGTAGGTTTGCAGTAGGTATCTCACCTCTCCTCGTCCACATCTGGCTTAGTGCATTGTCTGAATGGTTGGGAGAGATTTTACAAATGTTCCATCAGATAATAGTTTAAATCTAATCCTATGTAAATCTCAGCTGAAGAGGTGAAATAACTTAAGTTCCGAATCTGAATCCATATTTATCTGAATAATAATAATAATAGTCACTGTCACAAAAATCGAAGAAAATAAACAAACAGATTATTCAGTTTGAAACTATTACTCAGACGGCACCGGATGAAGCCGGCGCCGGTTTAAAAATATTTCATCAGGCGCCGGCCGGCGAAGTATAGCAGTGACTAGCGGCGATAAAATCGTCTCAAAAAAGCGAAAATATAAGGTTCCGGGCATAACTACGGCTGATTATGAATTCGTTTCCTAATTTTCGCCCGAAATTCCAATTGGAAAATCTATCATAATTGAATATTGATCATGGTCGTCTAAAGTCGTGTTATTTTCTCTCTGAAACTTCCTATAACTCATGATTTTTGAAATTACATATTAATTTTCTATGATTATGCGTGTGAAATTCTAGCATGCATTGCTATCCAATTCCAGGTTCTCGAAATAAATGATCATGAATTATAAGAAGCAGGTCACCTTAGATTTTAGTCGTAACTGATTGTATTCTGTTTGGCGACCGTATGGATTATATTTTTTAGTCTTCGACTGCTAGTTTGGCCAGCAAAGAATTTCAACAACACGCGGCGACGAGCAGCAAGAACACATCTTGATGATTGTGCTCAATTTCTTTAATGAATCATTGGTGATCTCAGAAATTCTTTCATTTAACGGAAGAGAAATTCGTGGAAAAGGAGACTTCTTTCGCAATTTCCGTGCACTTTGCGCATATTTATATTTATAATGGTCACGTATGCATTTTCGTCTGTATTTCTTATATTTTCATATTCCACCAAAAATCACTGAACAGTAAATTACTTATGTCTTTAGCCTTTAAGGAAGTATCTATAACGGAGTTTCGGAATTCATTTTGTATGAAGTGCTTTTGCTTAGTTCTGGAAGGATGATAGCTTCCAACACACTATATCCGCTCTGCCCGATGTTGTTTGGAGGGCCACACTGATGATTCATCCCAAAAAGCGTAGCTGCTGCATCAGCTGAATTCTCAAGTTTATTCATTTTGGAATGATCGATGCTGCTATAGTATGAAAGTCAGTTCAACACGGAATGTACTATAGTCTGTTCATTTTAAATGATCGATGCAGCGAGGTCGGGGCCAAACTGTTATCCAAAGTTATGGAAGACTTGTTGACCCTGTTCAATAAATTTTTCCTTCATGATACAGACTCGTTGATGATCATTCTTATCGAAAATTCAACGTTATCGAAATTTTTGTGATGCTTACGTTTATGATACGGCCCAACTCTGTTAGCCTACTGCTTAGTTTTGCATTTATGGATATCTGTGGCGTATGAGGCGTTTGTTGCGCTTGATGCGTTTGTGGCGCATGAAGCGTTTGTGGTGCATGAGGCATTTGCAGTGCATCTGGCGTTTGTGACGCATGAGGCGTATGTGGTGCATGAGGCGTTTGTGACGCATGAGGCGTATGTGGTGCATGAGGCGTTTGTAACGCATGAGGCATTTATGGCGTTTGCAGCGCATGAAGCGTTTGAGGATGCATGTGGCGTTTATGGCGCATGAAGCGTTTGGGGCGCATGTGGCGTTTGAGGTACATGCAATATTCATGGCACATATGTAACATTTCAATACAAAGCAGCAATAATACAAAATATGAGCATAACGTTTTGTTAAATAAAAAATAAATTGAGAAAATTAAAAAAATTTGGAAAACAAAAGAACAGAAAATCTGAACTAAAATTAAAACAAAAGAATTAAATAAAAAACGTCATTGAACATCATGCGACATATCTATAGTCAATTTTTCTTGAAATGCTTCCAAATAATGATAGTGGAAAGCTGATAAACAAAATATCATGTAGGGCTGGAAATTTGTGAGCGTACTGACCTAACCTTCAGCGATTTTTCCAGTGAAAGATTTTACAGTAAGAACTTTATGTAAACAATTTCGACGACAATACTGATTTGTGTCACTTTTGTATCTGGAAGCATTTCATAAAAAACAGACTATATATTATGTATTTTGTGGCCGTATTGTAACAAGGAAGCACAGTAGAACAGAGATAAAAGAATGAAAGATAAAAGAGGAAACAAAAACAGAAAAAAGAAATAAAATGGGAAAGATACAAGTTAAAGAAAAGATACAACTGAAAATAAGAGGAAACAAGGAACAACAAAAGATGATCAGAGAATAGTACCACGAAAAACGTTGAAGAAAAAATGGAAAAGAAAAGGAAACAAAAACAGTCCAACGGGAACGGAAAAGAAATGTTATACAAATTAAAATAGAAGCAAACCAGGAACAAAAAATTGATAAAAAACAGTACCAAAAGGAAAGAAGAAGACGAAAAACGGTTGTAAAAAAAATAGAAAAGTGTGTTCCTGTAATACAGTCGCACCTTGACTCTCGCCTAAACTATTTCTCCGGTTACCTGTAATATTGGTATGAACAAAACAGTAAATATTCGGTTGCGTTTCTCAACCTCAACTTGGACAAGAATTAAAAATAAAAAACAGGAAAAAAATGAAACGTAGATGCAAGGAAATAAACAGAAATAAAGTAATGGAACAGAAAGAAAGGACATAGTGTACTAGACGTAAGAATATAGGAAGTAATGGAACAGCGAATAGGGCGAATGGGAAAACTGGGGAACAGGGTGAATTGGGTGGATGGGTGAACAGGGTGAACGGGTGTACGGGATGAACAGGGTGAATGGGTGAACACGGATGAACAGGACTAATGGGTGAATGTTATTAACAGGGCGAATGGGTCAGTAGAGGCCATAAGTGAATGCATGGAATAGGAGAACTACGTAAATGGAGGTGAAATATAGGTACAAAAAACATGTTGTGAGATTGGATAAACAATAATCTAGGAAAGTCTTTCTGAAGAAATTTCTGTTGTTCCCTAAATCTCTCACTGCTTGAGGTCATTTCACAGGTAAAATTCCGATTCGAGCAGTTGCTGCTCATATGTTCAGTAAAAGGTCACTGTGAGAACACCATTCTGTTTTCTTACCCTTTCATAATGACTGACACACAAAAAGAAAAAACTACCATGGTACTGCAAATGTGAAGTCGTCCTCAGATATTGAAAGTCACAGCTGTTTGACTTCAAGCTCTAACATATATTTTTTCCTCGCCTCAACTTTGAGACCAAGAAAGATAGCCGCGGCGCATGGTTTATCAGTGTGTGTATGCCATTAACCCAAAGTATTTGCTTCACATGTTTCATGTTTCGTTGATTCATGAACTTTTCCTGAAAGATGCTATAGAAATCGTATCAAGACAAGAACTCATTTTTACCTGCATTTTCGGCAGTTATTTGTTATTATTTTATTATTTTTTGTTATTTTATTATTTTGTTTGTTATTATTTTGCATTGTTATTTCACTACATGCTGAATTAAAAATCGAGGTAAGGACGGTATAAAACAGAACGTTTTATAACATAAGTACAGTCTACTCATTTCGAAATAAGCCTCAAAGTCACAGATGCACATGGGGTGTAAGGGGGTAAACCCTCCCCATGAAGCCCTGGCCTCTGAAAAGTCGATTCGATTGTGTATCATTTGACTCACAGAATTATAAATAGGTGTATCGTTTCACACACCAATCACCCAATGTGCTACGGTGTCAATTGGCCCACTGTATTGCTTCCCCCACCATGCTAAAAATAGTAATACATATTAATGCAATATTATTATAGCAGTTCGTATTTTGCATTCCAATTGATTGGTGAATGTATTTAATTTTATAAGCCGTAAATTCGGGGTTTTTAAACTTCTGACACAAACCAAGCTGATATGCCAAAAAATTCATTATTAAACATAAATTTTTTTGTTTATGGGCACATAGGTTTTATTTTGCCTATTTCTTAATTTCTTTGTTTGATTCAATTAATTGGTTTATTTTCATTCTTCGTTATTCCCTTCCTTCATTACTCCATTTTTTCCTTGTTTCATTCTTTCTTTGCTTCTTTTTTGTCCGTTTCTTTCTTTCTGTTTTTTATTTGGTTCTGCACTCCCCTGTTTATATCTTTGTTTATTGCACTATTTATATTCATTCTTTCTTTTTCTGTTTTTTCTTTGTTTGACTTTTTCTTTCATTATTTTTTCTATCGTATTTCTTGATTATTTGTTTTTCTTCATTTTTTCTATTTTTCAATTTTTGTTTGATTTTTTGTTGTTGACTTTGGCGGTCTTTTCTGGTTCCTCAACCTTTCCTTCTTTATATCATATTTTTTTCTATTTTCTTTATTTTTGTTTCGTCGTTTATTTCACAATTAATTTATTTGTATCTTAATTGTTCGTTGCTTTTACTATTTGTAGTGCCTCGTATGATTTTTGTTTGACTTATTGCTTCTTTTTTTCTGTTTTGTTGTTTGCTTGTTTACTGTTTACCTGTCTTTTTTCTTGTTTTTTACCTTTTGCTGTGAATTATTGCTTTATTCCTTTATGTTTAACTTTTTGTTGTATTTTATTGTTGGTTTCTTTGTCATGTTCTTACTGTCTTTTTTGTTTATTTCTCCATTTAAGATATAATTGCTTCATATGATTCCATGTTTGACTTCTTTTTTCGTCGTTTCATTTTTATTTCAGAGTGTTTATTTCAAGCATCTGCTCAATTGTTTCTCTATCAGTCATTTTTGATTGATTTCATGAGGTATTTATTTCTTCATTTCCTTGCTTTGTTTATCTTTTTTTTATTCTCTATTTGTTGCCTTATTGCTTTATTCCTTTTTATGTTTAATTCTTTGTTTAATCATTTGCTCTGTTGTTTATTTTTTGCGTCTTTTTTATTTCCATTCCACTATTTGTTGCTTTACATCATTTTTGGTTTGACCCTGTTCTTTCACTGTTTCGTCTTACGTTTCTTTCTGTTTTACTTATCCTCTATTTCATTCTTTATTGAGGAACTTCGTTGTGTTGTTTCTTTTCCTTTGTTTGATTTTCTTTTTTGTTTTTGTTGCTTTACTTTATTTTATTTTCACTTTATGTTTTATTTCGTTTTCCGTTTCAATCTGTTTTTCCTTTATTTTGTGTTTCGTCTCACATTTATATTTAATTTAGGCATGTGTCATATTTTTTTGCTTTATCTCTTCATTTTCTTTCTTTCTTCACCCACCCAATCTGTTTAACCGTTCGCCTATTCACCCTGTTAACCCATTCACTCTGTTCACCCGAGTGGGCGTTCACCCTGTTCACCCATTCAACCAAACAATCTGTTCACCCGTTCACCCTGTTCACCCTGTTCACCCTGTTCACCCGTTCACCCTGTTCACCCGTCATTCACCCTACTCACTCGTCGTTCACCCTGTTCACCCGCTGTATGGCTTGTTCACCCCACTTACCATGATAGGTTGGAACGTTCTACCATTTTCTCAGATGCACTAGTAGGATTTACGGGTTGGCCCAAAACTAAATTGAGTTTTTCTGCTACTTGAAATATCATTCTTTTTTTAGCAAATTTTTTTTGATTGAATATTAATGATGTGCATTCATGTAACTTGGCTTGGCCAGCAGCTATGCACGATTTTTTTGTTTTTAAGCAGTGAGTGAAGCACAACAAGCCCGTGAAAAGCCTGCATGCATATCCAGCTGATAAATTTAAGCTGCATTTTTCTGTATTATTGACATTGTCTCCATTATTTACCGATGTTAATTTTGTCTTTTCTGTATACGTTATGTGTGTTAAATGCATATTCACGGGTAGAAAAACACATTCGCCATGGAGAAATGTTCCAAAGCTACATGCGTCACAAAAATTCAAACGCGGCATGCGCCACGAGCGCCACAATAATCGATATAAAGGTCTGATGGAAGAGCCTTTTCCCTCATGCTTGGGTTGTAGCAGGCTATTCGAGTTGGCCCCATGATACAGACTGACCTCTAGCTGGGCTGCGTTTATTGAAACTCCGACCACTGCAGCGATCATCATAGGTGGCGCGACAGCGTCAACCTATAATATACTTGGCCCCCAAAACCCCTCTAGAGCCAAAACGGTAAGAGCTAGAACCTTCGGGTTTTTTGCATAATATCGGGCGTAAGGGCAAACTATGGGGTGCCTTTTGTCATTTCGCCTCTATCTGCAAGTGGTGCTCGGTGGGGCCCCAAAAACAGGTAAAAAACGCACTTTTTAAGGTCCCCCCCCAGTTCCACCATGCCCAGCAATCGGTGTGCCATATCCAACCTCCATACTTCGGCCTAAGCATTTTGGGGGTGTAATCTCAAATGCGAATTTTTCTTTTTTTGAAATATAGCCTCAATTCAATTCTATGGTTGTCCAAAGTCCCGGAAAACGCCAAATTCCCCAATTTTGTTATATAATACTTATGGGTTCAAAAAAAATTTTTTTGCAGCATAATGCACTACCAATTTTTTTGCAGTTTCAAATATACCTGTAGCCTTATTGGGATTTTTGGGCGGCGAGGGTTTTCGACTATTGGGAATTTGATGGACACGGTCACTTTACACGAAAAATTATCCCGGGTGTAAAGCGTATTTCCGTGATTTTTCAGTGGAGGGAGTTTTCGACCGCGGGGAATTCAATAGACGTCCTCACTTTACACAAAAAATTATCCACAGTGTAAACAAGCGTACTGCCGTAATTTTCTTGTGGAGGGGATTTTCGACCACGAGGAATTCAATGCATGTGATCACTTTACACCGAAAATTATCCCGTGTGTAAACTAACGTATTTTCGTGATTTTTTGCTGGGAGGAGTTTTCGACCACGGGGAATTTGATGAATGCGATCACTTTACACAAAAACTTATCCGGGTTGTAAACAAACGTATTTTCGTGATTTCCCGGTGGGCGGGGTTTTCGATCACGGAGAATTTGATGAATGTGATCATCTTACAAAAAAAACTATTGCGGGTGTAAACAAGAGTATTTTCGTGATTTTTATGGAAGGGGTTTTCGACTACGGGGAATTCAATGGATGTGTCACTTTACACACAAAAATTATTCCGGATTTAACCTAGCCTGTTTTCGTTAGTTTTTTTGTCTGAGGGGTTTTCGACGACTGGAAATTTAATGAAAGTGATCACTTTACACTTCAATTCATACTGAGTGTAAACAAATGTATTTCTGCGATTTTTGAGGGAAGATGTTTGTGACCATGGGAAATTCAATGGACGGAGTCAGTTCACACGAAAAAAGTCATTTGTGTAAACAAAAGTATTTCTGCGATTTTTTGGGTCGAAGGATTCTAAACCATGAGGAATTCAATAGATATGGTCACCTTTCAGTATCTTTACACCGTTTTTTAAGTACTATGCGGTTTACACATCCTAAACTTTTGTCGGAAGTGAGAATTCGTTGCTTGAAGTTTTTTTTATTGTTTTTTTGAAGTGCAGATGACCAACTTTAAGACTTCAATGTGTTCTGTGAAAGTTTTCGTGCATGGTTGAGGCCCACTAAAAAGAGGTGAACTAGTTTATTAGAAAATGCCCCGATGGGGCAGAAAAAAGGGGAATATACTTGCTTCGACAGTTGCCATGGTAGAAAAAGAAGTGGACTAGATTTTTGAGAACTTGGGTCAAAGTTGGAAAAAATTCACTTTCTTTATATTGGATTTTCATTCTTTCTCAAAAAAATTGTCTTTGTCTGTGAAAAAGTATATTCTGCAGCTGAGTGCATCAACACACTTTCCAACCAAGCATGTGCATCTCTGAAATTTTTAGGAGAGTACAGGCGTGGACCTTGGTGTTTTAGCATTTTGTGAGACAAAAAATTCAAAAAAAGTTGACCAAAAAATTTTTTGCATAACAAATTTTCCATCAGTTTCAAAACCGTTGTGGAAATTTGTACCCCCGTGTCTCCTCTCACACATGTTTGCTTCCAATGGTGTTAAACATTGCACTGAATTTGGTGTCAACAAAAGGAATCAAGTGACATTTTCGCATAATTTTCTTGTCTCTAAAGCAGAATGAAAATTTTTGTGATTCCCAAACTCGAACTTAAACCTCAGTTTTAGTTAATCCTGAAGTGAGTTTGATTTGTGCATTGGAAGAAAATAATTTGGACATTGTGAATAGCTTAAACTCAGGATCATCAATTTAATCCCGATGTTGAGATTATCCTCATGTTGGGTTAGTGAAAGGAACCTCAGGTTCCTTTATCGTTCTGAAAATGACTATAATATGCCTCCCTCACTATTTTTCAGCTAGTGTGAAAGGCAGGAGTTTTGAATTGGTCGGAAGTTAGAATGCTATCGGTTTACCATTTCTTTACACTTGAAGTCAGGTGCATATAATTTTCATATAGAAAAATTTTACTGTAGTTGATGCCAGTTGAAGGACAAAATGCACGATGCTGCAGAATATACTTTTTCACAGACATAGACAATTTTTTTGAGAAAGAATGAAAATCCAATGTAAAGAAAGTGAATTTTTTCCAACTTTGACCCAAGTTCTCAAAAATCTAGTCCACTTCTTTTTCTACCATGGCAACTGTCGAAGCAAGTATATTCCCCTTTTTTCTGCCCCATCGGGGCATTTTCTAATAAACTAGTTTCAAAATGAATGGAGTATAGTAAGCCCAACACTGTAATCAATGGAAAAATTTTTCGTCCATGTGCGGCAAACAGAACAAGTGCTGTAAAGAATGACGAAAATTTAACGTACAAGAATGGTAAACAGAACAGCTGAAAATGAAAACATTATTCTATATAGACTTTATATTCAGTCTTACACATTATACAGTCAATTTGAAAAAAGACGATAACGCACTCGGGTGATTTATTATTTGCATAAACATTTTTTTCGTTTTTGAAGCTCATTTGGAAAAAACAGACTACGTATAATTGATTTTAAAGATTCTACATTGCAGTAAGTCGAAGCATTTCTTAATTTTTTTGAAACTAAAAAGAGTTTCACATTGATAACTGCGCATTTTGCAAAGATACACGTTATTTTCCGCCTACAGTATATCCCAATCATGCCAATTTCTACATTATTTTATTCAAAAATTTGTTGTCGATTTTGATGCAGACTGAAATTGAAATAGTTTGATTACACATATCTATTTCAAGTTCGTTTGAGTCTAAAATACATTCCTGAGTGATTTAAGTGACTTTGATTCCATATTTTGGTTGGCGTGTCCCCAATACAGCGAAACACATAACAACGAAACTCAAAATAGCGACACTAAAAACAGCGTTTCTCAAAACGGCGAAGTCTCCAAACAGTTATTCTCATTACAGCGAAGTCTCAATACAGCGTTTCCCAAAACAGCGAAGTCTCAAAAAGCGATTCTCATTGCAGCGACATCTCGATACAGCGATTCTCAAAAGAGCGAATCTCAATACAGCGAATAGTAAAAAGTTTTATGCATTAGAGTAAACGCATACATCATTTTATAATAAATATCCAAATTAAGTACATTAAAATCGTTCTAGCTGGCGAGATAGTTTATTTTTAGTTTCATTGTTTTTTACAATGTAACTAAGTTTTACATGCTTTGTGTTGCAGTTGCGGTAGGTATGCATGAAAGGGTCATTCCAAAATCACAAAAAATATCTGCCAGAAAAACATTTTTGCAAAAAGTTTGAACGAGAACAAAATCAAAAAATTATCATAAGGATTTCCGATTAAAATTGTTTTGTATGGAGCTTAATTGCGAAAAAAATTAAATTAACAAAATTAATAAAATCAAATCAAATGAATAAAATAATGAAGCAGTAAAGGCAGAACAAAAAACAAATAATAAAGAAACGAAAAGTAAAATAATGTTGTAAAAAGTAGGTAAAAAACAAAAGAAAAGTACACGACCTGCAAAAATTAAACAAAAAAACAAAAAGTGGCTCAAAACGAGAAGAATATAAAGGGAAGTAAGTCAATAAGGGAAAAAAGAAACAAAAAACATGCATGTAGATAGATATATTAATAATCAACAAACCAGAATAAACAGCTTTAATGTCGTGAAAACACATGCTATAGAGCCATAATTTCAGAAATCTGGTAATTCGTACCAAAATGTGTGACAACCAACATCCACCAGATTGATATGGAGGACCAAATAGGGCCAAATAAAGGCCAAAATGTCTACCCCGACCAATCTCCATTTTCCCATTCTGAATATAATTTTTTTGAAAATTCATAATTTTGAGAATCTGATCTGAGACTTCGCTATTTTGAGAATCGCTGTATTGAGACTTCACTGTATTGAGAATCACTGTTTTGAAAATTCGCTGTTTTGAGAATCGCTGTATTGAGACTTCGCTGTATTGAGAATCACTGTTTTGAGACCTCGCTGTTTTTAGAATCGCTGTATTGAGTCTCGCTATTTTGAGTTTCGCTGTTGTGAGTTTCGCTGAATAGGGGTGAAAGCTTTTGGTTTGTTTGTCTGTTGAGCCTGCAGGCTTGTACTATACTTCAAAAATTTGTTTACTGTATTCAGTCGATCGATAGCGAATAATTATAACCGCCGTAACACGTAATTCCGCCCCACCGTTTTTTTCCTCAAATGGGGTAGTTTTGAGGAAAAAATTTGGAAATGAGGAAAAAAATTTTGGGTATGGTTCTCATTGTGGAAAAAAATTTGTGGAATTAAAAATCGAAAAGATGCGTTTTGGTGGACTTTAAAAAGTTAAAATTTCAAAATTTTCCGGCGGTTGGCGCCGGTCAAAGGCACTGTTTTTTTCCCCCCGGGGGCCTTTTCCCCAAATGGGGAAAGGGATCAAAATTTTTTTCCCCATTTTTCCGAAGTCGTTTTTTTCGCTTAAAAATGCTCACAGACGCTTTTTAGGTGTTTTTGAGCCTTCCTGCTGGTCAGGGTTGGCAACGTAAGACCTCCGACCAGTTGGGGGGAAGGGGGGGGGGTAGGAAAAAGTCGAAATTTTTCCCAAAAAAGGCCAAAAAACATACACTTTTTTGAAAATTTTTTAAATTTTTTCCAAACTGGGGGGGGGGGGGAGGGAAATGATTTTGGGTACAGGGTTGGCCGAGTTGGGGGGGGGGGGGTCCCCCCAACCCCCCCAACTACAGGTATGGTTGGCAAAAACCAAACTTTTGAAATTTCGACTTTTTGGTTTTTTGGTTTTTAGTGATTTTTTATGGTTTTTTAATGGCTTTTTTTGGTTTTTCTATGGTTTTTTCTGGTTTAATTCTTTAGAATGTTTGGTACATCAAAATAACTATGTAAAAAACTGCTGAAAGCTCCCTGTATTATCTAAGACTAGCAGGGTTGGCAAAAACCAAACTTTTGAAATTTCGACTTTTTGGTTTTTTGGTTTTTTAGTGGTTTTTTATGGTTTTTTAATGGTTTTTTTTGGTTTTTCTATGGTTTTTTAGTGGTTTTTTTCAGGTTTAATTCTTTAGAATGTTTGGTACATCAAAATAACTATGTAAAAAAGTGCTGGAAGCTCCCTGTATCATCTAAGACTAGTCAGGGTTCATACACAACCTGGAAAACCTGGAAAACACAGGGAATTTTTTTTCAGGTCTGGAAAACCTGGAAAACCTGGAAAACATAGGGAATTTTAAGGAAAAATAAATATTTTGTGTTGAAAATTACAGGAAAATCGTCAAATTTTTTCGCCGCGCTGCGGCGAGTTTCCTTATTCGACTATGCACACAGGGTTGGCAAAAACCAAACGTTTGAAATTTCGACATTTTGGTTTTTTGGTTTTTTAGTGGTTTTTTTATGGTTTTTTAATGGTTTTTTTGGTTTTTCTATGGTTTTTAGTGGTTTTTTTCTGGTTTAATTCTTTAAAATGTTTGGTACATCGAAATAACTATGTAAAATACTGCTGGAAGCTCCCTGTATCATCTAAGACTAGTCAGGTAGCCTTAAAATGGCAGCTAGAAGTATTAATCTTACCCGAAGTGTCATTATTTTATGCTATACGAAATCCCTATTATAAGCGGGCACACAAGAAAGAAACGATGAGTGAAGAACATAAGAAAAGTAAAAATGGAACAGAGCATGCGATATCAGGGTTGGCAAAAACCCAGTTTTTGAAATCTTCATTTTTGGGTTTTTGGGTTTTTTGGTGGGTTTTTCTGGGTTTTTGGTGGGTTTTTCTGGGTTTTCGGTGGGTTTTTCTAGGGTTTTTGTTCCAGTTTTGTACTAATGAATGATCATTTTACTTAAAATATATATGAGAATGTTATTTTTAATGTATAAAGTGTATGAAATTGCTGAACAGTGTTCAAGACTGACTATACATTTGGTTGTAACATATTTACACGAGTCACGACTGCACATTGCACAACGATTTTATCGATTTGGCTCATTAAAACAGCGAACCAGAAACAAAAAAAGAAACAAAAAAATGAAAACATAAAAAATTCAATACAGAAAACAACAAAAAACAAAAAAAGAAAAGAAAAACAAAAAACAAACAGAAAAAGATCAAAAAAAAGAAAAAACAACGAACCAGAAACAAAAAAAAGGAAAGAAAAAAAAAACATAAAAATCAATACCATACAGAAAACAAAAAGAACCAAAGGGAAAAAACAAAAAAAAGAAAAACTAACGAACCACAAACAAAAAATAAACAGAAAAAAATTAAAAAAAACAGAAAACAACGAACCAGAAACAAAAAAAGAAAGAAAAAATGAAAACATAAAAAAATACAATACAGAAAACAACAAAAAACAAAAAACAAACAGCAAAAAACGAAAAAATGAAACAAAATAAGAAAAAAATTTAAAAATTTTGAAAACATTTTAAAATTTATAAATTCAAGTGATAAATACCGAAAATAATGCAAAATATTGATTTTTTAAAATTAACTTTGAAACATTGAAGAATAAACAAATTTTTTTATCAAAAAAATTGATGACGTCATTTTTTACCTTATCAAATTATAGGAATCGTGTATTTTCAATCCACGATTAAAATAGGCCGATTCATCGGGCAAAGATTTGACTTCCGTAGCGCAGGAACCGTGTTTTTCCCATTCGTGTTTCCTATGAAAATTTTTTTTTAATTTTGAAAAAATAAAAAGAAATTTAAAAAAAATTTTTTTAATGAAAAAAATAAAACGAAAACAAAAAATTTTAGGAAACATAAAAAAAATTTAAAATATAAAAAAAGTTTAAAATTTAAAAAAAACTAAAAACTAAATTCTTTTTCTGAAAACAATACTATCTGAAAATTTAAAAGAATTAAGAAAAACCCAAAAACCCAAATTTTGTCAAGAAAATGCACCCAGAAAAACCCAAAAACCCAGGTCTTGCCAACCCTGTGTGATATGTAAGGAGCATTCAAGGAAAAGAAGAAAAATTATAAATAAAGGGAAATATACAATACGCAATGAATGTAATCAAAACTCATAAAAAATCAACCACAGAATTGTACCAATGCATCACGTATGCACAGGAAAGCTGAAATGACGCAACTTTTAAGTATACCGTTTTTGATAAGAGGGTTTTAACTTGATAGATTATTACATATGTTATTAATATTACAAACTGCAGTTGAAAGTCACACATAGACATTTCAGATGTTTCCAAATTTTGGCTTTTCAAACCTGTCTGTAACTACAGCAAATCGGTCTTATTATATATACTATCCTCGCTTGCATGATAGATACGTATTTTTGTAAGATGTTTTTCTACCTAGTAGTGACGTCAAGTCACATAAAAATGAGCCACTCAAAAGCTCTTCTCTTTGTTAACCTACAGTATGCTTAACTGATCTGTATACAATTTTATTATTGTTTTCTCATTTATATTTTGAAATTTCGAGCTAAGAAAATTGAAAAGCTTAGCGTAACAATGAATCCAGGATTATTATACTCAATCATATTTTGTAAAATTTTGATGATATGGATCAATGGATGTCACCTCGTATGGTCAGAGTACACTCTACGAAAGATTTAGCGTCCAATTTTTTTGTGAGCAAATTATAGCAAACTAAACTCATGTACTAAATGTGTGCTTGCAAGATGGGTACGAAGGAAAGGATCCTTTGTGTGCGAAATGTATCATAAAAATACGACTTTTTTTATTTTGTAGTGAAGTCAATTCAACTAAATTGATTGTTATTTTAATTTAGATAGACACCAATACATGCCTAGAAGATCAACCAATATGAAAAAACAGTTTCCTAATGATTTTGGAAAAAAACCAAAAAAAACCAAAAAACCAGAGATTTTCCAATTTTTTGGTTTTTTTAAAAAACCAAAAAAACCAAAAACCAAAAAACCAAAGCCTTGCCAACCCTGTATGCACATTGAAAGTGAAATTGCTTAAAATTATCGGGTATTTGAGATCGTTTTTTTAGTTTTTCAACTTCAACTTTTAATTTAGCCTTTGAATTATTATGTCAAAGTCAACGTTTCAATTGGATTGTAAGGGTAATATTCGAGAAAACATTCAAACTCCCCATTTATGCCAGAAAATTGGAGACTAATCAACAAAATGTTTTCAGCTATAGAGCATTCATATTTGCGAGCGAAAAAAATCGAGTCTGGTCAGGGTTTTTTTTAGGTCAATTAGGAGCCATGGCTTCTAAAAATTCTGATTGACTCCTAAAAATTTAGGGGCACAAGCCAACATGGCTTATAAAAATTAGAGCCTGAACGACCCTTTTGATTGGGTGAGCTTAGATGCATTCTTATGCGTTTTTAAGAAAACATATCGAAAATTTTCCGGCGCTTCGCGCCGGATTTCAAATCACTTATGATTCTTGTTATCATTTCTGTTGTGCGGTTGGAAAATGTCGGCCTAGCTTACGCTGTCTTATAGCTTTTAAACATCAGCATGTTATGGATGAATGTTTGACCTTGTATTGTTTTTTCACATATTTGACTAAAACATCGATTTTTCTAGATTATTTCCACAAAATCGTTTTGTGGTTATTTAGAATTTTTGACTTTCGTGAAGATAACTTTTTGCATTTGGAAAATGATTAAGCGTGGGACAATAGCAGAGGTTCTTCTGTCTGAAAAAGTCATTCAATCCATTGCTGCTTGCCTAATTTTTGAATTTCAGTTTGCCTGACTGAAAACATGTTGAATTTACTGAAAAATTAGACTTTTCAGGCAGGAAATAGGTATTAAAAATAGTCATTTTCCAACGATATAGAATATCAAACGTGACCGGACATTACAGCGCGGGAACATTAGAGTGCGCACATTAGAGCGCAGAGACATTAGAGCGCAGGGCGATAGGGCGCAGGACAATAGAGTGCAGGCACATTAGAACGCAAGCGCAGGACAATAGAGCGCAGGGACATTAGAGCACAGGACAATAGAGCGCAGGGACACTAGAGCGCGGGAAGATTAGAGCGCAGGACAATAGAGCACAGAGACATTAGAGCGCAGGACAATAGAGCGCGGACATTAGAGCGTGGACAGTAGAGCGCAGGACAATACACCGCAGGATAATAGAGCGCAGGATAATAGAGCATCCTCGCTCTAACGTCCGCGCTCTATTGTCCTGCGCTCTATTGTCCTGGCGCTCTATTATCCTTGCGCTCTATTGTCCCGGGCTCTATAGTCCTGCGCTTTAATGTCTCTGCGCTCTAATGTCCCTGCGCTCTAATTTCTGCGCTCTATTGTCCCGCGCTCTAATGTCTCGGTACCAATATCAAGATCCGAATTTTTTCCGATGCTCTGCACCGCGTTAATTACCGATATCCGAGTCCGAAGTAAAATGTCTATCACACTTTTTTATGGTTTATACGTTGGTTTATATATATCATAAATAATTATGATTGGTAAATTACTGGCTCTTGGTATACGAAAACGTTAGAAAAATGTTTTAACGCTTCCACCAATCAAATGCTGAAAAGATCACGATTGATCATCGGTAGCTGCATAAGAATGTGCTGAAAAATTAATTTTCCGACGTTTTAGAGGCTTCAGAATCAAAATTTTTCGGCGCTAGGTTACGCACTAATTTGAAATAAATTTTTTGATTTAGTACTCTATTTTTGATGATACTTTAGCTCACACATGTTTCTATTATTCAGTATTTTTCTTCAGGATTTTAATATTTCATCATTATAAAAACCTGGAAAAATTTCATTTGTCAACCTGGAAAACCTGGAAAACACGGAATTTTTTTTCTCCAACTTTGTATGAACCCTGCTAGTTACTAACTGTTAGGGAGCCGTAAAATGGCAGCTAGAAGTATTAATCTTATCAGAAGTGTCATCATTTTATGCTATAGAAAATCCCTATTTAGCAATAGAAATACAGTAATAGTGGGCACATAAAAAAGGAACCATGAGTGAAGAACACAAGAAAAGTGAAAATGGAACAGAGCATGCGATATGTAAGAGGCAAATTCAAGGAAAAGATGAAAAATTACAAATAAGGAGAAATATACAATACACAATGTACGTAATCAAAACTCAAAAGAAATCAACTACAGAATTGTATCAATGCATCACATATATACATATGCACAGAGAAGTTGAAATGACACAATTTTTAGGTATATACCGTTTTCGATAAGAGGGTTTTAAATTGATAAATTATTACATATGTTATTAATATTACAAACTGCAGTTGAAGGTCACACATAGACAGGGTTGGCAAAAACCAAACTTTTGAAATTTTGACTTTTTGGTTTTTTAGTGGTTTTTTATGGTTTTTTTGGTTTTTTAGTGGTTTTTTTCTGGTTTAATTCTTTAGAATGTTTGGTACATCAAAATAACTATGAAAAAACTGCTGGAAGCTCCCTGTATCATCTAAGACTAGTTAGGGAGCCTTAAAATGGCAGCTAGAAGTACAGTACGGGACAAATTTGTTGCAGCACCAGTAATCTTCTGGTGAATGTCTTGGCGATTACTGGGTCTTTACTGGTAGAAATTTCGAGATGAAATAGTGGATTACTGGTGTTTTACTAGTTGATAAGTTTGGCGGCCATGACGCATTACTGGTGGATTACTGGTAACATACATCAATAAAATATGTACACATACTATTTATATGCAAGTAATCAATACAATGTCCGTGATTTTAGCCTTCTATCTGCTTTGCGTTTTTCTCCTTCACAAAAATATGGGCGTCCGCCATCCTCATGAATATAAATGAAGCAAAAAAGAGAAATGGCATTTTATTGTGGGCGTTCTGCCACTTAGCATTATAGCTACTGTACAATTTTAGTGAAATTAAACTGACACTGCATGCATCAATGTAGTGTTTTCATCTATGTCTTGATTTATCCACCACTCATTTATTTGTATTTATCCGTTTTTATTTTGAATTGATAACTTTTCCAAAAGCAACCAAAATGTACATTTTTAATTCTACTATTACCATATTACTTGAACTGATTTATTTACACTTTACATGAAAAATAATAACTAAAATAGTATTGGTGCCTGAAGTTACAGAAAACTTCCATAAACAAAGACTGTATCAGTCTCAGTTGATGAAATGTGCTTCTTGCCAAATCGAGACGCACATCAGAAATTAAATACCCACTATTGTTTATACACATGAACATGATAGAACATCAACCTTTAAGTATATTTATTGCGAAAATTCAGGTTGAAAACTAGAAAGAATTATGATTTTTCTATATTTAAAAATAGATCACATCTCAGTATGCTTCAAACTTTAATGCACACCTATAATCGTCTTTTTGATGAAAGCTAAAAATAGCTTTCGCTATGGTTCTCAAAAGGAAAAGAACTATAAGATATTTTGTCAAAAAAACTCTTCACATGGACTGTCATTTGCCTGAACACAGCCTGCTCAATGTTCATCTTTCCCAAGTAGGAAACCGAAAAAAATTTAAAAAGAAAACAAGTCACACAAAAACTGCACAAATTCCTTTTATCTGAAAATTGATGGTCATAATCTTTCCGCTTTAATGACATAATAATATGCATCTTGAAACGCGTCTAAACTAAAACCTACAAAGCAAGTATCAGTTCATATTTAACTAGAAGTATTCAGTAGCTGAAATGCTCAGTGGCTGAAACGGTCACAATAAAAGCCCATTCCTCCTTTCTGGTCGTTTTTCGTCACACAACTTTTAGGCGAGAAAACAACTAAATGCTTTTCGATTCATTAATATTCATGAGGATGGCAGACGTCCGTATTTTTGTTAAGGAGAAAAACGCAAAGCAGAATGAAGGCCAAAACTACAGACATTGTATTGATTACTTGCTTATAAATAGTATGGGTGTATTTTATGGGTATGGCCCGATACCGCGAAAGGCCCGATACCGCGAACAGGCCCGATACCGCGAAAGGCTCGATCCCGCGAAAGGGCAGGCCCGTTACCGCGAAAGGCTCGATAACGCGAAAATTTTACAGGCATATGCAAAACATTTTTCGTACAAAAAAAAAAGATTTAATTAAGATAAAAAATAAAACAATTAAAAATGATAAATTAAAGATTAAAGAATTAAAGAGCTTATTTATGCACTACTGCAATGAAACTCTTACAGGTGTGGGTGGTCTGGGAGTGCCTATCTCATACATACGGATTTTAAAAAGACGCATATTAAATGAGCTTTCAAAAGCTAAAAATAGGCATACACATCCAAAAAATGTTTTTTTGCTCAAAAATCACGAAAAAGTTGGTAATTTTGAATTTACGGTATAACATACTGAGCCTTTCGCGGCAACGAACCCCCCTACGTATAAACATACGACAACAGTATAACATATACAATTTTCGCGGGAACGAGCCTTTCGCGGGAACGGGCCTTTCGCGGGAACGGGCCTTTCGCGGGAACGACCCCCAATCGTATTTTATTGAAGTATGTTACCAGTAATCCACCAGTAATGCGTCATGGCCGCCAAACTCATCAACTAGTAAAGCACCAGTAATCCGCTATTTCATCTCGAAATTTCTACCAGTAAAGACCCAGTATATCGCCAAGACATTCACCAAAAGATTACTGGTGCTGCAACGAATTTGTCCCGTACTGTATTAATCTTATCGGAAGTGTCATTATTTTATGCTATAGGAAATCCCTATTATAGCAATAGAAATACAGTAATAGTGGGCACATAAGAGAGGAACCATGAGTGAAGAACATAAGAAAAGTAAAAATGGAACAGGGCATGCGATATGTAAGGGGTAAATTCAAGAAAAAGAAGAAAAATTACAAATAAAGAGAAATATACAATACACAATGTACATGATCAAAACTCAAAAGAAATCAACTACAGAATTGTATCAATGCATCACATATATACATATGCACAGAAAAGTTGAAATGACACAATTTTTAAGTATACCGTTTTCGATAAGATGGTTTTAAATTGATAGATTATTACATATGTTATTAATATTACAAACTGCAGTTGACGGTCACACATAGACATTTCAGATGTTTCCAAATTTTTGCTTTTCAAACCTGTCTGCGAGCTTTAACTACAGCAAATGGGTCTTATTATATATATACAATTCTCGCTTGCATGATAGATACATATTTTTGTACGATTTTTTCTACTTAGTAGCGACGTCAAGTCCCATAAAAATGAACCACTCAAAAGCTCCTCTCTTTGTTAACCTACAGTATGCTTAACTGATCTGCATAAAATTTTATTATTGCTGTCTCATTTATATTCTGAAATTTCGAGCTAAGAAAGTTAAAAAGCTTACCGTTACAATAAATTCAGTATATTAAACTCTGTTTTATAACATTTTGATGATGATATGGATCAATGGATGTCACCCCGTATGGTTGAAGTACACTCCACGAAAGATTTAGCATCTACTTTTTTGTGAGCAAATTATAGCAAAATTGACTCATGTACTAAATGTGTGCTTGCAAGATGGATGCAAAGGATATCGATTAATTTATATTACACCTTTTGAGTACAAAATGTAGCATAAAAATACGACTTTTTTCTACTTTGTAGTGAAGTCAATTCAACTAAATTAATTGTTTTGTTGATTTAGATAGACACCAAAACATGCCTAGAAGATCGACTAATGTGAAAAAACAGTTTCCCAATGATTTTGGAAAAAACCAAAAAAACCAAAAAACCAGAGATTTTCCAATTTTTTGGTTTTTTTAAAAAACCAAAAAAACCAAAAACCAAAAAACCAAAGCCTTGCCAACCCTGCACATAGACATTACAGATGTTTCCAAATTTTTGCTTTTCAAACCTGTCTGCGAGCTATAACTACAGCAAATGGGTCTTTAAATATTCTCGCTTGCATGATAGATACATATTTTTGTATGATTTTTTCTACTTAGTAGCGACGTCAAGTCCCATAAAAATGAACCACTCAAAAGCTCCTCTCTTTGTTAACCTACAGTATGCTTGACTGATCTGTATAAAATTTTATTATTGTTGTCTCATTTATATTCTGAAATTTCGAGCTAAGAAAATTAAAAAGCTTACCGTAACAATAAATTCAGTATATTAAACTCAATCATATTTTATAACATTTTGAAGATGATATGGATCAATGGATGTCACCCCGTATGGTCGGAGTACACTCCACGAAAGATTTAGTGTCTACTTTTTTGTGAGCAAATTATAGCAAAGTTGACTCATATACTAAATGTGTGGTTGCAAGATGGATACAAAGGATATCGATTGATTTTTATTACATCTTTTGAGTACGAAATGTATCATAAAAATACGACTTTTTTCTACTTTGTAATGAAGTCAATTCAACTAAATTAATTGTTTTGTTGATTTAGATACACACCAATACATGCCTAGAAGATCGACTAATGTGAAAAAACAGTTTCCCGATGATTTCGGAAAAAAACCAAAAAACCAAAGATTTTCCAATTTTTTGGTTTTTTTAAAAAACCAAAAAAACCAAAAACCAAAAAACCAAAGCCTTGCCAACCCTGAAGACTAGTTAGGGAGCCGTAAAATGGCAGCTAGAAGTATTAATCTTATCAGAAGTGTCATTATTTTATGCTACGGGAAATCCCAATTATAGCAATAGAAATACAGTAATAGTGGGCGCATAAGAAAGAAACCATGAGTGAAGAACATAAGAAAAGTAAAAATGGGACAGAGCATGCGATATGTAAGGGGCAAATTCAATGAAAAGAAGAAAAATTACAAATAAAGAGAAATATACAATACACAATGTACGTAATCAAAACTCAAAAGAAATCAACTACAAAATTGTATCAATGCATCACATGCACAGACAAGTTGAAATGACACAATTTTTAAGTATATCTTTTCCGATAAGATGTTATTAATATTACAAACTGCAGTTGAAGGCCACACATAGACATTTCAGATGTTTCCAAATTTTTGCTTTTCAAGCCTGTCCATGAGCTATAACTACAGCAAGTGGGTCTTATTATATATATACTATTCTCGCTTGCATGATTAGATATACATATTTTTGCACAATTTTTTCTACTTAGTAGCGACGTCAAGTCCCATAAAAATGGACCACTAAAAAG
The DNA here is from genome assembly GCA_963922205.1 of Romanomermis culicivorax. Classification (NCBI taxonomy): domain Eukaryota; kingdom Metazoa; phylum Nematoda; class Enoplea; order Mermithida; family Mermithidae; genus Romanomermis; species Romanomermis culicivorax. The sequence goes on along the minus strand of CAWUHX010000029.1, from coordinate 329,907 downwards.
CTCCTCTCTTTGTTAACCTACAGTACGCTTAACTGATCTGTATAAAATTTTATTATTGCTGTCTCATTTATATTCTGAAATTTCGAGCTAAGAAAATTAAAAAGCTTACCGTTACAATAAATTCAGTATATTAAACTCTGTTTTATAACATTTTGATGATGATATGGATCAATGGATGTCACTTCGTATGGTCGGCGGTGGAGTACACTCCACGAAAGGTTTAGTGTCTACTTTTTTGTGAGAAAATTATAGCAAAGTTGACTCATGTACTAAATGTGTGATTGCAAGATGGATACAAAAGATATCGATTGATTTATATTGCATCTTTTGAGTACGAAATGTATCATAAAAATACGACTTTTTTCTACTTTGTAGTGAAGTCGATTCAACTAAATTAATTGTTTTGTTGATTTAGATAGATACCAATACATGCCTAGAAGATCGACTGATGTGAAAAAACAGTTTCCCAATGATTTTGGGAAAAAACCGGAGATTTTCCAATCTTTTTGTTTTTTCAAAAAACCAAAAAAACCAAAAACCAAAGCCTTGCCAACCCTGCTGCTGGTGTTTTTAGACCCGTTAATTCATTAAAATTGAGGAAAAAAATTGAAATTTTCGAGTTCAAAGTTTAATCTACTAGCATTGGAACAAATTTTCAAGCAAACTATCCAAAAGCATAATGACTTTGAGAATTACATAAGAAATCGATGGTTAGGTTCTCTATGATGACAAGTGAGAACCCAAAATGGATGTTAATTTTTTAAAATGGATGTTAATTTAAAAATTTTTTGGGTATTGATATTCTGCGACGCTGGAAAATCAATTTTCCGAACATTTGTTTCAAGAATTAGATTTGAATTTTGTGTTCAAAAGCATACCTGTACTTGGGGGGGGGGGGGAGTTGGGGGGGGACCCCCCCAACTTGGCCAACCCTGTACCCAAAATCATTCCCCCCCCCAACCCCCCCCCCCAGTTTGGAAAAAATTAAAAAAATTTTCAAAAAAGTGTATGTTTTTGGCCTTTTTTGGGAAAAATTTTGACTTTTTCCTACCCCCCCCCCCCCCCAAAAATTTCGGATTTACCCCCCGCCCAACTGGTCGGAGGTCTTAAAGTCGTAATTTCTAGAATTTTACTTGAAAAATTTTAAAACCAGTATAATTAATTTGTAAACTTTCATACTTGGTCGAAAATATATGAGTATGTAGGGCAGAGTGCCCCATGGGGAGGGGTATGAGGGGGGTATTACCCCTACCTAAAGTCCTTGAAATCGATCACTGGCTGCCTAATTTTGAGACAAAATTACATGTTTAGTGGACATTTAGCTACACTACCCCCGCAAATTCTCAATTTTACCCCTACCTGAAACATCTGACCTTGGGGGCCTCTGATGTAGGGTATAAATTTCCGAAAGATATTTCCATGAAGCGTTTGAATTGATTTTACGTTAGAAAAGAAATAATCGCATCAAAAAGCTTAGAGACTTGACGTACTGATCTTTCTCAAAAGGAAAAAATGCGAATCTTCATTAAATATCATGTTAAACTATTGAAGATTACCAATGAAAACATGAGATAATATACGTTCAAGATGATGAAAACTAATGGATTATGTGATAAATGAAGGTAGACGTGCTAAAAGCCGCGCCTGAGCTAAGTAATGCATAATAATGATTATTAAAGTTATAAACGGCGCGAAGCGCCGGAAAATTGTGAGATTATGACATTCTAAAATGCACCGAAATGCATCTTTTCTGTATCCGATCCCCAAAATTTTCTTATCCAAATGGGGAAAGAGCCCAAAATTTTTTTCCCCTTTCCAATTTTTTTTCCCGAAAAAGCACGATTTGGGGAAAAAAACAGTGGGTCAAGGGCTTACCACTGTTTTTTTCCATTATTTGCACTATAATGCGGAAAAAATCTGGAATGTGGAAAAATTTTTGAGGTTTTTCCACAAATGTGGAAGAAAAATTTGGGGCTTCCACACTGAAAAGATGCATTTTGGTGCATTTTAGGAGGTCCAAATCTCAAAATTTTCCGGCGCTGCGCGCCGGTTATAACTTTAATAATCATCATTATTTATGAAGCAGCTCAGGCGCGGCTTTTATAATGTCTACTTTCATTTATCACTTAATCTATAAGGTGAAGTGGGTTGACTTTGATCAAAAAGGGGTATACCCACTTTGACATGCTGTATTGTCTTCAAAAATAATTTTTGTTGGGTGATCTGAGTAGATTTGGAAAGATCAATCATTTTCGGTATTACTGCGTCTGGTTCACACCCACCCTATAGCGTTAGTAACGCAGAAGGTACCTACAGTAAACGTAGTAGCATGTTGACGTCATACAATAAACGCAAGTACTTGTGAATCGCGTTGTTTGCGCGCGAAACTCAAAGCAGCTATTTGATTACGCATCGCGGTTTCGGACGCGATGATCAAAATTTAGTCAACCTTTGACCCGAGTGACCTAGGTAAATGCTAACTTTATGAGTATAATGATTGTGTTATATTTTGAAGAATAATGAACAAAGTAATTATATGTTGTGCTGTGTTAAATCGAGATTCAGACCAGTGGTTCTCTGAATGACCAGTGGTCAACGGAGGGACCAGTGGTCACCCAAGTCAACGAACATATTTTTTGATGGAGAATCAGGGGCGGAGTATTTTTTAGGCGTGAAGTCCAAAAATAAGCAAAACACATATTTTTCGGCAGTTTATCACCTGAAATGATCAATGGATAGCAAATGGAGGCGCGGAAACCAAGTTGAAGCAAAATTATTCAAATTTTTAAATAATGAAAAATATGCAAATTTTTTTCCAATTTTTGACGAAAATTATTTCCTTCTGCTCCCAAAATCACTCCACCGATCATTTCCAATGATAAGCTACCGTAAAAGAACCTAACCTATCAACATAAGCTACAGTAATCATGGTTTTTCCTAAAAGCGAATATTTTGACTGGAAACAGGGTGTCATACCTATGGCAATTTTTTTCTTCAAATTTGCATATTTTTGATCATGTTACGAGTGAATCGAGTAAAAATCCAAATCTCAAATTTTTCTGGCGCGAAAACTTTAATAATCATCATTATTTATTTAGTAGCTCAGGCGCGGCTTTGGAGTTTTTACAGATGACGGTGGCCACGCCGAAATTGGCGGTGGCCACGCCAAACCATTTGGCCGCGGCCACGCCGAAACATTTGGGAGAGCCTCTACAGCACTGTACCCTAAGCCTAAGCCTAAGGAAAATTTTGAAGGTAGGGTAAATTCGCCACCGTCATCTGCAGTTTACCCGCGGCTTTTATCATGTTTACCTTCCGGCTAAATATCACATTTTCGCCAAACGCGCATATCTTCTATCAAAATCGGCCAATTTGCGGCAGTGTCCACTGCTATCAGGAGTTGTTTCCGCGGACTGGGCATAGCTGAAAAATGATCAGCAAAATTTTATGAACAAGATGAAAGGCTAAATTATTGTTTCGGCGCCAAGCGAGAATCAGCCCATTAACTGGCAATTTGAATGTTATCTAATTTTCACTCAAGATTGGTGCCCAGGGGTCATCCGAGTGACCAGACCAGCCGAGTGACCAGCGGTCAATTGCTTCACAAAGCTTAGAGACTTGACGTATTGATCTTCCTCGAAAAATGTGTGAATGGAGAAATGCGGATCTCCATGAAATTACAAGATAAAATATTGAAGATTACCGATTAAAACATGCGATAACACGCTTAAGATGATGAAAACTATCACAGATTAAATAATAAGTGAAGGTAGACATGCTGGATTTTTTCATGGGGGGGGGCGGACTAGATTTTTTCACTGAATAGCCCCAGAAAATGTTGATCTTACGCGGATTACTGTGTGCATCACCGTTTTTTTTCCTCTAAGATTTTTTCCACATGAGAACCGGACCCAAAATTTTTTCCTCCATTTTCCAAAAATTTTCCACATTTTTAAAAACGCTTATAATGTGGCTACGGATCCTTTTTTATGCATTTTAGGAGCATACCCAAGCATTTTGTTGTATTTGTAGTCAGAAACCTGCAAAAATGAGGAAAAAAATTGAGAAAATTCTGGTTATGTTAGTCAAAATGAGCTCATGAAGAATATATTGGTGTTCTATAGAATGGTCCGGCGCCGAGCGCCGGAAAAATTTTTTGATTTTGCACTTTCTAAAACGCTGGAAAATGAACTTTCATAACGTTGAGAAAAAAATTATAATCAGACTGATGAAGCGTAATTTGCCTCCCATTCCGGCGCGCAGCGCCGGAAAAATTTTCGGGTTTTTGTATTCTAAAACGCTGAAAAATAAATTTCTCCATCGATAATTCGTGAACAAATGTTTTGAAATCGCGTTCTAGAGTAATGTCTTCAATTTCCACCTTCAATAAACGCAAAAGTTCGGATTGCAAACGTTTAAAAAATTCCAATCATCGAGAGAAAAAATTGAGAGACTTGATGAAAAATCTCTATTTTCGGCGACATAATTGACTGTAAACGATTAGAAAATGAAACGAGCTAACTTGATTGATAGAAACTGTTGATCATTAATTAGTAAGTCGAAGTAGATATGCTAACGGCCGCGCCCGGTAGAATATAGTTATAATTATACCCATGACCGGCGCGAAGCGCCGGAAAATTTTGAGATTTTGACCTTTTCAAGTCCACCAAAACGCATGTTTTCGGTTTAGAGTTACTGCCTCAATGGGGGGGGGGCGGCCGCCCCCCCCCGCCCCCCCTTGCGCATGGCCATGATACTGACTATTCTAGTTATAATCGGCGCGAAGCGCGGGAAAAATTTTGAGATTTGGACCTTCTAAAATGCACGAAAATGCATCATTTCTGTATCCGATGCTCAAAATTTTCTTCCCCAAATGGAAATTTTTTTCCCTTTTCCGAATTCCCCCCCCCAAAAGCACTATTTGGGGAAAAAATGACAGGGGCCAAAAAACGTAGTTTTTGGCAGAGTAAGCGAGTAAGCATCTCTATAATTTAATTTTTGATCCTTAGATTAATATAATAATAAAAATCAAGACTGAAAAGACGACGATTACAAGGAAAACGGCCGAAAAACTTCTTATGAAATATAACCTGGTTGCTGTAGGTTTTAAATCTAAGTCAGTCTCAAGATGATTTAAACAACTAGGTGTTGATTTGTTAATTTTCATATTTCTTTAGTTAATTGATGTGTCATCATATTCTTTAACATGGGTAATTTGCTTTCAGCTGAATGACTATTTCATACAGCCGAATCAGAATTGTGACAATTTCATCGGGTCCGGGTCCGAATTTTAGGAATATCGGGTCCGGGTTCAAAATTTTGAGAATATCGGGTCCGGGTCAAACAAAATGGTCGTGTAATTTCAGGTCTCATTTCGGGTCCGGGTACCCGATGTACATCTCTGGTACTAGTTAGACTGGCGAAATGTAGTTCCTAATTACCTACATACACGCTTAAACATATTATATACGTACACGTACATACATACGGTTATTAGAAGAACGCGAACCCACATTGCGCCCTCCGGGCGTTTGTTTGACTCATCCACATATGCTTAATCATGCATCTTATGTTAGTTAGTTAAGGTCTATGTGCTCCTTGCGACTGTGTGACGTTTAAAGTGACTTTAAAGCTTTTTCCCGTGCAATAGCATTCAGTCATATCTACTCAAAACGTGTTCTCGCCCTCCACAACGTTTGAAGCGAGGCAATAACTTTTCTACAGTTATCTCAGTTTAATTTATATGATTTGGTCATTCTAAAATACTTACGTTTTAGTTAGCCTATCGATTACAAATTTCGAATTACTGAAAACTGTATGATTTACCGTCATGGCTCAATTTGGTGGCAAAAATACTTGGGGTGAGTAATTTTTATTTATTAAAACGAGTGCTTCGTAAAATTGTTCAACTGATCATTAGTTAGTAGAAGTGCAACGGTTAATCGATATTTGAAATTTTTTTTCCTTTTTGAAAAAGAAGAAAAACTTGCCGTTGAAATTCTTTAACAGTAATGGAATAACATGAAATTCCCGAACCTGAACTGATATTTTTCGTACAAAATACTGGTTCTTCACGGTTCGCTTCGATATTTTCGTCCCTTTTGCCCCTCGACATTAATAATTTCGAAAGCTCATAATACAAACAATAGCGACTATTGAACTACGCTGGAGGTTCAGTGTTTAATAGTCGAAAACTTCGCTGAATTATGGATTCAAAGATTTAGTAGTCGGATCGAAAAAAATAATCGATTACTGAATCACTAAGAACGACGGCCGATCTGCAAGAATGGTGCAAGTTCTAGTAGTTGCTGGTTCAGCCGAAGAATGTAGCACCACTACTGAATTACTGAACTAGCAATCTTCTCTCTAGTGGTTCAGCGGTGCGATTTGCGTTTCTAGTAGTTCAGTAATTTTTATAGTGATTTATTAGTTCAGTAGTCCCTCCCAACCTTAGATAGAATAATATTTAGGCTCATACATGTAATTGGGGGGGAGTGAAGTGCTATGGGAACCCCCCCCCAGAAATTGTCGACCATATGGCTAGCCATTGGGCGACCGCCCCCAGGATTTTCCAATCCTATGCCTAGCCATATGGTAGCCCTTGGAACCCCCATTCTTTTGGTCGGAAAAATGTCAATTTTTTGATGAAAAATGTCAATTTTTGAACAAAAAATGGTCAAAAATGTGAATTTTCAGGGCGCTTCGCGCCATGAACACATTTTTTTCGGTCTTTTTAGAAAAAAATTACTATTTTTTAGACTTTTTTCGTGAAAAAAATCGATTTTTTTCCTTGAGAGACCCCTCCTCCCAAAATTTTGGGAATTACTGACCCCCGGCCCCAAAAAAGTCGTCCAACCCCCCCCAGACCTCGGGGATTTCCGAAAATATAGTTGGATTTATCTGTTATTTCGTACGATATCATATATGCCTCACAGATTCTGTCTTTTGAATAAAATTTAAAAATTTTCTGGAAAAAATGTTATTCAGAATCAGGCTTTTTTTAGTCATTTTAGGAGCCTGGGCTCCTAAAAGTTCGAAAATGGCTCCTAAAATTTTACTTCGAGGAGCCAATTTGGCTCCGAAAAATTCAGCTGAAGTTTAACCGAATTTTAGTTGTTTTTCTCTAGTGAACAGATTAAAGACGAAAACTCGCGAACAACAGTAAGGTCTTACTCGATCAAGAAATCAAATAGCAAAATTAGATTTTTCATCGATCATCAAATCAGGCTGAACATTTGGACGTGTTGATGCGTTAGCAGAAATGCCACAGCAATTGTAATAATTTTGATTTCGAAAGTGCTTACAAAATATGGGCTGAAGAAACGCGATATAAAACTGGTGATTTTGCTAAGAAACGTAATGAATAAACGTGTCGTGTTTTGACTGAAAATATACTTTTTTGATGAGTTCCGTTTTAAAAGCGAATTCAAAAAATTTGCCCTATCTGTGATACAAGTAAATTTGGATTAAATACAATCAAACTATACGAATTATATAATGCATTAATTTTTATCAAAAGTGTGCATTGATTATTTATGGCCCCTAAAAATGTCTGTTTGGCTCCTAAAAATTTAGGTCTAGGAGCCATTTGGCCTATAACTTTTTGATGAAAAAAAGCTTGTCCAGAATTCAGATTTTATCAAAAACCCTTTTTTACCACTAGAAAATTTCACAGTAACTAGATTTTTGTGATGCAACCGGAGCATTTCGATTTTATTTTTCGACAACTCTTTTAGTCCGCTTAACTACTAGAGTAGAAAAAATCAAACACTTTACGGGCCCGTGAAATCGAAATTTTCGGCTGATTAATCATCGAACCACCCGAAAAGTTCAAATAATCGTTGGTGCGACTGGTCCCTTACAACGTGCAAGTGTATTGATATCTCCAGTCAGCTAGATCAGACGTCTTCAACGTATTATATTATTTTCGGACATTAATTTTGAACCAATGAAAAGTTCTGTCTTTGTTCTCAACTACTGGTCAGAATTCTACTGGAGATTAGTTGTTAAATTTTTGATTTTGGATCTCAACAAGACGTCAGGAACCGTGCATTGTAACCACTGCTCAGAACGTGCAGAAATCAACTGATTGCATGCATTTGGTTGGTAGGAATGTCATAGGAAACCCCTTCGGTAATCATTAACCACATGGTTAGACATATGGCGACTTACCTAGGTTTGCCAATTATTTGGCTAAATGTCCAATTTTAGTTGAAAGATGAAAATTTTTAACGCTTCACGACATACAAGTTTTTATGGATTTTCATTCCTAAAAGAATTTCATTTTGTACCATTTTTCTGACTTTTGATTCAAAACATCTTTCAATAATAATTTCCCACTCTTTCTGAAAATTGATGGACAAATTTCAGGCGGTCAGCAAATTAATCCGCAGTTATTTACCGGCCAACTGAGCGGCGTTAATGCTTTCGCCGTTTCGCAAGCCGCCGCTCTGCAATCTCTTGGGGTAAGATCTATAGAAATGCGCATTTATTTTTCATTCTACAATATAAATTTAGTATGTTTTTTGTGCGAGTAGGCTAAATCCGCATTTGTACTTCACGCCATGGCCACGGCGATCTTGACCAATTAGATTACGCTTAAAAAAATTGACGTTAAATATGATTGTTCGGTTGCATGTCACGTGCATTGAAATTTGATTAGGCACTTCTGCCGTAGCCGTTTCGTGAAGTATGAATGCCTCGTAAGAGTTCGGATAGGAACTATCAGTTACATAACTCATGACTTTGAGCTTTTCAAGTCAAGAATGTCTTTCTAATAACATTAGCATTGTGTCAGTACATTTTGCTTATCATCATTGCTAAATAGCTTGTTTCCTCTGTCAACTTTTACAAAAAATTGCATTCCGCTCTTTCAGGCCGGCTTAACAGTGGGAGCTTTGGGAGGTGGTGTCATCCCGGGGGTCAACGCCGCCGCGTTCACGACACCTCAAGCCGCTTTCGCCAACGCGGTTAATTTTTCGTCGCTTAATCGAACGGCGCAGAATGCCGCAGCGGCTCTAGTCGCTCAGCAACAACAGCAGCAACAAGTTCAACAACAGCAGAAAGGTCAACGGGCGTTCATCGGTACAGTTACCAAACTACAAGAACAATACGGCTTTGTCGACGACGATGTGTTTTTCAAAACAGAGTAAATTTGACGTGACACATTACTGTATTTTTTCTCGCTTATCTAGAAAACTACATTTCATGCAAGAAATCTCTCTTCAAAAAACGGATAGTTTTTTATGAAAGTGAGTATTCCCTTGTGGAATCCTCCACGGCCTTCGGAAAAGGCAATAGCTTAAGATCAGTTATATGTGTAATGGAATGTTTCATTGCTGTCCTACTGAGTACCTTTAACTGTTTGATGGTTCACCTTAACATTCACTCTACGCGTCATTTTTTCAAAAACGTGGTCCTTCGGTTTTTCCCTAGGTACCGGAGGATGTAATTTTTCCCTAGGTACCGGAGGATGTAATATTCTCTTATTCCGCTCCTGCGTGTGTAGACTGTACGAATTCTAACTAATTTATATATCTGCATAGTTGAAATGCGGATTGTGGTCTTCGCTCCTTTATGAAGTCTTTTGATGATTCTTAAGTGTTCATGTTTTTGTTTTTATTTCATTTTAGTGTTATTCGTGGGACTATGCCTCGAGTGGGTGAGAAAGTTATGGTCGAGGCTGCTTATAATCCTTCTATGCCTTTCAAATGGAACGCGTTCCGAGTACAGCTATTGCCAAATCAAGAAGTTCAATCGGGTTCAGTGTACCAGAGTCAGCAGAAGCAGCAGGTTTGATTTTTAATATCTTATTTTCTATTCCTCTTGTGTTTTTTCTATTTTTATTAATTGATTTTTTGCTCATAGGTATTGCTTCTTGAATTTTCGTTCTTTTTATTTTCACACAACATAAAAAAAGCTTCGTCGCATCTTATCATTGTATTTTTTGATTTGGAGCCTTTTTTCTTGAGTACAATTGATTGTGCTTTATCTTTCTATTGCATTTATATTCATGTCTATTATAGTAATGTATAAAAGGCATTAACAAGGCATACAAAAGGCAAAATATATTGAAAAAAATATTTCCGTGTAGAATGCTAGAAAAGTTACGATTCCTGTTGTTCTTGCGGTTAAACAAACATTTTGTTTCCAAAATCAAGATTGGTCCAGGATTTGCAACGGACCTGGAACAGTCATTTCCTAGGATTCTTATGATTTACCTAGTTGTTTTTAAAAGAGTTTAGCAGTCAAGACTAAAAAGGTGCATTGTAGTGCGTTTTAGAAGGTAAAAATCTGAACTTTTCGGCGCCAGCCTAACTATATTTATTTATATAAGTTCGGCTCTACCCTGGCAGTTCAGAAGTCTGGTATCATTATTCAATTAGCATTTCATTCTTTTAGTGCATCTGTAGTGTTTAACAATTCGACGCTGTCGAAGATCGAGATCCGGTCACAGGCCCATATTTAGAGGGGGAAGGGGGGGAATTCCTCCCCCCATGCATGTAATTGAGGGGGAAGTGCTATGGGAACCCCCTCCCCAGAAATCGCCGACCATATGGCTAACCATATGGTAGCCGTAGGAACCCCCATACTTTTGGTCCGAAAAATACTAAAAAATATTAATTTTTTGATAAAATTTTTGAACAAAAAATAGTCAAAAACGTGAATTTTCTGTGCGCTTCGCGCCATGAATACATTTTTTCGGTATTTTTGGAAAAAATTACTATTTTTTGAACTATTTTTCAGACTTTTTTCATGAAAAAAATCGATTTTTTCCTTGAGAGACCCCTCCTCCCAAAATTTTGGAATTACTGACCCCCGGCCCAAAAAAAGTCGTCCGACCCTCCCCAGACCTCGGGACTCCGTTACATGTATGTTCCGCTCTAATTTTTTTTAGAGTAAAATTTTCAGCAATATCATTCTACTTGTACATCACAATTCCCAAATTAAATTATTATATTCACATACTTTTCGTCAAACATAGAATTTCGCCACTAACCCAAGCACACATAAACTAACTGAAAATAAGTCGTCTTTACTGCAAGAAAGATTTTCTTTTCATTCAGTAAATTCTGAAAAAAATTTGGGAAATTTCCCCCCCCCCCCTTTTTGAAAATCCTGGATACGGGTATGTCCGGTCATAACGAGAACTACATTCACTTGGATTTAAATTACATTTTTCAAAACTTACGAACCAACAGGAGCCAAATTACACTTGACGAATATTAATTTCAACTGTATCTCCGATTTCTGGTAGGACTGTAAATGTGAACTTAGTTCTGTTTCTAAAAAACATGTTACATCTTTAAGTTTTTATTCCTTATGGACTTAACAGATATAATTTTATTTCCTGAATAAAATAATTGTCCAAAGCAGGCATTTATATGCACTGTGCACTGTTTTTTGGTCGTGCAGAAACATTTCTGAGCATTTTCTGCCCAAGACGGAAATTCTTGATTGAGAAGTGTCGAAATTTTCGGTGTTTCTTCTACTGAGAGAATCAATGAAAAAGTGCATTTTCCGGCTTTTTAGTAGCCTAAAATGCTAAATTTTCAAGTGCTACACGCTGGATTAATAATTGTAACACAATTTGCATCTCTACCGTCACACATCCGGTCATTTACTTCACTTTTCTGATTGTAGCCCTATCGAGTATGAATACTGGGCTTGACCAGACTTTTTTCCGCACGGTGTACATTTTTTAAGCCGAGGGAAAAAATTTTTAATTAAGAGGTGCATTGTCGTGCGATTTAGGAAGTCAAAATCTAAAAATTTTCCCGCGCTATAACCTATAATATTCAGTACAATTAAGTTGAAACACTGCCAAAAAGAAGTGTAGTTTCATTCCTCACTTATCCGTGATTGCTTCCATGAATCTGCTATGTCTTGCGCTTATATTAAAGCGGGTGAAACTCAACACTTTCTATGAAAATATGGTGAAAATGAAACTTTCCGGTTGGTATAAGCATGAATTCATTGATTTTTCTTCACTTATTTAATACTATTATTTTCCGACTAAAAATCCAAACCGGAAGTATTATAAATTTGAATTTATTTGAAATAGGAAAAACTTGTTCAGTGCCGAACTTTCCTGGTCGTTTCTGCACTGTGCAGATAAAGGCTTGCAAAAAAGGCCCAGTCTAAAGATTTTGAGTTTTGTTTCATTTTGTTTCTCATTTCAATGATTATCATAATAACTATTGAACTGAGAAGAAATATGAAGTGGTCTACCCGGTATGAATGACTAACTGGTCGAGTCAAATGGGAGAAAAAATCCTTACAATATTTTGGAAAGTGTCATAAATGAGTGAGTGGGTACTATTAGAAGGATCGCTATCGGGTACCTTTTTTGAGAGTGGATTGTCAGTTTGAGAAAAATACGTTTAGGGTATGCACAGTTTTTAGTGTGTACATACTGCATTCAGGCCTATAGGCTGGGGGGGGGGTTGGGAAGGCCATGGCCCCCCAAATGCTTCGAGTGTTTAAAAAAAACAGAGGTTTTTTAGTTTTTTCTTCAAGAAAAAGTCAAGTTAGAAATCAATTTAAAGGAAATTGAGTGGAAAAAAATGTGTGCCCCCTCCCCGAAGAAAATTCTTGGCTACAGGCTTGATATATTTTGATGCGTGAATCTTTAAATTGGGCGATCCAGTGGTTTTTCCCAAATCATGATTTTTTTGGGAAATGTTGTAAAAGGCATAATTTTGGTGCATTTCATTACGTGAGCATATGAAATTGGCCGAGTTATTGGAATTTAAGTGATTCGTACCATACGTGTAACGGCTCTGAGTAATTTCAAGAACGAAAAAATGGCAAAGAATGTAGAAGTATGTAAATCACAGTATTATAAATTCAGCAATCCTATAATGAGATAAATGAACGAAACGGCTGTGACTGTAATAGGAAAAACATTTTGCATTTTGACTGACTAAAACATCAGGAAATGCACTTTTCAATAGATTACGATAGTAGATGCACCCGAAATATCGATAACTCTTTTGCTTGCTCTCTGTGCGGAAAATGTCCAAAAAATTTCCCGCGCGGCCAAAAGCCGTTCTTTGCGGACATAACCTTAATTGGGGGAGGATTGGGGCGGGCCCTCCAACTTGGTCGAACCCTATACCCAAATTCTGGGACTCCCTCTTTCGGAAAAATTAGGAAAAAATTCTTTTTTTCGGGAAATTTTCGTTTTTCGACTTTTTCAGAATTTTTGGGAATTTTGGTACACCCACCCCAAAATTTGGGATTTATCCTCCCCAACTGGTCGGACTTCTCACCAGGTTTTATTGTGCTTTGAGCATAGTTTTTGGAGCTCGAGCGCAAATCTTTTAGGGCGTTTTGTGCGCAGTGCACAACTCAGTTTTCATAACATACGGGTTTTCAATACCTTCTTATGTTGTTGTTTTAGCCAATTCTTTCACAACCAGGAATGTCTCACCTTACTGTTTAGTCTATGCCTTCTGATATTCTAATCTATGATCTTCTTCTTAGTATTTGACGAAAATCAAGATTTGAGCAATCTAAAGTTTTGGTTGCTAGTTTGATTTTTGACTTTGAGTTGTACTTATGCTTTCAGTATGATTTTTACATTCTGTTGTTGTATGGAAAATGGTTTCATTGACTGTAAATTAGACCGCTTATTCAGCAAATAACTGCTGATAGAATTCATTTTTCAGCATTGTAATATCAAAATCCATAGAAATTTTTGGCGCTCTGCGCTAAAATTTTTTTATCATTCTTGCTGTTTCGCCCTGTTGTATGGAACATCAGTGACCTCAAGCTGATCATCTAACAGGTTAGCTGATTGAAAACATCAATTCATTGGTCAAGTCTGAACATCATTCCAGACTTAAAAATCATTGGTCATGTCTGAACATCATTCTAGACTTAAAAATTAAACTTAAGTCCTGAAAGCATTTTGGCGCAAGGAAGGATAAATTAAATGCAGTCTATGGCTTTTTACTTCGACTGCTCACAGAGATGTCGCCAGTGGGATTTCTAATCAATTTAGGATTTTTTGCCTCAGTTTTATGTCCCAAAGAAACGAAACAGGGTTCTTTTTTAGCACGAGTCTCATTGGCACTGCCGCTAGCTTTCCTTAATTTGTATTACTTTCTCTTAGCATGGCTAAAATTTTTATTAGCACCGGGCCAACTTTATTAGCACTAAGCTAAAAAAGAAAACGTTGCAGAGAAATCAGTGATTTTAAAGCTGCATACGTTAGAACAGTGTCCAGTCTCACAGCCTCTCACTCAAATGCCAGCGACAGTGATGCAGCATCATGTTAAGCTATAGATTTTTCTCTCGCAGTGCACAAAGATTTTGAGCCAATTTTTGCACCGTGCACATGTGGTGCACAAAAAATACGAAAAATACTGTTCCGGAAAAAGCGTACGTATCTTTAAAAATTTCTTTTCTACCTCATCCTTCATCTATGATCCCATTTTTAATCTGCTAACTTCTTCATTGTTAGCATTCTTCTCTCTGCTCTTCTTTCTTGAAGTAAATTACAATATTTCAACGGTTTTTCTGTTAATAGGATGTTTCCGCCGGTCTTAAGCAGCAACGTGCGAGCCTCGTCAGCGGCAGTCGAAGTAATCGTTGGTCGGACAGATACGATGGCGCTCAGGATGTCGATGTACCGAGTTATCAGCAGCATCAACACTCGCCTTATTCACGACGCGGCGTCGAACGTTCATCGCCTCCACCGCCGTCGCGCCGTTATTCGCCAGCGTTGAGCGGTTCAGGCAGACGCGGTGCCAGCCCGTACACCGTTCAGTCATCGCGCCGTTCGCCGCCATCTTACGCCCGACGTCGATCGCCGTCGCCTGTACGTCCGCCCGGTACATCATCTCATTATTCACAGGTTTGTTTTTCTTTTTTATCTTTCCTTACTATTGTGCTAACTTTCGGATAACATTCTGAAATGATTAAAAACTCGAGTGAAAAAAATGTAGCCTTATACTAGAATCGCTATTTATTGATTTATTCCAGACTTGAAATAATTCGGACCGTGGCAGGTGCCTTTTGAAATTTTCGACTTTATTTTAAATTTTCTGAAATAATTAGTCTGAAAAAACTAGAAAACTCATTTTCCCGTTATGCCGGACCAAATTTTTCATGTACAAAATGTAGTGTTTAGTCTTCGAAGTCGTACGACAAAGGCGTCGGTCATTACTCAAGCTCTTCCTTCAAAAGAGAACGAGAATATTCTCCGCGAAAATCTTCGCCGACTCGCAGTTCAACGGCTAGAAGCCGTAGCCGTTCGCGTTCCCCACCAAGACGAAAAGCTCGTACGTCTTTACGCTATGCGCCTTATATTCCAAAATTTCTACTCGGAGTGTAAGTACTCGTAGGATATCGATTATTATTCAAATATTTTTCTTGGCCTTTCGTTAGGACATTTTGCGTCCCGTAAACGACCAATCTCCAGGTTTTTAGCCCATTTGCATTTTGAATAATTCGAAATGTTTTTATAAACATCACATTCGTTTTTTATAGTAGCGAATTGAGCATATTCGAAATGAGAAAGCGATACGATAATTTACACATAGCCTCGGATTTTTTCCAAGTTAAATTTGATTGGCCGGAAAGCGTTTGTAAGGCATCGGGATTTTCTTTCGAACGCCAAATTTCCTTCCACATAACGCATAAAGATGTCGATGACATTCAACCGACGCCGGAAGCTGTCATCGATCCGCCTGACGCTAATTCTAAATACAGCGCTAAAGTGAGAAAAATAATTCACAATAGTGTACTAATTACTGATTATGTCATTTTTCGATTTTTTCTAACGTAGAATCAGTGTGTATTTTTTTGGCACCAATATTTTATGAAATATTTCAAATAACGATTTAGAAAATACACTCAGCTATACAGTACATTATGTACGGAGGACGTTCAATAGATGTTTTCGGAAAACCTGTTTGGGCACAGAATTTTATTTCCGTTTGCTGGTGGAGCATAATGGCAAACATCAGACGAATTTCCGTAACAAGATTTAGAAATACCTTATCAGAAAATAAAGTATTTTTCTGTGGTTGGGGTTCAAAAGCGCGAATGGCCCAAAACGGCGAATGAGCCCAATAAAGCGAACGGCACATAAGCGCGAAAACAGCATATACTTAAGTGTGTTTTGTCTTTTCTACTGTGAAAGGCTCATAAGCGCGATAGGCTCATAAAATCTGAAGGAACCTAATGTATGCTAATGCTTAAACTCTTTAGTTTTCGATTTAATTTATACTATTTTATTTCGATAACTTATTTGTAGCTGCCCGATTCTTGGAAATAATAAAGAAAGAAACATAGGGAGAAAAGAAAAAGAGAAGAGAAAAATAAAACAGAGAAGTGGAATGAGAATTAGGATTCGACCCTTTTTAGCTCAGAATCACTATTGAGATTTCCTTCCTATGGTATCAGTTTCTCCTCATGGGTTAACGAAAAAAAGATGTAAATTGAAAATCTGCAAAATCTTATGTAACATACCAAAATCTGCAAATATCAACATATAAAAAGCTGAGAGCCTTTTTAAACGTATAGTTGTTCTGTTTCTATTTTTAACTCGAAAAGCCGAAGCTTCATTTGCGTATTATGCGCCTTTTCTCTCAGGCGGTTTCAATCAAGTCATGTGATAGCGTAAAAATAACATTTTCGCTCTATTGAGCCTTTCGCGCTTGTAAGCGTTTCGCACTTATGAACCCTTCTAGGTTTTCGCGCTTTTGAGTTTTTCGCGCAAATGAGCCCATTCGAGCTAATGGGCCGTTCGCACTTATGAGCTGCACTCTTTTTCAATATCAAATACAATTTTAAATGTTTTTATTTTTTTGTTGTCAAAAAGTCATTCTTTGCCGTGGTTTTTTTTCTGGTCAAATTGGTGTGTAGCTAACCATTACTAAGTAAAATTATAGTGAGACCAAACTAACCGAGTTTTAGTAGCTTGCATATGGCTACGAGGTCAGGCCAACAGTGTCCCCTCTTTAAAATATCAAGGCAATTTAATTACTGTAAATGTCTATTTTTTGCTAGATAATCCACGAATTTGGGTGCCTAATAAATTACTATGTATATAATAATATTTCTTAGTAGACAGGCCGTCGAACTGAGTATACATCGTCACTGTAAACAGACTTCTAGAAAATCATTGAGAACAAAATTAGTTGGCCGAACTTGAGCGTGGGAAGTGAAAACCTTGATATCAATTTCTTTCCTCAAATGTATTCCTTATCAATGTAAGGTGAAATGACGTTGGATTAGAACCATAATTCTTTGTATGAATAGTTGTTTTGAGTTTCATGAAGGTCTGGCCTTTTTTCTTGATAAAAATTCATTTCTTCAAACCCGATTTGACCAACATTAAAAGTTGCCAAGACTTATGATTTTGACGTTTTTTGCACTTCTTGCATAAATTCGTTGAGTCCAATACTCTTCGTTTTTTGCCGAGTATATGCCGCTTCTTCAATCCTTTGATTATAGCGAACAGGGCTGCGATTTTTGAACGAGCCTCTTTGTACCACCGTTTTTTTCCTTAAATGGGGTCTTTTGAGGAAAAAAATTTCGAAATGAGGAAAAAAATTTTACGTATGCTTCTCACTGTGGAAAAATTTTTATGAATTGAAAACCAAAAAGATGCGTTTTGGTGGACTGAAAAGGGTCAAAATCTCAAAGGCGCCTCGCGCCGGTCATGGGTATAGTCAAGCCTGTTGCCAGAAATTTTTTCCGGAAGGGGACACTCATTTTTTTCACACAAATTACCATAAAATTGACATTTCTGACTTGACGAGGGAAAAACCAAAGGTCCCTTTGTCCTTTTTTAACACTTCAAACATTTCGGGGGGGCATCTCCCCTGCCTACAGGCCTGGGTATATTAATAACTATTTTCTATCAGGCGCGGTTGTTAGCATATCTACTTCGACTTAATAGTTAATGCTCAACAGTTTCTATCAATCAAGTTAGCTCGTTTCATTTTCTAATCGTTAACAGAATTATGTCGCCGAAAATAGAGACTTTTCATCAATTCTTTCCATTTTTTCTCTCGATACTCGGAATTTTCTTAAACGTTTGCAGCCTCAACTTTCGCGTTTATTGAAGATGGAAATTGAAGACATCATTCTAGACTGCGATTTTAGAACTTCTGTTCACGAATATCTGTTGGAGAGGTTCATTTTCCAGCGTTTTAGAATATAAAAACACGAAAATTTTTCCAGTGGCGTCGGAATGGGGAACAAATTACACTTATCAGTTTGTTTTTAATTTATTTCTCAACGTTGTGAAGGTTTATTTTCCAGCGTTTTAGAAGGTGAAAATCCAAAAAATTTTCCGTCGCCCCGCGCCGGATTAAGAACTTAATAAAATTAGATGATTATAATCGGAACCACAGAAATGTTAATAGCGGATAAAGTCATGAGAACCCTATCGTTAACATGCTTCATCCGCTCTTGTCGAACGCCAATATATCCTTCATGAGCTCATTTTGACTAACATAACCAGAATTTTCTCATTTTCCCCTCATTTATGCAGGTTTCTGACTCCAAATACAACAAAATGCTTGGGTATGCTCCTAAAATGCATAAAAAAGCATCCGTAGCCACATTATAAACCTTTTAAAAATGTGAAAAATTTTTGGAAAATGAGGAAAAAAGTTTTGGGTCCGGTTCTCATGTGGAAAAATCTTCGAGGAAAAAACGAATGCTTTGTGCATGTGTAAAAAGATCGGCCAAAAAATCTTTGTACGAAGAAAATTTTTTGTACACTAGAAAATTACGATTTTGCGTATTATTTTGATACAAAATATCCTCCAGATAGCACTTTAGTTCGTGTCCTTCATAGCACAAGAGTATATAGTATTGAAAAATGCAGCTTATGTTCCTTCTTGAATTTGTAAGTTCTGACATTCTAAAATGTTAAAAAATCGATTTCCAGATAACTTATTCGAGAAAAATGATGTTTAAATTTTTTGGTCAAAAATATATTATAACCATTTTAGAAATTCACAAAATATACCCACGCTTGCATAAGTTTAGAAAACTGCAAAGTCAGAAGTTGAAATTCCTGGAAATTACTTCCAGGATGCCTTTTGAATTTAATTAGATTATAAAAAATTGGAAGAACATTCTGAAATGCATCAAAATTCATCCTTTTCAGGTTGAACTCTCCAAATTCTTCTTCCTTCTCCGAAAACTTTTCCCGCGAAAGGCATGATTTGGAGATAAACAGTGGATGGACTAATCCAAAGAATTAATTTATAATCCCGTCGGCGCGAAGCACCCAAAATTTTTCGATGTTTTCTGATTTTAGAGCCTGAAAAAGCGTTTTTTGAACAGGATATGTCGACAGCTTTGTGCAAACATCCCAAGAAAATATTTGCACGGAGCCAAAACTGTTTGTCTCGTACAAAAAACACTGGTTACAGTTCATAAACTGGTTATGTCATTGTCTCTTCATTTATTAGCAAGATAAAGATTATTTCGGGTGAATTAGTAAACAAAAAATCGACTGATGATTGCTATGTGCATGCACCTAAGAAGAAATGAAACCTAATATTCAATTTGATTTAGTTCACGTTGCTTTGCGATGAGCATCGCGTCAATTGCTGAACAGAAATTATCGACAATAAGAGTAATTTGTGGCAGATTGTAAATTATCAAACTTTCAATGCTTTGAGCCTTATAAAGGGGTGTGATTCCGATTTCTTTGGGCTTACAATTCGTATTCCTGCCATTGACTAGACCTGCAAGCACTCAAGAGCACTCACGAATCAGTTTATTTGCGATTTATATGATTATCAGCAGTTATTGAACACCCGTCGTGGTACACGTTTCAGATGATTTTTGACTATTATTTTTCGGGTTGTTTTACCTTCAGCTACTATTTGAATTATAGGTTATGTTGATTTCGCTGCCTAATGTGCAAGATCTATATCGAAAAGTGATTGGATTTGCGGATGGAAAATTTAAAGATGAATTTGATCCCATTAATGCGCAACGTATGATTCAATTTCTCGTTGGTAAGATTATTTTATTAGGTTTTGTCTGTGGAATATACGGCTGTGTTCCGTGATGTACTGGTGTTGCACGGAAAATCTATATTTGCATAAATATACAATATTTCATGTTACGTAACGACGATGTTTTATTTGCGGTCGTAAGAGAGGAAGAAAATTGGCTCATTTCATTCAAAAGTCATTGTTTTATTATTAGGAATCAATATTTATTTTCATGTGAAGAGTGACTCATTTTACAAAAACCATCTGTGCGAAACAATACGTGGGCATCGTTTTGAATTGAAGACTGCCCAGCGGCGTAAAGGAGTTGAAAATTTGTAGCTTCTCATAGAAAACATAGAAAAAAATTCATTTTTCGATATTTCGCTCTTTGAATAGCTAGCTTTACGCATATCCGGAACCTCGCGGCTAAATAAGCTACTTTCCAGCATCAGATCAAGAGTTGTCAGTCATAAATGTAACGGAGCCCCGAGGTCTGGGCGGCTCAAGCGAAGGGTCATCGATGGCGCAATATTTTAGGGGTTTTAGGGCGGAGGGTCATCAATTGGTTTTGACGCAGAGAGTCATCGATTGCCATGAAGGAAAAAAATCGATTTTTTACCAAAAAAAATCCGCAAATGATTAAAAAAATTGTAATTTCTGTCTAAAAACCGTAAAAAATGTATTCGTGGATCGAAGCGCCAACAAAATCGACATTTTTCTGTAAATTCCCAACCAAAAGTATGGGGCTCCTAAACCAACCATATAGAGCCATACGAGTGGAAAATCCTGTGGGTGATCACCCAATAGCTGGCCATATAGCTGACGATTTCTGGGGGAGGTGGGCATACATGTAACGGGGCCCCGGGGTCTGGGGGGTCAGACGACTTTTTTGGGAGCGGGGGTCACTAGTTTTTGGGGAGAGGTTTCTGAAAGAAAAAAATCGATTTTTTCACCAAAAAAGTCTGAAAAACGGTTCAAAAATGTAATTTTTGTCTAAAACAACCGTAAAAATGTATCCATGTTGCGAAGCGCCAAGAAAATTATGTTTTTGACCATTTTTTGTTCAAAAATTGACTTTTTTCATCAAAAAATTAACATTTTTCAGTATTTTTCCGATTAAAAGTATGGGGATCCCTATGACTACCGTATGGCTAGCCATAGTATTGGAAAATCTTTGTGGTTCGCCCAATGGCTAGTCATATGGCCGACGATTTCTGGGGGGGGGGTCTGTAGCACACTTCCCCCCAATTACATGTACGGGGTCACTCCCCCACAATTACATGTACGATGTCAAGGCTGATTTCATTAAATAAATGACTAAAAATACACGAGAACGAATTTCTTAAATGCATACTTCTATAGTTTGATCCTGAATTTTTCCCTTGAACTACCTGAAAAGTCATGCAAGCACGTAGGGGGCATCATTTACGGAAGATTAATTATAATCCTACAGCAAAGTGCACTGTATCAAAGATGTTGGATACCTTTGCATAGTTGCGAACCATGCTGTTACCACTCGGTCGGCATCTGAATGAGAATATACATAATTTCACTAATATTATGTTTGTTACTGTAAAAATTTGAAAACGTCAATTTATTAGCCACATGACATATGGTTCGGAAAATCTGAGTGGCAGGTGGTGCAGAAAATCTCGCCTGTTCGAGAATCCTGTACTTCAAGTTCGTGGATTCGGCCCATCTGTTTTTAACATGTGAGTAGCTTTCATGGCGAACAATATTTTGTATATCACCGTTTTTTAATTGAACTAATTATGAGTGCTGTACACAGGGAAGTTTTAAAGTTTGGGTTCCTGTCGCATCCAGAGGTCTCCAAGGTCAGATTTTTAAGGTCGGGGTAAAGTTGAAAATTTACCTGGGTAGTGTAGCTAAATATCCACTAAACACGTCATTTTGTCTCAAAATTTGGCACTCAGTAATCAATTTTCGGGTCTTTAGGTAGGGGTAATACCCCCTCATACCCCCTCGTACGGGGCAGTCTGATCGCATCCATGCAGAGTTACTTGATTCAAACTTCTTCGTAAATTTACCCATGAAGCTCGCCCCCTTCATGCACACGTACAATGGACCCAACAATTTTAGAGATTCCAATGGGGTGTTTTCCAAATTTGAAAAAAACTGTTGATATTGAGCTTCGGGTTTGTGTATATCGCTCTTACAGGGTACCATACATCTTTGGTACAGTACACTTTGCTGTAGGATAAGAAATTGTCCCTTATACCATTGACGTTCACCTATGGTGTGCATACAAACACTGAGCAACGCTTGAAAATTAACTTTGATTTCATTTCGTTTTCGACGACATAAATGTTACTGTATTTCTTGTTTCCCATTCCTTTATGGCTTGGAAATCATCAAAGCAATAAGGATATCAAACGACTTTCTGGACTGTCTAGTATCGTATGAACCGATTGAGTTTGTGTAGGTGTTGTTTTTTCTAACTTTGAGATCAATACCCTTACATTTTGTTCTTTTTTCCGTTTATTGGCAGAGGTTTTTATCTTTTTTGTTCGCTGACCTGTGGCAAAACAGCTACTCCTTCTCCCGCCAGACCCTTTTTTGGTTCATAACAACAAGCTTTAGGAGCTGTTACATGCATTGTTGTAAATAAAGAAAGTAGTCTGAAAGGAAAGAAAATGGCGTAGCAAGCAGAAAATTTCATCGAATAAGCCATCGACAATTTTTTGATTCTACTCCTGATTAGCTGGAAAGATTGAAAGAATTAAGTTTTATCTCGACGTGGTTTTTCATTTTCCACATATCAACGAATTATATGTCTTTCTCAGGTTCAAGAGGCAAAAGTGAAATAATGGCTATAGGTGGTTCATGGTCTCCTTCATTGGACGGTGCGGATCCGGAGAATGACCCATCAGTCTTGATCCGAACGGCGATCAGAACTTCAAAGGCTTTGTCCGGCGTCGATTTATCTGGATGTTCGCAATGGTAATCAATAATTTCTTTTTTTCTTTCAAGCGTGTATCCTACCTTGTATGTTTGCAAGATCTTTCTTCTGCATAATATTACATCTGTCAGGTTTTACTCGATCAGCCTATTTTTTTACTCTTCCATAAACCAAATATCATGTAGGTTAAAATTTTTGGAAATTCGGTATCGACGCTCAAAGGACGATTCCGGCAATCAGTCGACTAGCAATAGTTTCGGCGATTTCGAAACTGTGACCATATTTCTGCCCGACGTTTGGAACTTGTGTCCAAACGAATCAGAATTTTCAAATTTACAAACTTTGCTTAAAAATCAGTTAGAATCGAAGTTCGCCGTTTTGGATGGGAACGTTTCAGCTCCGGTCGTGCTTCAACAACAGCAGTCTCCGTCGCTAGCTGAGAATATGATCGTCGCCGAACAAAAACTGGATTTGCAGTTGGACGACGCTAAGCAAAAATCCGAGGTGCATAAATAGACGACTGACGATTTTTATCCGTCGTCGATTGATACATAGCAAGCACGGTTTCTCTGCTTCTTGTTTTGCGTAGTTTTTTGTCTGCTCTTGTGTGTTCAGCATTTTCTCACGTGCATGCCTGCTTTGGCTGTGCTTAACAACAATACTTTTTGAACAGTGAACACCATTTTCGAAGGTGATTAAAAACGTGACATTCTAAATATTCGTTCATAAGTGATGAAAATATTTTTTTCATCTTGAGCTCCTTATCGGCATACAATTTGTAAATTTTTTTATAGGAACTCGAACTTGAAACGAACAAAAGCGGTGATTCGAAGCCAATGCATTGGAGTCGACTTGATGTTAAAGCCATGAAAGTAGAATTCTAATTCACGTATTACGCTGTCTACTGGATCTCTTGACTTTCTTTTACGTTCTTAAAATACATGATAAAAATATACTTAAGAGACTGACTTTTTTCCGCACGCCTTCGTCCGCACCGTGCAGTAAAAACCTAAGATTTTTTCCGCACTCGAAAATGTTTCCATTCAAGTTGAAATCAATTGAAAAATATGTAAAATCAACGAAAATTGTCGATTACCAGAAAAATTTTCAAAGCTTTATATTTTCAGTCTGAAATGATGACTTTATCATTTCAAAGTGAAAAACTTTATGATTCACAACGTTCAGAAAACTTCAAACGAAAGAAAAAATTTATGAAGATCGATCCTAAAATCTCAGTTATCAGCGAGATACTGAATTGAGAAACTGACCGATTAAAAAACGAGATTACGTGCATACTCTAAATAATAATCAACCATGAAATGTAGAATTTTTCACTGCTTGAATACAGAAGCATCTGAAAAGTGGGAGAATGTATTCTAGAGATAATTTGTAATACTCTCGGTTTGAATTTCGAGTCGAAAAATGGTGGTATTAAATAAGTGGACGGAGAAATGTGAGAAAAATCAACGAATTTATATTCACCGCAATGGGAAAATCCAGATTTTCACTATATTTTGAAAGAAAGTGTCTAGTTTTACTTTTGTCTAATATGAGGTGAGACATGATTGCCAGCTCCAAGCGCCTTAAAAATTTGAGATTTTTACCACCAAAGTGCATTTTTTCTTCAATGCCAGGAATAGGAACACCCAAAAAGGTCTGCACTGTGCGGAAAAAGCCTGTTCTGACTAAATGTTGATCATTCTTTTCTTTCGATGATTGACATTTATGTGTAATTTTAGATTTGGGACATTCCTCCATAGGGCCAAAAATTTTAGTTGCGTATACTCTTGTGTTTACACAGCAAATTTTGTCATTATTTGTATAGGTTGTCGAATTAAAACAAGAATTGGAAGCTAGAAAAGCCGACTCAAAGGGTGTAAAGGCTCAGCTTGCTTCGAAATTGAGTCAGTTATTGAAAGAGGAACAGGAAGCAGAGGATAAACAAGTAAAAGACATTGTTATTTGCTGCATTAGTTAGAGCAGAGCGAAATTTTGAATATAATGATTTTGAAGTTTGGTCGCAATAGTCAATTCAAGATCATGGAATCTCCTGATTGAAGAAAAAATATATTTTCAACGAAACCCTTCGAATGTTTCTTATATAAATCGATCATTTTTGAGTTGTTTTTTGATCGACGAATGGGTCATTACGGTATTCCTCAATTCTGAACTGCTCTAGATGTAATTGGAAGTCTTTGCTGTGTTATAACAGGTTCAACTAACGGATTCCGTAGAGACTGGAACAGAAAAAGCGGTTCAACCCATCGCAGTCGAATCCAATGATTCTGAGAACGCTGCTGAAAATGATACAAAAATGAAATCCAGCGACAATAGTCGATTAGCCGAAACCAAACTAGAAACTGCCATCGTTGATGAAAGAGAAGTCAAGCGTAAAAAAGAGCGGGAAGTAAAACGTTTGCGCTTGATGCGCCAAGTGCTAAAAATTACTTAAATGTTTTTACAAATACAGGATCGCGAGAAGAAAGAACGCAAGAAAGATTTGGAACGGCATTATAATTTATCGTCTTACTCTAGCCCAGGAATATTCGTTTTTCCGCATAAAAGTTACAAAGGTGGAAAATTCGACTGTAAATTGGTGTCTTTGCACGCTCTACTTGATTATAGAGCAGAAGACAACAAAGAATGTGTTTTCGAGGTAAGTTCTCTTTCAGAACGTTTATTGCGTAAGTCATTTCTGGGCAATGGCAGAAGTCGTAACTGGTTGAAGAATATAAATTTTTGGTTATGCCTGATTTTCGAATTTTAGTTTCCTGTTCTAAGCTTGAAACTGATACGATTTTTGCCATTTTGTCCGAATTTATGGAAAATGGTCGATTTCTAGCTGATTTTTTTAGTCTTCTAGCTGGTTGACGACATTTATTAGCTGACTGAAAACGTCAGCACATTGCCCAGGTCTGACGGAAGTCTTTTTTGGTTACTTATTTTTGTACTTTTCTGCCGATAAGTGCCACACTAAGTTGAACATTTTTAGACTGCGCTTTTTGCCGAAGCTTTTCACGAAATGATGCTACGCAACGGCGCCTACAATATTTTCAAAATATTGACTCATTTCTCGAAACAAGAAAATGTATAACGTTTGTCTTCAATATTACGGTGTAGCAATATAATTCTTTCTACTTACAGAGAACTAAAACAGAAAGTAGCGACAGTAGACAAGAAGTTCAAGAGGTGAGATGAACTTTTACTCGTGTGCGTTGAATAGAGTCATCATAATCAGTTCAACTGAAAGATTAGTGGACGACACCTTAGAATTTTTGGAATCTAAAATTAAGTATTTGTACGCTTAGAATTACGGGTACAGATAGAAACTTGTACGTGTAGTTATTGAAGATAAAACTTTTTAGTTTTTTTCAGGATCAATCGAAAGGATCACCGGAAATAAATCAAAATGGTGATTTTTCGTCACAGGAAAAGGCTTCATCTCCAAAAGATTCACATAAAACCAAGTGAAGTTTTGACATTTTTACGCCTTTTAGCCTGAGAGTAGACGTCCCCAAGGTCGAAAATCTAGATAGCAGTAAAATCGTATATGGTACGGGCAGTACTTTTCCCATGCCGCACACTGACCTTTTTTCCGGTCGCTGTGTGAAGCCGCAGGGGGTTGCATATTTCGGTGGCTCCCTGAATACAGCAATGTACACCCAAAAATAACTTATTCACCCACTAACTTGACTAATTTCACATGCTCACCTTATAAAACGCACCAAAATTGTTTTTGTTGCATCTTATATTAAACATTTCCCTCTTTTCTGAAAATTTTTCCAAAACAAGCACAATTTTGGAGAAAACGGTGGATTGCCCAATCCCAACAATTAAAACGTAGATTCTTGCGCTAGGCGCCAGAAAGCTCTAATCTTGACAATATATATTTATATTTTCTACAAACATACCTCAAAAATCTTCGTACGGAGCCAAAAAGATTTGTCTCCTACAAAAATCAGTGGTTCTGTACACCCGTCGATTTTTCCACGTTCATACATCGAAATCATTTATGCAGTACATACATTTTCAAATCTGTGAACACGGTAAACATATTTTTTTCATACTGACCACGAACTCTCAGAAAATAGCCCATAACAGTTGTCTACAAGTGCCATTTCCTTCAAATTGGCTCACCCATTATGATACTTTCCGAAATTTTGTGTACCAGTAGTAAGTCATTTTCCCCCATTTCACTCGACCAGTAGGTCATTCTTACCGGTATGGTGAATTAATTTCTAAACCTAAGACCGGGATAATTCCCCCCTATGGGATGTTCTGGTTGAGAGTATAGTAAATAAAGCTAAACTATGCCCATGGTAAAGTATTTGTATTGCTTGTTGTTTGAAAAATTCCATGAATCAGAATTTAGAAAAAACTGTTGGAGTAGTTTTAAGGAATGGTCCATGGTCGTGCTCGTAGGTTCGAATAATCTGAAATTGA
Organism: Romanomermis culicivorax; assembly: GCA_963922205.1. Taxonomy (NCBI): domain Eukaryota; kingdom Metazoa; phylum Nematoda; class Enoplea; order Mermithida; family Mermithidae; genus Romanomermis; species Romanomermis culicivorax. Next base: position 302,565 of record CAWUHX010000029.1, on the reverse strand, counting down.
ACCGCTTATATTCAAAGTTTAAATGTAAAGTTTGCTAATTGTTGCGAATTTTAGATGAAACTTTTCATTCAACTCAATCTTATCAACGCTTATTTTGGTTTGCTTGCAGAGTTGACAAGGAAACTAAAGAGACAAAGATCGTTGTCGATCCTGAGTTGGCGTTTTCTTTGGCTTGTTTGGATTCTACACGATGTGGATATTTTGCCGACCGAGACATCGAAGATATTTTGTACGCGCTGGGACTATGTTTGACGAAATCGCAGGTCAGTTACTCCGACTTGTTTCTGTGATTTTTAGTTAAATATGTTTTTATGCATGAACCGTTGCAATTGTGATGCCCTCTGACATATTTCTCATTCACAAATCGCAATACTATTGTGTATGCATACCTGGACAAACGCATGAATCGCAAAGTCCAACTTCTTTTTTGATCTGCGATTTCATGGTGTTGAATTCGATTTTAAATTTTGATTTTCCTTTTCTGTTTCCTCCTCAGATTCAAAAGTTATTGAAGAGTTTACCCAATCGGGACACGTTGCACTACAAGAAACTTGGAATTTTGTTGAAAGACATAGAAGGGGAACAAGTTCAATATTCAGGTAAGTTATAGTGCTATTAGATTAAGCCGTAGGCGCAGCCGCATTGCGGTCTAGTGCGGTTTATGGACCCGCAATGAGTTCTCGAGTGGAGTACTTTTTGCGGTTCTGGTAACCGCAGTCGATACAGTATATGCAATTCTGCGCTGAATAACAGTAGGTACCTGAATGTTACCAACCAGATAGCCAATTTTTTTCAAGACTAGCTTTTTCCACGGTTTTTTCCCTTCAAGGGGGTCTTTCGAGGGAAAAAATTCAGAAATGACGAAAAAAACTTTGGGCAAGGTTTTCATTGTGGAAAAAATTTGGAATTCAGAACCGATGAGATGTGTTTTGGCAAACTTTAGAAGGTCAAAATCCAAAAACTTTCCAGCGCTTCACGCCACTATTTTTTTATCCAAATCGTGCTTTTTGGGGAAAAAAATTCGCAATAGAGGAAAAAATTTTGGGCTCTTTCCCCATTTGGGGAAGAAAATTTTGGGGATCGGATACAGAAAAGATGCATTTTCGAGCATTTTAGAAGGTCATAATCTCAAAATTTGAGTTGAAAATTTAAAAAATCAAATAATCATCAAATTTTAACATGTACAGTAAATGCTTCATTTTTCGTATGTATTGTGTTAACTTACATGAACAACCTTGCATCTCTTGAATAATTTCCGGTTTGGAATTGCGGGGAACCGTGCTTACCATTGCGGTTTTCGAGTTCCGCATTTTTGCGGAACCGCACAAAAGTATGCCATTATGAGAGCCGCAACCAACCTGCAATTGCGGGCCGCAAAAAAACCGACCAAGTATGCCTACGGCTTTAGGAAGCAAAACAAAAACAACATGTAAATTTACGTTTGTGTTATTTCCAAAAAGTTTATGAATTTATCCAGGGTTTTTTTTGACCTACGAGTCACAAGCCAAGTGGCTTGTTGACCTAAAATTTTACAAGCCATTCCAAATTTTTACAAGCCAATTTTATAATATCAGTATACATGAATAAATTCCAATGCTAGGTTATTTTTTAAAGAAATGTATAGATTGAGCATCACGGCAATCGATCAAAAAAGAGATGTCATTCAACATTTATTCAACCGTTAATTCACTAAAATTCAGGAAACATTTGAAATTTTTGTGTTTGATCGAAGCCTAATCTACAAGCATTATTGAACAAATTTTCCAGCAAACTATCCAAGAACATAATGACTTCGAATTACATGAGAAATCGACGGTTAAGTCCTCTATGATGACAAGTGAGAGCCCAAAAAAGCTATTAATCTTTCCTGCCTGAAACCGGAAAATTTTTTTGGGTATTGACATTCTGCGATGCTGGAAAATCATTTTTCCAAACACTTATTTGAAGAATTAGATTCGAATTTTCTGTTCAAAAGTCGTAATTTCTAGAATTTTATTTTAAAACCATTAATTTATTCACACACTTTCATGAGTTTGACCGAAAAGATATGAGTAAGAAGAGTAGAAATTTCCGAAAACTATTCCATGAAGCTTTTGGATTGATTTAACGTTAAGAAAGGAATAATCGCTTCAAAAAATTTACAGACTTGACGTATTGATCTTTCTCAAAAAATGTGTCAAGGGAAAAATGTGAATCTTTATTAAATATCAAAATGAAATATTGAAGATTACCAATTGAAACATGAGATAATACGTTTAAGATGATTAAAACTATTAAAGATTAAATGATAAGTGAAGGTAGACATGTTAGAAGCAGCGCCTGAGCTAGGAAATAAATAATAATGCTTATTCGAATTATAACCGGCGCGAAGCGCCGGAAAATTTTGAGATTATGACCTTCTAAAATGCACCAAAATGCATCTTTTCTGTATCCAATATGATCAAACACATGACTCAAAAAATTCTGACAAGCCATTTTGGCTTGTTGGACTAAAATTCTACAAGCCATTTTGTCAGTCCAACAAGCCATGGCTTGTAAAATGCTAAAAAAAACTATGAATTTATCAGTTAAATAGATTCTATGCCTGATTATCTAAACGAACTATTGCGGCGCAGAATACAGAATCCGGTCCCGCATTCATTTTAATGCGTTTAGTTTAGTCAAAAAATCGACATATCCAATTTAGTCACATATACGATACGAGTAAGATGCGTCTATCTCCAACCTTATATGCTTTACATATTTTTAACATGTATATAGACATCGTCTGAAAAATCGCATTATTGTGATTTTTGTCCCTTAGGTTAGATACGACTAGTTAAACGCTTGCCTGAGAAGCCGTCTCTTGGGTTTATTATCTAGTCCATTCGTTTTTCTTTAATGCTAAAGCGTTTTTACGTTAGGGTTTGTATAGCAATAGCAGAAATGTGCTGATTACTTGATAGTAGAATGTAGAGCGAATTCCAAAGAAATTAGTGAGTATACTGCAGCTATGTACGAAATTTTAAGAGAAGACGCGGGTTGATTGGGATGTTTGACGAAGGAAACCGAAAGACTGGCTTGACTGGCTGAGGTACGTCTTTTAGGCGGGTTTTTTTGATAACCTGACGCTGTCATCATAAATGTCACTTGTCCATAATTATTGAATTCTTTTATATTTTTTAACCGTTGTATTTCTCACCTAGGGAGTCAAAGTATATTAGCACAATCGCAAGAAATTTTCACAGCAACTAACAACGATAACAATGAAACCCCTCGTGTTTTAACCTTTCGAGGAAAAATTATCGACCTCGATAAAACATTAAGGCAAATTGAACGAATGGAACGCGAAAAATGCATTCTTGAACAACGGAACGCTGCATTAGATAAAGAAATCAGTAAACTATTGATGATATTAATCGAAATTTCTTATGATGAATTTTCCCAAAAAAACCATGGAACTATTCCTATATCAAATTTTTCGTTCACTTCTAGATTTCATATTTTAGTTCGAATCGTTTTTATGACTTTTCGTAGAAGTTCGTAAAAACATAAAAAAAATTTGCTTATTGTGTCGACTAGAAAATATCGTTTCTCTTGTGATAAATTCACATTTTTTCAAGAATCGTCGAAAGAACAAATCGAAAGTACTGATCGAAAACGCAGACGCTTGGAAGAAGACTTCCGCGACTGTAAAAAGCGATTATACGACGCAGAGAAATGCTTGAAGGTAACGGTAGTACAAAATCTTGCTTGTTTTCAATATCTATTTGTATTTTCAATCTTGGAATTTTGGAGTCGTGATTGAGGGGAAAGCATTTTATCGGGTTACGACGAGAATTTTAAAAATATTAAAATTTTCTGACGCCATATTTGGTTGATTTGAAATTCTCGCGCCTATTTTCGCGAATATGCTAGTCGGGTTGCTAATCTAGAACCTAAGGATCAACCCAGGACGTGAAACTTGTTGACACAATATCTAAAAGATTCGACCTCTTATAATAGCACATATTGACGAATGACAAGTAAAAAGCATCATAGATGAAAACAATACATTATGCAGGTTCGCGTGCTGTTTAGAACGGTGATATTCGTTTTGCCCAAAAATGCATTCTTGTAATAGTTACAACATTCCAAAGATTCAAATGTTCAGATTTTCGGGATATTTCATGCGTTTTTATTTTATTTTACCTCCAAACTAATTGTTCGTACTATGAAGAACTCGAATCAACGTTTTTACTATTTTTCTGTAGCCAAAAATTTTCCTAGTGTATTCTTAATTTTTTCCTATTGTATATCAAGATCGTACTTTAATTTTTTAAAGATTAGAAAAATTAAATTCCGCATACGGGAAGTTGACTTTTGCACAATGAATGTGACTTCAATTCAGGTAATTTTAAAGTTCACGAGAACAATTTCAAACTTCTGTGCAAAGTAAAATATTTCAGATTGACATATCCACGATTAGGAATTACTATTATGATAGGAAAAACTTTTGGCTGCGATGCCTTAGTAAAAACACAGAATAAAGTTTTCCATAGACTTACTCATACAAGTCGTTATTGGTATGGAATGCTATGAGAAGTCCCTTTAGCCAAATGTGACCAAAATCTTGAAAAATGTCGATTCTTGCTGAAGATAGTCGATTTTGACCAAATTATTGTAAATTTCTATATTTTATGGGGCGTTGTGCTAAAAACGTTTTTTTGGATTTTGCGGCTTGGAAACCTATTTTTGAGATATTTTTGAGGCCAAAATTCGCATTTTTCTTAGGCCTGACCCCTTACCAAAATGAGTAGCATCAGCCGACGTCCTATCATTGGGTAGCTGTTAAATTTATGCATAGATTGCAGTGCTTTTTTTATCACGGTGATAATGAAACCAGAGCCGTGCTAATAGAAATTTTTGGAGGTTAGCACGCGTGCTAATTACTGAAAGGGAGAAATTTTTTAAAAAATTCGAGAAGAAAGTTGAAGATATCACAAAATTGTGGTGAAAAATCAAAAATCGCCGTTTTCACAAATAATAACTTCGTTTATATCCTCATTCTCTTCGTCATCTTTGCATAGCGAACGACTGTGACCCAACGCTCGAATCTGAATTCGCTTCGGCTCTAACCTCTTGGACACTACTTACGTAATTTGAAAAGAGCTGTTTTGACATGTGCTGAAATTTAGGCAATATGGTAATAATAAGTAGCAAATATAATTGTACGTTTTCTAAAACATCAATCGAGAACCTATATTGAAGTTGAAGTGCAGTTCCAGATACAATGAAAACATGTAAACTTTTATCCAAACAGAACCTGACTTTAGTGATTCCTTAAAGTTTTACTGTCAAACTAATTTACTTGTCGGTCAACTAATCAAGTGCATCATGTATGAATGAGCTGATTTAATTAGAATCAGATGAGGGTCTTATTCCTTTTAAAACTGCCAATATCAAGCATGATTCCATGAGCTAATACAATTAAAGCAGGTTATCAAAATTGACAAACACACATTAAGGCTCTGTCATACTTCGCTGCGAGGTACCGCGTGGCGCCGGTTGTCCTACTCATACTGACAAGCGGCACCGTGCAGTGGCTGTAAATACTTCGCCTAATTCTACTTTTGGATTTTGCTCTTCTCAAAAAATGTGTATTGCCTGTCTCGACAAATGCGAAATACGAAAAATATGAAAAAAATCGAAAAATAAAAAGTGCAAAAGAAAAATAAAAATCAATCATTCCTGCACGGTGCAGGTAGAAGCTTGCAGAAAAGCGTAGTCTAAAGATTTTGGGCTCTTGCTTCAGTTTGCTTCTCATTCCAACGATTAATATCTCTTGAACTGCTGAGAAATATCAATTTTATATAAATTGATTTTGAAAAATTGAATATACAGGGTGAGCCAAAAAAAGGCGACCGATTGTTAGGCTGCTGTCGTCTTAGATGATGTAACTGACCTTTGGGTTTATACAAAGGAAGCTGCAACAGTTGTGACCACAGGCTAACAAAATACAAACACACCAAAACTCTCTCACACAAATCAACAGATACACTCCAGTACTTCACCAAACCTCAGGCAGAACACCTTGCCACGTACTTCAGGAGCTCCTACCCAAGTCTCCAATCCTACTCTTAAAAATACCTTCTACTATGCTCACAAAACAATACAAGTTACCGTCTAAGCTTTGTATTGGGAAAACGAGACGATGCCGTCAATGCAAATATCAAAAATAATTATAACAAAGACGATAGGCGGCGATGCTAACATTTTCCATCAAAAATAAACAGAATGAAAAATATACCAAAAACACGTGAAACAGTGGCATCACAAATCCATGCAAATTTGTCTTTTCTTTTCTGGCCACTTTTCACCACGTCCACCGCCTGCGCGCCGACGCCGGAAGCTGAACACGTGCACTCACAGTAACCCCGACATGGTGCTGACTTCCATAACTTTTGAACGGATGAAGGTTTTATAATGTGGATTGCTGCATCAGAATGCACTGTTTGTCTTTGTTACAAGGCCCAAAGTTTATGCTCCCAGCATTGACGGTTACTGTACAAACAGAAATTTAGTAAAAGTGATGATTTTTCGAAAAGTAAAAATTGTGAAATGAAAGTAAAAGTTGTCCTATTGTGAAAAAAAGTTTTGTAAAGCTGTTTACACACAATACTTTGAAAATCACCCAGATTTGTAAGTTGCCCATAATTTTAAGTCAGCAACTTCTTATTTCAATATGATCAAAATTTCGCCAGGATCAAGAGCTTTTGTTATGAAACTGGAAAAAAGCAAAATTCAAGCAAAATCAACTCTGTCGTTGATCAGATCGAAAAACGATTAAAATTATTGGCCAAAGAGAAATTAGGACACACTAAAGCGGCTCTCTTGTAGTTTCAATGGTTCTTATGGATCTATTGTGCTTTTCTGCCGTGAAACATGTTGATTCTGTAAATTTTTAAATATTCATTATCAAAAAAATCGACGTTTAGTATTTTTGATTTTAGTCCGTCAATATTCAAGAAATCTGTCTGAAACTTTGCATTCTTTATGCCAAATGTTTTATCTATCCATGACAAGAAACTGCACTAAAAAAGCTTCACCCGTTCGGAAGCTATAGAAGTCAGTACCGGTCGCTATTTTTTTTTCTCACCCTGTATATTCACAGTTATTCATTCAGATATGTGCTATATACAGGATCCTGATCTGATCTGTGTCCAGTCAGACGTGCTGTTTATGACCCTGATTCAAAGTGGATCCATCCTTTCCCTAGTATTCGGGAAATCGGGACGTTCAGGGAATAGGGACTAATGCAATTTTCCGGGAAATAGGAAATGCATTCGTTATACTTGGAATAGGGACCTACGGGGGAAATGAACTTTCGGACAATCGGGATATTTGTGGAAAAGGGGCATTGGGGGACACAATCGAAATGTGCGAGTACACTTGCTGTAGAAACTTGTTTACACCTACTTTGCATATTCATAATTTTTACGCAATGTCTTTATTGCAAATTGAGTGATCAACTTCTTAGTAAATTTTCATTGAAAATTAAGTAATCAATTTGTTAAAATAATTTGACAAGTGTCAGAATTCACCATTCAAGTGAAAAATATGATTCAACTGCATGTATAGATGTCACAGTATGCAACAATATGCTGCTACTTTAGAACACATAACTTGTTCGAAAATTTCGGCTGAATTGAAACTTGGTGGCGGCACCGCGCGGCGCCGCAAAAATCACAAAAACCTATTCATACTTCAAAGGTGGTACCGCGCGGCGCCGCCCGGCGCCGCTTTTTAGTATGGATAGAAGAACCGGTACCGCGTGGTGAAGTATGACAGGGCCTTTAGTCTGACACCAACAAAGTAACATATGTCAACCGTGTTAATGAAATATTTTTTCATTAGCATGAATACTAATGGGACTGGTGCTAAAATAACCTGATAGATTACGCAAGACATTTTAAAGTGAAACCACAGAAAATAGACGGACAATGTGGACTGGAAACTCGCATTTTTCGACTAATATAGTTATGTGATTTTGAGAAAAATGAATATCACCATTGTGATCTCAGCGCATTAACGTTTTCATTGCATCACATTCAGAATGATACTTTGAATGAACTTCACTATTATCAGGACTACATTGATTGGTTCTTCTTTTGTTTATATGGCAAGTCACCTACTCTAAATAGTTTTCTGCATTTTTAAAATTCGATTGATTAAAACAATGTGGGATACGGAAAGTGTTAGGCCAAATTGCAACGATTAAAATGCTCAATTAGAGCAACATTACGACGTTATTTAGAGACTAAGCATATGGATGATTCGAAAAAAGTTCAGTGAAAAAATTACGATAAAGTACAATAACTAGTTTGATTAGAAACTGACTAAATTTTTGTCAGGACACAGTCAGTCAATGTGTAAGTGCTTGTAAATAAAAAAAATGACTAAAAATGAGTGAAAAAGAGTGAAGAATGAGTAACATTAAGTAACATTTTTTAATCAAAAAATATTGAGAGTTAGTTGAGTAGGCTCAAAAATTTCCAGTCCATGCCACATACGGTTTAGCAGAAAATAGTATAAATATGATTACTCTTGGTGTCTACAAAGATTTCAGTAGCGGATCATAGTCAAATGTAATTTTAAGACACGATTTCTGAAAGGTTCTACTCTCCCTATGATAAGTTGAAAATTAATTATACCTCAAAATCAGATATTTTGGGTAGTTTCGTGCGCTGAGTTCAATCGTACCATTCGTTTTGCTTGTAAACGAAAATTTACGCCGCTACAGTATGCCAAAGTTTGAAAATTAATGATTTTTCTGCATTTTTCTTTAGTCTTTCTAGCCAAGGGATATTTCAAGATCAGATTGATCTTATTTGCTGACATTTTACAGAGGAGAGAATAAAAACTCTTCTGATGTAACATTTACAGTAAATAATTGCATATTTCACTTTTTAATAAAGTTTAAGGTGTCAAAAATGAGTTGTCAAAATTGGAAAAATTTTGTTTATGGCACTCCCGAGCACCTTCCCAACGGAAGCCGCAGAATTTTATTTTCTTATATTGTAGCTCATGCATTTCATTGCATTTTTGTGTTTTTATGGGGTAGATTCATTATATCAATACTGGAACTGGAAAATACCTTAAAAAGGCCACAACTTTTCAGACATGTCATAGAAAAACGGTGATTTATTATTCTAACTGCATTTCCATCTACTTGATAAATTTTGTTCAATTCCGTTAAGTCGCTAATCTTAAAGGACGATACAAGCCCCATCCTAATCAAACCTCACAAAGTCTATGTCATTCACCTGAAAAAGATTAACCATAACGCACGCTGTGTGAATTGTTGCAGTAAACTTCAGATCAGAATTAAGCGGAATACATTTTGTGTCTGTGTCTGATCTAAACATATTAGAGTGAAAAGATGAAAAGACGTGCGCCAACCACGGCCATCATATAAGGAAATTGTCTTTTAATTTTACAGCAATGTGCTCTGTACCAAAGATGTAGCATACCCTGGAAGGAGCAACATAAGTGTAGGAATCCCAGCCTTAAAATCAACAGGATCTCTGCAAATTCGGAAAAACATGCAAAAATAGGCAAAAACCCTTCTGGAATCTCAAAAACTGTTGGGCACAAAAATCTGGATATTTTATAGGTGTGATTGGGGTCGAGTTTCATCGATAAATTTATGAGGAAATTTTAAACAGGTTACTCTGGATGAGACGATAGTAATCCAAACTTCGAGTAAAATCTTTCCTTATTACTGCACTCGTAATTAGCCTAATTTAAAAATGAAGATGTACAAAATATTGTTGACCGTGAGTGCTACCCATATGCTGAAAAGATGGTGCAGAATCCACGAACCAGAAGTACAGCACCTTCAAACAGGCGAAAAGTTCTCTACCCTTCGAGTATTGTCATTCAGATTATCCGAACCATATGTCGTGCGACTAATAACCTGACATTTTCAAAATTTTACCATAACATCAACATTATATCAGTAAAATAGTGTATATTCTCATTTTGATGCCGATCAAGTGGCAACAGCTTGGTTTTCAAAATCCTAAGGCAAAGCATTTATGCAATGACATCCTCATATCATTGAAAGTTCACTGATGAAATTCGACCCCATGCAGACCTACAAAATATCTAGATCAGAGGCTCGATAGTTCTCAAGATTCGGGGGGATGTCATTGCCTATTTTCACATTAATTTTCAAATTTGCTGGAACTCTGTTGATTTTAAGGACCGGATTTGTATACTTATATTGCTCGTTTCAGGGTACCCCACATCTTTGATACAGTGCAGTTTATTGAAGGATCATAATTAATTTTTCTTAAATGATGGCACCCCCTATGTATTTGTATGACGCCAACATTCCACTAACAATCAATTGAAAGTCGTTGAAGTTGAGAAGTGGTCTCCTACAGTTAGTGCTTCACACTCTGAAAATTTCAGGATCAGGGTACCCGGTCTTCAGGGTACCCGAGTTACCCGGGTATTTCGTGTACCCGGGTGCTATATGCGAGTTGTTAAGTCAGTGAATGAACGCAATTCATGAAAACTTCAAGAAAATTTTAAGGTAAGAACCTTGCAAAATTTTAAGAGACAAAAGTTATGACAGAACAATAGCACATTTTATTCAGACGAACGCTACACTTTCAATCAAATCATGGTAGCCTGGTCACTCATCACAACTATTTGATGAATCTATTTCCAAACCAGCCATCTCGCTAGGTCCAGGCTCTACTGTCTCTATCGGTTCATCATCGTCCGTTTCTGATTAAGAAATGTTTCGTTTTATGGATGAGCTGCATATATTGCAAATCCACGTGTCATCAGACGCGAGATCAACTTCAAAATAATTATAGACAAAACTTTTTTTTGTAGACAAAGACGACCGATCGGGAATAAAAAAATTAAATAATGTGTTTTCCTCCTTAACTTTTCATGCCCCTTCTATCTTATACACAATGCATCTCAACTTTTATTATTTTCTGGAACGGTATCCAGTACGAATATTTCATACCAGCAAAATTTCATTTCTCGATGTCTTTTTTATGTCTCCTTCCCGTGCTGCATTGTTAAAACCCATAGCTTTTTTGTTGCTAAAAATACACTACAATGACTTTTTGTGAGCCACATAAGCGGCCATGTTAAACGATGAGTAGATGCATGCACTGAATTAAATAGGGAAAATACGTTCATTCACTGTAACTACACATAAATACTAGTTAATAGTGAATAGATATTTTGTTTATAAAATGTCTTGTCTAGACCCGGGAACCCGGGTAGAGCCCGGGTTTCATCCATTAAATTTACCCTGGTTACCCGGGTACCCGAAATACCCGGGTACCCGGTGTGAAGCACTAGTGCTGATTTAGAATAGTGATTTGCTCATGAGATTCTTTTCATATGTTACGCGTCTTCAAGCCTTGAAGATGGATGCAGTAAAAATGCATGAGCTACAATAAAAGAAGATAAAATTCTGCGGCTTCCGATGGGAAGGTGCTCGGGCATACATGTAACGGAGCCCCGAGGTATGTGGGTGGGAGGGGGTTGGGCTACTTTTTTGGGGCCGGAGGTCAGTAATTTCCAAAATTTTAGGGGGAGGGGTCTCTCAAAGAAAAAAAATTTGATTTTTTCACGAAAAAAGTCCGAAAAATAGTTCAAAAAATATTAATTTTTCCTCAAAAAGACCGAAAAAAATGTATCCATGGCGCGAAGCGCCAAGAAAATTCACATTTTTTACCATTTTTCGTTCAAAAATTGACATTTCTCAGTATTTTTCCGACCAAAAGTATGGGGGTCCCTACGGCTACCATATGGCTAGTCATTGGATTGGAAAATCCTTTTGGGGGGGGGGGGCGGTTGCCCAATGGCTAGCCATATGGTCGACGATTTCTGGGGGGAGGGGTTCCCATAGCACTTCCCCCCAATTACATGTATGTGCTCGGGAGTGCCCATAAACAAATCTTTTTCAATTTTGACGGCTCATTTTTGACACTTTAAACTTTATTAAAAAGTGAAATATGCAATTATTTACTGTAAATGTTACGGCAGAAGAGAGCTTATTCTCTCCTCTGTAAAATGAATTCATCAAATAAGATCAATCTGATCCTGAAATATCCCTCGGCTAGCAAGACTACGGAAAAACGCAAAAAAATCAATTTTCAAACTCTGGCATACTGTAGCAGCGCGAATTTTCGTTTACAAGCAAAACGAATGGTATCATTAAACTCACGTACAAAACTACTCAAAATATCTTATTTTGAGATATGATTAATTTTCAACTTATCACAGGCCTATGTTAAAAAAGGTAGAATGTCTCAGAAATCGTGTCTTAAATATTGAATATTGAATATCTGAAGCAGAGTGACATTAAAAACACATCTGACAGTTTCACAAGTTTATTGAAGCTCGGGTTTTTGATTTCTCATTTTATTCTACATACATTATATTCTACATACCCAACTCACCTATATTTTCGTAACAAATCAAGTTAATTGGGACAGTGGTGAGTGGTTCCAAAGATATTCAGGCTTAAAGTTCAAAACTATCCAAAGTAGCTCTACTTGACCAGGGTTCTGTCGGGCTTAGGCCTTCTTAGGATCGTGATTAGGTCAATCGGGTTGCAATTGGTATTGGTATCAAATTTACATATAAAACGAAAGATTTTTAAAGATTTACCGGTCATTTCATACTCTTATGTCGGATTTTTATGGAAGAATCATATGTGAAACTGATCATTACTGTTTCGGAAGTTCTGAGCAGCAGATTTCTTGTTGCTGGAAGGTGCATAATCTCATCAGATAAGAAGAAAAACAAATGACAGCGAGGTTCACGATTCCGACCAGCAACGAAGTCTTTACTGCCGTCGAGTTGTTCCAAACCAACTCCCTAGACTATAAAGGACAGTATTTCTACGTAATATATTTATATACACCCAATCTTATATATGTCTTTGTACCGCAAAGTCGCATCATCCAAACTGTTAGTATATCAAATGACTGCTACTTAGACAAATATATACATTTTTAGAGTAGATTAACACAAGCTAGTTCTATCATACGTCTCTTGATATTTGCGAACTGAAGATTTCACTTGAGAATCTAAATGAACGTCTACATCGGTAAAATTCTGCTCAAACCGGGTTTTAGCATGATTACTTTCTAAACAGTCGTGCTAGGTATCCGCACACGTGTTATCTTTGGTCGGAATTTGCAGAAAACTGATTTGAACATTGAAAATTTTAAGCTTTTCAAAGAATAATCTGATTCAGCTTGCCTTAAAATCAGCTATGTTGATCCAACAAAAAGCATTTTCTGAACATATAATGTTTTAGCGTTTACAGTTTTTGAATTGGATTTAGGGAGCTGAAAAACTATTGTTTTTAGATCAAAATAGAAATTTTTCATCAAATTATGTGATCTCATTCTAAAATCAACAGAATCTAATTCGGTTTGCTCATTATCACTTCATCACATACATATAATAAGCGATTTAACACTGAAATGTTTGAGAGATCGTTCAAAAATGTTGAAATGAAGCCCATCATAGCTTTATATACATTCATTAACATGTGCCAGGGAACCCCGATCCTGACTATTTTTTTGAATTGGAATCCCGGCCGAACCCTACACTTGACGGTACTCGTTGAGTTCACGATACAGTGACATGTTTTTCGGAAGAGCTGGTACAATTTTGAATGTTGTGGAAACGTTGAAGCGTTAGGTGAGCAGTAACAATGATTACAGTCCAATCGTAATTAAAAGACTATGTTTATAACAAAAACATGAAAACAAACGAGAAGATCAAAATTCATCAGATGATACAAATGTTGGTTAGCGCGTTTGCATCGTCCGTCCCTTAAAGCAACAGTTAAAACTTGTAAGAAGTCGAACTAATGAAGAAAATGAAAAGAATTTCATCTAAATTGCCACTGACCGGCGCCAAAATAAAATTTCGTCAATCAATTGGAACAGTTGTTCGGTGTATTAGATCAAATTTATGATACAACCAGCATCGTTCCAGGATCGATACAGTTGAAAATTTTTTCTCCCTCAACCGTAATTTGGCTATTGTTAGTTTAAAACTTTAGTTTCCGAAATCCGGATCCGTATTTGAATCCATAAAAGGTTGTTTCGCTGACCCGGGAACTCGGAAAAGTGGGATGATATCCTGATTAGAGGATCCGGGTGACGAGTATGTCATTTCTATGTTATGATTATTTTTCGACTTGTCAAGGGTTAAATCGAACATTTCTGATGTTGTTTCTCAAACATACCTGTAAAGAGGTCCGACCAGTTGTGGGGCGTCGAAAAATCCCCAAAAAAACCGAAGAATTTCGCAAATTTTCCAAAAGGGCCAAAAAAGTTATTTTTCCCTCAATTTTTCCGAGTTTGGGGAGGTTAGGTATCATAGCGTCGATGTCGACCAAGTTGGGGGGTCACCGCCAACCCTCCCAATTACAAGTATCATCTCATGATCTCAAATAGTTCTTTAGGTGAATGCTGAGGAAGGTGTAGGTGCCAAAGCAAATATAATTTTATGAGACCCGGAACGCACAGTGATATATACTTGTGCGGATTATAAAAACGCAGGCGGAGCTCTATTCTTCGGTTGACTATTAAATGCGTTAACTTTGGAAAAAGCTTTGTTTTACGACACGATGCAAATTTATTTTCAGCGTCAGCATCTTGATTCATACCGAATGTCGTCTTTAAAATGGACTATAGTTTAGTAAATTGGTCTTGTCGACATTCACCATTCCTTGCTGATTGAACTTCAATTATATTTATCATAACTTCCTTAAACATAATTGGATGTCAACCTAGAATGATTATTTACGAGTTGAAGATTCTCGTAAGTATTCTGCTTGATGATAGCGTTCACACTCGCTTCACAGAATTCCCAAGATGATACAGTTCAGTTAAAGACGGCTTTGCAACGGTGCAAAGAAATGGGTGAACAAATGGGACGCCTTGTCGACAAAGTTTTGCCGCACAGAGGGGATTCGTCGTCTGAGAAAACACCGAAATGTTTTGCGTCCAAACAAGATCTTAATAAAGAAGAGAAAGTTGAAAATTCTCCCAACGAAACTTGTGCGAGCCAGGTGATTAAAAGTGATATTCTAATTTGTTTCTATTCATGGTCCTTTGATTGTGCTGCACGGCTGATTATGTGACATCCGTGCACAGAATAGGAATTCTGCTTGGTGCCATCAAGCACAGAGGGTGTGTTCGGAATTTTTTCCACTTTGGTGATGAATAGACTTATCGCTCAGGCAACATATTCTCCAAAATGTCTGTTTCTACAACGTATTTGTGAGCCGAACATTGGCAAAAATTGATACCGTCGTCCAAATCGTTTACTCAAAGCATAATTTTTTACGCATGCCATGCTAAAAGTTGGATGAATAGACTCACAAATTTTGGATGCTGTTAGTATAAACGCTAAAAATATGAATCAGTACTTGCTTTCCACCTTTGTTGAAGCATTTCAGGAAAAACAGACTATTAGTGACACAGCGTCATTCTCATACTTATCACGACTTTCTCACCTTATCTCTTGATATTTTTCCTTCATCTTTCCGATCATTGCTGGGTGTACCGTAATCTGATGACGGTCAATCGAGATCTTTTAAGGGCCAAACCCTCCACTAACTTATTTACGTGCATGATTTTGTGAGACTGACGAAATTCTCATGATGCGGTCGCTCTACTATAGACGGGTTCAGCGTTATATGGCTGGCTCCTGATCGGCTTTCTCAGCTTCTAGCCTGTCGACCATCATTATTTGATATGATATCATTGAAACGAAAGGTCTACGTGACATTCTCTGCGCCTTTTAGGAAAAACCTGAAGAAAATGCTGACGTGAATGAAGAAAAGTCTCTGGCGAACGAGCAGAAGGACGTTGAGAACGATACGGATGCTATCGTCGACCTTCCTTCCACAGAGCTGCTTGCAATGAAAGACATCGAAATGACCGAAGAAAAGAGCAGTTTACAAAAGTCGGATGTGATGGAAGAAAATCCAGAAGACGCACCCATCAACTGTTGAAATGCAGTTCAATTGCTGAAAATATGCTCGTTTTGTACGCTGTATACGCTTAGGTCATTCGTTTTGCCCTCTTTTTATCCTTCCTTTCGTTCTATTGATTGGTTTCTCCTTCAAAAGTAGTCTTTGTCTTGTTACACTGCAGAGTTTCTGTATATGCTCTTCCAAAAAAAAACTAAGTATGTCTTTCGTGAAATTTTCACAAAAAATTAACAATCGTACTGTGGATCCAACGTGAAATTTGGTAAGTCTTTTGGCGCCACTTGTTTCCCTGTGGAAAGGAGTCCATACCTCCTGTACCCAACATCACCCAACCCCCCCCCCCAGTTTGCAAAAAATTAAAAAAATTTGCAAAAAAGTGTATGTTTTTTGGGAAAAATTTCGACTTTTTTCGACCCCCTCCCCCCAAATTTCGGATTTCCCCTCCCGCGTTTTTTTTTGTGCACAGACATTTGTGCCAATTGGCACAAGAGGCCAAAAAATTTGTGCCAATGGCACAAAAAAATTTTTTTTACTAGAAACATAACTGAAAACTGCGGAAAAGTTTGATAAAAAGTTAACGTTTAACGCATTTATTTTTGTAAAAATCGTGCCCACCGTTTTTTTCCTCGAAGATTTTTTCCACATGAGAACCGGACCCAAAATTTTTTTCCTCATTTTCCAAAAATTTTCCACATTTTTAAAAACGCTTATAATGTGGCTACGGATGCATTCTTATGCATTTTTTGGGTTTTTGCCAAAAAAGTCATGTGAAACACAGTTGCTCAAATGCAAAAATTCATGGACCAAACTTATTAATTCAGGATCTTCCATTGATTTGATTTACATTGATTTTAAGAAAGCTTTTGACTCTGTCTCCCACAGTAAGCTTGCTCTAAAGTTGAAAAACTATGGCGTCTGTGGTTTTCTTGCGAATTGGATCATCGCCTTCCTTTCAAATCGCACTCAAAAAGTCTGCATTAACAACAAATTTTCCCTAACATCAGATGTAAGCAGTGGTGTCCTCCAGGGGAGTGTTCTTGGTCCAACTCTTTTCCTCTTGTTTATAAACGACCTCCCTGATACTTTAAAATCCCATGTCTATCTTTTCGGGTATTACTGCGTCTGGTTCACACCCACCCTATAGCGTTAGCAACGTAGAGAGTACCTACAGTAAACGTAGTAGCATGTTGACGTCATACAATAAACGCAAATACTTGCGCATCGCGTCGTTTGCGCGCAAAATTCAAACCATCTATGCGTTTACGCATCGCGATTTCGGACGCGATGAGGAAAATTTAGTCAACCTTTGACCCGAGTGACCTAAACACTAACTTCACGAGTATAATGCTTGCGTTATATTTTGAAGAATAAAGAACAAAGTAAATACTATGTTGTGCTGTGTTACTTCGAGTTTGGGACAAGTGATCAAGCGAATGATCTGTGGTCAACCGAGTGACCGATGGTCACTCAAATCAATGAACATATTTTTTATGGAAAATTAGCCCATCAACTGGCAATTTGAATGTTATCTCATATTCACTAAAGATTGGTGCCTAAGGGAAGGGTCATCCGAGTGACCAGACCAGCTGACTGACCACTGGTCGATCAAATCGGCACACCTTTTCTTTGGTGGAGAATTAGCCTATAACTTCCGTTTTGTGGCTAGTGATCATCCAAGTGATCACACCTGATGAGTGGCCAGTGGTCACTCAAATCAAAAGACGTTTTCTCTTATGGTACTAAAAATACACCATTATTTTGAATAAAAGCAGACTGTGGGTCATATGAGTGACCACTCCATCAGGTCACCCGATTACTCCGTCTCATTTTGATGTTTATTGGTTTAAAATTGGTTGCTGTATATATGAAAGGTCTCTTGAGTTTTTGATGGTGTTCAAACGAATAAGTGTGTAAACCTAAAAATTAAACCATTGTAGCTCATTTACTGTAGAAACTTCACAGTTCTAGTTTATTGTTGTCTTTTTCTGCTGTTTTTGCTTTTGTTTGCTGTCTATATCATCAAAATGGCTCTGCAGGGCACAGACCCCAATATTATAGAAATTGCCACCATTGGCATCTCAGAAGAATCTGCCAACAATTTTGGGATAGCTAATGGTCTTCCACCCAACTTACCTGCGGTTGGACAGCTGATGGGAAATAGACCTTTATGTCCGAAACAGAATTGTGCTGGAGAATTATATTGTACTGTCGTTAAAGGTACAGTAATTTTTATCTTACTGTATGCTATCAAACAAAACCGTTTTGATTTTATGGTCCGCCTCCATTTTTTCAATGGCAAAAATTTTTCATGTGCAACGTCAAATTTTTTGATAAGATGGTGTGACCACGACACAATGGGTAAAAGGGTCCCATTTTCTAATCTTACTCATTCAAAGTTGAAGATTTTTTACTCCATAAGTCTGAAAAGCATTACTTAATGGGCTAGACCCATCTAGTTCCACAGTCAAAGATGTTCAAATTGTCAAAGAGATCGACCCTCTAGATGTTTCCAAAAGGTCAATCATATGCAGATGATTTCCATGATGCAAAACAAAAACACGATTTGCTAAATTTTGAAGGCTTTTGACTTTGAAGAGTATATATTCATGGAGAAATAGTTGCATTGTGAACTATTTTTTCCGTTCTTTCAATTTAAAAAAATATACCTGTGGATTCATTTGAGTCCTGAAGCTCATTTAAAGAAATGGAATATAGTAGCTGCTAAAAATTAGTATCGAAAACATGATAGCAATGGGATCCATGGTGAAGCAACTTAGCACCTTGCGTTATCAACGTCCTTCTAGCATGCAGTATGAAACCTTGAACTTGATAGATTTTCCTTGAGAAGGAGACATAAAAATCTGTTAAATTTTGGGGAAATGGAAAACTTCGAGATAAACTTTCTTCTTGCTAATGAAATCCACTACCCTATGATGCACTATGATGAAGATAGAATAAGTTCAGAAGAAATTGCTAACTGCTTACCTTTTCCTTCACAAAAAGTTCAAGCTCCACTGAAAAATGATAGAAAATAAAATTTTAGCGGAAGCTGATTATTCCAGGACTTTGAAACAATTTGGTGAATTTTTAAACTAACTACAATTCAGCAGTAACATTTTTCAAATCAAAATAATAATTAGTCATTTTTACTAAAGATATATTATTCACTAGGCATAGAATCAGATCTATTCCTTTAGCAGATTCATACTGTCATCAAAATGACCTTCACTAGGCTTTACAACAGATATTTTGATCTAATATTTTCAAAAAACTAAACAAATATGCTAAAATATTCTTCAAAAATAAAACATTTACAATAAAATATCCACAAAAATTTGAAACTAGCACATGCTTTCCAGGTTTATTAGTCAAAAGCATCAGACGAAAAATGGACTATGATTAACCATGAATATGATTTTTTATTTACTCAAGAGCTTCAATTTTTTCAATATTTGTTTTTTTCAGGTAGATTTTTCAAGACTTTGGGAAGAAGGGTTTCAGAACCAGGCAGAGCTGTATCTGTTATTCCTTGAGGTACAGAACACAAACAACTTGCAAAAATGCAATTTGAAACCAAAAGTTCCAATAATACTGCTGTATATGTAGATTCACATAAAATTTCCTGAACAAGGCTGACATGTTGGAAAAATATCTTCTAAGATATCTTCCAAAACCATAGATGATTTTACAAGATATCTTGTGAAACCTTCAAGAATCTTGGATAATGCCAGATGGATCTTGTTAGATCCTCAGGTCCGTGGACTTTTTATCCAGGCGGTAGGGTGTGGGCGAGCAAAAAAACAAAGAAAAGTTCTGCAAGTTTGTTTTTCATAAAAATATGGGTGTTTGACGATTGCTTTGGGCCAGGGAGCTGGCCAACCCCCTACATGCATGTATGCTTATAACAGAATGTAAGATCTTAAGATTTTATAAGACAGGAAAATATTACTTACGACTTTTTATTTGTTTAAATATGTTGTCCTTCATTTTATTTACTCTTACTTCTCTTTCCATTTCTTGTTCTGCTTTTTTAATGTATTTGTGTTTATTTTTCATAGTCTATTTTTATTCTGCTTTATCCCCTTTGTAGCCATCTAATATGCATGCCTCTTTTACAAATCGTGATATTAGAAACATTTTCAGTGATAAAATTGACATCCATATATTTTCCTGTTCACTAATCTGATCAAAGTGGAGCCATGTTCCATTGACCCTGAGCACCAAGCAGAATTATTAACTAAACAAGAGTTTATCTGATATTTTAAGGACGCTCACATTACGCCAGATGTACAAGATGCAAATCGACCATGTCTCTTAAAGGGGGTAGCAACAGATTTGGTGGTCGGGGTAATGGAACATGGTTTGCAAGGATTGACGTTTTGAACCGCCCAAACATAAAATTATCCATGGATAAAGTTGTTTTGATAACTTGGCTTTGGGCCAAAGAAGTTGGCATAGAACAATGCCATTCAATGTTAGGCGATTTAATTGGAGAAGTAACTGACCACGCCTTAGACCACTGGCGCCAATATATTCGGGAATTGTTGGTCAATAAATTAGATAACGCAGCGCCCATGGGTGGTCCAAATGAAATTGTCCAAATTGACGAAAGCTATTTTGCTGGCAGACGAAAACCAGATGCAAATCGAAGAGGCTGTTTATTGCGTGGTAATCAAGTTGGGGCACCCCATTGTAATTATGCTAATAGAATGAATGGTCCATGGGTATTTGGAATGGTGCACAAGCGTAATAATAATTTGGTCGATCCTCGCTTTTTCATAGTTCCATGACGTGATGCCGCAACTTTGGAGCCCATTATTCAATGTCACGTTCTTCCCGGTTCTACTATTCACAGTGATGAATGGTGAGCTTATTCTAATTTGCGCAATCTTGGCTACATTCATCAAACTGTAAATCACATGGATTATTTTGTTGATCCAGTGACCGGTTGCAATACCCAAAGAATCGAAAGCAGCTGGGGGCTGCAAAAAATAAAATTCTGGATGCCTATCATGGCACCAGTCTCGACTTATTACCGGATCATTTGGCAAAATTTTGGTGGCGCGGTCTGCACCCTACTCATCCATTTTGCCAAATCATACGTGAGATTAGGCAAGCATACCCGCAGTAAACATATGTGATAAATTTTGCAATTAAGCATGTTTATTTGAATAAAAGTTGAAATTTATGAGCCATGGACAATGTGTTGGAAATTTGAGAAAAAAGCTAGCAAATAAGCATTTCAAAAAAATAAGCAAGCATAAATGAAATCGTCACAAACAAATTAGATAAGAAAAACTTTAAAAACGCGATAGATGATAAGCAAAAATGCAAATACACATCAGTCGAGTCACAAAAATAATTAGAAGTAAATCATAGTCTGCTTTTATTCAAAATTAGTCTGTGTGTTTGTAGTGCTATCCATAAGAAAAAATGTCTTTTGATTTGAGTGACCACTCACCAGGTGTGGTCACTTAGATAATCACTAGCCACAAAACATAAGTTATAGGCTATTTCTCCACCAAAGAAAAGGTGTGCCGAGTTGATTGACCAGTGGTCAGTCAGCTGGTCTGGTCACTCGGATGACCTGTAGGCACCAATCTTTAGTGAATATGAGATAACATTCAAATTGCCAGTTGATGGGCTAATTTTCCATAAAAATATGTTCATTGATTTGAGTGACCATTGGTCACTCGTTTGACCACTGGTCATTCGCATGATCACTTGTCCCAAACTCGAATTAACACAGCACAACATAGTATTTACTTTGTTCTTTATTCTTCAAAATATAACGCAAGCATTATACTCATAAAGTTAGTGTTTAGGTCACTCGGGTCAAAAATTGACTGAATTTTCCTCATCGCATCCGAAATCGGGATGCGTAACCGAATAGATGGTTTGAATTTCGCGCGCAAACAACGCGATACGCAAGTATTTGCGTTTATTGTATGACGTCAACATGCTACGACGTTTACTGTAGGTACTCTCTACGTTGCTAACGCTATAGGGTGGGTGTGAACCAGACGCAGTAATACCTCTTTTCGCAGATGATGTGAAAATTTTTAACACCTCCACACAATGTAAAACTCTTCAAGATGATCTTGATCAGATTTTCAATTGGTCTAAAACATGGCAACTCGAAATTTCGGCTGAAAAAAGTTCTATTCTCTATATGGGCCATGCAAATCCAAAGGTCCCCTACAATTTAGGATTGTCTGAAATTCCAGGTGAAAACCCATACGTCAGAGACTTGGGCGTACTCATATCCCAAAACTTGAGTTTTAGAGATCACATAGCATCAATTACCAAGAAAGCCTTTAGCTTAAGTTCTTTGATAATTAGAACCTTTACTTCCCATGATACTTCTAACCTTGTACGCGCGTTTACTATTTATGTTAGACCCCTGCTAGAATATTGTTCAACTGTTTGGAACCCTTACTATGCCTCTGACATAAATCTCATTGAAAAAGTTCAGAGAAGATTCACAAAGAGAATGTGTGGTTTTGGGTCTATCCTTTCATATGATGAGCGTTTAACTAAGCTATGCCTTGATAGCTTAGAAATACGCCGACTACGTGCCGCCTTATGCATGATGTTTCAAATTATTAAAGGCCAATCCTGTCTGCAAAAATCGGACTTCTTTATTAGCAGTAATTTCGAGTCCACCCGTCGTAAAAATGACTACAAACTCAAAACAGGTAAAGCTAAAACAAATATTAGATTATATGATTTTTCCAACAGGTACATTAATATTTGGAATGAACTTTCAGCTGAAGTTCTTAGTTCTTCCAATTTACACACATTCAAAACGAAAATCTCTAAGATTGATTTTTTGATTATCTCGGGGGAGCGCGTTAGCCTGTTACAAATATGTAACCTGCGCTTCCTATTACCGTCATTAACTTGTTTATTGTAGCACATATTTTTGCTGCGATATTGTATTTGTCATTTTGAAGTAGCCGTGGATTGAGTTTTCGAAACTTTTCTTCGTTTTCTTATTTCATTTTAATCGTTTGTTCTCGCGTTTTAACCTTTTTTTTCTTATCTTGTGTTATATTTCGCCTGACAGGTAATAAATCTTCTTCATTCATTTTAGGAGCATACCAGGGTTTTTTTTGACCTACGAGTCACAAGCCAAGTGGCTTGTTGACCTAAAATTTTACAAGCCATTTCAAATTTTTACAAGCCAATTTCATAATATCAGTATACGTGAATAAATTCCAATGCTAGGTTATTTTTCAAAGAAATGTATATATTGAGCATCACGGCAATCGATCAAAAAAGAGATGTCATTCAACATTTATTCAATAACATTTTAGAGCCATTCATTCATTAAAATTCAGGAAACATTTGAAATTTTTGTGTTTGATTGAAGTCTAATCTACAAGCATTGTGGAACAAATTTTGCAGCAAACTATCCAGGAACATAATGACTTTGAATTACATAAGAAATCGACCAGGGTTGGCAAAAACCAAACTTTTGAAATTTTGACTTTCTGATTTTTTGGTTTTTTATGGTTTTTTAATGGTTTTTTGGTTTTTCTATGGTTTTTTAGTGGTTTTTTCTGGTTTAATTCTTTAGAATGTTTGATACATCAAAATAACTATGAAAAAAACTGCTGGAAGCTCCCTGTATCATCTAAGACTAGTTAGGGAGCCTTAAAATGGCAGCTAGAAGTATTAATCTTATCGGAAGTGTCATTATTTTATGCTATAGGAAATCCCTATTATAGCAATAGAAAAGTGGGCACATTAGAGAGGAACCATGAGTGAAGAACATAAGAAAAGTAAAAATGGAACAGAGCATGCGATATGTAAGGGGTAAATTCATGAAAAAGAAGAAAAATTACAAGTAAAGAGAAATATACAATACACAATGTACGTAATCAAAACTCAAAAGAAATCAACTACAGAATTGTATCAATGCATATGCATCACATATATACATATGCACAGAAAAGTTGAAATGACACAATTTTTAAGTATATACCGTTTTCGATAAGATGGTTTTGAATTGATAGATTATTACATATGTTATTAATATTACAAACTGCAGTTGAAGGTCACACATAGACATTTCAGATGTTTCCAAATTTTTGCTTTTCAAACCTGTCTGCGAGCTATAACTACAGCAAATGGGTCTTATTATTATTCTCGTTTGCATGATAGATACATATTTTTGGAAGACTTTTTTTACTTAGCAGCGACATCAAGTCACATAAAAATGAGCCACTCAAAAGCTCTTCTCTTTGTCAACCTACAGTATGCTTAACTGATCTGTATAAAACTTTATTATTGTTGTCTCATTTATATTTTGAAATTTCGAGCTAAGAAGAATAAAAAGTCGACCTTCCTTCCACAGAGCTGCTTGCAATGAAAGACATCAAAATGACCGAAGAAAAGAGCAGTTTACAAAAGTCGGATGTGATGGAAGAAAATCCAGAAGACGCACCCATCAACTGTTGAAATGCAGTTCAATTGCTGAAAATATGCTCGTTTTGTACGCTGTATATGCTTAGGTCATTCGTTTTGCCCTCTTTTTATCCTTCCTTTCGTTCTATTGATTGGTTTCTCCTTCAAAAGTAGTCTTTGTCTTGTTACACTGCAGAGCTTCTGTATATGCTCTTCCAAAAAAAAAAACTAAGTATGTCTTTCGTGAAATTTTCACAAAAAATTAACAATCGTACTGTGGATCCAACGTGAAATTTGGTAAGTCTTTTGGCACCACTTTTTTCCCTGTGGAAAGGAGTCCATACCTCCTGTACCCAACATCACCCAACCCCCCCCCCCCAGTTGGCAAAAAATTAAAAAAATTTGCAAAAAAGTGTATGTTTTTTGGGAAAAATTTCGACTTTTTTCGACCCCCTCCCCCCAAATTTCGGATTTCCCCCCCCCCCCCGTTTTTTTTTGTGCACAGACATTTGTGCCAATTGGCACAAGAGGCCAAAAAATTTGTGCCAATGGCACAAAAAAATTTTCCTACTAGAAACATACTGAAAACTGCAGAAAGGTTTTGGGCCAAAAGTTTGATAAAAATATACCTAATTAATGCTACGTTTAACACGTTAATTTTTTGCAAAAGTAAAAATCGTGCCCAACCTATTTTTCAGCTAACCATATCAGTGAGAAAAGAAAAACTGCAAGAAAATGGTTCACGGCGACTAAAAAAGAAATAGAATGCTGAAAAAATTAAAATATGTTCAGGAAGTTCATATTTATTCAATTTTCTATGACAAATATCTGTATATTATTTATTATTTAACAACAATGTAAAGACTAGAGAAAATAGCGTCGAAAAAACTGTGTAAATTTTCAGTCCAAACAGTGTACTAACGATATCGATTTTTCTATTTGAACCAATCAAACACAAAAAGTAAAAATTTCAGTTTTAAATCCGACTCTGACTGGATGAAGAAAAAAAATTCAGGATTTCTTTTCATTCATCAGTCATTGACAGCCTATGAAGTTTGCTGCAAGTGATCAAAGAGAACTCGTTCGAGTGAAGTACGAGTAAGGCAATATTATTTCCATTAATGATTCGGCGCGAAGCGCCAAAAATTTGTTGCATTTTCAGCCCCTAAAACGTCTAAAAATTAAAGAAATTTAATGTTTGACCAGCAAAAAATTTTGTGCCAATTGGCACAAACGTTAAAAATTTTTTGTGCCAAAAACCATGGCGTTTTGGCATAAAAGCTCTGTCATAAACGCTTTATATAATTGTTTTTGAGCTATTTAAAGCATTCTGATAATCATTCTGAACATATACCTCAAAATTTAGATTTCAATTTATGATCGGGAAAATTTTAAAACCATTAATTTGTTCGTAACATTTCATAAATTTAGCCGAAAAGCCATGAGTCAGAAGCAGTGTTGTTTTTGCACTCGGTTCATTCGTACTGGTACAAACGACCTCTCAAAAACCATTTGTAGTCAAAAATTTGCGAAAAATTGCTAAAAAAAGCATTCATTGTTATAAAATGCAACAAACATGCTGTGAAATATTAAAACGTTCGCTATTTCCACTAGACACATAAGCAGGCTACGGATTCAGACACATAAAACACTTGATCATGAGACACAGAACATGCACAAAAAAGCTTTTATTATTCTCAAAAAGCTTTTATTATGCTATAGCCACTAGTACGTCGTTATCGATGGAGACGCATAACAAACAAGTCCATTATTGATACTGAATACTGATGGCTGTTGAGTGACAAAAAATTTTTTGTCCTAAAATTTTCGTTTGTACCGGTACAAACGAAGCCAAAATTTTCGTTTGTACTCTGGACCATTTCGTTTGTAAAGTACAAATAAAAAAACACTGGTCAGAAGCCTAGAAATTTTTCAAAAATACTTCCACGAAGCCCTTGAATTGAATTTACGTTAAGAAAGGAACAAAAAGTTTAGAAAGTTGACGTGTTGATCTTTCTCAAAAAACCTATGAAGGAAAAAATGTGGATCTTCATGAAGTATAAAGGTACATTGAAGATTGCCAATTAAACATGAAATGATACGTTTAAGATGATGAAAACTATTAACGATTAAATGGTAATTGAAGGTAGACATGCTAAAAGCAGCGCCTGAGCTTTTTAAAGATAATAATGATTATTAAAGTTATAACTGGCGCGAAGCACCGGAAAATTTCGAGATTTGGACCTCGTAAAATGTACCAAAATGCATCTTTTCAAAATGAAAACCCCAAATTTTTGTTCCACATTTGTGGAAAGACCTCAAAAAATTTTTCCACAATCCAGATTGTTTTCCACATTAAAGTGCCAATGTCGAAAAAACAGTGGTTCAGGATCGGGGGGAAAAACCGGTTTTCAAAATTTCGATTTTGGGTCTTCATTCTTCATGAAGCAACATTTTCAGGTCATTTTTCCTGATTTTAAAGAAAAAATACACAAACTAATCATCGTAACAAATGAAATGCTCGACCTTTGCTCCGTCAAAAAAATTGTTGGCATTGGATCTTATGAAGACTACTTTTTCGACCGATGCAGATGGCAATAGATTATGCGACTTGGTGTAAACAAAGCCTAATGTTGATAAATTACGATTCGATGACTGACGCCAGGCTCGTATTTAGACAATTTGTTCACATCTAAAATTTTCAGCAATATCATTGTACTAATACATCACAATTTCCAAATTAAATTATTATGTTTACATACTTTTCGTCAAACATAGAATTTAGCCACTAATCCAAGCACACACAAACTAACTGAAAATACGCCGTCTTTCCTGCAAAAATAATTTTCTTTTCATTCAGTAAGTTCTAAAAAAATTTGGAAAAATTCCCCCCTCCTTTTTTTAAAAATCCTGAATACGGGTATGACTGACGCAGTGGACACCTCCGAGGAAAACACTTGATTATATATCATGACAAACATACATGGCCACGGTCAAAATTTTAGGGTAGGGAAAAATCCTAAAATTGACATATAGCAAATCATTTTTGTGACAATGATAAAAGTCAATTTTAGATGTGTTTGCTTTGCTTTTCGTATTTTTTGGATTATGTTGGTGATAAAAACTGGAAGCATTGTTTTCAATGACTTGGCATTGAAATTTCAGCTTGATGCAGCTGCAACAGCAAGTGAGTGGACCCAGGCACTTCTTCAAATCATCAAACAGAGTGACTTTTGCCGCTTTCAGAAGACTACAGCTGTTACTTTCTGGCAGCATTTTCTAAAAAAAGACAGTGGCATTATCTGGGGAGAAAATATCAAGAAGCTGATCCATATTGTCCTGATTTTGCCTATTGGCAGTGCTGATGCCGAACGAGGCTTTTCAATAATGAACCAAATACGCACATCAAGGCGATCAAGACTCGAAGGAATAAGCCTGGATGCTTTGATGCGCTTAAGAATAAATGGCCCAAATGATTTGGAACAGTTCAAAGCATCAAAATATGCAAAGGCATGGGTTGCAGAAAACCACATGCGCACTGATGACCTTCATAATCGAAAAAAGAAAACAAGAAAGGAAATGAAATTGGATGATACTGAAATAGAAGATGATGTGTATTTGCCAACCAGTAACTTATTTTGATGTTCTCATACTTATTGTCAACCATATACTGTGCATTGCTTGCATCAGTTATTTTTTGTCAATGTATTTTTCTTTGTAATTTTTGTAATTTTGTCCAAAAATCGCCAGATAGCAAATGGTTACTCTAAAGTTTAGGGTAGGGATAATGTATACCCTATGTATACCCTGTGGCCATGTATGATGACAAAATAAATTTCGCCTGTTTGACATTTTCTTTTAAAAAACGTAACTCTCAAGGCGATTTTTTGGAACGAAGGCCACGTTTTGCCTTCTGTCAACCAACATTGCATCGCAGGTTTTTGGCCGCTCTCCAACATTTTGTAACGAAACAAAATTTTTTTCTTCATCTTCACTTGCCGAGATCATATATTCAGTGAGTTGCTTGTAAATTGTGACTTTGCAGGCTGAAAAAAGTTCGACGTTTCTTCATTGTACTGCTTACGGCCATTCAACGAGCATACTTGGGGGCATTTTCAGCCTATTTTTGGACCCAAAAAGCTGCAAGCTGCTTCTGCCTTTCTCCAGAGGTCTGCCGTCTCCTTCAAAATTTTCGGGCTGCACAAATCAACTCATGAGGTGCTGGTGACTGTACTGTGAGCAGTAGGTATGACAAAAACTTTAGCTGTTACAAGTAATGCTGTGTATTGCTCACTAGCACTGCTTATGAGTGCTCATGACTCATGAGCAGTAAAATCTGCCTAATATTTAGATAAACTGCCAAAGTGAAGAAACTTCAGCCAAAAAACATTTCAAACATAAGTTAAATTTATTGAATATGAATCTTTAGCCTTTAGATTAGAATAACTCAACTCGAATAGCGCTCAAATTTCCTGAATTGAGAATTTACGAAGCATTTGATTTGTTTGTTGTGTCGTGTAATCTCATCTCAAATCTGTTGTCATGTCAGTATCAGAAGAGACTGCATTGCAGTAACTAAAGTGGCTCGACTTTCAATTTATTGTTAAATCAGGAAAAAACTTGTATTTTTGAGAACAAAATGGAAAAAAATGATTTTTTTTGTTTTAAAACCCAAAAATGCCCAATTTTCCAACCCGGAAAAAACCATCAGCCCAAAAACCCAATGCCCGCCAATCCTGTCCATATCCCATTGTTTTTTTCCCGCCGGCCCTTTCCCCCAAATGAGGATAGGGTCAAAAAATTTTTTCTCTATTTTCCCCAACTCGTTTTTTCGCTTAAGAATGCTTATAGATGCTTTATTTAAGTGTTTATGAGCTTTTAAAGCATTTTGATAATCAATTTTTCGAACATTACAGTGTCAAAAATTAGATTCAAATTTTGCGTTTATATCAAAAATCCTAAGTCCATTTTATCATTTACAAAATTTTTATACCAATAATTTTTAAACCATAAAACTTTCATGGATTTAGCCGAAAATATGTGAGTAAGGAGAGTAGAATACTTCCATGAAGCTTTTGAATTCAATATACGTTATAAAAAAGGGACAATCGCTCCAAAATGTTCAGAAAGTTGACGTGTTGATCCATAGAAAATATGTCAAGGAAAAAATGCAAATCTCCATCAAATATCAACATAAAATATTGAAAATTACCATTTTAAACAATGAGATAATACGTTTAAGATGATGAAAACAATGATAAGTGAAGGTAGCTAAAGCCGCGTCCGTGCTAGATAATGAATAATAATGATTATGAAAATTTTGAGATTTGGACCTTCTAAAATTCACCAAAATACATCGTTTTTGTATCTGTTTTCCCTAAATGGGGAAAGAGCCCAAGTTTTTTCCCCCTTTCCGGATTTTTTACCCAAAAAAGTAAGCTTTGTTAAAAAAAGGCGGTGTTCCCGGCGCCTCGCGCAACTTTTTTTCCGCAAACTCAATGTTTTTTTGGGTTCTTTTGCCAAATGGCGAAAAAAATTTGCGATTTAATAGTCGGAAATGTGCATTTAAATGCATTTTAAGTCAAAACCTCAAAATTTCCGACTCATCGCGCCGGTAATAATTATGATAATTATTGGGCGGAGTATCTTTAACAACGAAGTTCAATACTCAACAAAATGGATATTTTTTGACATTTTACCACCTGCAATGAGCAATGCAGACGAAAAAAAGCAACGGAAAGCAAGTTCAGGCAAAACTATTCAAGCTTTTTAGTAATGAAAAATATGCAAATTGTTTCCAAATTTTTAACCAAAATCATCTGCTTCCGTTCCAAAATCACATAGCTAAGGTAACCCAATGTAAATGTTGCTCTATGACCTGTTCATTTTTATGTTGATTTGATTTAAAGGTATCTTATGTACTTGAAATCGATCAATCTTCGGCAGTATCGCACGCCTTCAGGAATCGTTTCCGCTGACTCAGCATATAGATGAAAAATGATCAGCTTAGTTTCCTGAAAAAGATGAAAAGCTTAATTATTGTTTCGGTACCTCTATAATCCATTGTTATAATCCAAGTCAGGCGCGACCGTTAGCTTTGCCATGTCTACTTCACTCACCGTACCTGGGCAAAGCAAATTTTGTACGTAGCTACCCGAGTCAAATTTATTTAGATTGGTTGTCATTTTTCAAAAAGGTTGTTTCAATTGTTTGATAAATGCTTTTTCACTCCAAAATGTCCAATGATCTTTTATATGCACGGTTTCGAGCTTGTTCTGCATTCCATTCTTCCATTAGTCAGTAGTTTGTGTAAATTAAGGGCGAAAGCATGCATGTAATTGGGGGGAAGTGCTATGGGAACCCCCCCAGAAATCGTCGACCATATGGCTAGCCATTGGGCGACCGCCCCGCCCAGGATTCTCCAATCCTATAGCTAGCCATATGGTAGCCGTAAGAACCCCCATACTTTTAGTCGGAAAAATACTGAAAAATGCTAATTTTTTGACGAAAAATTTCAGTTTTTGAACAAAAAAAATGGCCAAAAATGTGAATTTTCTGGGCGCTTCGCGCCATGAATACATTTTTTCGTTTTTTCGAAAAAATCACTATTTTTTGAACTATTTTTGGGACTTTTTCCGTGAAAAAAATCTATTTTTTTCCTTCAGAGACCCCTCCCCCAAAAATTTTGGGAATTACTGACTCCCGGCGCAAAAAAAGTCGTCCGACCCCTCTCCAGACCTCGGGGCCCGGTCACATGTATGGGCGAAAGTAACGATATTGAATTTTAAGTCAGACAGCGCTGAGTACAACAAAATCAACAACAATCTAAAGCGCAATAATCCGGATATCCTACAATACGGACATTTCTACTGTCAGCATAACTTTGTTTCTGGCGCGCAGCGCCGGAAAAATTTTCAGACCCGAATGCTAGAAAATGAATTTCATTCGCTCATAATAATTCATGTGCAAGCAAAATATCGAAGATTACTGACAAAATCAGATAAAACGTTTTACAAAATGAAAACAATCAAGTAAAGCATGCTCGAATCCGTGCCTGCGCTGGAGAATAGCGAATGATACCCATAGCAAGTGTTTTTTCTGCGCAGTGAAAACTTTTTAGGCTTCGTGCAGAATTATTTTTTGTGATTTCTGCACTGGTGCAGAATTTTTTGAGTCATGTGTTTGATCACATATATTCTTCTATAATGTGTCAGTCATTGATTCTGAGCTTTTAAAATCAATTATTCTTCTTATTTTATGACTTTAAAATGTTTGGTCAAAAAATTATAAGTTCGTTCAAATTTAACATTGAATTACACATTTGATTTGCTTTTTTCCTTTATTCACTGTTATTGTGTTGTATAACAGGCACTGTTTTTCCCCAAATCGTGCTTTTTGATGGAAAAAATTCAGAAAAGGGGAAAAATTTTTGAGCTCTTTCCCCACTCTTGGAGTCGGATACAGAAGAGATGCATTTTGGTGCTTTTTAGAAGGTTATAATCTCAAAATTTTCCGGCGCTTGGCGCCAGTTATAACTTTAATAATCATTATGTATTACGTAGCTCAGGCGCGACTTTCGGCATTTCTACGTTCACTTATCACTTAATCTATAGGAGTTTTCATCATCTTAAACGTATTGTCGAATGTTTTAATTAGTAATCTTCAATATTTTATCTTCATATTTAATGAAGATTCGCATTTGTTCCTTGGCACATTTTTTGAGAAAGGTCAATACGTCAAGTCTCAAAACTTTTTGAAGCAATTTTTCTTTTCTTAACGTAAAATCAATTCAAAAGCTTCATGGAAGTAGTTTTCGGAAATCTCTACTCATCGTACTCATATCTTTTCAGCCAAGTTCATGAGAGTTTACCAAAAAATTACTGATTTTAAAATTTTTCACATAATAAAATTTTAGAAATTACGACTTTCGAACACAAAATTCGAATCTATAATTGTTGAAATAAATGTTCGGAAAATTGATTTTCCAGCGTTACAGAATTTCAATGCCCAAACAACTTTTCTGGCGCTTGGCGCTAGAAAGATTAATATCTTTTTTGGGCTCTCACTTGTCATCATAGATGACTTAACCGTCGATTTCTCGTGTAATTCAAAGACATTATGCTCTTGGGTAGTTTGCTCGAAAATTTGTTCCACAATGCCTGTAGATTAGACTTCGATCAAACTCAAAATTCTCAAATATTTCCGCAATTTTAAAGAATTAACGGCTCTAAAAAACAGCAGATGGTTTGAAAAAGCTCAAAAATACATAAAGCGTCTATGAACATTTTTAAGCGAAAAACGACTTCGGGAAAATGGGGAAACAAATTTTGACCCCTTCCCCCATTTGGGGAAAAGGCCCGGAGGAAAAAACTGTGGTAACAGGTGAAAACCGCAGTGCAGCAACTTTTTTTGGCTTTTCTGCTTTTTTCTTTCTTTCTGCGGAAAAAAACACTGGTTGGTTGACATCCAGATTGGTTGGTTGGTTGATTCCTGGATTTGTTGGTTGGATCATACATGCACATAGGGGTAGAGGGGGTAAACCCCCATACACCTGAGACCCTGGCCACCCACTCTGGCCCAAAATAATCGTCAAACACCCCCCTGAACTTTTTTCAATACAGCTTTTTGGATGATTTTTGTACATATTTTGTTTGAAAAACAAGCTTCCAGAACTTTTTTTTGTTTTTTTGCTCTCCCACCCCCTACCACCTGGATAAAAAGTCCAAGTACCCTCCCCCCTGGAAAATTCTTACCGTGCATGTCCGGGTTGGATGTTTCCTATCAGGTGGTTGGTTAGATCACTTGGTTGATTGTTTCCCAAATTGTTTGGTTGGTTTCCAGATCAGTTGGTTGGTTTTTTCCACATTGGTTGGTTGCTTCTCAGACCAGTTAGCTGGTTGCTTTCCAGATCACTTGCTTGGTTGTTTCCCAGTTCGGTTATCTGGTTGTTTTCCAGATTACTTGGTTAGCTATTTCCCAAATTGATTGTTAGCTTCCTAGGTCAGCTTATTGGTTGCTTCCCAGGTCAGTTGGCTGGTTGCTTTCCAGATAACTTGGTCTGTTGCTTCCCAGATTGGTTGGTTGGTTGCTTTCCCGATAAGTTGGTTTTTTTCCAAATTGGCTGATTGCTTGGCAGGTCAGTTAGTTAGTTGACTAACAGATTGGCTGTTTGTTTGGTTATTTCCCAGGTCAGTTTATTGGTTGCTTCCGAGATCATTTGGCTGGTTGCTTCCCAGATCATTTGTTTGGTTGGTTCTATGATCAGATGGTTGATTGACTCCCAGATCGGTTGGTTGCTTTCTAGATCAGTTGGTTGGTTGTTTTCCAAATCGGTTGGGTGCTTCCCAAATAGGTTGGTAACTTCCCAGATCATTTGGTTGGTTACTATCCCAAATTGGTTGGTTGCTTACCATATCCCTTAGTTTATTGTATCCCACATTGGTTGTTTGATAGATTTTTTTCAAGTTGGTTGATTGATTGGCTGACTCCATTTCTCTTTCTCTCCTCTCTTCCCGTTTTTTTGCTTTCTCTCCTTTTCTCTTTCCCTCTTTTTTTCCTTTTTGCCCTCCTCTTCCCTCCCGGAAGTGTTGATTTTCGGGAGCCACCCACAGCCGCCAACGTTGCCATCGGGCACAAAAACCGGCTGGCCCGGCATTGCTCAGGTATGTCACTCACTACTCAACATTTAGTAATTTTTTACTTACCGTCTGAAATGTCTCATATCATTGTTTGATCTAGGATTTGTGATACTGTATCTTAGTATTTGACGAAAGTCAAGACCTTTTCGATTATTTGCACAAACTCTTTTTGTGGTCTTTAAAAGTTCTTGAATTTTTTGAACATAACTGTTTTGCATTCGGCTAATGATTGAAACACCATCAGTTTGAGACAGTGACAGATGTTCTTGCTGGTTGAAAAATCCAAATTTTTGGTTGTTTGTCTGATTTTTGAATTTATGTTGCATGCTTTCAATATAATTTTTTGCATTTTGTCCGATTATGGGAAAGGATTGAATTGACTGCAGAATTAAACCGCTTATCCAGCAAATAAATTATGAAAAGATTCATTTTCCGACGTTCTAGAATGTTGAAAATAAAAAAAATCATGGGTTTTGCCTGCTGTTTTGCCCGAATTTATGAAAAATCGTTGATTTCGAGCTGGTTTTCCAGGTGGTTAGCTGATTCAAAACATCAGTTCTTTGAATCATCAAAATCTTTCAAGACTGAAAATTTAAACCTTAAATCATAGAATAAGGTCTTTAAAAGATTCATTTTCCATCGAAAATTCAAATCTTAAATCATAGAATACGTCTTTGAAAGACTCATTTTTTCCGCCCGCCTTCGTGGCTCCTCTCCGCTCCGCCCCAAAGTCTAAACCTCAGAGTTAAGTATGTAAATAACACGAAATACGCTGTAGTTCACGTTACTTTACTAGCCTATGTACGTTGCCTATACCTATATGCTGTATATGTCTTACACGTTAAAAAACAGAAAATTCACAGGTCGCGACTTATTGCTCCATTTTTCAGTTAGTTTAGTTGATTCCTATTGCTCAGGTACATTTGATGAATTTTCCTCCGAATCTATTTAGTTTTTGGTCATTTTACGCATTTTTTACATGATTTAACTGGGAACCGAAAGCACTTCTCATGCGGAAAAAGTTTTTAGTCATTTCCATGCGGGAAACAGTCTTAATTTTGGTATATTCCTATAATCTGACGTAGAATTCTAGTACTTCCATTTTCGGTAGTGCTTCACACTGGGCATTCTTGTCCGAAAAAATAAACTTTCTTGACTTTTGAACTTTTTTGAAGTGCATTTTAAAAATTATCTTTATGCATATTACGTATGATAAACATGCTTGTGGAGATTTTTTCGCTCACTCTCACCCCGCCTCCTCGATGAAAAGTCCAAGGACCCTCTTCCTGGAAAACTGTTGCCATGAATGTCTGCGAATAACCCGTTAAAAATAGAAAATGACATGTGATATTGTCTTTCGCCTGAAGGTTATCAGGAATTTCGAAAAAAACTACACAAGGTTACCACGAGTTGCGTAGTGATTATTTGTTTTTATGCACTAAGCCAAAATATATGGATCATTTTGATCGACATGTATATCTACTACAAAAAGTTATGCCCTGTTTTCGGGTGCAAAAAACCCATCGTGTCAATATACACTTAGTTATCAAAATCTTCCATCAAGCGAGATTTGGGAATTCTGTTATCCCCTAACATTAAGTTTAAAGAACACTATATATTAGGTTTACTTTGATTTTTAAGTCTTTCGTCTCTCGTGGCAAAAATACTCTAGCAAAGGCTTTCGTTACCTATGTACGTCCATATACGTCCAATATTAGAATAGTGTAGTTCAGTATAGAATCCGCATTTTTTGGCAGACGTACGTTACATCGAAAATGTTCAACGTAGATTTACCCGAAAGATTTTTGGTTATAAATCTGGCTTGTCCTACGTAGATAGATAGACTTCAAAGGCTAGGTCTACATAAGCTTGATATTCGTAGATTCTGCCCTCTGTACCATGTACAACATAATCCACAAAAAACATGTTTAAATCCTGATGACTTTTTCTGTAAAAACAACAACAATACGCTTCGTAATCATGATCTAAAATTGACGATAAATTCAGTTCAAACCACTGCCTGCCAGTTTGACTTTTTTAACCGTTGCATTAACTCTTTATCATCCGATATCGTTAATTCTCCCAGTTTGCACACTTTCAAAGAAAAAATTGAAAATTAAAAAAATATTATTTTAGTTCTGGCTTATGCTTGTAGCTTCTAAAGGTCAACATATTATAGATAATTGTTAGATCTTGAATTGTTCTTTGACGAATTTGGTGAAAACTAAGATTTTTATCGTTTATTTTGCCAAAATCTTATTGCGATCCTGAAAGTTAGCACTTCTTCCCCAGTTACATGTATGCTAGTGAGTAGCCATAGATGTACGGCCATGATATAAAGATAAAATTTTTTAATTCTGCATCAAAAAATACTGTACCAAAAGTGTAATGTACTCTGAGAGGGACAATATAAGTATACAAACCTGGACCTTAAAATCAACAGTTTTTCTGCAAAAATGAAAACAAATGTAAAAATAGGCAAAAATACTCGCTGGCATCTCAAAAAATTTTGGGTCCAAAATCTAGATGTTTTATATGTGTGCATTGGGCCGACCTTCATAGGTTAATTCGTGAGGAAATTTGAATCAGGTTACTCTGCTTGAGGCGATAGTATCCCAAACTTTGAATTAAAACTTCCCTCTTTAATGCTCTTGTGATTAGTTTAATTCAAAAATGGACATATACTAAATATTGTTCGTCGCGAGAGCTATCCATATGTAGTGCAGAATCCCCGAACCTAAAGTGCAGGATTTTCAAACTTGCGAAATTGCCTCTACCACTCGAGTCCTTTTCACTCGGGTTTTCCTAACCATATATCATGCGGATAATAATTTGACGTTTTCAAATTTTTACGGTAAAATCGACATTATAGTAGTAAAATTATGTATATTCTCATTTTGATGCCGACCGAGTGGCAGCAGCATGGTTTACAAAATCTTAAGGCAAAAGTTTGAAGCATGGCCCTATACAATGCATTTGGTGGTGCACCATACCACTGAAAATTTCCCGATTAAATTCGGCCCCATGCACACCCACAAAATATCTAGATTTTAGGCCTCACAGTTGTTACTATTTTACCTGTTTTTACGCTTTTTCCAATTTGCAAAAACGTTGTTGATTTCAAGGCTCGGGTTTGTATACACATATTGCTCATCCTATATGATTATAATTAATTTTCCTTGAATGATGGCACCCCTTTACGTGCTCGTACGGGTGTAGCTCTACGGTCTTTTTGATTTGTTAAGTTGACTTTCATTTTCACGATATGACGTGTTCCTGGATGGATTTTATCTTCCCCACATGACGAAATCTTAGTTCCTTCTTTCCGGGGAAGATTTTATCACGTGAGAACCATACCCAAACTTTTTTTCGCACATTTTTCAAAAATGTTTCTATTGTGGTTAAAACTCACAACTGCTTTATTTTTGCATTTTACGAACTCACTCAATTGTCAGATTGCGCTGGTAAAATACACAATCGATGTTATACAACTGTCGAATGCATAACAATGATGGATTTCCCAGAAATTCAGCTGCTACTCACATTTTTCTAATTCTTCTGATTAATCCAATAGATAGATTCTCATTTCACAAAAAAATCCCTTTCCTCAATGAGAACCCTGCCCGAAAATTGTTCTTTATTTCCAATTTTTTTCTCCTCAAAATATCCAATTTGAAGAAAAAACGGTTGTTTGAAAAACTACTGTAATTGCTATGATTTTCTGAATTTATTTTATTTTGAAACAGAAAAAAATAAGTTCAGCGCAGCATCCTTTTGGTCATTTCTACACGATGCAGCAAGTCTGTTTTATAACTCGATCAAAACAGAGCGCTAAAAATAGTGTTTTTTGAGCGTTTCTTGGCAAGATCTGTCATTTTCATACTCCTGAGAAACTACGACGAAAAAAGGAAAAAATCCGGAGGTTTGGAAAATCAGTACTGTTGTATAGGAAATAAAAGCAATGAAAAATAAAAACTTGGTACATTGAGTGAGTCGATATATATCTTTCCAAGGAGAGGCTTGTACAAAAACTAGCCGGTCCACAGCACAGTATAAATTTCAAGGAGTTTAATAAACGAAAAGAGGGAAATTCAATTCTATTTTCTCGGCTATTTTTCTTTTCCCTCCTCTTATTTTATCTGCACTTTCTCGGTTCTCCGTGCCCTAAATTTAATTTCAACAGATTCCCAATCCCACAAAGGCGGCAGATGCTTCACCTCTTCTGTGTGTAAAGCGAAGAACGCTTATTACGCTGACGACAATGCAATTCATGTATATTTAAATAAATTATATTATCATATGTGTCGTGAAGGCCTTCCATCATTTCCTGCTTTTTATTCTCTAAGGGTTCGAAAAGGCAATAAGTCATCGACCGTTATATAGTCTTTTGTTTCGAAATTTAAATCGTACGATGTACTGTACTTTTCGTTTAATATGCAAATAAGCCGATTTTATTTCTTCTAGCTGCTTGACCTATTCAATAAGATTATATTCTCACGCTGGACCGCAACACACTTTCGAGCTGTCTATTGGCTACTGATAAACCTTGACATGTTTTCCATTTTCTCGTCTATTAACATCATTGAAGAGAATGTCGAGAATAGGGTAATGAGGATGTGGAATCAAACCAATCAGTGTGATCGGTAATCATCGCATAGCAGTTTTTGTTCTTCCATGCTTCATTTGCAAAACCATTTTCTGCGCTTGTGTTACGGACATTTATTCGCCTCGCACAGGAAAATTTTATCTGATCACAAAATGTCAGTCACCAAATTTTGTTAGCAGCATTTCGTTGCTCAAATGTTCAGCCACTAATCACAAAATTATGTAAATTTTCGTTTAGGATGACATTCGAACCTAAAAATAAAAATTGTTTCCGAACATACAATAAATAGTTTTTAAAATCGACATCTTAATTGCAAATGGAGATTCGACGCTAAAGCTTCTGGTGCCTTGAATTATTCTATTATTCGATTCGATAGATATTTGATTCCGGAAATTTTTTTTGAGAATGAGCAATGATTAAAGTTTTCATTGGATTATCTGTGATAATAATTGGTGAAACCTTCTAATTCGAGTCAGCTTCTGTAAAAAAGATAATTCTTGCGCGTAACGCGCGGAAGTAGCAATTCTAAATTCAAATCAGGCTTCAGTTCAAAATCTGTCTTCCAGCTCTCTCTTTACTTTTGTCATATATTGGACGTTTTCACTTTCTGCTAACGCAGATGATTGTAATTTTGGCGTATCTATCCTATACTTGTAACGGGGCCCCGATGTCTGGGGAGGGATCAGGTGACTTTTTTTGGGCCGGGGTCAGTAATTCCCAAAATTTTGGTGGGAGGGTTTTCTCAAGGAAAAAAATTCAATCTTTTCACGAAAAAGGTCTGAAAAATAGTTCAAAAAATGTAGGAATTTTTTTCGAAAAAGACCGAAAAAATGTATTCATGGCGCGAAGCGCCCAGAAAATTGACATTTTTGACCATTTTTTGTTCAAAAATTGACATTTTTCAGTATTTTTCCGATCAGGAGTATGGGGTTCTCTACGGCTACTATATGGCTAGCCATAGGATTGGAAAATCCTGGGGGGCGTTCGCCCAATGGCTGGCCATATGGTCGACGATTTCTTGGGGGCTCCCAAAGCACTTCCCCCCAATTAAATGTATGATCTATGGGACCAATTGATTCACAATTTTATGTTCCTGTAATTTTCGACAGTTTTTGAGTATTTACAGTCCGTGGTAATATTTTATATTGTTATTCTCGCGTATTTTCTCTCCGCTGTCCGTCAACAACACTTTCTCCCATTGTCTGCTGAGAAATAACAACAAAAACTGGTTATTATTCGACACCCTTAATTATGGTGAATACTTTTTCATTTCGCCGGTGTTTCATTCAGCACAAAGAAGGAACATCGCCTAGCAGTAGTATGGAGAATGCAGGTGATCATTGTTATTCGGTCAATCGTAAATAACCTTGACGGGTTCTGGTGGTAACGCCCAATTAAACTGAAAGGGCTATTTTACGGATACCCTGCTTGCTCGACGATTTTCCACTCACCATTTTCCGTATAAGCTCAGAAGTGACGGAAATATGTCTAGAGATTAGAGAGTCACTTGGTTTTTATGATTGTTGTAGTCTTTATGTAACCGCCACTAATCACAGTTGAATGACTTCAAGGTTTCTATTTATGGACGCGAAATGTGCGCTCGGGTTGGTTTGATTCAAATTGACGGACACATCATAGTCACTTTGTCGAAATTATCACATTCTAAAGAGTATGTACGTACGTAGTGTTGTTGTCACTCGTCAGTAGGCTGTGGTGCTCGTTCGGTGATAAACTAGTTTGCATAATAATAGACCATTCTGAGACAATTTAGAAATTAAAATTTCAGTAGGTATGTGACATGTCCAACATTTTGGAAGAATCGGTTTATTTTCGGATGTCTATATTTCTGTCCTCGTGAGTTTGATATTATTTACGTTTACAATATTTTTAAGGGGTAACTAGAACTGATTTTTAGCAACAGAAGATATGTTCTTGATATTTATAGTACGTACGGTTAATCTGTAAACAAATAGGAAATCAATCTTCGCTTTTACTGAATATTTACCCACGAGATGCCCTGAAATTACGCTCTTTAGCTTGAGTCACGATTTTTTTTTTGAACCGTCTAAACTTTTTCCATAATTCTCGCTGCAAATTTCCAGACAGCTTTCTTTGGCTAGTTTTACTTGGTTATCTGTTGCTCATTGATCCTCAGCGACTCGTTCACAGTTCAAGTTAACATCAGAAGTTTGCAACTATAAATTTGTTAGGGCCACAAAAAACAGTACGAGTTGGTTGAAAAGTGGTTTATTTCGGTAAATTCATTTTTCCTTTTTGTCCAAGTTCACGGACGAGAGATCATATCTTATCGGATTGAAATTCGGCCTTAAAGCTGGACAAATTGGGTAGAGTTTGAAGCGGTATCCATGAATATCTTGAAAATTATTGTATCTCAATCTTAATGAACTTGTCCAGCAGCACGTTTCCACTCATGAAACTGGAACTTAGGATCACATTCCACAAAGGCTCTAACAAGCAATACTTCACTCTACTGGTGTGTTCAAGTACGTTCTAACTTTTGTTAGTAAATTGTTTTCAAATGCATATTGAATAATGTTTATTTTCTGGTAATATTTGCTTATTATTATTCATTATTTTTTATTCTTTAAAAAAACACAATCCATGCCGTTCTATAGTAGCTTGGACTTGGAAAAATTTGTTGATTCATTCATCAACAGAAAAAATCTCCCAAGTCGTATCCCGATTTCCGCCTACCCGATCTCGGGTTCAACAAAATATGGCGCCAGATTTTCGCATTTGAGTTTATAACGTTTTCCATTTTTCTCCACTATCTATGAATATTTACATGTGCGAGTTTGTTTGTGTTCCGTTTTGTCGGACAATAGCTTACAAATAGCTAGGCCAACTTTTTAGTCTCATTCGCCGCCTTGTGAGCCTTATTTGCATATTCGTTGAATAAATTAGACTCTTGATTCCCGATGTATACCGGCAAATATATATATATATAATTTCGTGTATTGAAGACCTTGCCCGTTTTGAGTGGGCATTAATCAAAATTCAAAAAGTTGCAGAGTATTGAGGAATGGGTTTGGGCGGCGTTATTTATTTTGTTTATAACAACTTTATTCAACTTGAATGCAGACTTGATGAGATGGTAATCTGATGACGGCAGTTTCTTATTTGAATTGAGCTACAGTATTCTACACCTAATGCAAACCTTTCTTGATTAGCAATATATAGTGGTTGGGAGCAGAGAGCACGTTTTCTAGATTGCCGAGTGTATGTATATACACTGTACGTTAAGTGTTCTTCGTAATATTGTAATACAATCTGCTCTGGATGACCATCGGTCGTTACTTGTTCTCCATGGGCGAAAATTAGTGGACACTGAATGACCGATGTTGGCCGAAAAGTGGTCATTTTCGCGAGGGCCGCAGTCGTGCGCCTATCTTCCTATTGACACTTTGGATTAGAGGTTTTCGTGCGCTTAAGAAAAAAGGACATGCGTAAATTATTGCCTGCCCCTCCGTTTCGATTTTTGGTCTAGAATAAGTGACCTTTGTCTTTTTTGTAGCAACGTCCATTTTATTGGGATATGGTTTTCACGTTTGACGTTTTTTTCCGGTAGCCCTATGAATTATTGTTTTGCTTTTATTTTGTCCTCTTAAAGATATATTTTGGACGGCGATTCGACCTTTACAAAGACCGGATCTTTAGTTATACCATAATTTTTTATACCACCGCACGAATGCATCGGTAATCATTAAAATTTTACGATTTATTCGAACGATGATTAAGAAAATTTTTATACTCGCATTTTCTACGCTGTTATTATCGGTTTGTTATTGCTCTGCGTTGATCAAAGATGTTAATGTACCGGTAGGATCGTTATTTAATTTTACGATTCCGAAGTCGTCCTTCCCGTTTCCAGTGAAAGATTTCAAGGTAAGCAATCCTCATTTTTTCATGTTAGAATCTCATATTTTTACTCAAAAAATTTGATTTCAATAGAAGTTTGTAAAATTGTATCGAAGCCGAAATATTCACATTTTGGGCTGCAGCACATTTTAGCTGGAAGACGTCGTGATCGATGTCTCGAAAAAAGTTGTAGAATATGCTTCAAGAAATAATCCTGCCAATTTCGTGAAAATGCGTATGAACCACGTTGACTGTTTTGATCCTGCAGCATTTAAAGCTCAACAAAGGCTAGCTGGAGCACGTTGATGTAGAAATTATTCAAGTTAGAACTGCGACATGGTCACTGACAGCAATCGGGTAAACTCGAGCATTCTTCTTGCATATTCCTTCATTTTTGTCTTATGGAGTTCAAATGGAACTTTGACCATAAAAAGACCAATAAGCTTCAACTTATTGTTCGAATTCACCTTTTGTATGGGGGAGTACTTATGACAATACAAACATTGCTCGGATCAAGTTTCTTTTTCTACAACAATAAACTCAAATTATATTCCACAGACAGGATTATATTCTCCATGTAATACATTAAAGCTCCACATCTTATTCTATGAAATTTCGAAAAATCGATCTTCTTCCCAGGTCTTGGATATATAGATCAGTTGTCTTTTCAAAAAGTTTCGATCTGGTCAGTCACTCTATTTTTGGGAACTCTAAATTGCTTAATGGGCTAATATATCCCATTTCTGGTTCCATAGCTTCCGCCCGTCGATGTATCTTATCTGGAAAGTGGAAAACGTATTTTCCCTTTTGGTCTGGAATTTCCGTGCCTAAAATTAGTCGTTTATTGGATGCCAAAATTGATTTAGTAGGCTAATTTTTCTTGCTTGGATTGCCGAAGCGGTATTAAATGTATGTTTTCGAGTCGCGCCACTAGGCATGCATGTCTCAGACGCAATTAAATAAGCATATTCGACACGAGAACGCAATTAAAATGCGATCAGTCCAAATTTAAAAACGACTGAGGAAAAATCTTTTTATGATTCGAAAACATCAATTTCTTGAAAGTTAAAATATTGGTGGCATAAATGAAATCCTACCAGAGCTTACTTTTCTGGAAAATCAGGACAGTTACACTTTCTTTATTCATGGCTGATATATTTGCTAAATCTTCTTCGCCCAAGGTTGTCCTATGAATCATTAATCAAAAAACTCATTTTTGTGCATCACTAGTATTAAAAACCGCTTTTTTGACCATATCACATGCAGACCCGGATAAGGAAAATTTGGCTGTTCTAATTTGGACCCGTATCTGAATTATCGAAAATACGGTCTAATTGGCTAATGCTGCCCACTTTACCCCCGCGTTACACTGGTTCAATAATATGATTGGAAATTTAAACAAACAGGAACCTAAAGTTTGGATATCTTTAAACAATACATGCGCATAGAGGGCAAGAGGTAAACTTACTGAGACCCGGGAGACCCCATTG
Source organism: Romanomermis culicivorax (assembly GCA_963922205.1). Taxonomy (NCBI): domain Eukaryota; kingdom Metazoa; phylum Nematoda; class Enoplea; order Mermithida; family Mermithidae; genus Romanomermis; species Romanomermis culicivorax. The sequence goes on along the minus strand of CAWUHX010000029.1, from coordinate 258,519 downwards.
CCCCGAGAAAGATTGTCAAACATCCCCACCCTGAACTTTTTCGGATAACATTTTTTTGATAATTTATCCAAATTATGTATGATGAACATGCTTTTGGAGTTCTCTTTTTGTTTTTTCGCTTCCTTATCCTCACCCCTCTCGTTGAAAAAGCTGAGGACTCTCCCTCCTGCAAAATTCTTGTCCCGCATGTGTGCTCTAAACATATAATAAATGATGTAAATTGAGCGAACATTACAGATTCACATTTTTTCAGTCCGCGATAAAAAGTCAATTCTTTTAAATATGACTAGGATCCATGAAAACCTCGTTCGCGAACCAGATTGCCGTCCCATCTTCAACGAGTACTTTGCCTCCATCCATCGCTGTGAATTGTTTTTCTGTAAAATTTTAAAACTGGGGAGAAATTGCACATAATGCCATACTGGTAGTAAACGAAAAATCAATCAATAGCGGCCGTTTTATATAAAATGAGAATTTTTGACATGTGAATTTACTTTTCAAGTATTTGAAACCCGTTCACTGATTTATTTGTGAAACTTTTAGAATATTATTTGGAGTTGAATATTGAAAATTCTTTAAAAAAGTCCGATTCTCAGCTTTATTGAAGAAAAGCTACTATCACTCCTCAGAAAGTTACCTACCTATTTTTAGGTGTAATGATAGTGTGACTTCAAATATCATCTATTGACCCTTTTCTTTGTTCAGGTTCAAGAAGCAGGCTCGGATTCATTGCCCGATTGGCTAGATTTTGACAGTGAAACGGGGTCAATTTACGGCGTTCCAAACCCTTGGCAAAATCTTGTTATTCCTCGTTATCACATCTCGATCTTGGCTCGTGGTCAAGATTCCAGTCGAAAATCAGAGAAGGTATTCACAATTACCGTTATAGAAGATGGATCGCCGACTAAGGGTAATCCCGCATTGTTCCGAAACGCTTTACGACATTACGTAAAAAGTTCCGACGGTCCTTTGAATTCGCAGTGTTATTTTAGTGGATCAGTTTATTCGGTTGTAATTTTTCCGATTATCGACCATCGGTCATTTTCCATCAGAGAAAAAGCCAAATATTTGAAACGGCAAGCAGAGTTGGCCAGTGTTAATACGATGCAAATCAGGTTTGTAAAAACATGAAGTTTTCGAAATTTTTTGTTCGATGATGCGAATCTGAGTTTAAACATTTTATTTATCTTCCACAAAGTTGAAATATAAAGCACGCGTGAAAGATTCCCACTCCGTCCGCACATATAATTTTGTTTGTAATAAAGTTTCTGCTTTTCTGTTAGGCTTTTGGATACAAATTTCTTGAAAGATTTCGCCGATTATCGTCTTTTGAAATCGTTTACACCCGCAGCGGGCGACTTAATCGCCGACCAATCTTGCATTTTATTCATTATTGGATGCCTCGATGATCAGATGGGCAAAAACTTCAACAACAATTTTAAAAATCTAGATTTGTCGCCTTTCGTCGCGAAAATTTTAGATTCCATATCCCTGGAATCTGGCAAAAGTGTCGACTTTTTAAGGGCAATATTGATCGAATCTCGTCTGTATAATCAAAAAACGTCCGCTCGACGTCGACGAGAAAATTTAGTCCTACCGCAAGCTCAGGAATTTTTTTCCACGCCTGAAGTTGATTTGGCTACCTCGACCGACCCTACGACATCGACGACCAGGACGATGGTTACGTCAGTCGTGACCAAATCAACCAGGTAATGATTCGATTTAATTGCTTCACATCAAGCGTCGAATTTACTATTAATTTTTTACTTTTACCGCTTGTTCATCAGACGTTCAACATTAATTTCTTGGATAAACCTGTGGCGAGAGGAACATTCGTACATTTAATCGAATAGAACTTTATCTTGAATCAGCCCAATTACAATAGACTAATTAGCTGAAGCTACTTTTTAAACCTCCATTCGAAAATAAAAAACCTTATGCTGCTTAATGAAGGGAAAAATACGGTGTCCACTATCGCACTGCATCTAGAAAATTTCTTTAGCTAATTTTGCAGGATTCTTCGTCCTTCGACTGCAAAATCTACCTCCTCGACATTCACGACCAAGCCGACAACGGCACAAACGACCGTTACTGAAATGAGTTTAACAACGGTTACAGAATCGTGGTCTTCGACGAACAAAAGAACGTCTAGGGATACATCGCGGACTACTTCTTTCACTAAAAGACCAAACGAAAGGCCGATTGTGCAACATAGCTTAGGTAAAACTGAGTTGTACTGGTTATTTTTACTTAAAGTTGTCTTCCCAAGCCACTTTTTTGCAGTTGTGTAAATTATCAGTTTCGTTATATATGCGTTACTTAATTTAGATTCATTTGTATGCTATCAAAATATGTTGTGCGTCAAAGAAATCGACAAAGAAACGTTCCGCGATAAAGAGGACGGTAATACTAGGCGATTAAAATTGAAATTATCCGTAATCAAGAAACCTTCGGATGCCAAGCATGATTTTCTTATGATTAAAAGTCAACGAGAACTAACGGGCCTACCTTTGATCGTCGGAACATGGGAAATGCAGTTGACAGCGACCGACAAAGCAGGTAAATATCTAACTGGTTGTATTAACACCAAAACGCTGTTTACTTTAACCTTTCAACGTCGAAACTATATTAACAACAGTTGTTTAAAGTGAGAAGAAACACGTAACTTGGAGTCCTATATTGCTCTAAAATCCAATTTTTCAATGATCGTATGGGAAACTTTTGCATTATATAATTAACCAGGGATATGGCATGGCGTTCTATAACATTCTTTCGTTTTCTGATGCCTCAAAACCGGGTCGTCGGACTTTTCATCGAGGTGCGGAGGCAAAAAAACAAGGAAAAGCTCTACAAGCATGTCTAGCAATATGAATAAAAATAGTTTTAGAAAACTTGAAAAAAGTTGAGAGAGATGTTTGACAATTTTTCAAGCCAGAGAGTGTCCAGTGTCTCGGGTAGGGTAGGTGTTTCACCCTCGTACCCCCTCTATATGCATGTATTCTCAACACTCTACAATGTATCGGTGGTTCTGTCGTGCGTGAGAAATTGAGGAGAGTAGACGACGGAACGCAGATGAGAAATTAGCTGTGTAGCTCGACGATTTATCGCGCGTTTAGAAGAGACGTACGGAACGTAGAAGAGCGTGCGGAACGCTGTAGACGAAACACTCGGAGTGTTTTACGGAATCAACGCAACGATAGTCGAACGCAGGAGATTGACGGGCTCGTAGAGAGCGCTGTGTCAATTTTATCCAGGGATCTTCGCTCAGGTCGTCAAAGGTTTTCGGATGCCGGAACTCGCGCCGTAAATTCTTAACCGCTTAGGAGTTTTACTCGCTCACTCAAACTATTTTCCAAAAAGTTTGACTTAACTTAGAACAGACTTTTCACACAATTTACTAATGTACAAAGCCGCCACACACTTTTCAGACAAACACCAAAAAACACAACCGTTCGGCTACAGTACAACGCAAAGACTAACTAGAACACTTTCATAATTTCTTCACATTGTAGCCACGCCTCTTCGGTGGTCTCGTCACGATCTTTCCAAATCAAACTTGCCGATCTTTTTCGCAAACGACACGAGCTTTACAAATACGTCAAATTGCTCCACAACACTCCTCCCCCTTTTGATCTAAATCGCCTCAAGCGATTTCGACGTGTCGTGGTGAATTTGCGTATTGATCGAATGAGAGCGTTTAGCTCGTTTTGGGCAAGTTTTCTTTCGACGATTTGTCCGTTTCTCTACTCTGCGGCACATACTACACAAACAAAGAAAATTTAAACGATGTTATCACAAAAATGTTACAGCACAAAGTGATGAGCAAATGAAAACTAGTATTTAGCACCGAGAATTTAAAATTTTTAGAGATTTCAAAGAAAAGATTCTAGTGGAAAAGAATAAACTAGTAAAAGGAAATGAGATGCGTTAGCATCGTGATACTTATCCCTTTTGACTCATTTCGGCGGAAATCCGCGACCTTTAGGCAAAACTTTGACCGGAGTTTTGCCCGCTTTCAGAATACCCGGCTGGGGCATCTGTATCGATTGGCTCGTGGTCGGTGCTCGCGGGGCCAAAGCTCGCTGCGCGGCTCCAAGTGAGGTTCGCACTCCAACCATCGACGGTTGAGTTGTCGCTGTCGTTGCCATAGTGATGATCGGAGCCGGTGTCATTTGGTACTTTGGCGGTACGGCCGCTTTTGCCATGGCTTGGGCGTCTCTCTTTTTCTTTTCTTCGGCTCGCTTGTCCATTTCGATTTGATACTCGCGATGTATATCTCGAATGATACTCTTTCTTTCTTCCGTTGCCGGATAGTTCGGGGCTCGCGTGTCGGTGAGACATTGCAAGATGTAGCGTAGAGCCATCGAATACGAGTTATCGGTAGTTTTGTAATCGTAGGCTTGCCTGGCGTGGAAGAGGAACAGCGTGAGCTGTGTTATTACGATTGCGTTTTCAGCGCCGTAGTACTTATAGTAATCGCACATCCAACTTAGAAGAACTGCAGTGAGTTCTTCTGTGCAATGCGGATCTCGTCGCAAATATCGCGCTTGAAAATAGTCAGGAAAGTCCTGCGCTATCTGTTGCGAAGCCGCGGTGGCTTACGGGATCAAAATCCAAATTACGGGATCAAAATCCAAATGAGCACGATTGAAGTAATTAATGATAATTACGTCATCGGTCGTTCTCAGTTGGATTTGAGCCGTAATAGGTGCTGTAGGTACGCTAGGGTACCGTTCTTCCGGCGGTGTACGCTGTCTACCGTGTCGTCGATGCGCAACTTTGTATTCTCGAACGGTTCTTTGCGACTTTTGTTGTTCGCTAGCCGCTTCCGCTTGCTGCGACGTTGTTGGTTCCTCGATCATTGGTTCGGAGCCAGCCGTCGGAGGCTGTTGACTCTCTAATTGTTCTTTTTTCAATTGATCGCGTTTCAAGGCGCTAGCCCATTCGATTCTTTTTTGTCGATCTTTTGATTCGCTAGGATGTTCTCGTCTATAATCGCGGTCTCGGTGAAATTTTCTAGGACGCTCGTTCGACGCGTATTCACCATGCCGGTATTTTCGACTGTCATAATCGTCGCTTTCTTTGCGAGCAGTAGACCGCGAGGGTCGTTCTCGTGACCGTGATTCAGTTTGTTTTCGTTCTCTACTACGAGTGTCCTCTCGTGATTCGCGGCGTTTTTTGGATGGAGGCACGTAATTAGGATCTTCTGGATGCGTGTCCAGATAATCCTGTATTGTGCGCAGCTGTTTATCGATGGCGTTTCGTCTGCGAAACAGTGAAAACTGATACGCTCTGACGTTGCGAATGGGTACGCCGTGTTCATCGCACAATCGGTCGTCTTTCACCTCCAAAACTGGAGTGGCGGTTTCGGTACTTATCGGGGTAGAGGTGTCTTCCTCGTTTTTCTTCGGTATCCGATATCGCGTAGGTATGATTTTTGGAGGTACCATTTTCGATTCGTCTTCCTCTTCCTCTTCCATTCGCGAAACATCGTACATCGATGAGGTTTTTACCAACGCGGCTACCTCTTGTATGTTTCGTTTCTTTATTTCCTCCGATTCCAATTCGAATGTACTGCTCGACAAGTTTTTGGATAGCGGAGTGAACAAGGACGTTGTTTTAGTCGTCGTTAGAGGTGCAGTAGTATCAGCTGTGGATACGTCTTCTTCTTCGCTTTCGAGTTGTATGACGTCGGATTCGGACGGTAGTTCTGTTTTTACCGCGAACGATTCTTCGGCGGTTTGTTTGAGCAACGAATCGACGGCCATCGCCGTTTCCGCATCGAATTCGGTTTCCGCGGTGGATTGTGTAGGAGCCTGTGTAGGCGTTTTTGTGGGACTTTCTCCCGACAATATGGCGGTCGGTATTACGGGCAAGTTCGAACTCATTGTTAGAGTGTGACTCGGCGGAAAGCAAATGAGTTGCTCGCATTTTCTCGACATTAAAATCGGCGAATTGTAAGAAAAGTAGTAATAGGGGTTTTCCCTATACTTCTTTTTTGTTACAAGATCTGTTTCGTTGGAGACTGGAAAACAGTCGTTTTTGAATATGATCTGTCGCATAAAATATCGATTCGCATATATCGGTCGTTTGCTGTCGCTGTGATTCTTTTCGTTGTAGGGCAAGCGACTGGTCCATTCCATTAGTTCGAATTCGAACGTGCCGTCTCGTTTCACCCAATTTTGTTCGCAAATAAGATCTATGTCGATACTGTCACTTTTCGATAACAGTTTCGAGATCTCATTTTTGAGGATTGCTCGCAGTTCCATTTCGGAGTGTGGGGAGCAGACGTGAGCGACTAGCGGCATAGTTCCGCGAACAGCATTCATCCATTGATGATGGTTCGGAACTGAGTAGAGCGGCGTTAGAGCCGGCTTTTCGGCGATCTGATGGTCGCATTTTATTTCGTAGATAGGCCACGTTTCTGGAGGACCGTAGGTGGTGAACGGATCGTTTACGATTAATTCGAAATTTATTTGTTTCGCGTCATCACTTGTCACCATGTTTTGGTCTATTTCGGAAAGAAATAGCAAAGACATAGGTGCGCCGACTTCGTGATGGATGCTAACTACGTCATTGGAGCGTAGAGCTCGCTCAATTACTCTCGCGCATTCAGCAGCTTCGTCATACGGTTCAATCTTTCCGTCGTCGGTCAACGAAGACGTGTTGTTTTTGCTACCTTTTATCGTCGGTAGTTTTGTCGGATGCATTTTCAATCCGAGCGGTTTAGTGGAGTGCTCCACGTTTACGTGATTATACGTACAGTATCGCATGTTCGGAACGTTATAGTCGTAGTATACGATTCGATTTAACGCCAAGATTTCGTCGCGCATGATCGCATGCAGCATACTCTTCGAGAACATCGGATCTACGACACCGAAAGCGCCCTTTTCGTCGCCTTCGCGATCGATGTTGGTGTTATCGTACAAGTTTTGCGCAGCGATGTGGATGTATTCGGGCGGCAAGAAATCATGCGGGAAGATTTGCATGCTGTCGTAGACGCTGTCTACGAAGCCGTAGCGCCCGTACGCTAAAAACATTAGTATCGGATAGTACGCATCTAGAATCGAATACGTCAAAACTTGATCGTCGGGTTTGCCTGCTTGGGCGATGCGATCGTTCGCTTGCAGAAAATACAACGTGTAGCGTTCTACGTCTAGCGCGAACGCGTCGGCGACGATTCCTTTCAATTTTTTATTTTCGGGGCACAAACCGATCAGACGAGCTCTCTCCCACTTTTCGGGTGAGCGTTCGATATTTTCTAGTATAATCTGGACGTCGACCAGTATACTAGGCGCGAGCACGTTAGAGTGCGTTTTTCGAGCGTCGGATGAGTAAAATTCTCGTCCGTGCATGTCTTTGAGACATTTCCAATCGTCGGCTTGATCGAATCCGATTACGATCGTTTTAGGAGCCGATACGAACTCGTAGAAAGCCGTCCAATCCTCGGGTGTCGCCGCTAAGGCGTCGAACATTATAGTGTATCCAGTGGGAAAACCCAGCTGGACGAACCGAGCGACGTGGGTCGCGTTCTGGTTCACTATATTCATCTTCGTTTTCTTGTGTATGTATAGTTGAGTAGTCGAGATCTTTTCGACGTCGAATCCGACTAGCACATGGCCGCGGAAGTTCGGTTTTGCGTATGCCGATAGGGCGCCTTTCAATTGTCCGCTCTCAACGTATTGAGGGTCGCGTAGCACGTTGAGCGGTCTCGCATATACCGTCTCGAACCAACGTTCGAATTCCGTGATTCGGATCATTCTTTTGATATTGTATTCTAAAAAATATCATAAAATTTCGATTAATTTCTGTGAGATGTAGTTTCGCATGGAAACGTCACTCATTCGAATCGCGGCGTGCAAATCTTCTAGCGAAGTTACCGCGACTCCCATTTTCTTATCGACGGATCGATACTTTACTCTTCCCAGGGGAAGTGAAACCCGGAGTTTCTTTTTAAAGACTTTAGTCTATATGGCAGTGCAGAACTTACCATCAGCAAAGAAAAATCTGTCGTCTTGACGGTATTGCTTTTTCTGATACGCCACGTATCGGTCTTGATTGTTGAAAGCTTTTCGAAATATCGGCGGCGGATTTATAAGCGACGTTGATATCGCCGATTCTTGCGACGTCGTCGCCTCCGATTCACTAGCCATCGCTTTTATCTTTCAACTTTGATCTTGAAGAATTTCAAATTCGATGCGACCGTTCTCTATCGTTTCAATTTTGCGAAATGAAAAATTTAAGCCAAACTATCTTGCTATAAAAATGAAGGTGTAAAGTGGAAAGTTGTTAAACCACGAATTTAAATTTTCATGCACATGGCGAAGAGTGTAAAGTTCAGATTGGGTGGGACCAGAGGAAGATTTTCCTACAGCGCGCGCTTTCAATTCAATCTATCTTCTGCGCAACTACTTATGGAAGGTCAATTTATTCGAAATGGACGTGAATAAGTACAAAATCACATAATAATATCACACGCATTCCTTTCATTCATTCCACATAGAATCTGTATGAGCGCGTTTTGCGCATTTTTAAATATTCGAAAATTTGTACTCATCGCTTTGCTCAAAAATATTAAATAGTTAGACTTTATTTATCAAAATTAAAAATTAGAGTTAGTTGAAATATATCAAAAATATTAATTTTAATGTTTACAAATTTTTGGAGGACCATTGTCTTCCGTTTCTAAAATTGCCGATGCCGTGCGAGGCATGTATGGCTTTACGCGAGAAAGTGAGACTTTCTGAGATTGTCCGGGACAATCTAAACTATCGATAGTTATGACGTTTTTCGAAATTTCGGAGTTTTCGACCACTACGAAGGGTCCGATATAGTCTTTATCGATTTTAGTTGCTTTTTTGTTGTTAAGCAACAGTATGAGATCGTTTAGATCGTATTTTTGGTCGTTCGCTTTTTTATCGAAGTATCGTTTATGTGATTCGGATGCGTTTTTTAAGTTTTCGAAAACTTCGTTATATAGCGTTAGTTGCGCTTGCGTGAAGATATACTGATACGCATCGTAGTTTAGCGGTAACGTTAGACTTTTCGCGCAGTCGAAATCTATAGCGATTCTGGGTTCGTACCCTCGCAAAAGTCGAAACGGAGAAAAGTGAGTAGCTGTGTGAGGAACAGCGTTATAGGCGAAAGTCGCGAAAGGTAGATATCGTTCCCAATTATCGGGGTCTTCAGCGGTGAATTTCTTTAGTTGCGAAATCAACGTTTGATTGAATCTTTCGACCATTCCATTACATTGCGGGTGATACGCAGTGGTATTGATTTTCTGAACTTTTAGGAGTTTCGCGATGTCTTTCATCAAGTTTGAAGTGAATCCTGAACCCTGATCTGATAGAAGATGTTTCCGGCTGCCATGAACCAAAACTACATTGTTTACGAAACTTTCGACTATAGTTGCAGCTTTTTGATCCGGAATCAAATGAGCGCTTACCCATTTAGTGAAGTAGTCTTGAAATACGATGACGTATGATCTTTTCTCACCCAAAGGGGATATGTTTACTATGTCGGTCGCCACGATTTCAAATGGATATTTCGGTTGTATCGGCATCAAAGGAGGTGGTTTCGGCAACTGAGAAGTTGTTTGTTGACATGTTTTACACGTTTTGATCCACTTTATTATCGATTCTTCCATTTTCGGCCACCAGAAATGCTGACGAATCATTGCTGTAGTGCGTCTGTGACCTTGATGGCTCAAAATCTTTGCTCCATGGAATTGATACAAAACACTTTCAATCAGAGTAGTTGGAACTACTATCGCGGAAGCTGTGTTAGCTTGTTTCGATGTTCGGTACACTATTTCGTTTTCGGTATGGAAGGCAGATGAAATCGTAGAGATTTGCTTTTGTTCTAGGACTTTTATCAACTTCGCGATGTACGGGTCTTTTCTTTGAGCTTGTTTGATTTCTTCCGGTGATTCTATAGTTACTAGCCGTTTCTCAGGCTGTTGAAAGTCTTCTTCGAACTTCGGCACTTTACTTCTTTCTTCTTTTTGCGTCATTGACCTTGTTATGGCCGCTGCGACAGTCTTTTTTGCTTCGCGAAATGTCGGTCTGAATATTTCTTCCGTTACTTCTTCGCTAGTCTTTGGCTTTACTTTAGCGCGAGGTTCATTTCGTGATAAAAAATCAGCACAAGCATTTTCTTTACCTTTTACATATTCAACACGATAGTCGTAGTCTTGAAGCTTTATTGCCAAGTTCTGAAGTCGCGAGTTTCGATGTTTTTCCTCTTTGATCCATTGCAAAGGTTTATGATCAGTTCTGACCGTTACTTTTTGACCATAGACATAGTGTCTGTACCAACGGAAAGCTTCTACGATTGCTAGACATTCGCGCTCAGTCGTACTGTAGCGGGTTTCTACGTCAGACAAAACTCTACTATTATACGCGATGACCCATTGATCAGTTTCATTTTCTTGATACAAAATCCCACCAATAGCAGTTGTGCTAGCATCAGTTTGAATGATGAATTTCGATTTTTCGTCGTTATAGACAGGATATCGCAAGAAAGGAGTTGAGGTTAGAGATGTTTTAATCTCGTTAAACGCTGTACGATGTTCTTCGCTTATCTCATATTTCGCATTTTTTCGTAGAAGTTGATAGAGCGGTCGCGAGTGAGTGGCAAGATTCGGTATGAATCGTCTACACCATTGGACTAGGCCCAAAAAACTTTGAAGATCTTTGACCGTTTTTGGCATTTCATAGTTTACGATCGCGGAGACCTTTTCGGGATCAGGCGAGATTCCATTTTCACTTAGCAAATGTCCAAGAAACTTTACTTGTTTCGGTACGAAATCACATTTATCTGGTCTTAGTGTTAGATTCGCGTCACGGAGAGCATCAAAGATCAGTTGGATATGTGCTAGATGATCGTTGTATGTTTGCGAAAAGACTATGATATCGTCGATATAGACCAAACAGATTTTCCAGATGTATGGATGCAGGATCCGTTCCATTAATCTTTGAAATTCAGCAGGAGCGTTTTTCAAACCGAAAGGTAGAACTTTGAAACGAAACAAGCCTTCTTGACTGACGAAAGTAGTTTTATCACGTGAAGTGATGTCTAAAGGGATTTGCCAGTACCCTGCTTTTAAGTCTAGAGTTGAGAAAAATCTTGCATTGCCTAAAGCATCTAGATAGTCATCGATTCTCGGGATCGGAAACTTATCGCTAGGAGTAACTTCATTTATACCTCTATAGTCGACTACGGGTCTCCAACTTCCATCTTTTTTCGTTACCAGAAACATAGGCGCTGCCCACGGTGATTGCGAAGGTTCGATGAGGCCTTTTTCTAGCATTTCTTGGATTTTCTGACGAACCATTGGTCTTTGCTCAATCGGCGCACGATAGTAGTGTTTCGCGACTGGTTTTGCATCACCGGTGTCTATAGAGACCGTTAACTCGTGAGTGAGAGTAGGCTGATCTCCAGGGAGACTGAAAACATCACGATACTGCTTGAAGACTTCGATAGCGATTTTTCTATCTTCATCGTCGATATTCGACTTTTCGGTCATTTTTTTGAGAGCATGTTGAAGTTTTTCTTCTTCCGACATAGTTGACTGGTCTTTAACCAACGTTGCTGGCTCATAGTCTTCTTCATGATCATTTAGCGACGCGACGGTCATTTTCGATTCTTCAAGTTTGAATTTAACCTCAGCGATGAGCTGGTTAGGTTGCAGATGGATACCGTTCGCACTATTATTGACGAATAATAGTGGACATTTGCCCTCAGTTATGTTGATTATCGCAAGTTCGATCGGATATTCGCAGTTTTCTTTTCCGAAGTTCACGGGTTGAACTATGACGCTTTTGAAACTTTCGTTTGTGAAAGGGAAGACTTTCCCGTTTACCCAAGTCTGACAATTCGGTTCTACGTAGCATGATGAGATATTCAAAATCGGTAGCGATCTGTCGATTTTTACGATTTGCGTTTGACTTTGTCCCGTAGAAGTATTTGAAAATACTTCGTCATAGGGCGCTTTTTCGATCGGTTTCAAAACTAGGTTTAGTTCTTGTTGAACGTCTCCGATTCTGATGAAATTTTGGCGAAAGTTAATTACGGCTCGAACACTCGGATGCACTAGGAAATCGGTTCCTAGGAGGCATTGCTCTCCTGTAGTAGGTAGAATCCAGCATCGTACTAGATGCGTTCCAAAAGATGAGCTGATTTTGAAGATTATCGGACCTCTGGCATCGACGATAGCACCGTCGGCTACTTTTATCTGCGCGGATGTTTCCAACGTATCATAGTCAATCCCCAAAGAGCGTTGAGCTAGACATGAGGAAATGACTGAGCACTGAGCACCGGTATCGATTAACGCTTTTGTTTTGGTTTTTCCGATTTCGGCATCGATATGAAAAGCAGGAGTAGGAGCGTACAAGCTCAGCAGTTTGATGTCTTTTTGCGAACATTCTTCGATTCGACACACGCTAGATCTCGCGATCCACGGTTCAGTAGGTTTTTCGATTGTGAAATCAGTGATTCCCGGAGCGACGAAGAAGTTTGTAGCTTTAGAAGCTTCTGTCGGTTCAAGCATATTAGCTGTACTAGTCGTCGGTTTCATCAGAACGAAAGGTTTAGGTGAGTTGGACACCGTTTTGGTTTCTGATGACAAAACTTGTTGCGAAGATTTCGGAGAAGTTGGCTGAGTCTGTATAGACTGTGAGTTGTTCATCAGATAGTAGTAGTGCTTTTCGATTATCTTTTCTTGTCGGGATTCGGAATCGCAGAGAGAAATGTTTGCAACATCTCTCTGATAGTTTCGATTATCGCGATTGAAAAATCGGTTATTTCGATCAAAATTTTGATTCTGATTGAGCGTGTAGTTACGCCTATTTTGTTGAAAACGAGGACGCCAATTATGGTTATTTTGCCATTGATGATTCGGTTGCTGTTGACGAGGCTGAGAAGCCTGTGGTTTCAATTGATAGCATTCGGAGCTGTCGTGTTTACACTGACCATGATAGGTGCAATATTTTACCGGTCGTTCACGTGACTGATTTCGTTGGAAATTTCGATTCTGAGAGAAATCCCGTATAGGAATGTTTTCTCTATTCCGAAAGTTCGGACTCGTCCCGCGATCGAATCGCGATCTTTGATTTTCGAAATTGTTAGCGTTTTGCGAATTTTCTCGGATTCCGAACTTTTCTAGGACTCGTTTTATGCTTTCTTCCAATTCTTTCGTTTTCGCTAGAGTCGAATTTTCTTGAAATCTCACGCTATTTCGCTGTCTAGAGTCGTCTCTGTTTCGGGATTGAGAGTTATCTCTGAATCGAGGTTTCGAATCATCTCTGAAGCGCGATTTAGCTGGTTGCTCTTCCGACCGATTTTCGAGTGTGTTAACCAGTATAGGTTGTTCTACTCTGACAGTCGACTGTTTATTGGCTCGCTGGATTTTCTGAACTTTCGCGACGGCTATAGCTAAGTCAGTGATCGTTTCTAGAGTACTCGCGTCAATCGAGACTCTGTAAATTTCCGGCATTTTCCAAAGAAAAGTTGTGATAACTTTTCTATGGCGATACTGAGCGCTTCTGTCATAGTACAGTAGATGTACGTAGGTACTGATTCGATTCAAGAAGGCTGACGGATCTTCGGTTTCAAAAGGAGCGATAGACTGGAGCTCGCATTGGAGCGTATCTTGGTCGCAATTCGGTGCATTCATACACATCAGAATCTGTTTCGCTTCATCGTAGGATCGGACATCTCGTATGGTGTTCAGAGCACCATCGCAAGTCAAGCGACGCAACGTGTGAAGTTTCACATACTCAGACGCATCAAGGCCGAACTCGTTTTCGAGTGCAATGAAGAATTTCAAAACTTGTTGATTTCGAGTCGAATTATCTAGTTTTTGCGGCGCTATCTTTTTACAGATAGTCTTAATTCTCGTTTCGTCGTCGGCGAAAGATCTATGCACCTGAGAAGGTGGGATAGACGGAAAATTTATCTGAGAGTTTAGCGCGTTTAGCGCATTAGAGCGGTCAAACGTTTGAGTCGGGATGATTAGATCATCATCATCGTCGATTATACCACGAAAACTAAGTTGACTTTTTCGATCGCTAGTGATGTTTTTCGGTTTATTCGATTTCTGAGACTGAGCGTAAGAGCTCGTAGGTCTCGCGATATTTTCGATTTCAGGAACATTCGGTTTCGTTAGCTCTTCTTTCTGAGCTCGCATCGCTTCGATTTCGGTTTTAAACTCATCGAGAAGTTTTCGCTGTTGAGTCGTGATAGTTACGATTTCGCTTAACGCGTTAGTAGCGTCGCCACGAAAATTTATCATTTCGGCATCACATTTTTGCATTACGTCGATGTACGCGTCATTATCGAAGATTTTTCGAGGATCGGTATCCTTCGGTTTCGGTTTTAGAAAGTTGAATTTTCAGTTTTCGACGATTTTCGGAGATAGAGATCGCGAGGTTTTTCGCGTTTTTAGCGGAGCAGACGTTTCCGGTAGATCGAAATTACGCTTATCTGCTTCGTAGAGAAGCGGTAGATTCGCGTTTTCGCAGTCGAAATTTTCGATTTCTCGGTTTTCGGGATTCGCTAGTTTCTTGTAGAAACCTTTTTCGTAACCGAGCGCAGTTGAGCGACGCGTGCGGTTTTCTTCCATTTTTTCGGATTTTCGATTTTTCGCAAATTTCGGCATTTTCTCAACCTTTAGACGAGCTGGTACGGTCACCAAATTATGTCGTGCGTGAGAAATTGAGGAGAGTAGACGACGGAACGCAGATGAGAAATTAGCTGTGTAGCTCGACGATTTATCGCGCGTTTAGAAGAGACGTACGGAACGTAGAAGAGCGTGCGGAACGCTGTAGACGAAACACTCGGAGTGTTTTACGGAATCAACGCAACGATAGTCGAACGCAGGAGATTGACGGGCTCGTAGAGAGCGCTGTGTCAATTTTATCCAGGGATCTTCGCTCAGGTCGTCAAAGGTTTTCGGATGCCGGAACTCGCGCCGTAAATTCTTAACCGCTTAGGAGTTTTACTCGCTCACTCAAACTATTTTCCAAATAGTTTGACTTAACTTAGAACAGACTTTTCACACAATTTACTAATGTACAAAGCCGCCACACACTTTTCAGACAAACACCAAAAAACACAACCGTTCGGCTACAGTACAACGCAAAGACTAACTAGAACACTTTCATAATTTCTTCACATTGTAGCCACGCCTCTTCGGTGGTCTCGTCACGATCTTTCCAAATCAAACTTGCCGATCTTTTTCGCAAACGACACGAGCTTTACAAATACGTCAAATTGCTCCACAACAGTTCTTGTTTACAGGTAATTCGGCTCATGATGTTTTTACGGTAAACATTCAACCGAGAATTACATACAAAACGTTGAACCACGAGTATTTGGTCACGCTGAATACGCCTTACGATCAATTCATGTCCAATATCGAAAAGCAAGTTTTATTCGTAAAACGTTTAGCGCAAAATTTGGGCGATTCGGACGCCAGTAACGTTCGGGTAAATGATATTTCAAAAAGCGACGAGAACGTTTTGATTCGCTGGAGCAATACTAGTCTATTGAACAAAGACTGTCCTCAACAGCAAGTTGATGTTTTATTTAAAACGCAACAATTAACGTTGTTTCGCGATCGCATGAATCTGAACGGTGAGTGTCATTATAATGAAGAAAAAATGAATTTTAATTTTCTCGCGCATTGCTATTGCTGCACGAACCTGAAAGTTTGAATTCAAAAAAAAATTCCCGACCAATTTTTCATATTTTTGGGAACGTATGCGATTTTGGAAGTTTTAACTGATTTCATTGTACTGTTAGTTCTGTAATTATTAGAAAACTGGTTATTGAGTTTGCAGAATGTAAACGCGTTCGCTAAAAACTTATCTTTACTTTTATGATAATTCAACAATATGACTAATTAAATTCTTCTGATAAAATCTACAGAATGTGAAAATCCTCAATTTCGTTTTTAGATTTTCCCTTCGTTTCGGTTATGAGAAAATTCGCAAAAGATTGCGCGGAACGATCATCCTTGACACCGGTTATATTTCCGAGCGCTGACGTATCACCCACAAAATCAACGACCGAAAGTCCGCTGCCACCATCGGTCACAAGTAGTAGCGATGGTCCATGGACCAAATCCGACGCCGGCGGCGTCGGTCAGGTGTTATCGGCCAATCTATTTTTGGCCACGATTCTACCCATTCTTATCATCTCCTTTTTATTGTGTATTGCTGTTGTGGTCGCGTGCGTACTTTTTCGCAAAAGTAGACGATCGAAGAAGCATTCCAGTTTATTGATAAACGGCGGCGATCCCCGTAGTGCTTTTGTTTCGAAAGGTTAGTCGACGGAAAATTAATTTCCACGAAATACCCAGCATTGTTGAAACGAGAGTCAAACGTCTCGTTTTTTAGACTCCGCTAATATTTCGAAAAACATGCTGTGAAAGATGATAAAAAAAATAAAATCATCATTGGAGTAAGGTTCTTGCTATTCACACTCAAAAAAGAGTGCTCTACATTTTCGTCTGATTTGAATTTTACGTTAGTTCCTTAGTATCTTTCCGTAAGTGAATCATGGCAGTATCGCAAAGATTATCGATATTCAGGAGCGCCCGTTATTTTCCCGGATGAAGTGGATCACGTAGACGAAGATTTAGTTCTTAAATCCGTGTCGCACGTACCGATGTTGCTGAAAGATGAAAAACCCCCATTGGCTCCGCCGGATTTCGCCACTCAACTTAGTGCGTATGATTCCATGACTAACGCCTTACCGGCCAATAGCTGTGGCGCCAAATCGCAAGCACCCATTTCGGTACGGGAAGCTTGAATCATAGATAAAACGTTCCTTAGGGTTGCTTCCAAAAAGCATGTTTTGGAGCATTTGTCAAATGGCAAATTACTCTATCAATGATTACAGTAATATACTATCAAAATGCACAATCCTTTGTCGCATTAGAGCCAAGATTTATTTTACTTACTGAAATCTTTCTACGTCGAATCGCGGAGGTAATGCGACGAATTCACGTTGATCTTTAACATATTAATTCCTGTTGGTTCGCATAGCTCGCCAACAGCAAAAATATTGTAGAAAACGTATGATTTTGATAATGCAAATCAAAGTGCGATTGCAATAATTGTAAATATAACGTTCACCCCTTGTTTAGTAATAGTATTAGAGCGAAAATTGACGCAAATTGGTAGTTCACTCTGAATAAGTTCTGTTCAACAGTTATCGAAATAATTTACTTGTGAAATTTCGACTCAATAAACTGTAGTTGGTTGAATAACTGAAGACAAAATGCAAACGGTCTAGTCTGTGCATAAGTCCAACAGGTTACGTCTCTCCTCACCATATGCATTTAACAATCCAGTAAGGGTCAATTTTATCAACAGGAGCAGAGCTATTACCCGGTCGGTTATCAATCTCCCTTGTCTGTCGGTCGCCAAGTCAAAAAACCGCCCACCACGTTGGACGAAACAGAAATGACTACTAAACCTTTGCTGCAAGATTTCGACGAAAATCCGCTCTACAGGGCACCGCCGCCGTTCGAACCGAGCGGTTTGGCCGTTAAGCACCACGACGGCCGCAGTCCGCGACCTAAACATACTAGTCCGCAACAACGGGAGCCGCCGCCTTACGTGCCACCTTAATAAGTAGGTGAGCTTTTAACTGGATAATTTCTTGTAAAATGAGATACAATGAAATTTTTTTGTAAATTCATACCATTTAACATGTTGAAAAGTTTTTTATGTTTGCTCGTTAAAATTTATTCAAACATGCCAGTCTACTTAACTGAAAATTTCGGAAATAATTGCCGTCTTCAACATCCTTTGAACAAAGCTTTTATCGTGAAATTTTTCATTCAAAATTTTTTGCGGTCAGTCGATATGAATATGGAATAGCAAAATTGATTTCCGCTTCCATTTTTTAGAAGCATCCAACAAAAATAGACCGTCATTTTAATCTGAAAAACCGTTGAAAGAACGATTTTTTAGATTGATAATATATACTAACTTCCATTTATTGAGCAAGTTGTGATTTCATCAGTTTCATGGATTATTCCTTTATAGAATACAGCAAGGTTCATGATCGAGCAAAAAATCAAATACGTCGATTTTGCCGTGAGAATTGTCAAAAAATGAAACGTACAGTTCCATTCGTGAAAAAGTATTTGCAATCAAAAGTACTGTTATTTTCTAAATGAGCCTCGGCGAGTAGAAAACTGTTCATACAAATAATAAACAACCTGCGCAAACAAATCTTCTCGAGTTGACTGTAGCAGCCAGGCGAACGAATGTGAAGAAAGCCTGCTCACCGATTTCTATAGATTATTTTGTTTTCCGAGACTCATTTAAATAAACAGACAAACATTTTTTGTTCACATCGTCTTGTTGACTAATACTAATTGTTTTTGTACATTTTGTGGTGCACATTTGTTTTTACTTTTTTCGCGTGCTCATTTTACCACTATGCTATTGTTGCAAGTTTCTATCTTTTAGTCTTTTGGTGACCCTGATTCGATTAGAATTTGTAGTATTCGTCGTATAATTTATAAAATTTTTAAATGGAAGGAAGCATAATCATAATTTTTAATTTTTATTATTGCTTGTTATTGTTTCTGTAAATGTTTGCCTTAATTATTTGTGCATTTTTGATTGTGGAATTAAAAATGGAATGCAAAAGAGACATTAGCTTGCAGATATATTGAAATCGTTGCATATTTTGGGCTAGAATTCCAAGAACACGTACTTCATGTAAAAAATTGGAATAAGCTGAAAATCTACTGAGATGGATTAGCCATAGTTCTTGTAGCATTAGTAGGTGGTCTGTATGTGAGGTCAAATCGCCGTCCGAACAAGTCTTAAACCAACTTTAGTCAGTTTTTCTTGAGACGCTTCTAATTAATAAAAGTAGAAAGCAAGTAGTATTTCAGATTTTCTGATAAACAATATATCATATGATTAAAAATTTGTGAGCGTAGCAACCTAACTACCAACAACTTTTTGAGTAAAAAATTTTACAGTAAGAGCTCTATGGAAACGATTTTGGCGACAATACTGATTTGCGTCAGTTTTTTATAAAAAAAACCGACAATAGTCTTCCTTCTGAAAAAAAGTTTGCAGAGTAGCGAAAAATTTATGGATAATTCGGCCAGTCATTATCATGGAGGGTATCTGACAATGGGTCAATGCCAGATCCGCTACCTAGTGCACATCCGCGACCTAGTGCACAACCGCTACCTAGTGCACATTCGCTATCATAGTCAGATCCCCTACCTAGTGCACATCCGCTACTTTCTGCTGAGGTATAAGTAACACGTTACATTTACTTTTTGCATTGAATAACCTAGGCAGGAACTCATTATGGGAGAATGTACAGTATACATTTACAAATTATTAGGCTCATTTAATTTTTTTACCAATTAGATGGGGCATACATGTATCGTGAAAATTAAAAATTTCATTCGTTAGAAATTAAGAAATATACGGTTGCAACCAATGCGACTCAAAATTTTCAATTTGCCCCGTATGTATTTTCACAAGTAAATGCAAGAAATTGTGTTCTGCCAAATGTGTGCCACGAACCCCTGTGAGATGCTGTGATTTGTTGTTCTGAACCCAGGGTTATCCCAATAATTTTCGATAGCAATGAGATAATTGCCATGGATCCACGTTTGCTGAAAATAATCAGTCCTTGGTCTACTCGGTGTAATGTACCTGCTAACGCAGTACTGTAAATATATAGCGTACTGTATGTGATAGACATTTATTAAATACTATTTCATTTTCATATTTTATCGTCTCAAGGGTGTCTGGGATTCACACCCAAACATTCCTCTAAAATTATGTAAAGTACTTTATTTTGATCCGTTCACACCCCGGTAGCCCAATTAAGATGCCCCAATTAATTTGCACAAACGGCAGCTGGTCTCCTAAAACCTACACTAAACTACACATTCCACGGCTACTGTAATCCCCCGTAAAAATCGTAAACAACACCTGCACACAGTAAAATAAGTAAAAGCCCCGCCAGACAGTAGTCTCTAGTGCCACGGTAGCGACGGCCCCACAAAACATGTGTATTCAGAGAAACAGATACAGGAAGCAAGAACAGAAGCACAGAGGTGTGGCTAAGCCCACCATAGGAAGCAAGCAAGACATGAAAAGCATGCCGTAATAGAAAAGCATTAAAGGGCGTGACTAAATGAGCATGAATAGTAAAGCAGGAAGCGATGATTGGCGGAAGAAGATGGACAGAAGCACGACCTCCCGCGACGCCCAGGGAGTGGCCAAAAACGTTGTACTTGAAGAGAAGCAAAGCATGATTTTATTATTATTGTTGTAATTCTCAAATTTCGGTTTCCCCGGTCGTTTCGTTTTTATTTGTGTCACTGAGGTTAGGGATTCGATTGTAAAACCTATCTTTCTGAGAGGGTTGAAACCAGTCCTTCAAGATAGTATTAAGTTCAGGGAGTTCACAACTCTTGAAGAGACCCTCAAAGCAGCCTGTTATGCAGAATTGCAAATTTTTCAGGATGAGATTAGGTATACTGCCCCATCTAATACTGTTTTCTCTTCAGAACAAAGGACTGCCAACAACGTCAGGTCAATGTCGAACCAAAGGGGCACCGCTCAACGTCCGTCGGTTACACCGTCCGACAAAATTTGACGTTTACAATCGGAGATGGCCCAGCTTACGCCTCACTTTGCCCGACTTATGGCTCAGCAAACAGCACCGCCTCCGAGAAATTCGACGCCGTCAATGACGCCATCGACGCATGTCCAGAATGCTGGCGATTGCCTGTCAGGGGCACATTTACAGATGTGCTCCTACCATGGATGCTGCACCCACAACGATGCTAATTGTCGGGCCTAGCATCCCGATAGCACCGGCCCTAGCACCGCCACTGCCACTGGTGCCAGCAGTTGCTATTTTTGTCGAACGAGGGCGCACCCGACTGACCGATGGGACATACCCTGCCTGCATTGCGGAAAGTTACAAGTGCACAGGGCTTCGGCCTGCCCAAATCGGATTTCGACATTGCCTGGTGAGACTAACTTTGGTAATTCTGGTTACCCTCCTCAGGGGGCAAGTGGAAATTTTCGGCATTATGCTAATCCAACTCCTCACGGGACAGCGAACCAATATCGGTCAGCCCTACGGCAGAATAATGCCGTAGGGGCTACCCATGGTCTTCTCCACCCAAATCTGTTTGATCTGGATGATGAAGTTCTGGCTGAACATCTGGCGGATCACTCACAACTGTGTTATCCTGTCTGTGTAATCAGTGTTGGGTTTTCAGCTGCCGCAGTGGTTTCGCCACCGACTCCGTCGTCAGCCTTTCCGCCACCCCCACCGAAATACGCGATGCCATTCAACATAAACCCGTCAATGACACGGAAAACGACTGACGACGTCAGCGTAATCGCGTCGCATCGACCAACGGAAGGTACACTGGCGCCTCCGGCCCGTTTTATCGCCCAAAGACCGCTGCCCGGAATTTCTACGGACTCGGCGTTGGAGGTCGTCGGTCAATTGGAATCGATGAATCTGATAGGTAAACTACCTTCTCTTTCTGACATTTCAGGTCTGAAAATCAGATATCCTTATAAGTCCCCGGCTTTAATGATTTCTCATTTACAGATTCCTCATCCATCACTGACGCGATGCGGGCCATTTGGTCAATGGATTTGGCCAAAAAGTATCCGCACCTCCCATGGGCGCTACTCAATGAGCCGTTCGAGGTTGAGGCGCTTACAGCCGCCGACATTGTGCTATTGGCGCCAGCAGCATTGCCGATATTGGGACCCGATGTCGCTCAACGAGCGCTCGAGTTTATCGCCGACGAAACTATTCGCGCCACCCTGGTGGACAAGATCCTGTTGGACGGTGAACCGTCATCCCCAGCAGTGGACGCCATCCGCCCTGCTGTGGAGGAAGCGAGTCGTGACGCGCGGCCCACAGCAGTTGTTGCCGTGTCACCGTCAACAACGACGACAGGAGCCCAAACACTGGCCGCGATTGCTCAACAGCAACTGGTCGCCAAAGCCTTTGGAGAGATGTTGTGCGCCATCAACGACGACGTCAGCTTCATTGAGGCGTCCCCATTCCTGACGGCAACCGCCCCATGATCCCCCAAAATTGGCGTTCTTTGCCAAGTCCACCCATGCGGAGGCTTGGTCATCGACTTCCCTGGAGAGGACCCGGTATTGTCGGACGATGACAACAAAGAATAAAGCCGCCCGACGGATGAAAACTGTACATTTTGGTATATATTTACGAGCACCGTTTGTAAATAGTTTGTACATAATAAATTGGGCCTTCGTGACACTACTGTTCTTAGGAATGAGCACCGCAACACATGCTACTCAGTACCAATTTTGTGGTCTTTCAAGAAACGGTCATCCACTTGAGCTACCTCAAAAAGTTGAATGCAAACCACCAAAATCTTCATGGAGTCCACGAGGCATGAATGTTAGAGTGTATGTTCCTATTTCTGATCCAATCACTACTTTAGCATGGAAGTGTACTTTGCGAAACCGTAAAGTGTGCACTAACACTGGTTTTTTCAGATCTAGGGGCATTACTGCAGACCTCATCACCTCTCAGCATCTATCGCCTGCGGCATGTATGCTAGCACATTGCAGGAAGGTGTTTGGTTTACAAAAGCTTGTGGAAATACGTCCTGGCTTTTATAGCACCAACCAAACACTGGAAGTGATGTACTCATGGTGCTGCACTGACGTCTGCAAGACAGTGACTAACTTTTTCATCGAGGAGGGACAGGTCGCTTTGTGGGATGGCACTACAGCTCTAAGTACCTTAGGAGATGTAGGTGGATGCAGTCCCACTGCAGGACAATGCACCACTCTCGACGGGGTAATTGTTTGACCTGCCACCAACTTTACAGCACAGTGTCATTATTGCCCTCAGGGTAATTACACTGCATCTGTATCAGGGTACCATATCATCATCGATGATTTGCAGGTTGCCCTGAAAATCCCGGGAAACTCTCGCGTCTTTTGGCTGTGTCCTGACTTCCGGTTGAATACAGTACGAACGGATCAGGGTCTTCTTCTATGCATCCACTGAAGATTTAATCTGACCCAAAGGTTGTCCGGATTGGCAAAAGACTCCAGTCCTGACCCCGTCAATGCCAAACTGAACTACCTGGCTCAGCAGATCAAAGAATCAGAAATAAACAATTTTCGGTTCATGTGGCTTGAGTTGTGTTCTCACGCTCAATGCTACCTTGATCTGACTTGGCAGTTGCTTCGTTTTGACCCTACACTAGGAGCCCGGGCATTCGTGCAAAGGAATGATCTGACAGGGGAATTTACAGGGGAAGCACTGACGATATGGCTGTGTCAAAAGGTCAACACCACTTATGTCTACCATTCGTACTAGGTGGGGGACACCTGTTACAAGTATCTACCCCTACAGGTTGGCGGTACCATTTATTTTGCCACCCCCGGTGGCCCAGATCTCACTAAATTCAGCCCAAAAGTGCCGTGTGACCACCACTTCACGGGGATTTTCCAAAATTGCTCGGGCTGGTTTACTGAGTCTGGCACAGTCCATGTGAGCCACATTCCGCTTGAACTGTTCTGGAAACAGCGCTTCAAAGTCACTCACTTTGATGCTCCTGCGCTATTCCACGATCAGTTGGCGATGACCCCTTCAAGTTTTGCTTTCTTTAAACAATACGTTTACAAGACTGAGCAAATTGAAGTGGTCTTGAACTGGTTGGTAAGTTATACCGCTGGTCTATCCCTACAACCAGATACTCTGTATCAGGCCGTTGCTGGGGTAGGGACTGACATCAAAGCCTCACTGGAAGGCATTGGTCTGGCAGCAAACCACGTGATTACTGGTCAGCAGCACAACTTCATTCAGGGCTTACAGTCTCTTTTGAGTGGACCGGTGCAGTTGATCTTTAACACACTCATCACGCTGGCAGTGCTGGCAGGTACAGGATTTCTCATCTACGTTGGGGTCTCCTATTACCTCAGTTACTGCCTGCGGAAAAGACAGGTTTGGTTTGTTAGCCAATACTCTCCGTTGAACCTCCTCCGGAAAGTTCAATGTTGGGTAGGTTTTCATTACGTGCAGAATGATGTGCCAACTCAGTTAGACAGGATCACTCCGTGTTTTGTCCTACTGGTTGACCACAAGGAAACTCCTGCTCTCCTTGACACTGGTTGTCCACGGACCATCATTAGTCAACGCCTTCACAAAGCCTTGATTAAAGAAAGTCCGAAGGCGGTGATGGCTTTCCAGCAACATCAGGACTTTAATCCACTAATGAGTATCAATGGGAAAGCTGTCAATACCCATCTATCGGGACCATATGAGATTATGTTGCCGGGAACCCGTCGGCAACACACAAGAATGGATATACATCTCCATGTGTGTAAGACTACGTCTTGTTTCTGGGCACCCATCGATCTGATTCTCAGATTGGACTTTCTAGAACAACTCCACAATATCACGTTTGATTACCAACAACTAGTCTGTCGATTAATGCGGTAGAACTGCAACTTCTCTCCACAGCGGCTGAGATTGATCAGGTCGAACCCTGGTGGGAGAACACATGTTCACTATTGAGGGCCTCCCACCAGTCTGGGTCCCGATCAAGATCAAGGACTTCGTCCATTTCTCCGCCACCCTTGCAAGCTTCCTCAGTTGCCTCATCATGTTGCCTCCAGAGGTAGTCAGATCTCTTCTAGAGGGGCCAGTGGTCACCTTATGGCCAGGTCAGGGTCAAACTGTCCTCGACCCCCACCTGGAAATTCTCCGGTTAGACTAGAGAAAGGCCGTTTTCGCAAGCCTAGTGATTCTGATGCCCCTGCATCCCCTGTACTAGAGGTGCCACCACTCTCTGACGCTGAGGTCGAATCATTAGGAGCTACTCAGAGCTCAGGAGAAAGATCGGATCATGTACTTACTGTTCAGGTTCATCCCACTCCTGGGACCAATCCAGAAGCCTCGGTTGGTTATGCACTGGTAGGATTACTCTGACGCACTGGTTTGCCAATACCAAGGCGAACTAATGGGCCCGAGTCGAGTTTTGATGACTCCGTACCTGACCCAGGTCACATAGTGTCAGCTTTCTACCCTACTAAAATGAGGACCCCTCATATCAGAGTTCTACTGAACAATTGGGTCAAAGCCAAAGCTCTAATTGATAAAGGAGCAGTTTCATCGCTCCTGGATCACAAGTTACCGGTTCAGTTACCCGACTTGGTACTCACAGAGACTAGGGCTCACCCCATAGCAGCCAATGGGTCTCCGATTCTACTGCTAGGCACTGCCTATGTCATGTTGCCAGTGGCTGATGTCTCTGAATCGATTCAGGTCCAAGTTCAAGAGAATTGTTCAGCTGAACCAGTCTTAGGATGAACTTCCTCGGATGGTTCAATTGCGTCAGCTCCAACTGGGAGAAATCCTTTCTTCAGTTCAAGGAACTTCGGGTTCCGTGTGAGGGCCTCATTCACAATCGTCCCTCTGCTCGTGGGGCACTACCCTTGCAGGAGTTGATTGTCCTTGAGCCTCGCTCCCTGACACAATTTACTGCACCTGTAACTTCAATATATGCTACTGTGCCCGAGGTAGCTTTCTTTCCCAAGCCCCTCCTGGGACAACAACGCAACGTATACTTTGCTGGTACTGTGAGCACTGTGACTAATGGTTGCATACCCCTACAGGTAGTTAACCTGAGTGCACACCCAGTGGTTCTCTACCCGCACATGACCATCGGTCATGTGCAGATGCACACTGATTCCTCACAGGAATCGGCGGTCGAGTCTGACACCATTCTTGACCATAAGTGGGTTGAGGCAAATGCTGTGATATCATCAGATTTCTCCTCACAGGATAAAACGGCTTTGCTCCATCTACTGGTCGCATTCACTGACCTCTATGCTATTGATGAAAAGGACACAGGTTCCACTGACCTCGTGCACCACGAGATCAGCACGAGTGACGCTCACCCAGTCCGCCCTTTCCCTTAGGGCACCGGGCCCAAGGAAAAGGATCTCATCATACAAGAAGTCAAAGCGCTCCAGGAAAAAGGTATTATTCGGCCTAGTACTTCCCCCTGGGCTACTAATACCATTCTGGTTTGCAAGAAAAATGGGTCACACTGGATGTGTGTGGACTTTCGTGGTCTCAACGAGGTCAGGAAAAAGGATGTCTATCCTCTCCCACGGATTGATGATATCCTCGACACACTCAAGGGTATGAAATACTTTACTACTCTTGATCAGGCTAATGCCTACTGGTCTATACCTATCGCCGAGGCAGACAAGGAGAAAACGGCCTTTAACACGCCTATTGGACTTTACGAGTTCAACTATCTGCCTTTTGGTCTCTGCTACGCCCCTGGGACATTTATATGCCTCATGGACCTGCATCTCACAGGATTGCAGTGGCGCATGGCACTGACCTATCTCAATGACATCTTGGTGTTGGGGTACTCTCACACCCAGATGCTTGAGCACCTGATGGATGTGTTTACATGTCTCCGCCAGGGTGGATAGAAGCTTAGACTGAGCAAGTGCAAGTTTTCGCAATCTGAGGTAGAATATTTAGTCTACTGTATCTCACAGAAAGGCCTAGAGCCAGATAAGGTCAAATTGGCTGCAGTCCAGGATCTACCCATTCCATAGAACGCCAAAGACATCAAGTCTTCTCTTGGTCTTGTGTATTATTACAGGCGTTTCATCCCTGGTTGCGCCCGGCTCAGCGAGCCACTGACCAAGCTCTTACCGAAGGAAGTAACCTTCCTGTGGTTAAAACCTCAGCAAGCGGTGTTCGACGAACTCTGAAGGCTGTTGATGAACCCTCCTGTTCTGCGCCATCCGTACTTTACAAAATCCTTCATACTTCAAACTGATGCAAGTATTTCAGGGATAGGAGCAGTTCTGAGCCAGTTAGATGATAATGGATATGACCATCCTGTCGCGTATGCCAGTAGAGGGTTAACGGCAGCTGAGAAGAACTACACTATTACTGAGTTAGAGACTCTCGCTGTTGTCCATTTCATCAAGGACTTTCGGCCTTACCTCTTCCAACATGAGGTGGTCATTCAGACTGATCATACCCCTGTTAAGGCTGTGTTGGAGAAACCTAACCCTTCAGCCTGGATAGCTCCGTGGGGCCTCACACTCGCTCAATTCAAACTGACCATTCGGCCACGAAAAGGTCGGTCTAATGGTAATGCTGATGCATTATCAGGCTTGCCTGATCCTAATTCCCTTGCCGGGGAGAGTATTGATGATACTCCCCTATACAGACCTGAGGGAGAAGTTACGATGATCTCGGATGGTGCGCAGTGCCTGGCAAGATCATCCCAAATGATCATCAATGGTGCGCAGTGCCTGGCGAGGTCCGAGTCTTATGCTGAGATATCACAGGATGTGCAGCACCATGACCTCCTCACAACTCAATTTGAGGATCAGGAACTAGCCTCCATTCTTAGATCACTCAAACCCTACGGTGATCAGAATGATGTTAATGGCTACCACCTGTTGGATAACATCCTTCAGAAGTGGACAGGCAAATCCAACAAGATTGTCATTCCTCGATCAATGGTTACTACCATTATTGAGGCTCACCATAATGACATTCTCGCTGGACACTTTGGTGCAAAACGTACTGCGAGGCTTGTAGCCGGCAGGTACTACTGGCCTTCCCTCAGTGCGGACGTCAAGTCCTTTTTTCAGTGGTGTGACCTTTGCCAACGGAATAAACCGGCGAGACAAAAGACCCGTGCAACTCTGAAACTGATTATCATTACTGGGCTGTTTCATCAAGTCGGTGTCGACTGTATGGGACCAATGACCACTAGTGAAAGTGGAAACCGTTTTATTGTAGTCTTAATCGACTACTTTACCAAATGGGTTGAAGCTTTCCCTACTCCGGACATCACTGTGCAAACCATAGCATGACTTTTTGTTACACAAATTGTCTGCAGATATGGGGCACCACAGATTCTTCAGTCTAATCGTGGCACTGATTTCACGTCCAAATTGATGACTGAAATCACTGCCATTTGTTCAACTAAGAAAATCCACTCCACTGCTTATCACCCGATGACAAACGGAGAAGTGGAATGAGCTAATCAGACGCTAGCTACATGGCTACGTATGTATGTCCACCAAGGTCATACTGATTGGGATGAACACCTGCTGTATTCTGTGTTTGCCGTCAATATTAGCATGAATAAGTCCACAGGATATTCACCCTTTGAGCTCATGTATAGTCGTAGGCCCATGCTACCTGTTGATGGGGTGCTCTCATTCAACCTTATGCCAGGTCTTACGATCGCATGGCACGAGATGTCTCATATGAAGTTGGTGATCAGGTGCTCAAACTGCAGACAACCGGCAAATGTTGTCTGACGCCTAAATTGCGTCCCATTTATGATGGGCCCTACTTTGTAATGAATGTGGCATATCCCAATGTCACCATTCGACTTGAGGCAGATCAAGAAGATACTGTGCATGTCAATCAGCTTAGACGCTACGTGTCACCTGATCAGCCTACTGAAGTAGAGGAGATACCTTCCACTTCACAGGTAATCGAGATGGCACCTTTGTTGATCTCATCAACCAATCGAGATTTTACACAAGATCTCGTTGACCCACATCTTGATGCAGAGGTCTCGGACCCGTAATCAATTGGCTCTTCTCTTCTTTAGATCTTACAGATGGGGTCATCCTTTTTCGAAGGACCACTGTGCCCCTCATGGAATACTCACTCCTGTTCCATGCTGGGACAGCAGTGTAAAGAAGAGAATGAGCAGCGACCAATGCATCTAAACTAGGGTATTGCCTCATATCACAGGCGCATCCGTGCGGTAGCCTATATCTCGCCCTTGAAATTTTTTCTTTTAGTCTTGTTACAGATTTCACTAATCAATCGACAGTTGGCAACTCCACCAAACTCGCCTTCGGTCTTCCTTATGTGGCCCGCTACAGTAACCTGATTGTAGGAGTTCACCCCCATCCCCATTGATCCAGAACCCCCTCGCCCTCTCTGAGGAAATGCTTGATACCGCCGCCTGCCGACCCGCAGCTGCATTACCTTTTACGTCGAATCGCTCTGGATTCCCATACCCGCTCACCACCGTCCATAGGACCCATGCTTTAACCCTTGAACCTGTCGCCCTGCACCGAGTACTTTGAGAAGAGGATTTAGTGAGTCTTCTCAGGGGTTGTTATTGTTGAGGGTATATTAGTGGGAATCCTCCCTAAGCTAGTTTCCCTTGGAAGTACACTCAGTTGAGAAAGCCCTCAGACCCTTAAGGTCAGGGCCAATAAGGGGATTTAGGTTAATAATCGGGTCCCCTACAGTACACCATTCTGCGAATGGCACTGTCCCTCATTCTCAGTGAATGAGGACTAGGGATTGGCACCCCTGACCCGGTCGCGTTATCCATTATTCTACAGCAGAACCCAAGGACAAGGCCGAGGTACACCATGGGTTTTCCTGTGGTAGTACCAGCTGGGTTAGGTTCCCGAACTGAATATATCAACGGAGCCACCCAACGGGGTCACAACATGTCACTTGCAGTGTCATGGCCGTATTTCCTATGGAATATGGTATGGGGTTTCCCATCAATGTGACTGATCACCAATCTACTTAATGTGACATGGCTCCCCACTTCAGTTAATGTGACATTTGCAAGCAGCCGTTTCTTCGAAAGCAATTAAACTGAGTCATATTCTTATTTGCAAGCGAATGCGCCGTTCAATTTTGTGTAGTCGACGTTCAAGCGATCGTTGTAGTATTACGTTTTTTATCCATTCTTGCAGTTCCATAAAATTGGCAAACAAAATATTTTTCACCACGCAGAACGCCTACCGTATTCCATTTTCTTTGATTCTTTTGTCTTCGGAAAACCCTCATGAAAACAGCAAAACCTTTTTCACATTTTTTGCTGTCCAGTAGCGGATCTGACTATGGTAGCGTGTTGAAGGGCTTCCTGGGTGGCGCCGTAGCTGTCCCACCATTGGCCAATGTCGGGGTAGGTGTAACCATCCCGACCAGGGCTCAACAAAAATGGCCGGGTTCGGAACCCGTGGATTGGCTAAAACATCAATCCTACGGGTGGAATGTTGTATGTTGCCATACAACATCCCTCCCCCCTTGGAGCAACAGGGGGGCCCCCTGGTACGGTCACCAGTGTTGAAGGGCTTCCTGGGTGGCGCCGTAGCTGTCCCACCATTGGCCAATGTCGGGGTAGGTGTAACCATCCCGACCAGGGCTCAACAAAAATGGCCGGGTTCGGAACCCGTGGATTGGCTAAAACATCAATCCTACGGGTGGAATGTTGTATGTTGCCATACAACAAGCGGATGTGCACTAGGTAGCCGTCGTGCACTAGGTAGTGGATGTGCAGTAGGTAGCGGATCTGCTACCCAATCTCTGACAATTACTATACTCCATTCATTTTGAAGTGATCAACGCAGCGACTCCATGAGCGTAAGTTCAATATGGAAAAGAGTAGTAAGCTTATTACTGTAGAAAAAATTCTCGTAAGTGAATGGCAAACTGATCAGACGAAAATTTTCTCCACTAACATGGTAAGTGGTAAATATATTTCTCGAGTAGCATGTGCATGCAGTTCTGTCTTAATCGACAGTGGATAAGCACAATGTTTTTCTCTGATTTGGCCTTTCCCATTATTATGATGGAATGCAGCAGTTTTCTACACTATAAAGTTTGTCAACAAGAGAAAATTGCTGTGAAGTTCTTTTTTGGTTTTCCATGTGCCTCCCATTTCACATTGAATAGACTACAACTCAATAAATTTTATAGAACACAATTTTTTCGGCCAAATTTATTTTTACCATGTCTGTTATTTTAAAATAAATGGACTGTAGCCTCAGCATTTCATGGTGTGGCTTGTGTTGTGTGTTGTCTGTTCGGATGGTAGTTCAGCAGGGTTTACCCAGAAAGCGTAGGCGGATAGAGGATACTTAGTCGACTGTCATAACATTGTTTTCTTCCCAATTGTCTTTAAAAAAAGATGCGGGCCAGTGTTTTTTGTGGTTTTTGGCACAAAAAAATTTGGAATCGCACGAAAAATTTTGGGCAATTGTGCCAATTGGCCCGATTTTTTGACTGGTCGAAGGCTGAATTTCCTTGATTTTTGTCATTTTAGTGGCTGAAACGAAAACCCCACTGTTTTTTTCCACATTTGCACTTGTGGACCAATGTTTTTTTTCGTCAAATGGGGTCTTTTGAGGAAAAAAATTTCGGAATGAGGGAAAAAATTTTGGGTATGGTTCTCATTGTGGAAAAAATTTTGGGGAACTCTAAATCGAAAAGATGCGTTTTGGTAGACTTTAAAAGGTCAAAATCTAAAAATTTTCCGGCGCTTCGCGCCGGTCATGGGTATAATTATAACTATATTCTATCAGGCGCGGCCGTTAGCATATCTACTTCGACTTACTAACTAATGCCCAACAGTTTCTATCAATCAAGTTAGCTCGTTTCATTTTCTAATCGTTTACAGTCAACTATGTCGCCGAAAATAGAGATTTTTCATCACGTCTCTCAATTTTTTCTTTCCATGATTGGAATTTTTTAAACGTTTGCAATCTGAACTTTTGCGTTTATTGAAGGTGGAAATTGAAGACATTACTCTAGAACGCGATTTTAAAACATTTGTTCACGAATTATCTGTTGGAGAGATTTATTTTTCAGCGTTTTAGAATACAAAAACCCGAAAATTTTTCCGGCGCTTTGCGCCGGAATGGGAAGCAAATTACACCTCATCTATCTGATTTTAATTTATTTCCCAACGTAGTGAAAGTTCATTTTCCAGCGTGTTAGAAAGTGAAAATCGCAAAATTTTTCCGGCGCTCCGCGCCGGACCAAGAACTAAATAAAATTAGATGATTCTAATCGGAATCACAGAAATGTTGATAGCAGATAAATTCACGAGAACTCTATCGTTAACTTGCTTTATCCGCTCCTATAAAAGACCAATATATTCTTAATGAGTTCATTTTGAATAACATAACCAGAATTTTCTCAATTTTTTTCCTCATTTTGGCAGGTTTCTGACTACAAACACAATAAAATGCTTGGGTATGCTCCTAAAATGCATAAAAAAGCATCCGCAGCCACATTATAAGCGTTTTTAAAAATGTGGAAAATTTTTGGAAAATGAAAAAAAATTTTGGGTCCGGTTCTCATGTGGAAAAAATCTTCGAGGAAAAAAACACGGTGTTGTGGACACTGTTTTTTTCCCCCGGGCCTTTTCCCCAAATGAGGAAAGGGGTCAAATATTTTTTCCCCATTTTCCCGAAGTCGTTTTTTTCGCTTAAAAATGCTCACAGACGCTTTATTTAGGTGTTTTTGAGCCTTTTCAAGCCTTCTGGTGACCCGTTAATTCATTAAAATTGAGGAAAAATTGAAATTTTCGAGTTCAAAGTTTAATCTACAAGCATTGGAAAAACTTTCAAGCAAACTATCTAACTATGAATGAAATGAAATGAAATGAAAAATATTTATTGCTGTTACACAAAACAAAAACGAAAGAAAAATGCATAGTGTAATACATAATACAATGTCATATAAAGAATAAGATTAGTAAATCGACTCGCAAGTAATGTAAATATTTTAAGAAATAGAAAAATCATGCAGCAATAGGGTGCAAAGGTTACTTGAAAAGTAACAACTTACATGCACCCCCCAATTCAATTATCAAAGTTTAGAAGTTTAATTTTTTCTTTGAAACTGTGCAAACTGGGAGAATTAACGATATCAAAAGATAAAGAGTTCCAGACATTAATATAACGGTTAAAAAAATCAAACTGGCAAGCAGTAGTGTGAACTGAATATCTATCCAAAAAACTATCCAAAACCATAATGACTGAATTACATGAGAAATTGATGGTTAAGTCCTCTATGACGACAAGTGAGAACCTAAAAGGGATGTTAATCTTTCCGGTGCTAAGCTCCGGAAAAAATTTTTGGGTATTGATATTCTGCGACGCTGGAAAATCAATTTTCCGAACATTTATTTCAAGAATTAGATTTGAATTTTGTGTTCAAAAGTCGTAATTTCTAGAATTTTACTTGAAAAGTTTTAAAACCAGTATAATTTATTTGTAAACTCTCATACTTGGTCGAAAATATATGAGTAAGCAGCAGGCTTTTTTTTAGTCATTTTAGGAGCCTGGGCTCCTAAAACTTCGAAAATTGCTCCTAAAATTTTACTTCAAAGAGCCAATTTGGCTCCGGAAAATTCCGCTGAAGTTTAACTGAATTTTAGTTGTTTTTCTCTAGTGAACAGATTAAAGACGAAAACTCGGTCGCGAACAACAGTAAGGTCTTACTCGATCAAGAAATCAAATAGCAAAATTAGATTTTTCATCGATCATCAAATAAGGCTGAACATTTGGACGTGTTGATGCCTTAGCAGAAATGCCACAGCAATTG
The DNA here is from genome assembly GCA_963922205.1 of Romanomermis culicivorax. Lineage (NCBI taxonomy): Eukaryota > Metazoa > Nematoda > Enoplea > Mermithida > Mermithidae > Romanomermis > Romanomermis culicivorax. The sequence continues at coordinate 225,069 of CAWUHX010000029.1, read as the reverse complement.
TAATAATTTTGATTTCCGAAGTGCTTACAAAATATGGGCTAAAGAAACGGCTAAAACTGGTGATTTTGCTAATAAACGTAATGAATAAACGTGTCCTGTTTTGACTGAAAATATACTTTTTTGATGAGTCCCATTTTGAAAGCGAATTCAAAAAATTTGCCCTATCTGTGATACAAGTAAATTTGGATTAAATACAATCAAACTATACCAATTATATAATGAATTAATTTTTATCAAAAGTGTGCATTGATTATTTATAGCCCCTAAAAATGTCTGTTTGGCTCCTAAAAATTCAGGTCTAGGAGCCATTTGGCCTGTAAATTTTTGATGAAAAAAGCCTGGTAAGCAGAGTATAAATTTCGGAAAGATATTTCCATGAAGCATTTGAATTGATTTTACGTTCCAAAAGAAATAATTGCATCAAAAAGCTTAGAGACTTGACGTATTGATCTTTCTCAAAAAGAAAAAAGAAAAAATGTGAATCTTCATTAAATATCATGATAAAATATTGAAGATCTTACCAATGAAAACATGAGATAATACGTTCAAGATGATGAAAACTATTATAGATTATATGATAAATGAAGGTAGACACGCTAAAAGCCGCGCCTGAGCTAAGTAATGCATAATAATGATTATTAAAGTTATAATCGTCCCGAAGCGCCAGAAAGTTTTGAGATTATGATCTTCTAAAATGCACCAAAATACATCTTTTCTGTATCCGATCCCCAAAATTTTCCTCCCCAAATGGGGAAAGAGCCCAAAATTTTTTTCCCTTTTCCGAATTTTTTTTCCCGAAAAAGCACGATTTGGGGAAAAAACAGTGCTTGTAGAAGAAAAATCTGGAATGTGGAAAAAATTTTTGACATCTTTCCACAAATGTGGAAGAAAAATTGGAAGGTGTATATTTTAGCTGAAACTCTCAAATTCGCTCAAATTGGACTTGTTCTAGTGTTTTGACACTTGAGAAAACTAACCATAACATTTTCAAAGCGCGGAATGACCCCTACAAAAAAATCCTACCTACATCAAGAATCGTACCTGGTTCACCAGCCTATGGACTTAATGCGTGTACCACTACACAATTTGCCCAGAAAGTATCAACACTATATTCCTTTATGTAAGACCCTTGAAACTATTTAAACTGACAACTTCATTTGGAAGAGTTTCAACGGCGCTGTGCCCCATTCGGGTGCAGCTGCTGTACCATAAGCCTGAGCCTAAGGAAAATTTTGAAGGAAAAATAAATTTTTATAAGCTCATTAATCACAGAAATCGATGAAAATCGAAATTATTAAAATACTAAACTCAAATTAGGTTTCCAAATTTGTTGACTTTCGACAATAAAGGGTAATATTTCCAACATGGTCAGAAAATTTGCATAATATATATAAAAGTCTGAAAATAGTTATATGTGAATCTTATGGCAAAATAGCCTGCAGAATTTGAACCGGTCATTCAAATTTCGTCATTTTTTCTTTTCGCGCTTCCATTTTACCTGTAATAATTAAGAAATAACTATTTATGCCATAAACGGTGGTAAATTCATTTGATGATGATGATGATGAGGATTTTATTTGCAACAACACTAAGCAATATTAGGAGAATATAATAAAATAAACGAATAAGTTAATTAAATACGAGATAAATATACAGTACATTTACGAATGCTTGGTCAAAAAGGCAGATAGCTCTTACAGTTGACCAAAATTGAACTTATCTAATTTAGAGCGAAAAATTTTACTATTTCTAGATGTTATTATCGATTCAGGAAGTTTATTCCAAATAGAAATAACTCTATTTGTAAAGAAGTATTTCTTAATATCAGTCCTTGGAATATCTGTTTTTAACTTCCAATTGTGGTTGGACTGGGTCTGAGAATGTGTAATGGTGCAGAAATCACTCAATTTTACATCTACTTCATGGTTTATTATCTTATATAACATAACCAAATCATTCAAACGCCTTCTACTTTGAAGTGTCTCTAACTTTAATATAGTCAAACGATCATTATAGGAAACCACAGGATAGTTGAGAACCTTTTTTGTGAAGTACTTCTGTACTTTTTCAATGGCTCTGATGTTCTTAGTTGAGTGGGGTGACCAGATGGTAGTTGCATATTCCAGAATAGGTCTGATGTATGTTTTGTATGCATTAGTCAGTAAAAATTTATCTTTGCTTACAAATCGACGAAGTATAAAATATAATCTGTAGTAAGCATTCTTTATAATATGGCCTATATGTTCATCAAATTAAAAATTTTATGTTAATAAAATACCAAGATCTTCAACATAATTGTCAGTATCCTCAATTATTTCTTCATTTTGTTATCAAATCCAAAATAACCTTACTTTTGGAAGTAGGGAGAGTTAGTTCAGAAATTTCAGACCATCTGACAATGGATTCTAGAAATTTTTGAAGGTCCCCACTGTTTTCAGTACAGCTAAAGATTTTTATATCATCAGCAAACAAAAACAGGCTTACTTCAGGTGATCGTGGTAGGTTATCTATATCATTGACATATAAAAGGAATAGTAAAGGACCCAAAACACTGCCCTGTGGGACACCACTTGTTACATTGTGAGAAGTAGATAAGGTGTTTTTTAACTTGACTCTTTGTTGTCTATTATGAAGAAAATCGGTAATCCATGACAATAAATTTCCCTTGAGACCATATTTTTCCACTTTTGCAATGAGCTTTGAATGTGGTACTGTGTCAAAGGCTTTAGAAAAATCCAAATATATTACATCAACTGCCCTTTTTTTGTCAATGTTATCAATCATGTATTTAGAGAACAGTAAGAGCTGGGCTTCACAGGATCTTTTCTTCACAAAACCAAACTGACGATCAGAAATACAATTATTAACAGTAAGAAAGTATTCACTTGAGCTTTTATGATTTTTTCAAGAATCCTACAACAAATGCAAGTTAAAGATACAGGCCGATAGTTGGAACTTTCACTCCTGATCCCTTTCTTCAAAACTGGAGTCACATGAGCCATTTTCCAGATGCTCGGAAGGCGCACAGTCAGTACAGAAATATTGAAATTTTTTTTTAATGGATGGACTAAATAATTGACTAATCTTTTAAATATTATTATTGGTAAACCATCAGGTCCCACCGAATTTGAATTTTTAAATCTTCTAATTTGGAGAAAAATATCATCATCTGAAATTCTTATTTCTGCTAACCTATTTTTATTTGAATTAAAATTTAAATCAGTCTCAATTCTATTATCTTTTGTGAAGACTGAGGAGAAAAAAATTATTAAAAGCTTCTAAGACGTCTTCAGTTTCTGTTAATAATTTGTCATTTTGTCTTAGGACTGAGATTTCTTGCCTATTATTTAGACCGTGGTTAATGTAGTTATAAAATAATTTGAGGTTTTCATGTCTAACAAGCTTAGTTTCTCTTTCAATATGGAAGTGTTTTATTGCTTGCTCAAGTTTTTTTGAAATGTCTGAGAAATGATTCTTTGATTCTAGGTTTTTATTTTCCTTGTATATCTTCCAAGATTTCAATTTCTTGTTCTGAAGGTGTCTTATAGATCTATAGGATATTTTTTCTGTCCTTTTCTCTTGTATGGAACAAAAGAAGAAATTCCAGTTTGCATAATTGCCAGAAACTTATAAAAATCATCTATAGTTATACATGTTGAAAATAAAATGTCCCATTCTAGAGTACTCAAATAGGCAGCAAATAAATCAAAATTTGTTGACTTAAAATGTAGAATTTTTTCATTCTTGGGTTTGTGCTTGAGTCCTAATATGTCAAAAACAATGCTATTATGGTCACATGAATTGTGATAAGGGTGGTTGAACTTCAAAATTTCTACATAGACCTTCCTGATTTGTTAGAACAAGATCTAAAATATTTGAGCCATGAGTAGGTTGAATGACTAATTGGGAGAAACCAAATCTATTAAGATAATTCCAATACATCAAACTCACATCATCATTTGGTATACTTTCAGATGTCCAATCTATTTTAGGTAAATTAAAATGTCCAAGTACGATTGTCGGTTTGTTATTCAGACTAGACCTTTCAATAAATTGACGCAACTTTAATCAGTTTCATAATCAGTTGAAGGAGTTCTATATACTAAAATACATTGAATCCCAAGATTTAGAACATCAATTACAATAGTTTCCAAGCAGTTGAAACACTGAGGTATATTTACCACTCTTATTAAATAAGATTTTTGCACCAGTACACATATGCCACCTCCATGACAATTTCTATCTTTCCTGAAAATCTGGAAGGACAAATCAGAGACAATAATACCTTTTGTTATGCTCTCATCTAGCTATGTTTCTGTGAGAAATATAAAATCATAATTATTGAGTATTGAATTCAGATAAATTATCTTATTTTTTATACTACGAACATTTATGAGAATAGATTTAATTAGGATTTCCTTTACATTTTCAGGCGCAACTTTTCTACCAGCACAGCTTCCATCTCAAACATGCAGACTGTGATTACGATGTGGCATTTTCTTCACTATTTTACTGAGACTATAATTTATAAAGAAATTGTCTTTATTTTCCAATTTTTCAAATTCTGCATTTAGTTTTCGACCCATTTCTCTTTGTAAATATGACAAGTCTGGTCTCACTCTCATACCTTCGCCTTTCAAATTCGTATTTATCATCTTAATGAACAGTTTTTTTGACGTACTGTCTGCGAAAACAACTTTGTTGAATTTCGGTTTGTCGGAAATTTGTGGACCATCACAAAATGTACGTAATGAGTCCACATCAATTTTTAAATCTGCTCTGTAATGGTCAATAATTTGTTCAATTTGATCCGAGTCCGAAATATTTTCTTTTATTGGTAGGCCAAACAAGACAACGTTATTTTTTTCATCTCAATTTTGAGGGCGTCTTTTATTAATGCCTGCATCAATGGGTCGTTGCCCATTGGATTGATGACTGATTTTTGATAAACTGATGTCGTTGATTGTGAGTCAAATAAAACAGCTGGTAATTCGCCAATGTTGGTGGTTTAACTAGCAATTCAATTTTTGCTGTTAATCCGGCGATTTTCGATGATAAATCTAAGTTAATATTGTTTATCAATTGCTCGAGGGCATAAAATTTTCGGTGTAAATTCAATATCAACTTGACATTCGACATACAGAAGGGGCAATAAAATGGCTGGTTATATACGGGATTGGAAACAGGGTTTTTTTTTTGACCTACGAGTCACAAGCCAAGTGGCTTGTTGACCTAAAATTTTACAAGCCATTCCAAATTTTTACAAGCCAATTTTATAATATCAGTATACGTGAATAAATTCCAATGCTAGGTTATTTTTTAAAGAAATGTATATATTGAGCATCGTGGCAATCGATCAGAAAAGAGATGTCATTCAACATTTATTAAATAACATTTTAGAGCCGTTAAATCATTAAAATTCAAGAAACTTTTCAAATTTTTGAGTTTGATCGAAGTCGAATCTACAAGCATTGTGGAACAAATTTTCGAGCAAACTATCCAAGAACATAATGACTTTGAATTACATGAGAAATCGGCGGTTAAATTGTCTATGATGACAAGTGAGAGCCCAAAAAAGCTATTAATCTTTCCTGCCTGAAACGCCGGAAAACTTTTTTGGCAATTGACATTCTGCGATGCTGGAAAATTTTCCAACCAGTTATTTGAAGAATTAGTTTCGAATTTTCTGTTCAAAAGTCGTAATTTCTGGAATTTGATGTTTAAAAAATTTTAAAACCATTAATTTATTCACACGCTCTCATGAACTTGGCCGAAAAGATATGAGTAAGAAGAGTAGAAATTTCCAAAAACTACTTCCATGAAGCTTTTAGATTGATTTTACGTTAAGAAAGGAATAATCACTTCAAAAAGTTTACAGACTTGACGTATTGCTCTTTCTCAAAAAGTATGTCAAGGAAAAAATGTGAATTTTCATTAAATGTCAAGATAAAATATTGAATATTACCAATGAAAACATGAGATAATATGTTTAAGATAATTAAAACTATTAAAGATTAAATGATAAGTGAAGGTAGACATGTTAGAAGTAGCGCCTGAGCTAGGAAATAAATAATAATGCTTATCTAAGTTATAACCAGCGTGAAGCGCCGGAAAATTTTGAGATTATGACCTTCTAAAATGCACCAAAATGCATCTTTTCAGTATCCGATATGATCAAACACATGACTCAAAAAATTCTGACAAGCCATTTTGGCTTGTTGGACAAAAATTCTACAAGCCATTTTGTCAGTCCAACAAGCCATGGCTTGTAAAATGCTAAAAAAAAAACTATGATTGGAAATCTTATCATATTGGTCATCGTTAATGAGCACACATTTTGCGTGGGACCAAATAGAACAAAAGTCGCAACAAATTGCTTTGTTGGTGTCGCAAACATTCTTGCTACAAATCGTGCAAATTGTAATGTTGTTGGTGTCAATTTTTGAATTCTTCGACCTGATGTTTGTATTTGTCGATGTGGGTGTAGAGGTAGACGAGTAAATCGTTAAAGTCAATTTTGCCGAAGAATAGATAATGATGAGCAATGACGACAATAATAGAATATGATGTTGCAGGGAACTTAGTGACGTTGCAATGAAAATAATTGATCAAGCTAATTTCATTGAATAATAAGATAATCATCTTGAATGCACCTTAATATTTTAGGGCAGAAATGGGCGCTTGGCGCCCAAAATGAATTTTACCCAAAAAATTTTGGGTTTTCATATTGAAAAGATGCATTTTGGTACATTTTAGGAAGTCCAAATCTCAAAATTTTCCAGTGCTTCGTGCCATAACTTTCATAATCATTATTATTTATTACCAAGTTCAGGCGCAGCATTTAGCACCTTCACTTACCATTTAATCTTTAATAGTTTTCATCATCTTAAACATATTATTTCATGTTTAATTGGCAATCTAGAATATTATATCTTTATATTTAATGACAATTATCCGCATTTTTTCCTTCATAGATTTTTTGAGAAAGATCAACACATCAACTTTCTAAACCTTTTGAAGTGTTTGTTCCTTTCTTAATGTAAATTTAATTCAAAAGCTTTATGAAAGTATTTTTGGAAAATTTCTACACTTCTGACTCTTAGCTTTTCGACCAAATTTATGGAGGGTTACAAACATACCTGTAAGAGGTCTGACCAGTTGGGGGGGGGGGGTCGGAAAAAGTCGAAATTTTTCCCAAAAAAGGCCAAAAAACATACACTTTTTGCCAATTTTTTCCAAACTGGAGGGGGGGGGTTGGGTGTATGGTGGCCAAGTTGGGGGGGGATGGTTTTATAATTTTTCGAACTATAAATTTCTAGAAATTACGATTTATAAACACAAAATTTAAATCTAATTTTTGAGATATATATGATTAGAATGATTATCAGAATGCTTTAAAAAGCTCAAAAACACTTGAATAAAGTGCTTATGAGTATTTCCGAGGGAAAAAACGAGGATCTTAAAACAAAAAAAAATTTACCACATGTGGAAAAAAATTTGACTCATTTTTCACATTTGTGGAAAAAAGTTGGTGGAAAAAAAACAGTGGCTGAAACATACCTGGTGAGGCTCAGTTTTTTTCCTTAATCAACCATTTTTGAGGAATTTTTTTTAAAATTGAGCCAAATTTTTTTGTGCTCAGGCATCGCTGTGAGGAAAAATTTTTTGATGGTATGTTGTATGGCAACATACAACATTTCACCCGTAGGATTGATGCTTCAGCCCATCCGGGGATTCCCTCCGAATCTGGCCATTTTTGTCGAGTCCTTATCGGGATGATCACACCTACTCCCACATTGGCCAGTGGTGGACAGGCCCGTATTTAGAGGGGGGGTAAATTTTTTTAGAAAAAAATTTTCAGCAATATCATTGTACTTTATACATAACAATTCCCGAATTAAATTATTACATTTACATACTTTTCGTCAAACATAAAATTTAGCCACTAATTCAGGCACATATAAACTAACTGAAAATAAGTTGTCTTTAAATTATTTTGATTTTCTTTTTATTCAGTAAACTCGTAAAAAATTTTGGGAAATTCCCCCCCCCCTTTTTTTGAAAATCCTGGATACAGGTATATGGTGGTGCGACAGTTTGGGCCATGCATGTAATTGGGGGGGGGAAGTGCTATGGGAACCCCCCCAGAAATCTTCGACCATATGGCTAGCCATTGGGTGACCGCCCCCCAGGATTTTCCAATCCAATGGCTAGCTATATGGTAGCTGTAGGGACCCCCATACTTTTGGTCGGAAAAATACTGAAAAATGTATATTTTTAATGAAAAATATCAATTTTTGAACAAAAAATGATGACAAATGTGAATTTTTTTGGGCGCTTTGCACCATGAATATATTTTTTCGGTCTTTTTAGGAAAAAATTACTATTTTTTCGGTCTTTTTAGGTAAAAATTACTATTTTTTGAACCTTTTTCCGGGCTTTTTCCGTGGAAAAATCGATATTTTTTCTTGAGAGACCCCTCCCCCTAAAATTTTGGGAATTACTGACCCCCAGCCCCAAAAAAGTCGCCCAAACCCCCCAGACCTCAGGGCCCCGTTACATGTATGGTTTCAGCCGCACCCAGGGAGCCTTACATTACTGGTGACCGTACGGGCAGCCCCCCTGTTCCCCAAGGGGAGGGATGTTTGTCGTATAGGAAAAAATAATTAGATTAATCGCAAACAAACAAGATTCGGTACTTCTGCAGTTTAGGTGGTACCGAAAATTTTTTTTTATTTTTTCATGTCATTAGGATAATTCGATGCTGCTGATCATGAATATGTTATTCTTTTCACCTAAATTGTGAAACTACTCGGAATATCGCGATTTTATAATTTTCGTTTTTTTCATCAATTTTTTTTTACATTTCAGACCCTCGATACTATTTTAACTAACAACTTCGTTTGGAAGAGCCTCAACAGCGCTGCGCCCTTTGGGCGCAGCTGCTGTACCCTAAGCTGAGCTTAAGGAAAGTTTGTTAGTGGTGTTGGTGGTCTTCTGGTACGGAAAAGGCGAATTTCGGTCCATTTCAGAATGTCAAAATCTACTCCAACTGTTTTGCAGCTTAAATTTTAAACATGAAGCCGAGTTTGAATTGAGAAGCATCATGGAACTAATTTTCAAAAATTTCAAGTTTAACTTGAAGTTTTTCAGATTTATGAAAGTTATGAGTATATTTTCTTAATTTGGAAGATGATTATGAAGGACGGGAACTCGAGTGCTATTAGGAAGAAACTTTGTGTGAAAATACATAAAAGGTCATGGTTTTTTCAGTGTACAAAAAAAAATTTCTTCGTACTAAGACTTCTTGGTCGATCTTTGTTCAGGTACAAAGAGGCTTGTACAAAAAAAAACACTGCAATGGTAGCAAAATTATACTTGAGAAACAGTAATTTTTCAACAGTACCACTCTTCAAACGATTTTTGGTAGGATCATAAATTTGACCAGCACCACTCAATAGCTGTTCATAGGGGACACTTTTCGCTGGTGCTAATTTAAGTTTACTTTCTGCATGAAGCAATTGTCCAGAGACGTTTGAGATTTAAGTTCATGCTCTAATTTGGTTTTTGAGTTGCTAGGTTCATTTTTTTTGGCTATCTTTTAAGAAAACACAAAAATTAATTCTTTAACATAACTTTACTTTACTAGTAGCAATTTGTTCCACAATTACTTCTATTTTCATTTTCTTCTTTTTATTTAGCCGCAAACTGCTTATATATTTCCATATGTTTCCTCTCCAAATGTTTTCTCTGACATCCAGTAGCACAACCTTTTCTGGATAACTGAATTCTGCATTTATTGCACTTTGCCTTTTCTTCATCATCTGGGGACACTGTGAAGTAGTCCCACACTCTTTTAGTGAAAGAAAAACTTAAATCCATAATTTCTGCAAAAAGTTTCTGTTTCTGCTCATTTCTTTTCTGATGAAACCAATATTAATCTAAACATGAATACAATTTAATGAATGAAAATTATCAATTAGTACATGTGAACTATTTCAATAAACGAACACCTCAATCATTAATAATTTATTAATCTATTGACACCAATGAATATAAATTCATTTAACTCAGTTTTAGACAAATTAGACATAGTACATATACTTATTGAAAGATCCGGATCCGATCCGGATCCGCTCGGATCTGTTCCTCAAGATCCGGATCTGGATCCGCTGAACCAAATTTTTTTGGATCCGGATCCGATCCGTATCTGCTGAACCAAATTTTCCGAGATTCGGATCCGGATCCGCTGTCGCCAAAAAAGTTGATCCCGCCCATCCCTAATATATATAACAGGAATAGGGTTGTCCCAGGCCCCAGCATCGGGGCAGCTGCCCCGGCCCCGGGCCGTGGCTAGGGCTGCCCCGGTTCGGGGCAAGACTACAAAAAATTAGTATTTTTGATAGTATAACAAGCTCGATTTATAATAAAATTGAAGTTTAGACTGTGACAAGTAAATATTCAGTAGTTAGTTCGACAGTAATACTTTTAGGAATCACTAAATTGATGTTCTATTTGGATAAAAGTTTAAAAGTTTTCATTATATCCGGAACTGCACTTCAACTTCAATTGATTTTTCCAGAAAACGTACGATTATATTAGCTATTCATTATTACTGATTTGCCTAAACTTCAGCATACATGTCAAAACATGTTTTCAATAAGTAGTGTCCAAGAAGTTAGAGCTGAAGGAAATTCAGATTAGAGCCACAGTCATTCACTATGCAAAAGTGACAAAGAGAATGAGGATGTTGACAAAGTTGTTATTTGGGAAAATGGTGATTTTTGATTTTTCACCACAATTTTGTGATATCTCCAACATTCTTCTCGAGTTTTGTATTGTTTCTTGACATAGTTGAAAAAAGCAAGATTTTTCTCGATTCTTTTGCAGTGTTTGAATATTTTACTGTTTTGCAGCAGAAAAATGACAGATATTTCATCTGTTTGGGGAATCTAAACTATTGGGTGCGTGCATAATTTTTGTATTAAAGATGTTGAGAAAGATACATTTTCCTGCATTCTAGAACATTGAAATTTGAAAAATTTTCGACTAAAAGATTGAGAGTTGCTGCTGAATTTTTCGCAACCTCAATTCTCGTGGTTTCATTGATCTGAAAAGACTGTTTATTATTATGATTACCTATGCTAATAAACAGTGATTACGATCGATAGCACCATGCTAAAAAACCCTGCAGATGAATTGATATAAGTTCATGTATGCAATGCAGTTTCTTCGGGAAAAGAATGAGTTTCCTATGTTTTAGTAATGACAATTATCTTAAAAATTTAATTTTTTTGTCTGCATCAGACCCTATCTAACCTATCAACCAATGCAGTATCATAGCTGACATGAAATAAAAAGAAAAAGAATCACCTTAAAAATTTTTCGATGTGATACATGAAGTATGGTACCACTAGTGACGTATATGTTAATATGTCATATGTCTGCCCCGGCCCCGGGGCAGCTGCCTCGGCACCGGCTAAAATGTCTGCCCCGGGACAACCCTAAACAGAAATAGTATTGGTCCCAAGACGCTGCATTGTGGAACACTACTTGTGACAGAAGAGAATTCAGAAAAAAATTGGTTCCTATATATCAACTCGTTGATAGCTCTCTAAAACAAAAGCATAAATGCAACTTTTTACATTTTAGGGAAGCAACCTATTAGTTTAAGTATGTAATAATTTAGTGAGATACATAAATTTGACGAAAAGCAAGATTTTTTTCTGCTATTTTCATAAAATCTTTTAGTGATCTTTAAAAAATTTTGACTTCTGTGTGATTAAAACATTTTGAGTCTAAGTAGATATTCTCGCTGGTTGAAGAATCCAATTTTTTGGTTGCTTACCTGGTTTGCTGAATTGTAGTTTGCCCGACTGCAAATTCATTGACTGACAGATTATATCTTCTGTCAGGGAAATAAAAGTTGAAAAGATTCATTTCCCAGTGTTCTAGAACATAAAAATCCAAGAAAAGTTTTTGGTGCTACGCGTCGTATAAGTTACTCAGACCAACCCTTTCATTTTTTCTCCAAAACTCACAAAATGGGGGCTTTAATAATAATTAATAATAATAATTTATTAGGTCGAAAATAATACGTTGTAAATATAACGAATAAATTACATGGAAGGCATAGCTGCTGAAGAAATTAGCGAATTAGGTTACACCTCTAAAAAAGGTATCAGATTTACCCCTTTAAATTTATGAAAAAAAATTTTCGCTCTACTAGCATTTACAGTACTTTCATCGATAGAACTCCAAGCCTGGATTACCCGACTACAGAATTCATATTTCAACAGATTATGGCGGTATTTACAATACACCAGTTTTAAATTATTAGCACGGTTAGAATTATAAGCGATAGAGAAATAGTTATCAATTGACAATACATTCAAACGAAAAATATTAGAAATCATAATGAGGTCAGAACGAAGCCGTCGTGTTGGTCTAATCCTTCTAGACCTACGTGGTTTAAACGTTCATTATAAGATAATGTAGTATCATAACGTATGTAGTATTCTCTTAGTGAATCTCTGTTGAACTTCCTACACTCGTCTGATATCTTTTTGAGACTAGGATTCCAAACTACTGTGGCATATTATGATATTGGTCTAACATAAGTGATGAAAGCCTTTGTAATTACATTTTTATTTCTACTGGAGAAACTGCGAAGTGTCAAATTTGTAGTGAAAGAACCTTTCTGATAATATGGGTACAGTGAGCAGAATTAGATAGGGTGGTACCAGTAATTGTAAACGTAGATCTATAACTTGTGTTGTACTTGGTATATTTTAAGGAGGCTACTACCTCCTCAAAAGTGGCTTTTATTGTATACCTAACTGCTCGGACCATACATGTAATTGAGGGGGGGAGAGCTATGGGGACCCCCCCCAGAAATCGTCGACTATATGGCTAGCCATTGGGCGACTGCCCCCCAGGATTTTCCAATCCTATGGCTAGCCATATGGTAGCCGTTGGAACCCCCACACTTTTTGTCGGAAAAATACTGAAAAATGCCATTTTTTGAACGAAAAATGGTCAAAAATGTGAATTTTCTGGGCGCATGGCGCCATGAATACGTTTTTTCGGTCTTTTTTTATTAAAAAAAGTACTATTTTTGAACTATTTTTTCAGACTTTTTTCGTGAAAAAATCGATTTTTCTTGCTTGAGAGACCCCTCCCCCCAAAATTTTGGGAATTACTGACTCCCGGCCCAAAAAAAGTCGTCCGATTCCCCCCCCCCCCAGACCTCGGGGCTCCGTTACATGTATGGCTCGGACCTCTTACAGGCATGCGTATACTCATCTTACTGTTCAATCAATGAGTGATCTTCAATATTGTGCAAAAGTATTGGACGAAAATCAAGATTTTTTTGATTATTCTGCCGAATTTGTCTATGGTCTTCAAAATTGTTAGATTTTGTGAGCATGAACTTTCTGCATTTGACACACAATTAAAACATTATCGATATGAGACATAAGGTTCGATCGATTTTTTAGTTGTGCCAAAATTAATGAAAAAATTGACTTCTCGGTGGTTAGCTTATTATCAGTTCATCAAGTTTTATCATTTTCCGGTTTGTAAAATGGAACCTTAAATCATAGGATAAGTGATGAAAAGATTAATTTTCGGGTTTGCCCGGGTACCCGAAATACCCGAGTAAGAAATACCCTGAAGACCGGGTACCCGGGTCCTGAAATTTTCAGAGCGTGAAGCACTACTTGCAACAAACATACTGAAAACTGCAAAAAGGTTTTGAGCCAAAAGTTTGATAAAAATATTATTAAGGCTACATTTATCACATTAATATATACGAAAGAACTGTTTCCACCCTATTTCTCAGCTAATTATGTCAGTGAGGTAAGGAAAACTGTGCGAGCAATATAACGGTTTACGATCCAAAAAATGGAATTCTATGTGAGTCTAAATGTTTCTAGAATTGATCAGAAAGTTTATGTTTTTCTTCAATTATTGGCTATGAATTTGTTTCTATAAATGACGTACAGATTGAATTGAAGATTTATTGTTAATTGTTTACCCCTGATGTTGCTTAAATTTTTGGTCGAAACATTGTGCCGACGATATCAATCTTTCTTTCTGAATCAAGCGCCAAAAGCAAAAATAAGTTGAGAATTTCATTTCACTTATCAATAATTGGCAACCCATAAGTTTGCTGCAATTATAAAAATATTTTTTGAAGAGAATTCGCTCGCGTTCGGGCAAAATAAAAGTAATCAATATTATTCGGCGCGGAACGCCAAAAAATATCACGTTTTCAGTCTGTAAAATGCCCAAAAATCAAGGAAATTTAGTCTTTGGCCAGTCAAAATGTTTATGCCCATTGGCATGCCCTAGTCAAGATTTTCTCCCGCGGGGGGCACACTTTTTTAGGGCTAATATATCAGCCAATATTAGTGATAGAGAAAATCTGAAGGCAGATTTGAAGGTATATTGACAAGATCTACAAAATTCGCTACTACACACATATTCGAGACAAAATTTTTTTTTAGGATTTCGCATAAAATTATAGAGAAACTGCTCAACTGTCTTAATTCATGTGAAAAACTGATATTTCTGGACAGAAGGAAGAAGAAACATTTGAATATCCAGAAAAAATATCGGAATGAATATGCAATAAATAGTTTGATATGATAAGTAAAATACTGACAAAATATTGCAAAACTCGAAAATAACTGCATTATTTATCAGAATATTTAAAATAATGTGTTACTTTAATCGCTTTTATTGCTTTTAATGCTTCACTTATTGTAATTAGTCGTCGCGCCTTTTGTATGTTACACCGTTTAACTTTCCAGCGTCGTAATTCACATTAAATACGACACATTGTTTAAAAAAAATCAAAACTCTGCAGGGAAGGGGCATGTCCCCCCAGTCCTCCCTCTGGCTACGGGCTTACCAATCGACACGAACGCTCAAAATTTTTGTGTCTTTCCATATTTTTTGTGTCAAAGGCCATGTTTTGGCACAAAAACACTGTTGTGGAAGCGTGAGAATGTTCTAACAAGCTCAAAAAGCCATAAAGAAAGCACCTATAATAAACAATTTGGCATAAATGACGAAAATAATTCCGACATCTTTTGCCAAATGGTGGAGAGATCTGTGCGAAATAAATAAAACAGTGATTGATACTGAATACTGATTGACTGGCCTTGCAGGTTCTCATGTGGAAAAAAGTCTTTGGAGAAAAAAAACGATGAGTGAAGGAGGAAGAGGTGGGATTTTCCCTCATAAGGTTCGATCGTATAGGCAGTTGTCGAGGACCCGTCTCCAGCTTTTGCTTCTCGGCATTCGCCTTCAATAATCCAAAAATCGATGAAAAATGTTAGTTTTTTGGTCAAAAATGACTTTCTGAACCCGAAAATGACGAAAAGTGTAGTGTTTTCGGTGCTTTGCTCAACAATAAGCTTTCTGTATCACTAATCGTTGATTAGGACCCAGACATGCACGGCAAGAATTTTCCAGGGAGGAGGGTCCTTGAGCTTTTCATGCAGGGGGTAGGGGGGTGGGTGAGCAAAAAACAAAACAAAGTTTTGAAAGTCTGATTTTCATACAAAATATGCACAAAAATCATCAAAAAAGCTGTCTCAAAAAAGTTCAGGTGGGGGTGTTTGACGATTTTTTTTAGGCCAGGGGGGGTGGCTGTTGTCTCAGGCATGGGGGTTTACCCCTTCCTACCCCCCGTATTTTCCCCATTTTTCAAGCAAAAAGCAAATTTTTTCAGCACTTGCTTGCTATGCTGAGCTGAACTATGTGTTTGTTTGAAAATTCGGACGAAAGGTTGAAAAATTTTGTGTTCTGATCGCATTTGCTTCGAAAGAAGTTATTATTGACCAAAAGCGATATTTTTTAAATTGAAGGGGGTCGTCGAAATCTACCGAATAACCATTGAAGCGCCCTTTATCCCATCAATTTAGGCCCAAATTACAGAAAGTGGGTTAAACGTGGGTAAGTAAAATGGCGGGTAAAATCGTAGGTAAATAAAAGTCGAGTAAAATCTCGGGTAAAATCGCAGGTAAATAAAACTCGAGTAAAATTTCGGGTTAAAGCCGAGTAAAGTTCGGGCAAAATCGTGGGTAAAATAACGGGTTAAAGGCAGGTAAAATCGTGAGTAATTTTTTTATTATCGATTTTATTCAATTCGAGACTACTGAAAGTGAAGAAAGTAAAAGTCGGCTAAAAAGTTGATGAAAAAGACGTGAAAATAACCTGCGATTTTACCCGAACTTTGCTCGGCTTTAACCCGAGATTTTACTTGAGTTTAATTTACCTACGATTTTACCCGAGATTTTACTCGACTTTTATTTACCTACGATTCTACCCGCCGTTTTACTTTTACTCTTACCCACGTTTAACCCACTTTCTGTAATTTGGGCCTAAAGGTATGTTTTCATCGCGTTTTTTGTAGTGATGGATAAACTAAGAAGAGCACTATCTGGACAAGAAGACGATGGAATGGAGCGTGGAATCGTCGAAGAAGTGAGAAAAACTTAAGGACAGACTTTCTTCTTGTGATATATTTTCCTTATATTTTAAAATTGTTATTTTCTCTATATCGTTAAGTAGAGATGAAACGGGTACCCGAATCCGGAACCTTACCCAGAACTTTTCAGGATCCGGATCCGGGTCCGGAAGAAGCATTCCCAATTACCCGGATCCGGAAGAACCCATCTCAACTACCCGGATCCGGATAATTCCAAATACAGTTTGGACATAACTGATACTAATTAAGTGGAAGTGTACTCTCTGACTATAAGTATATTTTGACACTAAGGTAACGTTACAAGGTAAAGTGACAAACATTTGATAAGTTGTTGAACAGTTTCAACCACGGTTTTTTGTGCACCGAGCCTACTTTTGGAGCTTGTGCACAAATTTTTATGACGTTTTGTGCACAGGACAGAAGTCAATTTTCATATCATACAGGTTTTCAGTGCGGTTGGTATGTTGTTGTTTTAGCCGATTCTTTCACAACTTGAAATGTGTCACTTTATTGTTTAGTCTATTATTTTTGATATTTTAATCTACGCTCTTCATCTTGGTATCTGACTAAAATCAAAATTTGAAGAATCTAAATTTTTGGTTGCTAGTTTGATTTTTGGGTTGCACTTGCATGCTGTCAATATGATTTTTGCATTCTATTCTTCAATGCAAAATGGTTTAATTGACTGCAAATTAGACGGCTTATTCAGGAAATAACTGCTGCCAGAACTCATTTTTCAGCATCGTAACATCAAAATGCATAGAAATTTTTGGCGTTTTGCCCTGGAACTTTTCTATCATTCTTGCTGTTTGGACTGAATTTATTAAACATCATTTGCTTCGAGCTGATTTTCTCGCTGGTTAGCTGATTGAAAACATCATGTCATTGCTCAAGTAAGAACATCATTCTAGACTAAAAAAATAAGCCTTAGCCATGGAATAAGTCTTGAAGACATTCATTTATCAGCGTCCTAGAGCATAAATTTCAAAAAATTTTCCGGCGCTCCGCGCCGGAATCAAGGATAAATTAAATGCAGTCCAAAGTTTTTCACTTTGACTGATCACAGAGATGTCGCCAGTGGAATTTCTAGGCGATTTAGGATTTTTCGCCTCAGTTTTTGGTTCCAATGAAATCGGTTATTTTAAAGCTGCATACGTTAGAATGGTTTCCATTCTCATAACCTCTCCTCTCTCAGATGTCAGCGACAGTGATTCCGCACACATGAATTCATGTTATGAAAGTGCAGATTTTTTACTGACAGTAAAGATTAGTCTTGAAGGAGGATAAAGTTTTTTTGTTCTATCACTATTGAAGATTTCATTATGCAGATTGCTACAGTAATTTACATTCCTGAACTTGTGCAGCTTTACACAGCAGATATTAGGCATCTGATAGACACTTTAACAGAATCATTTAAGGACGCACGAATTAAAATGCCTGCATAATCACAGCAGCTGTATAATAAATTATTACTACCCGGATCCGTATGTAGTGGACCTGATTACCCGGATCCGGATCCGTGAAACTCATTTCCAATTACCCGGAACCGGATGGAGGCAAGTTGATTACCCGGATCCGGAAGATTGAAAATCTTTGATCCGTTTCATCTCTATCGTTAAGCTCTGATTGACAAATTTTTATCCAATTCAGATTACTCAAGCATCGTCATGGAGCTGGGAAACGCGAATCAAAGGTTTCGTCGTTTGTTTTGTCGCTGGAATTTTGTTATCGCTTCTGGTATGAGCTTAGAGAAAAAACTTGACGTTCGGTATATGCAGCCTGTTTCTGTTCAGGGCGTGATGAGCATATTTTTCTTTAAATATACGTTATTCGCACTTTTGTTTACCATGGGCAGCGTAGCAGCTATTCTGAGGTACAAGTTCATTTGTAACGTGCGTGGTAGGAAGCAAGTGTGTATTTTCGATGACAATTGCAACCGACTCGGAATTCTATCTTGAGTTAAATTTTACCATGAACAAAAACCATTTTGTGCTCGCCACTGCTTCATTCATACATTCACATAGGTATTCTATTTCAGTACATTCTTCTTAATGGGACCTATAAAGCAATTACAGAAAATGTTCGCTCCGACCAGGCTAACCGCGTCTATAGCAACCGTTATTTTGATCGTACTCACATTTATGGCTGGACTAGTAGTAAATTGACGTGAAATTCCTCAAGTTTCTTTGGTTTTTTGATTTTTAACTTGACATTTCTTCTAATAATCTAATAACCTTTTACGGCATTTAATTTAGTGGAAAAATGGAGCGCTTTGTTTATTATTTCTCGTTCTACAATTTATGGCGATGGCCTGGTACGCATTATCCTACATTCCTTATGCCAGGTATAGGTTATATGTGCCGTTGACCCTTCTGCTTGTTAGGTATCAAAATTTGCATGATACGTTTTTGGACTACACGAGTAAATAGAAAAAAGGCTTGATTTTGAAAGATATATGTGCAATTGAGAATTTTCTTACAGGTATTGTTGAAGTTGAAAATAATTGAAATAAACACAATATATGTACATACAACCTCCTCTCTCACAATCATTTCTTGTGTATTATGTGCTTTGTAGTTGGAAATATACAAATGCTGCAAAGGGTGGGGTCTTGAATCTCAGAAAATCTTGATTGATCTTTAACAGATCCCTACTGACTCTCAACAGATTTGATTCTCCGGTAATGAGAAGAATGGTCAATAAATAAGGATAATGCCATCACAAGAACGCAAATGAAGCTGCACTTTAGCGGTTTTTAAGACAACGAATACTTGTCTCAAAAAAGTAATATTAAAGCTTAAAAAGGGTGTTGATCTAGACAGTAGCCTCGCATGCTTCGTTATACTTCATTCACTTTTTAATGATCTGTGCAGCGAGCCCATGAAAGAAGTTCTAAACGAAGAAAACTATTAAGCTTGTTACGGTAATCAAAGAAAGAATTTTTCGTCAATGAGCGGCAAACAGTCCAGCTGAAAATTTCCTTCAATTAGCTTTCTAAGTGGTCGAAATTTCTCGAGTAGTATTCAAGTATCGACACAGTTCTGTCCGAATCGATAACCATGATGTTTTTTTCAATGATTTTAGCGTTCCCATGGATTATAATCTATGCCATGTTTTATATGAAATCCGTGTAAGTCGGAAAATGACAGAAATTGTCTCTGCCGTCGAAATCGTCTACAGCAAACTTTCATGATAGAACTTTTCCTCAAAAAATATTTTAAATGTTAGTCCAGTGTATTCGCAAATTTTCAGTCATATATGGCATTTAGTTCAGCAGAAAATCGGAAAAGTAGAATATTTACTGTTATATTTGGAAGCATTTCAAGAAAAACTGTCTATAGTTTGAGGAAATCTTGCTTGAACAATAGAAATACTTTCTTTCGTCTTTAGAACAAGAAGATTTCAGGTCCCTGCCGTAC
The DNA here is from genome assembly GCA_963922205.1 of Romanomermis culicivorax. Lineage (NCBI taxonomy): Eukaryota > Metazoa > Nematoda > Enoplea > Mermithida > Mermithidae > Romanomermis > Romanomermis culicivorax. Next base: position 205,149 of record CAWUHX010000029.1, on the reverse strand, counting down.
CATCAGCAGAATTTATACGCCGTGCATGTGTGGTTGAATGTTCTGAGAGGCTATCGTTTATGGTAATTCGTCTAAAGATGTCATGAAATCAATGTTTTCAGGGATGCTGTGAAGAAGTGTTGCAATACGTGCATGGTTTGAAGAAGTGCCCGATGTTGTGATGTGTTTTTATGCCTATATGTACGTATTTATGAAACAAAATTGCCTTTCGTTGTACTGATATTAATCTCATGATAATCAATGTTTCTTATATAATCAATATGGAAATCAAGTATTGTTTCCTATTTTTTTGATTTTCCGGGCCAACCTTGCAATCCTACCTACTACAAAATTTTTTTAACTTTTGGATCTCAGTATCCGGCTTAGCATTCTCCGTAGGCTTAGGGAGCGCCTGTGTATTGCAAGGTCAAGGTCGAAAATTTCTGGTAGTAAGAAAACCCGCCTGGGCCGCTAAACCATGTGTCACATGGGGCTATAGTCCATTTTTCCAAATGTCTCCATAAAAAAAATGTTCGTGCCAATGAAAACACTCTGCGTATCCGGCCACCTTTTTTCAGATTGACTGTAGCAGTCAGGAATACAATTTGAAAAAAAAACTGCTCCGGCTTACGATGCACTGGCCACACATACTGAGGGAATTGCGTTCATTTTTTGCATTCCCGAACTCGCTTGAAATGAATGGAATAGAGCTGAGTGTTTTTGTAGTCTTTAACGACTTTTTGAGTAAAAATTCTACAATAAAAGCTTTATGTAAACGATTTTGACAATACGGAGAACCTTTTTCATTGTAGTTTAAGCGTCTTTTGGACGAAACAGAATATATATATATATATATATATATTATCTTTTCTGCTTGTAAATAATAACAATGGGAAAAATACTATTTTATATTTTCACATATTTATGCTGTCACATTAACTGAAATGGGGAGACATGTCACATTAAGTAGAATGGTGATCAGTCACATTGATGGGAAACCCCATACCATATTCCATAGGAAATACGGCCATGACACTGCAAGTGACATGCTGTGACCCCTTGGGTGGCTCCGTTGATATATTCAGTTCGGGAACCTAACCCAGCTGGTACTACCACAGGAAAACCCATGGTGTACCTCGGCCTTGTCCTTGGGTTCTGCTGTAGAATAATGGATAACGCGACCGGGTCAGGGGTGCCAATCCCTAGTCCTCATTCGCTGAGAATGAGGGACGGTGCCATTCGCAGAATGGTGTACTGTAGGGGACCCGATTATTAACCTAAATCCCCTTATTGGCCCTGACCTTAAGGGTGTGAGGGCTTTCTCAACTGAGTGTACTTCCAAGGGAAACTAGCTTAGGGAGGATTCCCACTAATATACCCTCAACAATAACAACCCCTGAGAAGACTCACTAAATCCTCTTCTCAAAGTACTCGGTGCAGGGCGACAGGTTCAAGGGTTAAAGCATGGGTCCTATGGACGGTGGTGAGCGGGTATGGGAATCCAGAGCGATTCGACGTAAAAGGTAATGCAGCTGCGGGTCGGCAGGCGGCGGTATCAAGCATTTCCTCAGAGAGGGCGAGGGGGTTCTGGATCAATGGGGATGGGGGTGAACTCCTACAATCAGGTTACTGTAGCGGGCCACATAAGGAAGACCGAAGGCGAGTTTGGTGGAGTTGCCAACTGTCGATTGATTAGTGAAATCTGTAACAAGACTAAAAGAAAAAATTTCAAGGGCGAGATATAGGCTACCGCACGGATGCGCCTGTGATATGAGGCAATACCCTAGTTTAGATGCATTGGTCGCTGCTCATTCTCTTCTTTACACTGCTGTCCCAGCATGGAACAGGAGTGAGTATTCCATGAGGGGCACAGTGGTCCTTCGAAAAAGGATGACCCCATCTGTAAGATCTAAAGAAGAGAAGAGCCAATTGATTACGGGTCCGAGACCTCTGCATCAAGATGTGGGTCAACGAGATCTTGTGTAAAATCTCGATTGGTTGATGAGATCAACAAAGGTGCCATCTCGATTACCTGTGAAGTGGAAGGTATCTCCTCTACTTCAGTAGGCTGATCAGGTGACACGTAGCGTCTAAGCTGATTGACATGCACAGTATCTTCTTGATCTGCCTCAAGTCGAATGGTGACATTGGGATATGCCACATTCATTACAAAGTAGGGCCCATCATAAATGGGACGCAATTTAGGCGTCAGACAACATTTGCCGGTTGTCTGCAGTTTGAGCACCTGATCACCAACTTCATATGAGACATCTCGTGCCATGCGATCGTAAGACCTGGCATAAGGTTGAATGAGAGCACCCCATCAACAGGTAGCATGGGCCTACGACTATACATGAGCTCAAAGGGTGAATATCCTGTGGACTTATTCATGCTAATATTGACGGCAAACACAGAATACAGCAGGTGTTCATCCCAATCAGTATGACCTTGGTGGACATACATACGTAGCCATGTAGCTAGCGTCTGATTAGCTCATTCCACTTCTCCGTTTGTCATCGGGTGATAAGCAGTGGAGTGGATTTTCTTAGTTGAACAAATGGCAGTGATTTCAGTCATCAATTTGGACGTGAAATCAGTGCCACGATTAGACTGAAGAATCTGTGGTGCCCCATATCTGCAGACAATTTGTGTAACAAAAAGTCATGCTATGGTTTGCACAGTGATGTCCGGAGTAGGGAAAGCTTCAACCCATTTGGTAAAGTAGTCGATTAAGACTACAATAAAACGGTTTCCACTTTCACTAGTGGTCATTGGTCCCATACAGTCGACACCGACTTGATGAAACAGCCCAGTAATGATAATCAGTTTCAGAGTTGCACGGGTCTTTTGTCTCGCCGGTTTATTCCGTTGGCAAAGGTCACACCACTGAAAAAAGGACTTGACGTCCGCACTGAGGGAAGGCCAGTAGTACCTGCCGGCTACAAGCCTCGCAGTACGTTTTGCACCAAAGTGTCCAGCGAGAATGTCATTATGGTGAGCCTCAATAATGGTAGTAACCATTGATCGAGGAATGACAATCTTGTTGGATTTGCCTGTCCACTTCTGAAGGATGTTATCCAACAGGTGGTAGCCATTAACATCATTCTGATCACCGTAGGGTTTGAGTGATCTAAGAATGGAGGCTAGTTCCTGATCCTCAAATTGAGTTGTGAGGAGGTCATGGTGCTGCACATCCTGTGATATCTCAGCATAAGACTCGGACCTCGCCAGGCACTGCGCACCATTGATGATCATTTGGGATGATCTTGCCAGGCACTGCGCACCATCCGAGATCATCGTAACTTCTCCCTCGGGTCTGTATAGGGGAGTATCATCAATACTCTCCCCGGCAAGGGAATTAGGATCAGGCAAGCCTGATAATGCATCAGCATTATCAGGCTTGCCTGATCCTAGCAAGCCTGATAATGCATCAGCACAGCTGCCGTTAACCCTCTACTGGCATACGCAACAGGATGGTCATATCCATTATCATCTAACTGGCTCAGAACTGCTCCTATCCCCAGAATACTTGCATCAGTTTGAAGTATGAAGGATTTTGTAAAGCCCAGATGTGCAGAACAGCAGGGTTCATCAACAGCCTTCGGAGTTCGTCAAACGCCGCTTGCTGAGGTTTTGACCACAGGAAGGTAACTTCCTTCCGTAAGAGCTTGGTCAGCGGCTCGCTGAGCCGGGTGCAACCAGGGATGAAACGCATATAATAAGGCACAAGACCAAGAAAAGACTTGATGTCTTTGGCGTTTTGTGGAATGGGTAGATCCTGGACTGCAGCCAATTTGACTTTATCCGGCTCTAGGCCGTTCTGTGAGATACAGTAGCCTAGATATTCTACCTCAGAATGCAAAAACTTGCACTTGCTCAATCTGAGCTTCATTCCACCCTGATGGAGACAGGTAAACACATCCGTCAAGCGCTCAAGCATCTGGGTGTGAGAGTTCCTGAACACCAAGATGTCATCGAGATAGGTCAGTGCTGTGCGCCAGTGCAATCCTGTGAGAAGCAGATCCATGAGGCATATAAATGTCCCAGGGGGGTAGCAGAGACCAAAAGGCAGATAGTTAAACTCGTAAAGTCCAATAGGCATGTTAAATGCCAATTTCTCTTTGTCTGCCTCGGCAATAGGTATAGACCAGTAGGCGTTAGCCTGATCAAGGGTAGTAAAGTATTTCATACCCTTGAGTGTGTCGAGGATATCATCAATCCGTGGGAGAAGATAAACATACTTTTTCGTGACCTCGTTAAGACCACGAAAGTCCACACACATCCCGTGTGACCCATTTTTCTTGCGAACCAGAACCGTATTGGTAGCCCAGGGGGAAGTGCTAGGCCGAATAATACCTTTTTCCTGGAGCGCTTTGACTTCTTGTACGATGAGATCCATTTCCTTGGGTGCGGTGCGGTAAGGGAAACGGCAGACTGGGCGAGCGTCACCCGTGCTGATCTTGTGGTGCAGGAGGTCAGTGGAACCTGTGTCCTTTTCATCAATAGCATAGAGGTCAGTGAATGCGACCGGTAGATCGAGCAACGCTGTTATATCCTGTGAGGAGATATCAGGGGATATCACAGCATTTGCATCAACCCACTTACAGTCAAGAATGGTGTCAGACTCGACCGCAGATTCCTGTGAGGAATCAGTGTGCATCTGCACATGACTGATGGTCGTGTGGGGGTAGAGAATCGCTGGGTGTGTACTCGGGTTAACTACCTGTAGGGGTATGCGACCATTAGTCACAGTGCTCACAGTACCAGCAAAGTATACGCTGCGTTGTTGTCCCAGGAGGGGCTTTGGAAAGAAAGCTACCTCGGGCACAGTAGCATATATTGAAGGTACAGGCGCAGTAAATTGTGTCAGCGAGCGAGGCTCAAGGACAATCAACTCCTGCAAGGGTAGTGCCCCACGAGCAGAGGGAGGATTGTGAATGAGGCCCTCACACGGAACCCGAAGTTCCTTGAACTGAAGAAAGGATTTCTCCCAGTTTGAGCTGACGCAATTGAACCATCCGAGGAAGTTCATCCCCTAGACTAGTTCAGCTGAACAGTTCTCTTGAACTTGGACTTGAATCCATTCAGAGACATCAGCCACTGTCACCGTGACATAGGCAGCGCCTAGCAGTAGGATCCGAGGCCCATTGGCTGCTATGGGGCAAGCCCTAGTCTCTGTGAGTACCAAGCCTGGTAATTGAACGGCCAACTTGTGATCCAGGAGCGAAAAAACTGCTCCTGTATCAATTAGAGCTTTGGCTTCCACCTAATTGTTCAGTAGAACTCTGATATGAGGGGTACTCATTTCAGTGGGGTGGAAGGCTGACATCCCATGACCTGGGTCAGGGACGGAGTCATCAGAACTCGACTCTGGCACATTGGTTCACTTCGGTATCGGCAAACCAGTGCGTCCGAGTAATCCTACCAGAGCATAACCAACCGATGGTTCCAGATTGGTTTGAGGAATGGGATGAACCTGAACAGTAAGTACATGATCCGATCTCTCTCCTGAGCTCTGAGTAGCTCCTAGTGATTCAACCTCAGTGTCAGAGAGTGGTGGCACCTCCAGCACAGGGGTTGCAGGCACATCAGAATCACTAGGCTCGCAAAAACGGCCTTTCTCTAGCGTAACCGGAGAATTTCCAGACAGGGGTCGAGGACAGTTTGGCCCTGACCTGGCCATAAAGTGACTAATGGCCCGTCTGGAAGAGGTCCAACTACCTCTGGTTGACCCACGTGATGAGGCAACCAAGGAAGCTCGCGAGGGTGGCCGAGAAATGGATGAAGTCCTTGATCTTGATCGAGACCAGGACCTGTGTGAGGCCCTTGATAGTGAACGGTTGTTCTCCCACCCGGGTTCGACGTGATCAATCTCAGCCGCTATCAAAAGAAGTGGCAGTTCTACCGCATTCAACTGACAGACATGTTGTTGGTAAATACTATCTCGGAGGACTGGTCTCAGCCCCCCTCAGAATGATAGGTTTTATAATCGAATCCCTAATGTCAGTCGTGAGATCCGGATAAGCCACCCTGGGCAGTCTCTTAAGGTGCTCAAGATAGACTATAGCGGACTCAGTCCGCTTTTGCAGACGATCCTGGATCAACTGCTGACGCAGATCTGAGTCATGCCCTACTGGAAAGTCTTTCCTCAGAAAAGCTGTGAATTCTTCGTAGCTGGTAGGCTGCGGAGTACCACTGCTAAAGTCCCAACAGGATGCGAGAGCAGGATCTGTTAGGCAAGACTCCAGAAATGCGATTTTATATGCATGATCCGTTTCTGTTACCCCTTGAAGTGTAAAGAAACAGGTCAAGTGAGATATAGAATCCGTTATAGACTCACCAAAAGCACCTGAAAAGGCAGGAGGGGCCATGAAGCTGGACACAGGAGGGTGCCTTCTGCCATTCATAGCCTCCAGCTTTTGGTTGAGTGGTCCAAGGGCATTCTCAAATGCAGCTTGGACCTTATTCTCAATCTGTGAAGGTAGATCAACTTCTGACTTCATAGTTGAGAGTTTGTCTTCCTGTAAGGTAGCTAAGACTGATAATTATGCCTGGGAAGCTATTCAATCAGACTGAATAGAGAGAGGCTCACTTGTCTGCTTAAGCTTAGTACTAAGGCGACAGGAACGTCTAGGTGTCTCTAATTTGTGGAAGTGAAGTAAGTGTTACTTTTGTAGTCGCGTGGCGAAGAGGCGCGGAAATTACGAGATAGTTTACGCAACGGCATTCTGAGGCTTTAAAGCTTGTTCTTTACAATAACTAGCGACTACTCAACGATGGGGCTAGAAAAGAACAAGGTTTTAGCCCTCAGAACGGCCAGAAGGGAAGATATGTTGACTCAGAAGGGAATTTATCTGGTCACCTACATACTTAGGGAGGGGATAACCTGAGTGTAAAGAGAAGGAGAGTTATACCCAAACTTTAGAAATTAATGGGGCTAGACCCGGTTATTTGAACCGAAAATAAATAAATTTGAATCAAATGGTGGTTTCCCAAGTGTAAAAAGAAAGGATGACGTGAGGATGTACAGATAAACCCGCCCAAAAGGGAATTTTATTTGGAGGTTAAGTCCGTTGTGCTAGTTTACAAACCTTGGATATGGGAGAGCTCGTAACCGACAAAGTCCTACTCACCAGGAGTAGTGGGTGAAGTAGCTTAAGAATTAATAAGTAAAGGGGGACAACTTAAAATAAACTTAATGGGCATAAATAGATAGGGACAAAATTAGTTTACACACCAGACCACGCAAAGGGGATGTGCTATTACGCAATCGGCCTCACTCACTAGGAGCAATTGCAAACTCTGAAAAGTGTGATGACTAGACAGGAGGTTCCCAAGGGGACAACATTGGCACATATTCTACAACCGTGCCCAAAACGGGAATGCGCATCTTGAACAGAACGGGAACTCTCCAGGAGTATTATATACAGCTGGGGGCCCGGATCCCAGTCACTGAGATTAAGTGAGGATCGCTAGGTCACCAGTTGGAGATAAGAGCACCAGGTACTGAGGTGCTATTCTGACACACTCAGTCAGTAAATGGGTGGCATGGGGGTCCTTGGCCCAGATGTGCCTAATGGAGGTGGGGAAATGCAGGCTTCCTCCTATGATTGGAGGCTAGGCTCAAAGCATCTTGAGATCAGGGGTACAGTCTGTCTCAATTAAATGAGTGTAAAGTGAGGGGCTAAGGCGGACTTAGTTGTAACGTGTTTAGGCAGACTCGAACACCTTCGCTTAGGCGGACTAGCAGCATATTATGCTATAGGGACAACCAATGGAGGCGGACTCAGGATTAAGGGCGACTCTAGTGCGGACATTATTAGGCCAGCTAACAAAGGCGTTTGAGTGTAAAGAATGATTACAGAGGGGCCTTTTACACTCTAGGCCCAACCAGTGGCTGTGCCACAATTCCTGAGGAATTATTCTGGTGGGGACACTAAAGAAGATCATAGGTGAGAAAGAAATGCGAGAATTTAGATAAGAAATTTAAAAGAAGGTTGTCAACCCTTGGGGTTGTTAGACACAGGCAGTACCGACAGCAAATACCTAACGGTTGCGTAAGTTGAACAACCAACCCAGCTGAGGCCGAGTGTAAACCCGTTCAAACCTGCAGTTAAAGCTTTGAAGGTGGTCACGTGCTGATCCATGGGTGCGGGTACCCTGGCAGACAACCTGATCAGTATCACGGACCGAGTGCATCTCAGGTTGCATGAGCCTGTCAACTGATGTTTCCCAGTCACCAGTGACACACAGACACAACCCTCAAACTAGAGCCGTATGTGAGAAGGTACTACTCTAATCATCACCTAAGACTCAAGTGGCATCTTGGAAACCCACAGTAACCCGGTGCTGACGTCAAAAGATGTGATATACACCACCACACACTCTGTGCTGACCTCAGGTAACTGGGATGTAGGTGCCATAGTCTCATGTTGCAGTATGTACGCCAAAAAGTGAGAGCCTACAGCTACCGACTTTTTACGACAATACGGAGCATCTCCATTGCTGAGGCCAGAATAAGACTGTAAAGTCTTAATTCTGATACTGGAATAGAGACATTATCATTGCCGACATCAGTAGGTAGGGCCCCAAGGCCAGCAACCCTGCTACAACAACAGGGAGCATTGCCATTGCTGACGTCATAAGGTCATAGCTGAGTCTCAGTTATCCTACAACAATGATATGAGATGCAGTTGTTGCAGACGTCAAATGTGTGGTTTGTAAGGCCTCACATCCCCGAACAACAATACGGTGCATTGTTGTTGCTGAGGTCAAAGACTGAAGCCGGTATAACCGACCAGTCCTAGTGCAACAACACGAGCCTCTGCTGTTGCAGACATCAGAGAGACAGTGCCATACGGTCACCATCCCGCAATAGCAACCTGTTACGTTGCCATTGCTGACCTCAGAGGTAGAGCCAGAGGGCCACCCACCCCTTAAAGCAACAGCAAGGGATGCAGCTGTTGCCGAGGCGGGGAAGGACACAGAGAACCATCAACCCCTTAATGGCCACATGCTATGCAGCCATGGCTGACGTCAGAGGCATGACCTAGCTAGGCATGCCTCAGTGCAACAGCAGCATGTGAGGTAGTTGCGAACGTCAGAGGTAGGGGTCTCCAAGACACAGCACCTCATAACAACAACTCAATAAGTTGTTGTTGCTGACCTCAGTGGTCACAATCGGTAAGATCGTCACCACGTGCAACCACCTAGAGAGAGGGAGAGAAAAAAAAAAGAAGACCCTACAGTAGTGGAAAAAATAATAAGGATGACCTACTGAAGGGTTGCCAACTATGACGTATGTGTGACCGGTAAGAGAGAAGGGTTTTTTTGGGATTAATTTGAATAGAAGTGAAATGAGAAGATTTTTTTTGTAGGAAGGAAAAGAGATAAAATTTTAATTTGTTTGTTTAGAAAGTAGAGAAAAATGGGTTTTGATTTTTGTTTGGTTTGACTTTTGAGATAAGAAAATTTATTGGGTGAAAAAGTTATGATAATTGGGTCACACGTTACGCATAGAAGACCCAGAAAAATAAAAAGTAAAGTAAATAAAATAAAATTTGAGGCCCAAGAGATAAGCAATGTGGTCTGCTAATGTACGGTGTTATATGTATCAACAGTATAATTTTGGCTCTTTTGGCCGGAAAATGAGCAACTTGGCTAGTGCTCAGTGAAGATAAGAAAAATTTTGAAAAAGTGTGTTGACACACATGCCGGACACAGATAACAAATCACGACCACACTTGACGTCCAGAATCAAGAGTGGAAGGAGTACTGTATCTCATGATCGGAGATCTCGAAACCCTCAGGGGCTGTGAAAACCTCATGGGCTGTGATACTCAAGTACCTGTACCCAGGTATACTGTAGTTAGAGTATGTGCAAATCACAGTCGTACTGTAACCAAAATGCCATACGGGGGTACAGTAACCTATGCGATCACACCCAGTGGATGGAGGCCCAAATTAAGGAAAAATGGAAAAAAATAAGGAAGGGAAGCTCAGAGGAGATTGAGGCAGAATACTCTTTTTAGACTCGACTATGGGAATTTATGACTCTTGGGGATCGACTCTGGGGAAAAACCTGACACCAGTGGTTGTATTGAAGCTTATGGGTGTTACAGTACTCATAAGGCTATAATTTACACCTAAGAATCATTAATTTAATCACACGTGGGGCAATCCCGACCTACAGTAATTAAACTCTTACTCAAATGCGGTGCTATCTGAGTTGGCCTTAAAACTCGAACATAAGGGCCTATTCCAACCTAAAAGGCAGTGTACCTGCTTACGGGCGTATCCCACTTACATGAGGGCAAAAGACATCCTAAGGGTCAGTTATCCCACTTTGAATGTGAATCAGCAGACCTGAGAGAGGTTTCCCCACTCAAGTGGCGATTCTCATGATTTGAGAGAGGTTTCCCCACTCAAACCGAAATTTTACCTAATTGAAAGAGGTATCTCCACTCAAAAGGGTAAAAGGTTCTTTCCTAAGGACTGTGAAGTCAGACTTAAAGGTCGATTTTCCAGCCTCGCCATGTCACATTAACTGAAATGGGGAGCCTGTCACATTAAGTAGATTGGTGATCAGTCACATTGATGGGAAACCCCATACCATATTCCATAGGAAATACGGCCATGACACTGCAAGTGACATGCTGTGACCCTGTTGGGTGGCTCTGTTGATATATTCAGTTCGGGAACCTAACCCAGCTGGTACTACCACAGGAAAACCTATGGTGTACCTTGGCCTTGTCCTTGGGTTCTGCTGTAGAATAATGGATAACACGGCCAGGTCAGGGGTGCCAATACCTAGTCCTCATTCACTGAGAATGAGGGACAGTGCCATTCGCAGAAGGGAGTACTGTAGGGGACCCGATTATTAACCAAAATCCCCTTATTGGCCCTGACCTTAAGGGTCTGAGCGCTTTCTCAACTGAGGGTACTTCCAAGGGAAACTAGCTTAGGGAGGATTCCCACAAATATACCCTCAACAATAACAACCCCTGAGAAGACTCACTGAATCCTCTTCTCAAAGTACTCGGTGCTGGGCGACAGGTTCAAGGGTTAAAGCGTGGGTCCTACGGACGGCGGTGAGCGGGTATGGGAATCCGGAGCGATTCGACGTAAAAGGTAATGCGGCTGCAAAATTGGATCACGGGTCGAGTCAGAGACATCTAGCAAACCAGGTCAAGGGTCAAAAAATATGTTCAGTTCATAAAATGTGACACAAGCTTATACTCGCCATGTTACATATTTGTTTATTATTTAGTGTAAATAAACATTGAAAATGAGAAATGACTATTGAATTTAAATAGTAATTGCTGCTCTGAGAAACGAGAAATGAAATGAGACAAGGAAAATGAGAAAAAAATAAAATCTTTCTCTTATTCAAAACAAAAAACGAAAATCAATCCGATCTACAACTATTGGAAACAGATAAAAAAATCTGAAATGATAGCCAAAGATGGCATGCCCTTCTTGTTTGCCAAAATAATGTTTGTTAAGAATTTTATTTTTTGCTTAATCTCAAAAACTGCTCATTGAAAACTTTCTCTCAGGTACAAGATTTATTTTTGTCTCTTTTTTATCAAGCGCATGTGAATTAAGGAATGACCAACATCGGTGTTCACACAAAAGTTTCACTCCAGAACTTTTTGAATACAGTAAAAATTATAGAACACTTAATTTGAAACAGTATTTCACCTGAAAAAGTTTTGCTTTCAACATGATATGGTTGAATAATTTTTCCTGAATTATGGAAATTGAACGATTTTTAAGCATACTTTTTCAGAAGGTGAAGGCTGAAAATAAAACTACGGAGAAAATTTTATTCTTGAAATATATATAATAATGACTAAATTAATCTCATGTAGAACAAAATTTTATATGTTAGTAGTAAGGCCCAACCATATAGGGGGGTATGGTTAAGCATATCACTATCTTTTGTGTACCCCCTATAATTTGTCATTTTTGGCTGATTTATAGGGGGGTATGGTAAACATATATGCTTGATTTTTTGTGATTTATAGGGTGGTATGGTTAAGCATACAGGTTCTAGAGTTACCATAATAGTAGAATAACGGTAATATTTGGATTATGGTAATAGTAGAGTTAGGGTAATATTTGTCTTACTGTAGGTGGACAAGGAAAATCAATGTGCAATGAAAAATGGAAAATGAAAATTGATGTGAAAAATCGATATACAAAAATCGATGTGGAATAAAAAATGGAAAATGAAAATAGATGTGGAACGAAAAATGGACGTACAGTATGCATGTACTCTACAAAAAATTAAGGCAAAAAATTGATCTGGAAAAAACTGGAAATACACTGTGCATGTAATGTAAAAAAGTGATAAAGGTAAGGTAAAAACACCGAAAATTGATCTGGAAAAAACTGGAAATACAGTATGCATGTAGTGTACAAAAGTGACAAAGGTAAGGTAAAAACACCAAAATCAATCGAAAGAAAAAAATGGACATACAAGGTGCATGAAGTGGACACAGGCAAAAATGTTTTGAGGAGTACTGAAAATTGCATAAAAACCAAAATTGATCTGAAAAAAGTGGACATACAGTGCATATAGTGTACAAAGGAAAAAAGGTAAGGTGAATACCAAAATAATTTTTGGAACAGAAGTGAACAAGGGAAAAGAGCTCACCTAGTTGGCATAGAGAAAGGACGTGCAAAAAAGATTATACATAGATCTAAAAGAGAGCATGCAGTATGTGGACAATGGAAAAAGAGCAAGAAGACCTACAGGAAAAACGTTATTGATCTAAAAAGAGAACATTTTGCCAGCAGAGAAAAAGAGCACCTGTACTTGACAAAGAAAAATGCTACTGAATGACTTTTCAAAAATCTACTATAATTTTTGTTTATACTACAAGATAATCTAGATAACAACAAACTCATATGGTCTTTCACTAGTACAAGAAATCTGAAGTTGTATTTTGGACCAAAAACTTCTATGAATAGCTACTTGCATTGGAGGTACGGTAAATAAATCTAATTCCGTGTTACTACTAGGAGATGATATCCTTAAAACCTACTATTCTACATGGAGTCTTTTTTAAGAATGAGGAATGTTATTTTAGCTGCTTATGTTTATGTTGCTTTAAATGACCATTATTCAACTTTTTATTGCTCTTCAAATGTATCATAGAAGTTACATGTTTGCGCTTTCCTAGACCTTTTCCTTTCTGAATATGATCACCCATCTCATGTAATAAATTGCTTGCTGCATTTCCTCCATGATCTCTAACACCTACTTTAGAAGAACATCCTTCTACCATATCACCTGCAATTTTAGAACCTGCTGCAAGTGCATGTTTTCCTGCAGACTTTAACAAAGACATAGCTAGTCGCCATAAACTCCTGAAAAAATTACCCAATCCAGCCCCTTGGTATCTATAATAAAATGGGTATGCTGCTCTAAAACCCTCCAATGCACCACCACCCAATTGAAATTGACTATCTTCTATGCTCTGTTGATAAATCTTGACTCAGAAATCAATGGTTTCGGGAATATATACTGTATGCATATTTTGCTTTGTAGATAAAAATGAAATAAATAATTAAATTAAGAGCATTTGCCAAAATTCAACCTGACGACAATGTGTAAAAATGCAAATGAATGAATGATTTTGATGAATTCAATAGTATTATAAGAATGAAGGAGTACATCGACGGAAATGTAATTTAACTATAACATTTCCAAATTGGAACAGTACAGTAATTTCTTTCAATTGAATACTATATCCTTGTATTTCCCCTGCACATTCACTTTATGTAAAAGTGGTGCTAAAGTATTTCCAACAATTTTATTTTCAATAATATTACAGTAAACATAAAAACTCTGTAAATCGTTTTAATTTGGTGGCTGAATCCCTAACATATATAAATTTTCATTTCCTGGATCGGCAAGAAAAATAGATTTAGAAGGTGGAATATGAGTGTTAGAATTTTGTGGTGGTTTCTTTCCAACAGTATATAGGTTAATATTGACACTTCTATTTAAAAAATCTTCAGCAGTTGCATCAGAAGCAGTGTTAGTAGCACTAAAACAAAGAATTTCCATTAAACAATTGCTTAGGTCAATTCTACACAAACTTGTACCACTTTTAATTTTTAAATTAACCAATCCTTGTCCATGTTCATCATGTGAAATTTCAATTTCAATATCCCTTCCAGCAATAGCTGCTCCAATTTTTGCATTCAATTCGTCAATTAAATCAGCTTCATTAAAGTAGGGTAAATAAGCTGCAAAATCGGAGGGTGTGATTCCATATTCGCTATTACTAGGTAGAGTAATATAAAATTGGTCGCCAAAGGTTGTCATTATTATTATTTATAGTGTTAGCTGCTGTGGCTATTGTCTTTAATGAGTTTGGAGAAGGTAACAGTTTTAGTACAGGACTAGGTAATAAATATCCTATACAAGCGCACAATAAGCTAACCCACAATTGTGTATTATTATTGTAAAAAGATAAATTTATCATAACTGTAATGACTACAATGTATATTAGTATGACCTGACTGAAGAACACCACTTTGTTTGGAGGTAGACATTTTCCAAAAACTCCCAAACACTGAGGCAAGATGTTTCCGAATGCATACTATTACTACTGTCCATTTCAAAATAAAAAATTTTTTATCTAACACTTAACTAGTCAATCATAAATTTATAAAAAAGCGGAGCTAGCAAAGTAACCAATAAAAATTAAACAGAAATCCATGAAGAAGGTGGAGTTAAATTTTACAAAGGAGTGCATAATTTATTTCCCAATCAACCTTTTACAGAAAACTTACAATGAAAAAACTTACAAACTAACTTATCATTATAAGCAAAATTTGTATTATTAAAACTTTTAAACATTTTATACATAGGAACATGTCCCGCTTTATAATACAAAAAATATAAAGTATTTATACCACAAACTCTACTATAGAAATTTTGTAGGAGTTTCACATTCAAGTGTCTCACTGTAGCATTCTTGTTAATATAAATTATAAAAGTGTTGTAATAAAGGTGGACATATACCCTCGGCTACCTGGCTGCGGTTCTTGGGATATCCAATGAGGTACGACCCCTGACACTAACCCGGCACTAACCCCTAACCTACGGTACCTAGCTAAAATGAGATGTGCGAAAGGGTTTATTAGTAGCAGAACAAGAACAAAACAAGAACAAATGTTAAGTTCCAATGCAAATACAGAATGCAAACCCCAAACCTTGCCGCTAAGACAATAACTCCTTCGCCAAGCCCTGCGCAAAGAGCCACAGGGATTCCCAGATACTGAAACACGAGCCCCAAGTGGACTTGCCCTCTCTGGGACTGACTCTAAACTTCCTCAACTGAAACTGAGACAGGATTACCCATCTCAAAAACACACTTACTATCTCCTTAATCGAAAATGTCACCAACTTTCTCTCAGCCACACTGGGCTCCCATGAGCAACACTTTTCTAACGCACCAATGAAAAAACAATAATTGATTACGGCGGCATGCGCGCTCTCACTTTTCTCCTAGGCCACCATCCACAAAATGATAAATCAACCATAATAAAAAACTGCATGACAGCATGCCAAACATCAATATTGCATGCTGTATGCAAAACTTTCGCGCAATCCATTTGTTTGTTTTTTGGACCAAAAATGTTGTGACACAAACCATTTTGCCGGTTTGTTTACTTAATAATAATGGGAGCTACTTTAACAACAAAGAGCTCTAGAAAATAATAGTATAATAATTAGAGGACCAAAAGATCAGAGGAATTGACCCTCTGACAAAAGCAGGAATAATTGATGGTAAACCATATGAATAAAAAAAATATACAGAGTTATCATTATCAAAATATATGGCGATCCAATGACTTCCTTTTTCAAAAGATGAATCAATCTTTCCAATTAGAGCTGCAGGTCCTCCAACTATCTTGGGTAATGTATCCCCAGCAAAAACTCCGAGAAAAATTTTTGATAAAATTGCATCTTGTTGAACATATTATGTAAATTCAAAGTTGTTCATCGTAATCATCATTCTGTATTTCTTTTTCTAAAATCTAGCTGTTGAATTTTTGAGGATAACCCCAACACTTCATAAGTAGTCTATTTTGACCATCTGGTAAACCTTTAGTTTTTAAAATCTCTTCAATTTTGTATTCTTTGATATCAGGGTTGAAATTATTTTCCATAGCTCTTTTTCATAAAAACGACCTTCTATATCCTTGCCTTCCAAATCCTGAATTCTATAAAGTATTTGGTTTCTAGTCTTTACAGTTTGTTCTACCCGAAAAACTTCTTCACTCCATTGGGGTAAATAACCTTTGTCGAAGACACCTCTATGCTTACTAATTGGCACATAATCTCTTATATTAATTTTAGGTTTTCTAGTGTATGAGCTTTCGGGGTAAAGTCTCTGCCATATAAGTTTTTCCTTCAAATAATTCACATTAAGTGGTTTTTCACCAATTGATCTATGAATAGAATGATTATAGTTTGAAACTACTGTTGATAAAATATCAATCCATTCATTAGTGGTAAACTCTGTAAAATATTTAAACAATTTAGTTTTTAAGGTTCTATTAAACTGTTCTACTACTGAACATTTTATGTCTTTATTCTGGGAAGTAAAAAAATGTATATCATTAGCTTTTAATAATTTTTGAAAATCTTTGTTGACAAATTCTTTTCCTTTATCACAGTACCATTTCCAAGGGATTTGACCTCTCTTTAATATATTTTGAAAAGCATGGCATACATTCTTTGCATGTTTTGATTTTAATGGTTCAACCCATGCATATTTACTTAATACATCTATACATGTAAACATAAATTTAAATCCATCGTAAAAATCTTCTAAAAAAGACATATCGGCTAAATCAATTTCCCATTGTTGATCAATAGCTGTAACATATATATAGTTATGTGAAAACTTTTTGTTGGCTTGCTTATGTAGGGTATAACTATCTTGCTTCGAGAGCCAATCTTCAACATTTTTAAGTGTAATTGTTTTATAGTGTTTTCTAGCATCAACATATTATAATCTTTCAATATTAGTGAAGGCTGTAGGATTTCTGCGCAAATTTTTCAACAATTTTGAAAGTAAAATATCAATCATTCTAGTACAAGTGGGTATACCATCTAAGTATTCTAGCTTTTCTCGGTATCTTTTTTTCTGTCGAGTTTCATTCACTCAAGATTGTATTGTCTTTGATATCTTCTTCATTACTTAAAAAAACACCAACACCTTTTAGGAGCGATTTATTCAACCATTTGAGACTAGCACTTGCCTGATTATCTGATTCTTCCACAACTGTTTGGTAGGAGAGCTTCCGGAGTAAAGTGAATAACATTTCATGTAAAGGACTTCCTATAGCCTCCAATGGTACATTATGTTTTCTCAATGCAGTAGCAAACTCATTTACTCCTAATGGTTGTGTAATTTTTGAAAGTTTTCATGACAAATCATGTAATAAATCAAAAATATGGGATCCTTCAATTAATTTCCCATCAATTAATATTTTTTCTTGCTTATTAACATTTATACTAGGGTAACATGGCACATGTTCCAATAATAATGATGCAGAATGTTTAAATTGTTTAGGAATCCTGCTGAGTAATTTCTCATCATTCAACCAATCTTTTTCCTCAACCTTTAAATTAACACTCCAATCCATTACGGTACATCAACTTGTCTAGCTATACTCGTTTTTTTCATCTGATAAAGCAGAGGAAGAGGAAACATATGTTAGTTTATTCAATACCTCATGAGGTATAAGAGCAAATTTATTTGCAAATTTCCTTCTATAATAATTTCTCTGTAACAAAAGTTGCAGTCTAGATAATAAAGCTGGTAATACTGGAGGTAAAAATGCTATACCACTTTGAACAATTCTTGCACATTTAGTTTGTAAATCTTTTTTCTTGTTTTTTTCTTATCTAGTAGCTAAAGCTCCTAGCAATAATTTATGTTTTGCCAATTTCTTTTTCAACTTAGAATTAATAGGAATATTACCATTCAATATGTTTAAACAAATTTCCCATATACAGCAGATCAAATCAGGGGAAGAATGTTGAAGAGAAACACTTCTTTGAATACAATTTGAATTTTTCAACACATTGAGCTCATGAATATGTTTCATTAATTTAGAAGATATACAAAACAGACCATACAGTAGAAGAAAATATTACAATAATGACCAAATGCTAAATAAAAATTAAAACAATTACTGTGTTACATTGAAACAGTAATAAAGCTTCATCTTGTATAATAACATTCAACTCTTCATGTCTAGAAAAAGCACACAAATTATTCATATTCTTAAAAAACAATATATGATTTGTATCTAACTTTAAGAAAAGATCTCCTACAAAAATAGAACGAGGTTCGATCATATCCAATTACGGTAGTAATAGTTTAATAAAACACCAAAACTGTGTAACTTTTTTACGCCCGATAGGTAATCCAACTTCTTAATGTAAATGATTGCAAGCCTTAGCTATGTCCTTGTAAAAAGTCTTGGCTTTGGATGAAAAGTGAGTCCAAAACAAATCAGCCATCTCTCATTTCTGTTTGTTGGTCAGTATTTTACCTCAAATAAAAAATAATATTATATTCAACTAGGTAGATGAATAAATTTTTACCTTTTACTTTATTTTGTACCATTCTGACAATAACTTTAAATGCTGCAGACATTGTAATTATAACTATCAGAGTAGCAAGCAGCAAATTATAGAAAAACAACCAACCTCTTTGAAAATTTTAACTAAACTGATGACGCATCCTAAAATATTTTTTTCTGACTATGTAACAAATCTACAGTATCGATGTATCCTAACCTAGAACCTGTGATGTACAAGTTTTGAAATTTATCAGTATGGCTACAACAAGAAAATACAGTAGGATTGAATATATATATTTTGGAACATGAGCATAGACGCATAAATTGACTATCGTTTCGAGGACATTGTAAAATTTTTCTACAAAATGTAGTAAGGGTGTTACATGCAACTTATAATTTTCCCATAAATATTCCTGAGCTGTAAAATTATTTGTATTTAATATAGTAGAATCAGTACACAATTTCCCCATTTTGGTAAATTTTGAAAGGATATTGTAACCATACCATAAAAACAGATATGAAAAGAATTATGGTAAGACCACTAAAGAAGGTGTATTTACTCCATAGCATATTGATAAATATTATGATCGGACCAACTTGCAAAAAGTTTTTTGTAAAAATGACAAATCATTTAGGTGTATATAAAATCATATGATTTTTGTTAGGAAATATATTAGATCCAAGTCCATATTTTTCAGGACATGTCTGTGTAAGATCTATTAATAAATAACCATATGGTATACTTGTAGCATCCTCATATTCTTCTATAAAATAATATAAACTAGATGGAAAAATCTATCGAGCCAGTGTGCAAACTAATAATCTATCGCTAGAGTTTTTTAAAAGAATCAAATATTGAGCATATTCTACTTGTACGCATTCCATCAAAAAATGCATTTTGAACAATATGTATAATTGATATGTTCCAGTGATGCAAACCTTTAGTAAAAAGCTGAGTTAGATGTTGATCATTCTTCATCTCTTGCATCATATCATCCATAATTCATAGTTCAGGTGTATCTTTACTTTTTTGTAGTTCATCCAAGTTGGGTCAACCTTGAACCAATTCCACATAAGAACATTTTTGGATCAATTCATCGTAAGCTTCTTGCCATTCTGAGTAAATTTCTATAGGAGCAGGGTGAATCATTTCTTTTGCAAAAATTACAAGTTTTTTAACAAATTGCATTTTTCTTGACTTTGTTGGAGCAGAAACTGTGCAGTTAAATGGGTGTTTCCATATATAAAACTCATCAAGGTCTGAAATCTTAAAAAGAAAAACCAACCACTTTTTTACTTGTACACTTTTTCAAAATGATTTTATTTCATTGAGATCCTATTTATAATTACCAAAATTTCAATATAGTAACACATGAATAGTTGCACAAAACAGAATAATGAAGCTAACTTGCATAAAACATTAGACATGCATCTTTTTCCTATTTTTTACTACATATGCTCTTTTTTCTTTGTCCACTACATGTTCTCTTTAGATCGATTTTTGTTTTTCATACATTACCTTCTCAGGTCTTTTTCTTTTTTTAGGCACCTTACAGTAGCTGTGGTCATAGGTTAGATAAGACTATTTTGTAATATAAACAAAAATTACATTAGAATTTTGAAAAGTCATTCAGTAGCATTTTCCTTTGTCAAGTACAGGTGCTCTTTTTCTCTGCTGGCAAAATGTTCTCTTTTTAGACCAATAATGCTTTTTCTGTAGGTCTTCTCTTTATATCCAGGAGGAGTGCTCTTTTTCCATTGTCCACATACTGCATGCTCTCTTTTGGATCTATGTATAATCTTTTCTGCATGTCCTTTCTCTATGCCAACTAGGTGAGCTCTTTTCCCTTGTTCACTTTTGTTCCAAAAATTATTTTGGTTTTTGTCTTTCCTTTTTTTCTTTGTACACTATATGCACTGTATGTCCACTTTTTTCAGATCAATTTTGGTTTTTATGCAATTTTTGGTACTCCTCAAAACATTTTTGCCTGTGTCCACTACATGCACCTTGTATGTCCATTTTTTCTTTCGATCGATTTTGGTGTTTTTACCTTACCTTTGTCACTTTTGTACACTACATGCATACTGTATTTTCAGTTTTTTCCAGATCAATTTTTTGCCTTACTTTTTTGTACAGTACATGCATACTGTACATCCATTTTTTGTTCCACATTTATTTTCCTTTTCCATTTTTTATTCCACATCGATTTTTGTATATCGATTTTTCACATCAATTTTCATTTTCCATTTTTCATTGCACATTGATTTTCCTTGTCCACCTACAGTAAGACAAATATTACCCTAACTCTACTATTACCATAATCTAAATATTACTATAATTCTACTATTATGGTAAGTCTAGAACCTGTATGCTTAACCATGCCCCCTATAAATAGACCAAAAATTGAGCATATATGTTCACCATACCCCCCTATAAATTGGACAAAAATGACAAATTATAGGGGGGTACACAAAAGATAGGGATATGCTTAACCATACCCCCTAGACGGTCCGGCCTTACTGCTTCTGTTTTTTCTTCTAACAGTGAAAATGATCAACTGAAATTTTTGACCCGCTGTTTTCTGACATGCATGACATTCAAGGCACAGAGTTATCCTGGAAAACAGCTAAGGTCAAGTCTTTTTTCATCCTTCAGGCCAGAAAACATTCTGTAGGATAGGGTAGCATAGCTGGTCAAAAGTTTGGATACATCTCTAATCCTCAGATTTATCTGTAGGATTTCATTTTTTTGTTGAAAGTTTTTGCAATGTCTATTCCAAAAAAATTACTAGATGATGAAAAATTTGAATGTATTGAGCTTGTTCCTAAAAAAGAATTCCTGTTTAATGTTTGATCCCCTGATTACAAGGACATTGGGAAAAAACACCATGTTTTCAAGGTACAAATTTTATGGTTTGTACTTGGAAAGAAATAAGTATGCATTTTAGGAGAAAAATTTGCTTGCAAAGTATGAACCAACTCCGAGCTTGCTCAGCGAGCAAGGTGCTTGCTGAGCATTCCCATGCATGCTTGGGGAGCATGCTCAGATCTGTGTTCCGAGATGCTTGGGGTAAATTTGTTCGCCGAGCAGAAGTATAAACTGGGCTTAACACTCAGCTTATCCCTTTCCTTTCAAAATGGCAGATATGGCGACAACACAAAAAGCAGGCTCAATTCAATACAGCATTTGTGTAGAATGCAGATTTTTATACTGTAAGAAATATGAATTTTCCAAAAGGCCTAAAATCAAAGGAACAACAACATTTCATTTTCGACTAGGATAAAACTTTATCACCTAAGTGGATTTGACCAAGATTATTAGACAAAACTTTGAGTTTGTTTGCATCTAGGCAATTGACAGGAAAATGTTTCTCATTCATCACAGTAATAGGATTATTGTTCTTACTGTTACATCAAATGGAGACTAGGGAGAGTCATGTCACGCAAAATGGGGCCGTGGGCCTGACGCTGAGGTGTTTGCTCTCCTTTGTACATTCTTTCAACCTACTCCGTAAGTACTGGCTATAGAAGGGACTACAGGTACCGTGGTGTTACTCTAGGTGTTACACTCTAGGGTTGGGACAACGCCACCAGGGGGGCTGTTGTTGATAAATGAGTGTGTCCTGCGTGAGAAAATAATAGACGATGAAAATAGACAAAAACAAAGCTGTGTAGCTTGATGATTTATCGCGCGTTTTAGAAAGAGACGTACAGAACATAGAAGAGCGTGCGGAACACTAGAAAAGGAACACTCAGAGTGTTTAATGAAATCAACGCAACAATAATCGTACACAGGAGATTGATGGGCTCGTAGAGAGCGCTGTGTCAATTTATCCAGGGATCTTCGCTCAGGTCATCAAAGGTTTTCGAGTGCTGAAACTCGGGCCCTACTTTCTTAACCAATTCAGAGTTTCACCTAATTACTCAAACTATTTTCCAAATAGTTTGACTCAGCCTAGAACACATGCTGGGTTTTCGATTTACTAGCAATGCTCAGAGCCTCTCACAAAACCAACTGCTCACTAAGACAAACGAAACAACAACTAACTTTTTCACCAACTTGCTGCGATGTGTAATCTTTGATGTTGTCAACCTTCGGACAACTTTGAACAACTTTGAGCTCCGAAATGATGCATTCTTGCGAATCACTTTGAAAAGCTGATGAGCTTACTGTAGTCGATCGGCGCCCCATTACACTCCTCCCCCTTTGACGCAAATCCCCTCAAGCGATTTGAATTTTCTCTCTTCGGGAACGAGGGGTTTTGTGTTTAGATGCAGAAGATCTTTTTTTCTTTGGCGGACCTTTTCATTCGACTTCGGCAGTGATCAGATACTTTGAAACAATGGCGGCACTTTTTCGTATATGGAACAAAAATTTTTTTCTATGGAACATATCGCCAAGGCTGGATTTCGAGCGGAAGGACCAGAGTCTTTATTTTGATGACCGGAGTCTTTATTCTGATGACCTGAGTCTTTATTCTGATGACTGGAGTCTTTAGCCCTGGAGGCGTCAGTGTTTCAGAACGGAATCTTTAGCCAGGGAGGCGTCAGATTGGAATGTTTTCAGCAGATGCAAGCTTTAAGTTTCGTAGAGAAACGCACATAAAGCTTCTGGCGAAGTCTTTGAAACTCGAAATTGGAAGGGTATTGAGCGGATCAATACCAAACTGTAGATGAAATCCCGTCGATATGGATGACACATAGAATAATTTGAAATGTTTACGATGTCGTGGTTTCTTTGCCACCCAGTAGATTAGGCGAAAGCATGTTTCGAACCGAAGTTTTTATTGCAGCTCGCAAATCCGCCATATGCTACCTTTAGTCTGTGAAAGACTGTTATAGGTTAGTTCAAAATGATCAAAATGGTGAGGACCAAACGGAAAACAGAATATATAAAAAACGAATCGATTTCGGAGTAGAAAATAAATATTTTACGAACGATACAAAATTCAGTCTCAATGCAGTAGTGCGTGACTAGTCAGTTGTGGAGGACCACTGACTTGCGCGTTAAAAATTTCAAATGCCCTTTGAAGCTTATACTGTTTTATTCGTGAAAGCGAGACTTTCTGGGATTGTCCGGTGTCAATTGTGCTAACCTTTTTTGCAATTTTGGAATTCGTTTTATCGCGTTCAGCGATGTCTAGAGGAATTCGCCTCTGTCGTACCATTGGTCTGCGTTTGATCGGCGCATGGTAGTAGTGTTTCGTGACTGGTTTTGCATCACTGGTGTTTATAGAGACCGTTAACTCATGAGTGAGAGTAGGCTGATCTCCAGGGAGACTGAAAACATCGATATATTGCTTGAAGACTTCGATGGCGATTTTTCTATCTTCATCATCGATATTCGACCTTTCGGTCATTTTTTCGAGAGCGAGTTGAAGTTTTTCTTCTTCCGACATAGTCGACTGATCTTTAACCAACATGGCTGGTTCATAATCTTCTTCATGATCGCTTAGCGACGCGATGGTAATTTTCGATTCTTTGAGTCTGAATTTAACCTCAGCGATGAGCTGGTTAGGTTGCAGATGGATACTGTTCGCACTATTATTGACGAATAATAGTGGACATTTGCCTTCCATTATGTTGATTATAGCCAATTCAATTGGATATTGACAGTTTTCTTTTTCGAAGTTCATGGGTTGAACTATGACGCTTTTGAAGCTTTCATTTGTGAAAGGGAAGATTTTCCCGTTAACCCACATTTGACAATTCAGTTCTACGTAGCATGATGAGATATTCATAATTGGTAGCGATCTGTCAATTTTCACGATTTGCGTTTGACTTTGTCCCGTAGAAGTATTTGAAAATACTTCATCATAGGGCGCTTTTTCGATCAGTTTCAAAACTAGATTTAGTTCTTGCTGAACATCTCCGACTCTGATGAAATTTTCACAAAAGTTTATTACAGCTCGTACGCTCAGATGCACTAGGAAATCAGTTCCTAAGAGGCATTGCTCTCCTGCAGTAGGTAGAATCCAGCATCGTACTAGATGTGTTCCAAAAGATGAATTGATTTTGAAGATTATCAGACCTCGGGCATCGACAATAGCACCGTCAGCTACTTTTATCTGCGCAGATGTTTCTAACGTATCATAGTCAATCCCCAAAGAGCATTGAGCTAAGCATGAGGAAATGACTGAACATTGAGCACCAGTATCTATCAATGCTTTCGTTTTAGTTTTTCCGATTTCGGCATCGATATGAAAAGCTCGAGTAGAAGCGTATAAGCTCAGAAGTTTGATGTCTTTCTGCGAACATTCTTCAATTCGACACACGCTAGATCTCGCGATCCACAGTTCAGTAGGGTTTTGGATCCTGAAATCTGTGATTCTGAGAGCAAGGAAAAAATTTGCAGCTTTAGACGTTTCTGTCAGTTCAAGCATGTTTGCTGTCCTAGTTGTCGGCTTCATCGGAACAAAAGGTTTAGGTGAGTCAAACACTGTTTTGGTTTCTGATGGCAAAACTTGTTGCGAAGATTTCGGAGAAGTTAGCTGAGTCTGTATAGACTGTGAGTTATTCATCGGGTAGTAGTAATGCTTCTCAATTATCTTTTCTTATCGGGATTCGGAATTGCAGAGAGAAATGTTTGCCACATCTCTCTGATAGTTTCGATGATTGCGATTGAAAAATCGGTTATTTTGGTCAAAATTTTGATACTGATTGAGCGTGTAGTTACGTGTATTTTGTTGAAAACAAGGACGCCAATTATGGTTATTTTGCTATTGATGATTCGGTTGCTGTTGCCGAGGCTGAGAAGCCCGTGGTTTCAATTGATAGCATTCGGAGCTGTCGTGTTTACACTGACCATGATAGGTGCAATATTTCACCGGTAGTTCACCTGACTGATTTCTTTGGAAATTACGATTTTGAGAGAAATCCTGTATAGGAATGTTTTCTCTATTCCAGAAATTTGGACTAGTTCCATGATTGAATCGCGATCTTTGATTTTCGAAATTGTTAGCATTTTGTAGATTTTCTCAGATTCCGAACTTTTCTAGGACTCGTTTTACGCTTTCCTCGAATTCTTTAGTCTTCATTAGAGTCGAATTTTCTTGAAATCGGACAGTATCTCGCTGTCTAGAGTCATCTCTGTTTCGGGATTTAGAGTTATCTCTGAAACGAGGTTTCAAATCATCTCTGAAATGCAATTGTGATGGTTGCTCTTCCGACGGATTTTCGAGTTTGTTAACCAGTATAGGTTGTTCTATTCTCACAGTCGACTGTTTATTCGCTCACTGGATTTTCTGAACTTTCGCGACGGCTATAGCTAAGTCAGTGATCGTTTCTAGAGTACTCGTGTCAATCAAGACTCTGTAAATTTCCCGCATTTTCCAAAGAAAAGTTGTGATAACTTTTCTATGGCGATACTGAGTGCTTCTGTCATAGTACAGTAAATGTACTAGGTACTGATTCGATTTAAGAAAGCTGATGGATCTTCTGTTTCGAATAGAGCAATGGACTGGAGCTCGCATTGGAGCGTATCTTGATCACAATTCGGTGCATTCATACACATCAAAATCTGTTTCGCTCCATCATATGATCGGACATCTCGTATGGTGTTCAGAGCACCATCCCAAGTCAAGCGACACAATGTGTGAAGTTTCACATACTCAGATGCATCGAGGCCAAACTCGTTTTCCAGCGCAATGAAGAATTTCAAAACTTGTTGATTTCGGGTCGAATTATCTAGTTTTTGCGGTGCTATCTTTTTACAGATAGTCTTAATTCTTGTTTCGTCATTGGCAAAAGATCTATGCACCTGAGAAGGTGGGATAGACAGGAAATTTATCTGAGAGTTCAGCGCCTTTAGCGCATTAGAGCCGTCAAAAGTTTGTGTCCGGATGATTAGATCATCATCATCATCAATTATACCACCAAAACTAAGCTGAATTTTTTGATCGCTAATGGCTTTTTTTGGTTTATTCGATTTCAGAGACTGAGTGTAAGAGCTCATAGGTCTCCCGATATTTTCGATTTCTGGAACGTTCGGTTTCAATAGCTCTCCTTTCTGAGCTCTCATGGCTTTGATTTCGGCTTTAAACTCATCGAGAAGTTTCCCTTGTTGAGTCGCGATCGTCACAATTTCGCTCAACGCATTAGTAGCGTCGCCACGAAAATTTATCATTTTGGCATCACATTTTTGCATTAGGTCAATATACGCGTCATTATCGAAGATTTTTTGAGTATCGGTCTCCTTTGGTTTCAGTTTTAGAAAGTTGAATTTTCGATTTTCGACGATTTTCGCAGATAACGATCGTGAAGTTTTTCGCATTTTTAGCGGAGCGGACGTTTCTGGTAAATCGAGATTACCTTATCTGCTTCGTAGAGAAGCGGTAGATTTGGGTTTTCACAGTCGAAATTTTCGATTTCTCAATCATCGGGATTCACTAGTTTCTTGTAGAAACCTCTTTCGTAACCTAGCACAGTAGAGGGACGTGTGCAGTTTTCCTCCATTTTTTCGGATTTTCACAAATTTCGGCGTTTCCTCAACCTTTAAAGGAGCTGGTATGGTCACCAAATTATGTCGTGCGTGAGAAAATAATAGACGACGAAAATAGACGAAAATTAAGCTGTGTAGCATGACAATTTATCGGGCGTTTTAGAAAGAGACGTATGGAATGTAGAAGAGCGTGTGGAACACTAGAAATGGAACACTCGGAGTGTTTAACGAAATCAACGCAACGATAATCATACGCAGGAGATTGAGGGGCTCGTAGAGAGGGCTGTGTCAATTTATCCAGAGATCTTCGCTCGGGTCATCAAAGGTTTTTGGATGCTGAAACTGGGGCCGTACTTTCTTAACCGATTCAGAGTTTCACCTAATTACTCAAACTATTTTCCAAATAGTTTGACTCAACCTAGAACACACGCTGGGTTTCCGATTTACTAGCGATGCTCAGAGCCTCTCACAAAACCGACTGCTCACCAAGACAAAGGAAACAACAACTAACTTTTTCACAAACTTGCTGCGAGTGTAATCTTTGATGTTGTGAACCTTCGGACAACTTTGAACAACTTTGAGCTCTGAAACGATGCATTCTTGCGAATCACTTTGAAAAGCTGACGAGCTTACTGTAGTCGATCGGCGCCCCATTACAAGTGAGAGCTAGATAGGGGAGCTCACTCAAGAGGGAATACTCTTAACTGCCCTAAATGCTAATGTTGGAACTTAGCTAGTCTGGCAGGGGAAGGCAGCTATGGTGAGGCCAGATATGGGCTGGTTGCAGGGGGTGGCTGAGCTAGTATGGGGAATCAGCTAATGCTAATGGGAATCGGCTAAGTGGGCTGCTAAACCAACCACCAATGTATAATCTATTCAATGAAATAACCAATGGGTGATCAATTGACAGTAATGTGGACTGGTAGAGAGACAATGGTACAAACAAGTAAATGAGTTGTATGATGTGGAGGACAATAAAGTAGACACAGATGGAGGCTGATAAGAGAATGAACTAATCCAAATGAGAATAGAAGATGAGCACAAAATTCCAAAATGAGAGAAGAAGTCGAAGGTCCAAAAATGGATGATAACACAGTGCAACACACGATTATAAGTGCTTGCCCATCTACAGTAAGACTTGGGCCAAGTCAACGATGCCCAGCTTAATGCCTGCAAAAGTATGTTTGTAGGGCAAGGCCTGTGGAAACATAGGCAGTTGCCCAGTTCAAATACACTCAGCACTGAGGCCGACTCAGTGCCTGTGCAAAACATATGAACATCATCAGCAGAAATTCCTAGAGATATTTGTGTGCATCAGCAAGAGCGATGCTCAATTTGTTGACACAAAGGGCATTTGATTTGACCCAAAATAGCTGTGAGCAAGAAGTGCTCTTTGAGGAACTCATGCTAACAGGGTGTACTGTAGATAAAACAAATGCATTAACAAAAATGTAGACAAAATGACAAAAAGGAAAAAACAAAATGATCAAGGAAAATAAAACATTAACATAAAGAAAATCCGGTGATGTTGCTGATTTGATCAGCATGTGACATTACAAGCAAAAGTTATTTCTATTGGTTGCCTGCATCTGCTACTTCAAAATTGTATGATCTTTTTTGGCATGCTTTCAAATATAATAACTGGAAAGCAAGAATCATTTTAGACCTTTAAGTTTTTGAGTTATATTATATGTTACATAGGGCTAAATGCCAGTGAGTGTACTTATCCAATCTTCAATTTTTTTTTTGAAAAGTAAACATATTAATGGGCAAAATTTTGTGTGAACAATTTCAACAGCAGTGCTAATGTTTATCAATTTTCACTTTACAAGCATTTTATAAAGAAAGAGACTATACTATATCCAGTGTTTTCAAGCCAAATGAAATATTTTATCTAAAAATTTTTTGGATTGGCTAAAATTTTTCCGGTCATTTTAGGAGCTAAATAAAACTTGAGTACTTTTAGTAATTTGAGTACAAATTCTAGCCAATGACCTGGATGTTTTTGCCCACTAGCTATTTGGCTGAAGATCCTGGTGCTGACAAATAGTGTAATCTTCCATTAGTAGTAAGGCCAGCCTGTATAGCAGGTTTGGTTAAGCATATCCCTATCTTTTGTGTACCCCCCATAAGTTGCCATTTTTGGTCAATTTATAGGGGGTATGGTAAACATATACACTCGATTTTTTTGTCAATTTATAGGGGGTATGGTTAAGCATACAGGTTCTAGAGTTACCGTAATAGTAGAATTACGGTAATACTTGAATTATGGTAATAGTAGAGTTAGGGTAATAGTTGTGTTACTGTAGGTGAAATGGGAAAATTAATGTGAACAAAAAATAGAAAAAAGGAAACTAATGTGAATGAAAAATGAATATACAAAAACAAAGCAAAAAAAGTAAGCATGTACAGAAAATGACTTCCTCCGCCCCGCAGAGGAAATCTCTCAAAAATTTGCACCACTGGACCTTCTTTGACAAAAGAGTGCAGCCTGCAGGCGTAAATATGATCAGAGTTCCCATTCCTGAATGATTGTTCCAGTCAGTAATTGTCAGATTGGTCAGATTGGTTAGTAATGGTCTGTTCTATAAGTAAAATCTCCAAAAAGTCTACATGCAATGAAACATCATTCCTACGGGTTCATATGTATAAAGTCAATTGCTCATGGAAAAAATTACCAAAAAGGGGTCTGTTATAGAAAAATGACCAGAATGAGTGTGGTATACAAAAAGGTGTAGGAAAAATTGGAGAACTTGTGGTGTTCAAATAACCTTCACATAACAAAAGAAAAAAAACTTCCAAGTCAATGTATGGATTTTGTTGTATTATAAAATAATTATTTAGTGCGTACATAAAGAAATGTACAAAAATTACATTTCAAAATATGATTATTATATACTACGGTAAATTTTTCAAAGTTTTATGGGTAACAACTTTACCATCTTGTTGGGGCTAAATGGAAGACCGTGTACATTTACTTCTTCTTGTCCATTGTTTTTTACAAAAGCAAAAACCATTCATGGTAGTAAATAAAAATTAACTTTTTTCATGGCATCTGACGATAGAGTAATCCCTCGAACTTTGATGACACTCTGTAAGCGTAATTCTTAGGACCTCTACTAACAAACTCTGTAATGTAAGATCCAGGGCCATATTCACGTAACTCATCAGTCATTTCACCCAAACACCATACTGTTGATACTTGATATTGTTGTTTGTCAATTGTTGAGAAATAAATAATACTGTCCATATCAAAATATGACACTCGACTTTTTAATTGCTCAATGTAAGAATATAACTTCAGTCTAGCCTGGGCAGTAGTATAAGCTGCTATAATGGCGTTTGTATTACTCATAACCTCAGCAGAATCTTCATGTTGACAGTTGGTTGTTGACACCATTTGTTCATTGATTAATCTAACATTTTTAATAATGTTGACAATGTTCATCATGAGTTCAAAATATTCTTTAGGTGCATTGTGGATAATAGTCTTATCCATATTGTTTGGTTGACCAAACTAAAAAATATAAAATAAGTATGTCCCAAAAGGAATTTAGCATCAGTTTGGCTAAAACCCTCTTTCCAGGATTTTTTCAAATTTTTGAAAGATTCACTTTCCTATACATCCCTTCACTTTCCTATAAAAACCTGCAATCATAATTGACTACACTAGTAAAAATAATAAAACTTACTAGTACCATTTTCATGAAAATGTTAATGTATTGAGTGAACAATCCACCATCAGGGTTCCTGATTGGATGATATTGTTCAACATTATCATAATGCCAAACTTCAGAAATCTTGAGGATCTAAAACAAAAAGAATGAAAATATTTGTATACAAAACACAAATTATTTTTATTATAGTAACAAAATACCTTATATCTTTTTTCTAAAGCTTTGTATAATTTTACCATAACCCATATATCATTTAATGCAGGGTCTTCTTCATTATCCTCACATGTGGTCTTTTGCGAGTCTTGTGTACAAGTTTTTCACAAAGGAAAAAGCAATTTACTACCATGTTGATATGGAAGAATAAGATGTAAGAGTTTGCGAGGTAGTAAAACTGTACATTTGATCAAACCTTTATAATGTTGGGAAGTTGAGCTGACCTCTTCAAAACCTTAAGTCAGGATTTTTTGATAACCTGTGGGATATTTCCTATATTTGTTGACAAATGGGTATAAGCTGCACACATCCATGTAATTGATCTTTTCTACTGGTGTTCCATCTTCATTGTTCTTAATTTTGTGGTACAATTTTACCGCATTAGTATGACCAGCAAAGAAAGCTAAAAACAACAACAAAGCTTTTGACAAAATGAAATAGAATATATTTTAACATTTTACCTTTTCGAGGATTTATAGATTCAGGTATTCCAACTGTACCAAAAAATGTTCTTATTTCAGGATTTGAATGAATTTGTCGTAACAGTTCACATTCGGACATTTCAACTACATTATAACTGGCCAATTGAAGTTCCATAGCATGATTAAATGTGCACTCATATGCATTGCTTGCTTCTGTATTGTTATTAGCTGTTAATTGATGTCTATTTTTCATACATTTTATACAACCATGCCAATAACAACCATAAAATTCATAAATGGTTGTTCCTTTAACAAACAAACAAAGAAATAGATATTAAAATTTTTAAAATTTCGACAAAACTACCTGATAAACCATCAACCTTGTATTTTCCAATTTGAACTTCACCACCATTAACTTTATGTCATATATACAATTTTTCATTTTTATATGGTAACCATTTTGACCATTTTAAAGCGGTAATAGAAGTAGTAGAGAGGGGGGGGGCTCGAGCGCCAAAAGCTCCCCGGCCCATGCAAAAGATAGGCGTTGGACTTGGAAAAAAAATCACAACCTCCCCGACACACAAGACATAGCCGACCTTCCGCCGACTACTATGACGTCATTTTTCCGGCTGGAAAAAAGCATGACGTCACACCTGGGCTAGAAAGAAAAAAGTTGCCGAAACTTGGCCCATCCACATCTCCATCAAAACTTGAGATAGTGTGACATATATGGTACTTTTCGAAATCAGCTCAATGAGATCTATCGATTGGTACCCAACAAGACCCATTTAGGACAAAAGCCCAAATTTTGTGCGAGGGGTTCTGAAAATTTCAATTGGTGTGGGCTCTACCATTTATGTTATTTGTTAATATGCATCGCTGCTGCCGCCCGCCGCCACCATCGCCGCGCCTGTTGGGGGGAGGGAAGTTCGCCTAGCTAATTAAGCTGAAGCTGCTGCTTCAAGCTTTATATAGCTAGCCTAAATGGAATAAACAATCGATATGAGCAATAAATCGTGTGATATATCAACAGAAATTGTGTACTCATTCGCACTGATCACAGGATCAGTCCCAGCGCCAGCCGCGGGGAGGCTAGTACACATGTGGCGCCAGTACTTTCATAGAAAGTACCCATAATAAATGTTTTACTTTTTTCTACTATAGTTGTGATCCCAAGTCCAGTCTTTCTTCATCAGCTTTTTTGTTCTTTTCACTGGCGGAGGATCAACACCCAATTCTCTGTATCTACCTCCCTGAACATATTTACACACAGCATAATGCACAGAATGCATAGGAATTTTTCCACATAAGTTGCAAGGCTCCATTGCAGAGAATGAATGTTTCAGCTTTCTATATGATATATTTATACCAGTGGGTAGTACTGTAATTGAATCATACTAGTACTTACTCATCAACTTTGAAAACTGACAAGTAACTCTTTGAAGTTCTTCTGCAGTTCACCGTAGGTCTTTGCTCCTGTAATAATAATTTTACCATTGTGAAAAATCAATGCACATAAGCCCTGCTTGTTAATTGTATATTTCAGTGCAGGAAATAATTCAGGAGAATAATCACACTGACCCCTATGAGTGTTATAGAATTCCTCAACATTGATACAGTGATCTAGGGCATATGACCCAACAACATTGCACATTCTAAATTTCCTGGGTCTTGGTCGATACCCGAGTTTGAGCAGTATTTCTGCAGCATAATCTATACTTTTCACAGCATGCTGAGTTGCCTTAATGCCCACACATATGAGCTTGCCATTTTCATACAATAGCAGACAACATTTTGGATCATTAAGATGCCAAATTAGCGACCGAAATTTTCCCATTGTCAGTTTAGAGCCATCCAATTTTTTAGCAAGTGAGTCTAAATTGAGTCGACAGCCAAGTTCAGTTGTGACAGTAATGTTTTGTACTTGCATTTTTAGAATAAACTTCGCTTTCTAAAGTGTAACTTCACAATTGTTTTACCAGTGACAAATTTTATAGGTTTGTCTTGATCTGTTCTAATTGAAATTTCGATAGAATCAATATCTTTTACCAGTACAGGCAAGTAGTGAGGAGCTATATATATCTTATCTATAATGTCACCAAAAGCTCCCTCTATATTAACAATACGGAGGAGGGGGGCTAAAATATCACCAGCAATCTGTTGTTCAATGATGTTACAATAAACATACATAGTTTCGAGACCAGCCTTCATATCAGCAGGGTGTGCAGCAGCAATTTTCAATTTTTCAGATGAAGTTGTTTCTAGTTGTGATTTCTCAAAGCCCAACAGGTAGAGTAAAGGATCACTTAATTTTATGCTCTTGATTCTAGTCAAGTTCACATTCAGGACAACTGCTCTGGCTAATCTCCTGTATGAAAATTCGATAAACTCATTATATGGAACTTTTTCCTGTTGACTCAACAACCTGATGGATTGTTGAATAGCTTCAATTAAATCTATTATAGATTCATACCTTGTAGAAGGTACTTTTAGTAATTGCCTAGTATTGGTCTGAAGATCATAAAATTTTATTACACTATCACTAGGTGTTACATTGAACCAGGTATTTGGGTAGATGAATTCACAAAGTGCACATTCCCATTCACCTTGAAAAATCAATCTATGAGGCAACCTGATACTAAAATTTGAAGCTGAGTTACTCGGATCGCTCTGAGCATTGCTCGGTAATGTTACATAAAACTGTGAAAAATCCATTTTTTTGATATGTCATTATGGTAGAAACTAACTTTTATATTCTGTTGAGCTGTTCAAATAAAAATGCATCATCATATATGGGAGTATTTGTTCTAAAGAGACTGTTGATGAAGCCAGTAACAAATTCATCAGCATAGCTTTGTTCCAAACTAGCAGCAATATCCCTCATTCTTATACCTCTGACTATCCACACGAGAAAGTATACACATAACTGACCACATGTAGCAGTCAGGTACTGTTGAACACATTTGGTATTCCACTTGTAAGAAGTAGATATAGTCTTGATGTAATTCCTAAGCTGTTGAGGTGGTTCCAGGCCGTAACTGTCAAAATAACAACATGCATGTTTTTTATCAACAAACAGAGCTACCCAGTGTGAACCAGGTTCATCCTGCTTGTCCAGATTTATAACCAATGCTGCGGGTACAGTGTCAAGAGGTGGTAAACAGTCTATAGGAAATACCCCATTGAAGATTTGCCTGAGAGCTTGATCTCTATTGATCAAGTTGTAGATTTCAGAGGTATTCATGCAGTATAGTCATTAAAGACGTGTCTATTTTTATCGATCATAATCAAATTGTCAAATTCTGCATAAACAATAACTTCTATACCTGCATCAGGTATCCTTTTAGCAAATGTCAATTCTATACTTGTCTAACCATCTCTAATCAAGTCCCAATGTCCACTATCATCTTCATCAGGTGTAAAATCGAAGGCAAAGTAGCACTGTCCATTTTTAAAATTAAGCCTGCTAATGCCATTCCCTTTGTTATCTTTAGCCATGTCTAGAGTTTCAAAGAGCTGATCATACGCTCGAATATATTTGTTGTTGGCAAAATCAAGTCTTAGTGGAGTCCCTGGAAAAGCTTGACCACCAGAGACAACCTTGACTTCACTTATACTGTAACATTTAAAATTGAATGGAGATTTTTTTATTTCTCCACGATATGCATCCGCATCGACGCATGCTATAATCATCCTACGTGGCAACTGACCAGTGAATAGATTATTCAGAGGTATAGATTGCGTTGTACTAGCAATATGAAGATTCACCATTTGGACTCGTCTAATTGGGTACTTGACTGACGTTTTTAACATTGCTTTTTCCAGAGCCAATCCAACACTGTCGAGAACTTCAACTTTCCTGATGAAGAGTTTCATCTGGGAAACTTCCAGTTTTGCATTTTCTGCATCACAAGCTGGACACTGTAATACAAATGGATTACTATTGCGAATCAATTCCAGTTTGAGCTCAGAATTGCTGAGTAAATATCGATCTTGCATTAGAAGATCAATATGAAGAGGAGCTGTTATTTCAACTGTTTGACCATTTTCAAAGTACTTTACTCTGTCTTTAAAACCTTGGCAATCAGCAGTATCAATTTTAGGACCAGCTTCCACAGTATACAAAGAAGACTGTAAGTGACTATTTTTAGCATCAAAACCAAAATTTAAATCAGTTTCAAAGAATGCTCTGTAGGCATACTTATCCCCACTATCATGAATAAGAGGACCATTCAGGAAGAGCTTCACTTGTCGGAAAAATGCTTTACCAATCAGATTGATAGGTGCAATTACTGGTGCAGCTCCACCAGCAGGAACAGTGTAAGTAATTTTCAAGGTCATGTACAGATAATTTTTGCTAAGCTGAATCATGTGAGGATCTGGAGGTATACGGAATTCGTATGGACCATCATTTGTGATAGGATTTACGGGGTTGACTTCATCCCAGTAGCCTCGTTTAATTACTACTTGTGTGGGAGGTACAGTGAAAAAGTCCAATTCAGACTTTGTACTAATACTAGAAATTGTATCAATTAGAGCCATGTTTCCTTCTCTTTTTCTTTGAGAATATATCATTTTTCTCAACTTTTATACCTTTTGGTCTAGTCCCCAAGCCTCTTCCAGTCTGCAAGGCCTCTCCCGCACTGTGGGCCAACTTGGAGAGTGCTGCTCGGCCATGTTCTTCTAGAGACTCTTTGATAGATCAACCTTCGGCTAAATCTCCAGCAATATGTGCACCTGTAGATAGCGCTTGCTTACCAATATGGCCAGCAGCTGACTTAATAACAGGAATGGCCATTCTGAATAATGATCTAAAGAAGCTTCCTAGACCTCCTCCGCGTTGATAGGGAGTGCCTTTGAAGCCTTTGAAACCATAGCCAGTTTGTTCAGCTTGTTCAGTATAGTACTGAAGCCAAGTTGCATAATCTTCTGGATTGAAGTATTGTCTCATCTTTATAAATTTACAAAATGCTGTAAATTACAACTTTTATGCTTTTCCAAATTCTAACCATCTAGACCTTGGTGTAATGCTTTTGGGTGCCTTAATTTTTTTACCATCTACTGGTCCACTTGGGGAAGCAAATGTTTCATCACTTTCACTTCCAACATTTAGCCTGGACTTATTTACAAAAAGATCTCAAGGCACATTCTCCTTTAAGAGGTTCTTTACAAACAATTCTGACCCTATTGCTTGCTGGCGCCTAGGACCAACTCTCGCCACATCAGAAATCAAATCAACAATGTTGGTTCCACTTATTTTGGTGCCTTTCAGAATCATTTCTCCTTTATCTGACCACTCCATGTGTGGATTATCTTTAGCATAATCATATAACATTTTAGCTAGACTATGCCACTTTTTTGGTACAATTTTCATAGTTTTTTCATACAGCACATCTTTTCTCGGGGTAACATCAACAGTGCTTTCAGCAGTGTCTGGCTTTTTTTGCTTCGGTGTTATTTCTTCCAGATCAGGAATAGGGTGTTCTGCAACAGATTCACTAACAGTCAACTCATAAGGTCTGGTTTGATCCTGCGTAGCCTGCCTATATCTGTGCAACACTTGATTGTATAAGATTATCTTTCTGTCGGAGGGCAATGACTTATTAGTTAAAATGTCATTCATTTCTTTATCCAAAGCAGTCATTACATTAGCTGCTATATCTTCCCTATGACCAATGTCATGCGGTACAAGAATCATTTTATTTGTATGCATCATCTTTTTATAATTGCATCAGCTAGTAATTGTCCAGCTATTCCTAAAATTGGTGCCAACAATACAGGCAAAAATCCACCTTTTTGTTCTAGAATGTCTCGTCTTTTGCTGAGACTTGTTTTCTCATCTGCTAATACTCGTAAATGTCCCTTGTGGGAACTTAATTTATTCAAGATATTTTTGTCAACTTTTATATTGCCTTCAAGGAAGTTGAGTATACATTCACACAAACAAAGTATCAGTTCACGATCAGCGGTGCTAATAATAGCTTTACGTTGCTTGGGTTTAGCCTTAGCTAGTACCCTGATTTAATCAATATTATGTTTAAGACGATCACAAGGCATTTTGACTATACAACTGAAAAATAGACAACTTTTATACTTTTGGCACATATATCGTGGAAAATTTTGAGAAAATATCAGCTCTGAGTCTAAGTTTATCGGGTGTTGTTTGAGAAAGATCAATAATTATATAACTGTATGGTTTAAATGTGGCATCTTCAAAAGACTCGAGAAAGTACTTTACTTTATCAGGAATTAACTGTCTCGCCAAAGTTTTTACCTGGAGCCTATCTGCAGGATTTTTCATCAAAACAAGGTACTCTGCATTTATTCTAGATGTTCTTAGACCCTCAAAGAAAACATTTTGAACAATGTGTATCACAGACACATTCATGTGATGACATCCACGGGTAAAAAGAATATCAAGATGCTTATTTTTTGCCATTTCCTGCATCAGATCATCTAGTATAACAAGTTGGGGTGCAGGACTGAGCTCTCTTATCAAGTTCATGTCAGGTAACCCCTGATAGAAGTTGACTCTGCCAGACAAGTCATTGTAGACTGGCTGCTTCTCACTAAAGAACCAGTGAATATGTTCAGGAACTGGTTTGATCAAGTACTTCACATTTAGTACTAAATTCTTTACAAAGGTTGTTTTGCCCGCTTTTGTAGGGCCAGCAACAATACATGTAAAGGGGTGATTAAATTTTATAGCCATGTTTTTTTTTCTTCTATAGATTCTCAACTTTTATAATATGCAACATGCTGGAAATACCAGCAATTGTGCTTTGATTTTTTTTTAAATTTTTTTTTCTCTTTTAATTTTTTTCTTGTCTTTTATTTTTCATCACAATATTTAATTACAATTATCACAATATTAATAGGGTATATCTATACCTTCATCATTGTATTTTCCTATGGCTTCTGGACTCAGATTCATCCAGATCTCAAACAAAAGGGGTCCAGCACTGCAGGTTTTCATCAAACCCTCTAGTGCCTTGGCAAAATGCCAAAACCCTGTCAATTTTCTCTTACCCGTACGATGATCCAGTTCATTGGCCACTTTAGCCAAAATCTTCCATTCATGCTTGTAGCCATCATTTATTCGATCCCAAAAATATGAGGCAAATCTGGCCACATCTTTTTGAGTATAAGGTCTTTTGAGAAAAGTGCCCATACTCAGTGCAACATTTAAAAAAATACCTTCCATTTTGAAAAAGTGACTAAACTGTAGAAGGAAAAGTTTGTAGACTGAAGACTAAGGAGAATTTACAACTTATATACATGAAAAATGTTACAGAATACTTGCAAATCTCATTTCACTAGTTTACTGTAGGCTTCAAGATGAGTGCCTGTCTATCAGCCAGCTGCTTCTTTAGTACAGCTGTGCCAGCTTCCTGCAATGCCTTATTGTATTCTAGACATTCTGGGCACATTTCAATAGTAAAGAATGTTTTACCCTGAGACAACTGGAAACACTCTCGTTCAGAGCTGTTCTTTTGACAAAAATAACACAGTTCAATCATTAAGGGATACATGGC
Source organism: Romanomermis culicivorax (assembly GCA_963922205.1). Lineage (NCBI taxonomy): Eukaryota > Metazoa > Nematoda > Enoplea > Mermithida > Mermithidae > Romanomermis > Romanomermis culicivorax. Next base: position 166,256 of record CAWUHX010000029.1, on the reverse strand, counting down.
TCTTGGCAAGTTTCGAGCGCAGAGTTCAATAGGAGCTTTAACTTTTTTTGATTCCATTCTAGTTAATCAAATGATTGAAATAATTTTGAAGTTGCTTATATACTGAAATGTCAGGCACAGGTAAAAATTTTTATACCTGCAAATCATTGTTTTAGTTTTCATACTGTAGCTATAGTTTTATCAAATCTGTCACCCAACTATTGAATTTATCTGGGTGACCCTTCCATTTAACAAAGTATTCAGTTTTCCCAGCCCTTTTTCTCTTTCGTATAATCTTTTCTATAATGCAGACATCTGTAATCTCATCAACTTTCTGTAATTCTGGCTCATAAAAGATACCCTGTATGACTTCTCCCAGCTGATCTTCTACCGTATATACAGGAGGATATCTAGCTTTTTGCTCACGAATCACAAAAACTTCATCACTCCAATTGGGAGTGTAACCCTTCTCAAAAGTCCTTTTGACTTTGCTTATGCGTACCTTGTCACCAGGGACCAGTTTAAATTGTACACTAGACTTACATTTCCTGAAAAGCTTTTCAACAATTTCAGCTTTATTCTCATCAGTAACATCAATGGGAGCAGCACCTATGGTCCTATGCCTAGTCGAGTTGTAAGAGTTTAGCAGGTGGGGTAGAATGTTTAGGTACTTGTATGTATTATTTTGAGTAAAATGATGCCACATTTTTTCCTTTAAAGTTCTATTGAACCGCTCAACAATGCTAGCCTTAGTTTCACTAGCAGTTATGAAAACACTAATGCCAAGTTTCTTTAATAAGGCCTGGAAGGCTTTGTTTGTAAACTCTGTACCAGCATCAGTCTGTATTTTTTGTGGCTTTCTGCCAGATTTCAAAACTGTTTGGAAGGCATGCAAAATAGATGATGCATTTTTATTTTTCAAGGGTACAGACCATGCAAATTTTGATAGGACATCTATACAATTTAAAAGAAATTTGTATCCATCATTATGCCTGGCGAGTGAACTGAGGTCTGCAAGATCCATTTGCCACTGTTCATCAATATCAGTAATCAGAACATTATTCCTGGGGTAATGGCGCCTAGCATACTTGTGTACAGTATATGTTGGCTGTTTCTGTAACCATTCCTTAACAGAATGCAGAGTGACCCTTGGATTACTAGATTTTGCCTGTCGTAACAGGTTCTGAACACTACAATACCCTGTACTTGGGTTGAAGTATATACTTTCAAAGAGCTTGTCCATTTTTTCAAGCATGCTGCTGTCAAACTTTTATTTATACATCTGCAAGATTGAATCTGACACTTTTTGTACTAGTTTTAGGTTTTTTGGTGAACAGGTTCTCCAAATATCTCCTTAACAATTTCAATAGAGTCAGTATTGTTAGTATAGCCAATAGAGCCACACAATACCATATCTCAGTAAAAACTGTTTTCCCATTATGCCTTTCCAGGCAAGCTAGAAAATGTTGAATAGTGTGGTTAGCATCCATTTTTTTTCCTTCATTTTAGAGAGCCAGCCAACTTTTATAGCCACCAATCAATTTTCAAAGAGAGCCAGTTGTTGTTTATTTACCTAAACTTTATTGATTGAAAACCTTCCCACCACATGAAACATTTTATGTAGATGAAAAGATGGTTAAGTCTGGCATGTTTTTCCACTAGTGAAAGTAGCAAAGAGATCAAATTTAAAGAGCACTGAGGTACAGTATTAGAAGCTTAAGTGATTCACATGCTCATTGTTGTGAATCAAGGCCAGCTAAAAGGCAAGAAATACTTTTATACAAAGATAGTTGGGAAAATGACTCATAAGGTGACTGCTTGTCTAAAGAAAAGTGACATAAGCAAGAAAGTTTTTATATGTGCATTTTGATTGAATTTGACTTGAAAGACAGATCAAAAAATGAGATAAGAAAAAACCAGAAAAAACCAGTTTATTTCAGTATGAATCATCAGAAAAAGTTAGAAAGATGTGACATTTGATGGAATAGATCAGTAGGTTTTGCCCTTCCACTAAGCCTACAGTAATCCTTCCCATAAGAGTATAAAAGCAAAAAAAAATTGAGGAAAGCTCATTTGTGATTTTTATCAAGTTAAAGAAAGGTCAGTTAATTACAATGGAGACTGAAAATTTTTTATGTGTGGATTGTGGTAAAGCTTACAAAGAATTAAGATACTTGAATGAACATGCTAATGTTGTTCATAAGGGGTGGAGATACAAATGCCCCCGATGTGCCTCTTTACTTACACAAGTGAAAGGTTTGACCAAACATTGGAAACAACAACATGGTGACTTGAATTGCTTATATTGTGGAAGAAATTTTACCAATCAACGAGAATTATTCACCCCAAGTCACAGTGGTAGCTGCCTATTGATCAAGCCAGAAGATAGCAGCTCAATGGAAATGGATCATGAAAAACCTAGCACAAGTGGCCAAGATATGATTCCAGAAGATCCAGCATCACCTGTGGATTTAGATGAATATCCAGAAGTAACTCACGAAGTAGTTAAAAGTTATTGGCGCCTAATTCGAACCAACAGGTCAAATTCTAATATACTGGACCATACTTACAATTACCGATGGATTACAGTCAATGGCGACTTACAAAGTATACTAGAAGACATCTACAAATCCGAAAAAGAATGCTTCAGAATTGATGGAGCAATTGGTTGCCTGCTAAAGAATCGAGAGACAGGTGAGCTTAAATATTGGTATTCCTGCCATAATAACTTTACCTTATTTGATCAACCTGTTTTGATAAAAAATATTGAAGATTTACAAAAATTGACTGAAACTGTGAAAAACATTGATTTTGAAGAAAAATTTACACGTCCAGACACAAAGTGGGCACTTTTCCTCATCACTAATGTGGAATTTTATGTCATGCCCCAAAAAAGCTTTGTTGCAGGGTGTAGAGATTTTCGCTTACCTGAACCCCTGGTCTATCAGACTCATAATCTTATTGGTATGACCCAAGATGGCCAAAGACATAAATTTAAGGATAATCTTTGTTTTTTTCAGTGTCTAGCCCAAGGAATTTTTGGCAGCTTTGAAGACAAAAGCCATGTTTTTGAACTTTTTGTAAAGTATTGCCTAAAGAAGAATATCCCGTCAGCTGTTGATACTTTTCTTGGTGTTCCATACACAGATTTGGAAATGATTGAGAAATTATTCCATGTTGATATACAGGTCTACCACTTTGACCTTACTAAAAATATGGCCCTTTGTTGGAGAAATGTTATTCCAAAGTATGAAAAACTCATAAACTTGGATGTTTCGTTTGATGACAGTGGGCGTGCCCACTATAGTTATATTATCAATATAGATCAATACGCAAAACGATATTTTTGTCTTTTTTGTAGTCGTTTCTTCAGAAAACGTGAAAAACTTAATGAACATACAAAAAACCATTGCCACGAGGGTAAAACAATCCATAAATTCCCTGGTGGTGTATATACAGTGAAAAAATCGATTTTTGAACAGTTAGAAGAGTTGGAAATTATTGTTGATAAAGCACAGAGATATTGCCCATTTTATGCAGTATATGATTTTGAAGCAATCCTTGTCAAAAAACCTCAACAAAATTCTGAAAAATTAGGTTTTGTGGCTCAACATCAGCCAGTTTCTTGCGCCATTGCCACCAATATTCCCGATTTTAACCCCATTTGTATTGTTGAAGAAGATCCTGATACTTTGGTGCAAAAAATGCTAGCACAACTAGAACTGATTAGTGTCAGACAAAATGAAATTCTGTCCAAACAATATGCAACCATCTTCCAGCTTTTGGATGGTTTGATAGAAAGCTGCAAGGCTTACAATCAAGAATTGTATGATAGGAAGAAAGATCATAGGCGGGAAAAGGGTTACCTCAATACCATTATTGCCATCAAAAATTGTCTTGTGAGGTTTTGCTCCCAGCTCACTTGCCTCGGTTTTAATTCAGGGAAATATGATATTAACCTCATTAAAAGAAATATTTTTCCAAAACTTGTCCAGCAAGTTCGAGTGAATGGGGAGGGGCCTTGGCCAAAAGCTATCTTAAGGAATGGCGCCTATTTGTGCCTTTCTACCGAAAATCTTAAATTTTTGGACATATCCCTATACTTAGCCCCTGGTTTTAGTTTAGACACCTTTATGAAGGCCTATGGGGCATCCCTCAGCAAAGCCAAATTCCCCTACGAGTATTTGGATGCCTTTGAAAAGCTTTATGAAAAATCACTGCCACCCCCAGAAGCATTTTACAGTTCTTTGAGGAAAGAATCAATTTCTGACGAGGACTATCAACTATGCCAAAAGTACTGGAGAGAGAATGGAATGGAAAACTTGAAAGATTTTTTAATTTTTTACAATCTTCGGGATGTTGTGCCTTTTCTAGAAGCAGTCACAGTCATGGCCAATCTTTACTGGGAACAATTTGGAATCGATATCTTCAGGGAAGCAATGTCTTTGCCAGGGGTCACTGAAAGATACCTCTTTAAAAGCATTCCAGACACCCACTTTGCCCTCTTTTCCGAAAAATCAAAAGACCTATACTATTCCTTAAAATCCAGTATGAGGGGTGGTCTGGCAATGGTGATGACCCGTCTGGCAATTAAAGACAAGACATTCATTCGGAAAAATGATCATAAATTGGTAAAATCAATAATTGGGCTCGATTTTAATGCCCTCTACCTCTGGGCGCAGTCCATGCCCACACCCACCGGATTTTTCGATCACTGGATGCCCCATGGAAATGATTTCAGAAAGGTTACTAGTAGTAAGAAGGTTTCAATTGAGTGGTTAGAACAAGAAAGTTGGAAGAGTGGTCATTTCATTCAACACCTTGGAAACGGCAAGGAAAAATGCATAGGCCCACAGCACTTACCCGTGGATGGGTATTGCCAGGAAACTAACACAGTCTTTGAATTTTATGGGTGCTATTGGCATTGCCACAACTGTCCTTTCAGCCAGGTTAACAAACAAAAAGATAGTAATGAAGAGCATAGCAAAAGATTGGAAAAAGAAGCATTTATAAAATCATTAGGCCATAACTTGGTCACTATCTGGGAGTGCCAGTGGGATGACCAGCGCCAGAGTTATGTTAAAGACAGAGCCAAATCATGTCCAAATTTTTTTCGAAAATTTCAGTTTCAAAAATATGTTGATAAAAAGCAAATGGAAAGATCGATTTTGGATGGTTCCATTTTTGGATTTGTAAAAGTTGATATTTCAACTCCGGACCATCTGAAGGGAAAATATGCCGATTTTCCTCCAATTATAAAACATGCAGAAGTGGGCAAAGATGATGCGGGTGACCTCATGAAGGACTATGCTGAAAAAACCAATCAGTTAAGGCAACCAAGAAAAAATCTTATAAGCAGTTATTTTGGAAAAGACATCATGCTCTTCACGCCCATGGTCCAGTTTTTGGTCAAGCATGGATTGATATTGGAAAAAATCCATGAAGTAATTCAATTTGATAAGTCTACCCCCTTTGAAGCCTTTCGTGATAAGGTTACAAGGCACAGAAGTGAAGGAGATACCAATCCCGAGCTGGCAATGATCGCTGATACTTTTAAATTGCTCGGTAATACGGGATATGGAAAAACTTTAACAAACAAGGAAAGTCATATGGACGTTATCTACACTGATTATGAGAGGGCTGCTGAACTTGGTTTAAGTCCCTACATCAAGAAGATAAAGTGTATTACAGAAAATTGCTACGAAGTACATATGAAGAAAAAGGAAATTGTTTTGGATCTACCAATTGTTGTTGGACTTTCAGTTTACAATTGGGCGAAAATCCGAATGCTAGAATTTTTTTACGACGTCTTGCAAAAGTATTTCGACCCTTCGGACTATCAGTGTATGGAAACAGACACTGATAGCATCTACCTCGCAATATCTGCTGAAAGTCTTTTGGATATTGTAAAACCAGAACTGAAAGAAGAATTTTTGAGCCAAATCTACCCAAATTGGTTTGTGGTAAGTCCCGAACAAAAACGAACCCCAGGATTACTAAAAGTGGAATGGCGTGGAACAGCCATGTGCTGTTTGTCCGCCAAAACGTACATTGGGATAGGGGAGGAAGAGAAAAAGACAAGTTGTAAGGGTCTAATGAAAAAAATTAATGATCTCACATTAGACAAATATGCTTCAGTTCTGGAGACCAAGGAACCCTGGAATGGTGAAAATATTGGGTTCAGGTTGCAGGGAGACAGTAAAATATGGACATACATGCAACAGAAGCAGGGTCTCCCTTTCCTTTACATAAAAAGGAAGGTGTTGGATGATGGCATAACAACTGTGCCATTGGACTTATGAATATATTTATTCATTTTTTTTTATTATTCCCATTTTTTATTCACATATATTTTGCTATATCATTTTTTTGCCCCTACAATGTAGGAGTCATTATTTTTTTACATATTTATTTATCATTTTTATGTGTTTGTGTGTGTTTATGTGTTTGTGTTCGTCTTGCTTTTGCTAAGCAGGAGTAGTGCTTCTACAGGGTACTAGGTGCATGGTGAGGAGCCAATGACGGCCTAGGGTCAGGTAGAAGCCAGCAGTGCAATGGCACTAGGTGCCTGGTGAGGAGCCAATGACGGCCTAGAGTTGGGCACTGCGAGTCATACTATGTATGGCGGGTATATCCTATAAAAGGGGTATACTTGGCGTCACATGTGTACTAGCCTCCCCGCGGCTGGCGCTGGGACTGATCCTGTGATCAGTGCGAATGAGTACACAATTTCTGTTGATATATCACATGATTTATTGCTCACATCGATTGTTTATTCCATTTAGGCTAGCTATATAAAGCTTGAAGCGGCAGCTTCAGCTTTATTAGCTAGGCGAACATCCCTCCCCCCAACAGGCGCGGCGGCGGCGGCGGGCGGCAGCAGCGATGCATATTAACAAATAACATAAATGGTAGAGCCCACACCAATTGAAATTTTCAGAACCCCTCGCACAAAATTTGGGCTTTTGTCCTAAATGGGTCGTGTTGGGTACCAATCGATAGATCTCGATGAGCTGATTTCGAAAAGTACCATATATGTCACACTATCTCAAGTTTTGATGGAGATGTGGGTGGGCCAAGTTTCGGCAACTTTTTTCTTTCTATACCAGGTGTGACGTCATGGAAAATGACGTCACACCTGGTATAGAAAGCCGGAAAAATGACGTCATAGTAGTCGGCCGAAGGTCGGCTATGTTTTGTGTGTCGGGGAGGTTGTGATTTTTTTTCTAAGTCCAACGCCTATCTTTTGCATGGGCCGGGGAGCTTTTGGCGCTCGAGCCCCCCCCCTCTCTACTACTAATAGACTACCTTTCTTCTTTACTATAATCATTGCTAATTAAATAAAAAGTAAACTAAAAGTATTACTCCAATACTAGTTGGCTTCAAAAATAAATGTTGCAAAACAAGATTACAAGGGCTTGTGATAGTTATCAATTTTTCAAAAGGATCAACATCTGTTTCTTCCATAAAAATATTCCTAAATTTCATACAACACTGCCATAAAACTTGTACATGGCTACAACAGTAATTGAGTAATTCCTTGTCAAAGTTAAACTGACACTCCTAAAAAAGAACACAATTTTAAGTGCAAAAACCTGTGTAATTTTACAAACTTATTGTTTCAATTTTTTATTATATCATTCCAAGAATGGTATAATAAAACAAGCTGGAGGTTTCATAGCATTGTAATGATACATATCAGGTGATAGGTATGGTCCAATATATCCATAACTTCTCTTTCTATTAAGCAAATTTGGAAAATATCCTTTACATATTTCACTTATCCTGAAGGTTTTCAATAGAGCCACTAGGAGCATCGGAAAAAAGTTCAAAAAATCAATAATTTTTATTGATCCTTCTTTGATACACATCAATTCAAACCGGAATGAATAAAGAAAAATGAAAAACTGTAAAAACCAGTCACTAATTTACCCTTATTGATAATGTTTAGTTCATGATGACCATTACAGTACAGAAATTCCCATATAAATTGTCCATTGAACCCCTGAGAATTATGTGCTATTGATGTAATGTTTTTCATATCTTTTGGAAAATGGTACTCACAAAAATCATTATTCCTTTGAATATGTGCTCCCATTGACCACACCTATCACAAGAAAAACCCCATTCACTTTAATGATACTGATTGCATACAGTATGAACAACACATAAATTTAGCTGATGTTCTAATACATCGCCTAGTTCCATTTGTTGTAAAACTTGCTCCTGTGTAGTCTCAAAATCATGAAAAACTAATTTTTGATTAATTGGACACCTATTCCTAATTCCTGTTTCATCATCAACTAGACAAATATTGTCAATATCAACATCCTCATCATTTGTTTCAAACAAATTTTCCTCAATTTGCTCAATACCAACAGGTTGCATAAAACATAAGTGTCCTAAAATATAAAAAATTAAAAAAAATAAAAAGAATGAATATCTTATCTAATACCTTTTTTGGTACACTCTTTCTACATTTTTTTCATTCTAAATAACCACAATTATGAGTCTTAGAATGCACTCATCAAACCAATGTATCACATTGCTCACACACCTTGAAACAATCACAAATAGATACCCAAATTTTCTAACATTTTGGTTGTTCTTTTCGAGTAAAATCAAATTGGTGTCGAGCAAAGCACTCATCATTTTTAAAATATCAGTCAGAATCTTTGCATTTTCAAGCATTAAACTGATTACATTAGGGTGTATTGTAACACAAAGAGGAAAAGTTTTTGCATCTGTGTTCCACTTTGTTATTGCAGTCTAAATCGCAATGAGGACAAAAGTAACTGCGGTCAAAAAAAACCGGGCATCTTTGTAATGACTGAGTAATGATTGTTGTGGTGGTGAATATTCAAAACGTTGAATTGCTTCAGGTCCTTAAAACTCCAAATGTACACACAATAACAGAAAAGCAAAACTTGTTAATCTCTAAATATTGAATCATTAAACCATTCCTTGCTAAAAATTTTGATTTGATAATTGTGTAATAGAATAGCTTGCAGTTTTTCCCAGTGATAAAATCGACAAGACCCTTGATGATCAACTGAACCTGCCCAGGTCGTCAATTCTTCACCAACCTTTGTTTGCACTACATTTCTCTTGTCAGACTTTCATATACTTTCCTACTTGTCTGTGTTCGGATATTTTTTATGAACATAAGCTCTAGCAACTATGAGAGCTCTAGCAAAGCACAAATTATAATCATTGTAGATTTGAATGATGCAACGCTTGTCTTTCTGGAAATCATCATCGTTTAAGTATTGATGAGCATTGTGAATACCTTAAAATAGAAAATTAAAAAAGAAGATAAAGAAGAAAGAAAGAAAGAAAGAAAGAAAGAAAGAAAGAAAGAAAGAAAGAAAGAAAGAAAGAAAGAAAGAAAGAAAGAAAGAAAGAAAGAAAGAAAGAAAGAAAGAAAGAAAGAAAGAAAGAAAGAAAGAAAGAAAAGGAAAGAAAGAAAGAAAGAAAGAAAGAAAGAAAGAAAGAAAGAAAGAAAGAAAGAAAGAAAGAAAGAAAAGAAAGAAAGAAAGAAAGAAAGAAAGAAAGAAAGAAAGAAAGAAAGAAAGAAAGAAAGAAAGAAAGAAGAAGAAAGAAAGAAAGAAAGAAAGAAAGAAAGAAAGAAAGAAAGAAAGAAAGAAAGAAAGAAAGAAGAAAGAAAGAAAGAAAGAAAGAAAGAAAGAAAGAAAGAAAGAAAGAAAGAAAGAAAGAAAGAAAGAAAGAAAGAAAGAAAGAAAGAGAAAGAAAGAAAGAAAGAAAGGAAAGAAAGAAAGAAGAAAGAAAGAAAGAAAGAAAGAAAGAAAGAAAGAAAGAAAGAAAGAAAGAAAGAAAGAAAGAAAGAAAGAAAGAAAAAGAAGAAGAAAGAAAAGAAAGAAAGAAAGAAAGAAAGAAAGAAAGAAAGAAAGAAAGAAAGAAAGAAAGAAAGAAAGAAAGAAAGAAAGAAAGAAAGGCGAAACTAACCGTCTATGCCGGTCCTGTCCAGGACGCGTCCGGGCGGCATCCGGGACGCACCCAGGACGCGAAAAGCACACTATACCAACAATAAAATTGACAGGCCATGTGCTTGTGTCACACAAAGCCAAAGAATTTTGCTGACGCTTCCTTCTTACCTCCCTATAGAAAGCACACATTATTTACCAGATATAAACGAAAGATCAACTGTTGTCATACTGTAGGTCAAAACAAAGTGCATATCCACTACACATTATGAAAAAACTATGATTGACAGTTATTGCATGAATGTCAATTACTAAGAAAGATGAAAGTTTTCTTTGTGCTGCCGAAAAAGACGCATTCCGGATGCGACCTGGACCCGTCCAGGACGTGACCTGGACGCGTCCAAGATGCAAATTTCTGAGGGTTAGTTTCGCATGGTAGTGTACAATTCATCATTTGATACAAGTTCACTGGTCAATGAAACCAAAGGTATTTGCAAATTACATATTCCAGGTTTAGATATTCCATGGTTTTTTGATGAGCAAATAATAAAAGGTGAAAAATTGTTCATAATTATATGTGCTGGCTATACAAAACATTTTTCTGGCTTGTATTTTTGACTGTTATTGTGCAAAAGATGTAAGAAATGTTGAGCATCATCAGTGTTGGGGGCATCATTCCATATATAATAATGCAATTCTACCAACAGTTGATCATTTAAAAGATGCTGGTTATCATTGACTGTTTTGAGTATGTTATGAGCATTGTTCAAGTTTACAATTGTATTCCCACTTTTAAACAGATGCTGTATTCCACTTACAAGAACAGGTCATAAAACTGGTAGGGATACTGTAGCTCATTTTATTGATGAAGGCTATCAATATGATTTTGATGATGATGTTGTTATCTAAACACTGCATGAGTTTATTAATCATAAATTGTAAAGATTTATTTACTCACATTATAGTTTTTGTATGCTTAATTAATTAATTAATGTTTGATATATTTTCATATATCCTTTGCATGTATCTTATTATTTTTGCAAACAATAATCACATGTTACTGTAATACTGTTCTGTTTTATTCAATTTTTTAGTTTTATGCTTTATGGCTATATCATGTTTTATGTAACTATTAGTGTTTTATTCTATTGTAATTAATTATAAATAAGAATCCGCTTAAATAAATAAAATCATTTCAAAAATTGTTTAAGTAAAAAGTGGTTGGTTTTCGTTGAGAGAGAGAGAAAGAGAAATGTCATATGTTGAAGAGTTTTATATACAGAAACAATCATTTAATTGCATAGTTTCTGCTCCAACAAAATCAGTAAAAACTCAATTTGTTGAAAAATTAGTATTTTTTGCGGAAGAAATGATTCACCCTGCTGCTGTGCAAAAGAAATGATTCACCCTGCTCCAAATTAGTAATTCAGAATGGCAGAAGCTTATGATGATTAGTTAGAAAATGTTTTTATGTGGAATTTGTTCAAGGTTCACCTGACTTGGACAAACTTCAAAAAAGTAAAGACACACCTAAATTATTAATTATGGATGATATGATGCAAGAGATGAAGAATGATCAAGGTTTAAATTAATTTTTTACTAAAAGTTCGCTTCACTGGAACCTATCAATTATACATATAGTTCAGAATGCATTTTTTGATGGAATGCATATGAGTAGAATAAATGCTCAATATTTAATTCTTTTAAAAAAACCCTAGCAATAGATTACAAGTTCGCACACTGGCTCGACATTTTTCCCAAGTAGTTCAAATTATTTCATAGAAGCCTATGAGGATGCTACCAGTATACCATATATTTATTTATTAATAGATCTTACACAGATATGTCCTGAAAAATATCAACTTAGATCTAATATATTTCCTGACAATAATCACATAATTTTATATACAGCTGAATAATTTATCGTTTTTACAAAAAAAACTTTTTACAAGTTAGTCCAATCTTGTTATTTATCGATATGTTATGTAGTAAATACACTTTTCTTATTAGTCTTACAGTAATTCCTTTTATATCTGTTTTTATTCTATGGTTACAATATCCTTTTGAAATTTATGAAAATGGAGAAACTGTAAATCTTATGGATTTTACAGTACCAAATACAAATAATTTTACAGCTCGAAAATATTTATTCAAAAATTATAAATTGCATGTAACACCCTTACTACGTTTTGTAGAAAAAATTTTACAATGTCCCCAGAATGGTGGTCAATTTATACAGTTACGAGCTTGTTTCAAAACATATATTTTCAATCTCATTGTATTTTCTTGTTGTAGCCGTACCAATAAATTTAAATTTTGTACATCACAGGTACTAGGTTACGATACATTGATACTGTAGATTTATTACATAGTCAGAAAAAAATATTTTATAATACATCAGTTTAGTCAAAATTTTTAAAGAGGTTGGGCATTTTTTCTTTAGCTTGCTTGTTTTGTGTCAATTACAATGTTTGCAGCATTTGAAGTTTTTGTCAGAATGGTACAAAATCAAGTGAAAGGTAAAAATTGTTTATCTATTCTACCTACTTATCAAATTATAATATTATTTTTATTTGATGTAAAATACTAACCAAGGAACAAAAATGAAAGATGGCTGATTTGTTTTGGACTCACTTCTCACCTGAAGCTAAGACTTTTTACAAAGACATAGCTAAGGCTTGCAATCATTTACATCATGAAGTTGGCTTACCTATAGGATGTAAAAAAGTTACACAGTTTTTGTGTTTTGCTAAACTATTACTACTGGAATTGGAAATGATCAAACCTCACTTTATTTTTGTAGAAGATCTTTTTTTAAAGTTGGATACAAATCATAAATTGTTTTTTATGAATATGAATAATTTGTGTGCTTTTTCTAAACTGAAGAGTTGAATGTTATTATACAAGATGAAGCTTTATTACTGTCTTAATGTAATACATTAATTCTTTCAATATTCATTTAGCATTTGGTCATTATTGTAATATTCTTCTTTACTGTACAGTCTGTTTTGTATGGCTTCTAGATTAAAGAAATATATTCATGAGCTCAATGTGTTGAAAAATTCAAATTGTGTTGAAAGACGAGTTTTTCTTCAACATTCTTCCTCCAATTTGAAATGTTGTATATGTGAAATTTGTTTAAACACATTGAACAGTAATATCCCTATTAGTTCAAAGTTAAAAAAGAAATTGAAGAAACATAAATTATTGCTTAAAGCTTTAGCTACAAGACACAAAAAAGAAAGAAAAAAGACTTATGTAATAAATGTACAAGAATTGTTCAAAGTGGTGGAGCCTTTTTACCTCTAGTATTACCAGCTTTATTATCTACACTAGCAACTTTTGTTACAGAGAAATTATTATAGAATGAAATTCATGAGTAATTTTGCTCTTATTCATCACAAGATTCTGAATAAGCTGAATATCTCTCATGCTTGTTCTTTGACTGCAAATGAAGAGACAGGTATAGCTAAACAAGTTGACATGTATCATAACAAATTAGAGCGCATTTTAAAGGATAATACATTAACACCTGAAGAACAATACAAAATGTACTTGCAATTCTTTTCGCAATATATATCTTTTGAACATTGAAACGCTTAACCCACTACCATAATTTTGAAACAAAAGACTATTGATGGTAATGAGAATGATAGCGTTAATTTGAAAGTTAAAGAAAAAAATTGGTTAAATGATGATGGAAAATTACTTTGCTGATTTCCTAAACAATTCGAACTTTCAGCATCATTATTTATGGAACATGTTTGACATAACCCTAGTAGGAATGTTAATCAGCAAGGAGAAGTATTAGTTGATGGAAAATTAATTGAAGGATCACATATTATTGATTTATTACATGATTTGTTGCATAAACACTCAAAAATTATCCAACCGTTAGGAGTAAATGAGTTTGCTACTGCTTTGAGAAAACATAATGAGAGGCTGTAGGAAATCCTTTAAGTAAAATGTTATTTACTCTACCTCAGAAGCGCTCATACAAAACAGCTGCAGAGGAATCAGATAATCAGGCAAGGGGTATTCTCAAATGGTTGAATAAATTGCTTGTGAAAGGTGCTGGTTTGTTTTCAAGTGCCAAAGAAGATATCAAAGATGATTCATTCTTGAGTAAAAGAGACTCAACAGAAAAGAAAAGTAAAGTTAGAACATTCAGATGGTATACTTCTTTGTACTAGAATGATGAATTGCTTACTTTGGAAATTGTACAAAAAATTACACCAAAATCCAACAGCCTTTTCTAGTATTAAAAATTTATATCTTGAGGCTAGAAAATACTATAACACAATTACACATAAAAATGTTAAAGATTGGCTCTCGAAACAAGATAAATATACTGTACATAAGCAAGTCAACAAAAAGTTTTCACGTAACCATGTTTATGTTACAGCTATAGATCAACAATGGGAAATTGATTTGGTCGATATGTCTTCTTTAGCAGATTTTAGCAATGGATATAAATTTATGTTTACATGTATAGATGTGTTAAGTAAATATGCATGGGCTGAATCATTAAAACCAAAACATGCAAAGAATGTATGTGATGCTTTTCAAAATATTTTAAAAAGAGATTGAATCCCTTTGAGAGTGTGCAGCGATAACCGAAAAGAATTTGTCAATGAAGATTTCCAAAAATTAATAAAATCTAATGATATACATTTTTTAACTTCCCAGAATGAAGACATAAAGTGTTCAGTAGTGGATTGGTTTAATTGAACCTTAAAAACTAATTTGTTTGAATATTTTACAGAATTTACCACTTATGAATGGTTTGATATTTTACCAGCAGTTGTTTCGAACTATAATCATTCTATTTATAGATCAATTAGTGAAAAAACTGTTAATGTGAATAATTCCAATGAAAAAATTATATGGTAGAGACTTTACTCTGGAAGCTAATACATTAGAAAATCTATGATATATATAGGGGATTATGAACAAATTAATAAGCATAGAGGCATGTTCAACAAAGATTTACCTCAATGGAGTGAAGAAGTTTTTAGGGTAAAACAAATTATGAAGGCTAGAAATCATATACTTTATAGAATTCAGGATTTGGGAGGTGAGGATATAGAAGAATGCTTTTATGAAAAAGTACTACAGAAAATTGATTCTACCCCTTATATCAAAGAATACAAAATTGAAAAGATTTTAAAAACTAAACGTTTACCAGATGGTCAAAATAGAATAGTTGTGAAGTGGTGGGGTTATCGTGAAAAATTCAACTGTTGGATTTTAGAAAAGGAGATACAAAAGGATGATGAGGACTATGATGAACAACTTTGAACTGGTATACTATGTTTAACAAGATGCAATTTTATCAAGAATTCTCCTAAGGGTTTTCACTTGTGATGCATTACCATAGATAGTTAGAAGACCTACAGCTTTAATTGCAAATACTGATATATCTTTTCAAAAAGGAAGTCATTGGATAGCCACATATTTCGATATTGATAACTCTGTATATTATTTTGATTCATATGGTTTACCACATATTATTCCTGCTTTTATAAACTACATTAACAAGAATGCCACAGTAAAATACGCAAATAAGAAACATCTACAAAACCTTTATAGTAAAGTTTGCCATATATACCTTGTATTTTTTGTGTTATAAAGTAGGACATGTTCCTAGGTATAAAATGTTTAAAAGTTTTAGTAAAACAAATTTGGCTTACAATGATAAGTTAGTTTGTAAGTTCTTTCATTGTAAATTTTCTGTAAAAGGTTGATGGCGAAATGAATTGTGTATGAGTTTGTAAAAGTTAACTCGGCCTTCTTTATGTATTTTTGTCTAATTCTATTGCTTTACTAGCTGGGCCTTCTTTATGTATTTTTGTATAATTCTATTGGTTACTTTACTAGCTCCACTTTTTTATAGAATTTATAATTAATTATCTAATTGTTAAATAAAGATTTTTTATTTTAAAAAGGATAGTAGTAATAGCACTTCTTGGGAATCATCTTGCGTCAGTGTATTGGATTTTTTTGGAAAACAGTTATCTCCAAATGAAGTGGTGTTCTTTAGTCAGGTCATACTAATATATATTGTAGTCATTACAGCTACTATAAATTTATCTCTCTACATAATATAAGACAGTTATGGGTTGGCTTATTGTGGGCTTGTATAGGGTATTTATTACCTAGCCCTATCAGGACTATTACCTTCACTTAACTTGTTGAAGACAATACGTATGACAGCTTACATTATAAATAATGACAACCTTTGATGATCAATTTTACATCACTTCACCTAGTAATAGCAAAAATGGAAACATACCAGCAGATTTTTCAGCCCATTTACCCTACCATCTGAAGCTAGATGGTACTTGGGAAGTAGGGTTAAGTGAAATAATACCACTATAGTTGGGCTACAATTTCCAACTATGGTGGAGATAATGTAATAACATTAATTACGGACAGTGTTAAAAATAAAGTTAAAGAAATTAAAGTTGTAGTTTTTGAAAAACATTACTTTAAAGTATCTGAGTTAATTGATGAATTGAATGCAAAAATTGGAGCAGTAATTGCAGGAACAGACATTGAAATCATGTTTTCATATGATGAACAGGGCTGAGGATTGGTTAATTTGAAAATAAAAAGTGGTACAAGTTTGGGTAGAATCGATCTAAGCAACCATTCGATGAAGATTCTAGGTTTTAGCACTACTAACACTGCTTCTGATGCAACTGCTGAAGATTTTTTAAATAGAAGTGTCAATATTAACCTATATACTGTTGGAGAGAAACCATGAAATTCTAACACTCACATTCCACCATCCAAATCTGTTTTTCTTGCTGATCCAGGAAATAGACATTTATATATGTCAGGGATTCAACCACCAAATTTAAATGATTTACAAGGTTTTTATGTTTACTGTAATATTATTGAAAATCAAATTGTTGGAAATACTTTAGCACCACTTTTACATAAAGTGAATGTGCAGGGGAAATACAGGATACTTACTGCTTGATACAAACTTTATTAACACTTCTTTTTTATTTATTTATTTATTTCTTGATTTTTAATTAACTTTTTCTCCTAATGTCAAACCTATATTTACGCACACATTCTTTCTTATTTTTATAGCATTTCTTATTGTACAAGGATTTCATAAAAATGCTTGAAACCTGCTAGAATATTCTAGAAACAATGACTCAATGATTTACATACCTACCTACTGTCACATTAAACGAAAGTGGAGCCATGTCACATTAACTAAACTTGTGGCCAATCACATTGATGGGAAATACCCATGCCATATTGATAGAAAATAAGGCCATGTCACTGTGAGTGACATGCTTTGACCCGGTTGGGAGGCTCAATTTTCATTCATTTTGGGAACCTGACCCCGCTGGTGGTGAATATAGGAAGGCCTATAGAGTACCTTGGTGCTGTCCTAGGGTTCTGCTGTAGAGTAATGGACAACCCCACCAGGTCAGGGGTCCCAATTGCTGGTCCCATTCAATGAGAATGAAGGACAAGGTCACTTGTGGAATGACCTAATGTAGTGGATCCGATTGTGAACCTAAATCCCCTTTTTGGGCCCTAATCTCGGAGGTACTAGGGCTCCTCTAACTGAGGGGAATCTCAAGGGAAAACTGACTTAGGAAAGGGTTCCCCAAAATACACCCTCAATAACAATAATCCCCTGAGAAGACTTACCTAGTCCTGTTCTTCAAATACTATCTGGTGCGAGGGTGACGGGTCCCTGTTGGTCCCTGTTGATTCATGGGTTCACGGGTCTTGGACAGCAGGAATGGAGGGTGACGGCAATCCAGTTGGGTCGGTGCTGTGGATGAGGTGAATAGGTCGAGGGGTGATGCAAATGATCCAAGAAGGAGCGGCAGGGGGTAACTAACCACAAGGGGCAACAGGTATATTCCTAAATAGGATTCGGGTGGTGGATGCAGTGGACACAATAAACGTATGCAAATTTATTGATGAACTGTAGGGCGGCAGATGCAATACAATATAATAAAAATATATAAAGTTCCACAGATGCAGACGCAGAGCTAAAAATGCAAGAGAAACTTGGAAGGCCCAAAAATGAGTACAAAACTAACAAAACAGGCCCTTTAAGGACCTTGTAGACCTACAGTATGCCCTGGGCAGAGCTAATCAATGCCCAAGCTAACTTCTGCAGTGGAAGTTGGTTCAGAAGATGCCTATGGTCACATAGACATTTTCCAGTTCAAATATGTTAAGCATTGGGGTGAGTTTCACTCTCCATGCTTAACATATGAATGTCTTTTAATGAGAATTTTC
The DNA here is from genome assembly GCA_963922205.1 of Romanomermis culicivorax. Classification (NCBI taxonomy): domain Eukaryota; kingdom Metazoa; phylum Nematoda; class Enoplea; order Mermithida; family Mermithidae; genus Romanomermis; species Romanomermis culicivorax. The sequence goes on along the minus strand of CAWUHX010000029.1, from coordinate 148,050 downwards.
AAACTTGTCATTTTGCATTGCAAAACGTCGCTAGTTTTTACTGATAAGAGGTGCATGTAATTCTCTAATTATGGCTATGAGCTGGTAGAGCTTATCTGGGGGAAATTCTGATTAACGGGTTACATACCATAGTCTATGTGCAGAACAGAAACAACAAAAATGTAATGAAAATGAAGCACAAAAATGCACACAAAAATGCATGTAAAACATAATGAATGAAACAAAATAAAAGTAAGTAAATGTTAAACAAAAAGTGAGGAAAAACATAAAGTGTGAACATGATGTAAATCACGTGATGTTGGGCAAAATTGATCAGCACGTGACACTACATACATACAATACAGATTTTATTATACAGTAATTAACACCCGTTCTTTGTTATGTTTTAGGAAAGTTAACTATCTCTTTTTTATAACAATTACTTACTGTACAATTCTACTCTTTCGTTTCTTCCTTCTTCTTCTTATTCTACTATACATCAACACCTGTCCCCTTTTTGTAACTAGATAGTAAAAATCTGTACTGTGGTTTGTTTTCTTAGTACAATTTACCCCTTTCTTGTCTTAAGCCAAAATATTACGGTAGTATGTCTAAACAGTTTTACCATCATTAGATGTAAGTCTATAGAAGTAAAGCAACTCTTTTTACAGTTAACTATGTCTATATATCTACAGTATACCCTTTTTACAAATCTATATGAACACATCATAACATAAGTATTATAACATCAAAAACTTACTAGAAATGTGGCAATGCTAAGGCTATGCAGTGGTCAACATATTTTTGATCAGCCCCAACCCATTGAGCCCTTGCACCTGGTGAGAGGATGTTCCACAGGTGTGAGGCTAACTGTGTATCCAGCGCAGCATTTTTGAATATCCGGCATAGGTGCTTCATGAAACCCCAAAATGGTTTCGTCCTAGCCAGATACAGCTCCCCATGCTGGCTTTTCCACCTTAACTTGAAATCAATTGACGCCCCCTCATAAAATGTCAATGCTAGTGCGTCGACATCATTCATCATCAAAAATGGTGCTAAAATCAATAATAATAACTTTTTCTTATTGTTCAAATTATAGCTGTATTAATTCAAATTTAATATTTATCTGTATTAATTTAAATTTAAAATTTAGCTGTAATATTAACCTGCTGTACACCTCATAAGCAGCCCTCAAGGCGCTGAAGAACGTGATGAAAATAATTTCCATTTTCGTGGGTGTTGTGGTGGTCATCAAAAAACAAAAAAAAACGGCCAGTCAAAAATCAGAAAATGATTTTTCTTCAATTTTTTCCTATCTATACCTCTTTTTCCTCATTAAAGCTTTTCTGGTTTTTTCTCCCTTTTTGGTTGAAGCTTTTCGGGTTTTCTCCTCTTTTTCTCTGAAGCTTCCAGGTTATCCTACAAAGCTATCAAAAATAATTACCACCTTAATTGTTTTGGTAAAGCGTCTTTTGCTGCCAGCTTTTTTTCATATAGAACCTTTGACCTTTTCTAGCATTTGTAATTGATTTTATGAGCTAAATTGGCTTCAGCAGTCTAACCTCTTTATGTTTGTTTTGGAAAACAGCCAGTATACAAAATCAGACAATTTACCTGTGAAAATCAGTATGTACCATAAGATGTATCAGTTTCTATACACGGAGTATCCTGTATGTCTTGCATCAATGTTTTTAGTAGACCTTTAAACTCTGGCACAGTTTTCTTCATGTATATGCTCACTGTGTTCTTTTTCTTTCCTTCATCTATTTTTCTGTAGGATCAATTACGGTTTCTACACCAAGGACATTTTTTTTTTCTACTCTAATTTTTCTACACGTTTTTCTATACCAGACTCATTCTGGTCATTTTTCTACAACAGACCCTTTTTTGGTCATTTTTTCCATGAGCAATCGACTTTATAAGTATGAACCCATAGGAATGATGTTTTATCGCATATAGACTTTTTGGAGATTTTGCTTATAGAACTGAGCATTACTGACATATGACCATTCCAATTTGAATGATCATTCAGAAATGCAGGGCATCCAAATAGCTGTTCAGTATACCTGCAGACGGCACACCTCTCATTTGGAGCCTGCGGGCGCATCCTTTGAGAGATTTCCTCCATGGGTGGAGGAGAACATTTCCTATACATGCTTATTTTTTTATTTTGTTTTTTGTATATTCATTTTTTGTTCACTTTAATTTTCCTTTTTCCATTTTTTGTTCACATTAGTTTTCCTTTTTCACCTATAGTGATACAACTATTACCCTAACTCTGCTATTACCATAATCTAAATATTACCATAATTCTACTACTATGGTAACTCTAGAACCTGTATGCTTAACCATACCCCCTACAAATCGACCAAAAATGACAAATTATAGGGGGTGCACAAAAGATAGGGATATGCTTAACCATACCCCCTATACCGGCCGGCCTTACTACTTTCATTTTTTGATTTTTCGTGTTGCACATTCTCATGAACAGTTGAAAAGAACATGCATACCTTAAGCCCCTGCTATACTTCGCTGGCCGGCGCCAGCAGCTCGCAACTGGCGCCAGCCGGCGCCGGCCGGCGCCGGTTGCGAGCTGCTATACTTCCTCTTTTCTTTTCTAAGGCCGGCGCCAGTTTGACAATTCGATTCAATCGAAATTTCAGAGCCGGCGGCAGCCGGCGTCTATGTTATAACGTGACAGAGAAATAAATATTTTACTTATTTTAGCACTGCTAGAATTTATTCAATTGTTTCTTCAATGGATGATAATTCTTTTATTGAAAATCTAATAAACGAGGTGCATAGTCGCCCGTATTTATGGTCGAAAGCGGATAAGAGCTACAAAGACTCAATCAAGCACCGCAATGCGTGGAATCAGAGTTTCAGAGTCTGAATCCATAATATTTATCTGAATAAGAATGAGAATGAAAAATTATGAAAACACATAATCGAAGGAAATCAACAAACAGATGATTAATATTAAACGTGCCGTTTGCCGAACGACGCCAGATGAAGTATAACAGAAAAAAATATGTAGCCGGCACCGGCTCATGCTTTAAAATATTTGAGTCCGGCGACAACTGGCGCCGGCCGGCACCGGCCAGTGAAGTATAGCAGGGGCTTTATCGTGCTCATTCGGACCGCAGCTATCTAATTCATGTATTCCTGATCCAAGGTCAATATCGAAAGCAAAAATAAGGAATCTTTACTTGCCTTATAGATACATTGAAGTTTTCAAGTTTGTCTGTTAGACTTTACTGTGACGAGATCAGCAGGCGGGCGGTATGTGAACAGGGTGAAAATTTTGTCCCCGGTCATTCTGCACCAAGTGGTCCAGGGTTCCCGCTCTACCATTCCAGATCCAAATTTTGTGTAGATGTCATCCGAAGTCCAAAACTAATTGCGGAAAAATTTTTTTATCCAAATCCCAAAATTTCGGGAGCTATGCGGATTTTGGGACTGTTATAGACTTTTCTATTCAACAACTAAGTGCTACAATGTAGAGCTTTGAGACGCACCATGACGTATGGTTTACTGTATAAATGAATCCCATCATGACTAATTATTAGGGACTAAGTGTTAGCCCCACCGTTTTTTTTTTTCCTCGAAGATTTTTTCCACATGAGAACCGGACCCAGAATTTTTTTCCTCATTTTCCCAAAATTTTCCTCATTTTTAAAAATGTTTATAATGTGGCTACGGATGATTTTTAAATGCATTTTTGGAGCATATCCAAGCATTTTGTCTTATTTGGAGTCAGAAACCTGCAAAAATGAGGAAAAAAATTGAGAAAATTCTGGTTATGTTAGTCAATATGAGCTCATATGAAGAATATATTGGTGTTCTACAGGAACGGGTGAAGCATGTTAACGATAGAGTTCTCAGGACTAAATCCGCTATTAACATTTCTGTGGTTCCGATTAGATTCATCCACTGTTTTTTTTTCCCCCGGGCCTTTTCCCCAAATGGGGAAAGGGGTCAAAATTTTTTTCCCCATTTTCCCGAACTCGTTTTTTTCGCTTAAAAATGCTCACAGACGCTTTATTTAGGTGTTTTTGAGCTTTTTAAAGCCTTCTGGTGTTTTTAGACCCGTTAATTCATTAAAATTGAGGAAAAAATTGAAATTTTCGAGTTCAAAGTTTAATCTACAAGCATTGGAATAAATTTTCAAGTAAACTATCCAAAAGCATAATGACTTTGAGAATTACATGAGAAATCGATGGTTAGGTTCTCTATGATGACAAGTGAGAACCCAAAATGGATGTTAATCTTTCCGGCGCGAAGCGTCGGAAAAATTTTTTGGGTATTGATATTCTGCGACGCTGGAAAATCAATTTTCCGAACATTTATTTCAAGAATTAGATTTGAATTTTGTGTTCAAAAGTCGTAATTTCTAGAATTTTACTTGAAAAATTTTAAAACCAGTATAATTTATTTGTAAACTCTCATGCTTGGTCGAAAATATATGAGTATGCAGGGTATAAATTTCCGATTCCAAAAGATATTTCCATGAAGCGTTTGAGTTGATTTTACGTTAGAAAAGAAATAATCGCATCAAAAAGCTTAGAGACTTGACGTACTGATCTTTCTCAAAAGGAAAAAATGCGAATCTTCATTAAATATCATGATAAAATATTGAAGATTACCAATGAAAACATGAGATAATATGTTCAAGATGATGAAAACTATTATAGATTATATGATAAATGAAGGTAGACGTGCTAAAAGCCGCGCCTGAGCTAAGTAATGCATAATAATGATTATTAAAGTAATAAACGGCGCGAAGCGCCGGAAAAATTTGAGATTATGACATTCTAAAATGCACCAAAATGCATCTTTTCTGTATCCGATCCCCAAAATTTTCTTCCCCAAATGGGGAAAGAGCCCAAAAATTTTTTCCCCTTTCCGAATTTTTTTTCCCGAAAAAGCACGATTTGGGGAAAAAAAAAAACAGTGGATTCATCTAATGTTATTTAGTTCTCGGTCCGGCGCGGAGCGCCGGAAAAATTTTTGGATTTTCACTTCCTAAAACTCTGGAAAATGAACCTTCACAACGTTGAGAAATAAATTAAACTCAAACTGATGAAGTGTAATTTGTCTCAAATTTCCGGGTTTATACATTCCAAAACACCGGAAAATAAATCTCTCCAACAGATATTCATGACCAGAAGTTCTAAAATCGCAGTCTAGAATAATGTCTTCACTTTCCATCTTCAATAAACGCTAAAGTTCAGGTTGCGAACGTTGAAAAAAAATCCAAGCATCGAGAGAAAAAATTGAGAGAATTGACGTGAAATCTCAATTTTGGGCGACATGATTGGCTGCTAACGATTAGAAAATGAAACGAGCTAACTTGATTGATAGAAACTGTGAAGCATTAATTAGTAAGTTGAAGTAGATATGCTAACGGCCGCGCCTGATAGAAAATAGTTAAGATTAACCCATGACCGGCGTGAAGCGCCAGAAAATTTTGAGATTTTGACCCTTTTAAGTCCACCAAAACGCATCTTTTCAGTTTTGAATTCCCCAAATTTTTTCCACAATGAGAACCATACCCAAAATTTTTTTCCTCATTTCGAATTTTTTTCCTCAAAAGACCCCATTTGAGGAAAAAAAAACGGTAGTTAGCCCTCTTCTGATTGGCCAAAATTATCGCCCCAGACCAGAGGTCCCCAAGGTCGAAAATTTACGTAGGGGTAAAATCGTAAATTTTAAGGGTAGTACTTGAAATATGCCGTGACCTTTTTTTCTTTTTTTTTCTCTGCTCCCAACCATACCTGTAAGACCTCCGACCAGTTGGGGGGGGGGGTAGGAAAAAGTCGAAATTTTTCCCAAAAAAGGCCAAAAAACATACACTTTTCGGCAAATTTTTTTAATTTTTTTCCCAACTGGGGGGAAATGATTTTGGGCAGGGTTGGCAAGGCTTTGATTTTTTGGTTTTTGGTTTTTTTGGTTTTTTTTAAAAAAACCAAAAAATTGAGAAATTTCTGGTTTTTTGGTTTTTTTCCAAAATCATTGGGAAACTATTTTTTCACATTAGTCGATCTTCTAGGCATGTATTGGTGTCTATCTAAGTCAACAAAACAATTAAATTAGTTGAATTGGCTTCACTACAAAATAGAAAAAAGTCGTATTTTTATGATACATTGCGTACTCAAAAGATGTAATATAAATCAATCGATATCCTTTGTATCCATCTTGCAAGCACACATTTAGTACATGAGTCAATTTTGATATAATTTGCTCACAAAAAAGTAGACACTAAATCTTTCGTGGAGTGTACTTCGACCATACGGGGTGACATCTCTTGATCCATATCATCATCAAAATGTTATAAAATATGATTGAGTTTAATATCCTGAATTTATTATAACGGTAAGCTTTTCAATTTTCTTGGCTCGAAATTTCAAAATATAAATGAGACAACAATAAAATTTTATACAGATCAGTTAAGCATACTGTAGGTTAACAAAGAGAAGAGCTTTTGAGTGGCTCATTTTTATGTGACTTGACATCGCTACTAAGTAGAAAAAATCGTACAAAAAACTGTATCTATCATGCAAGCGAGAATAGTATATATAATAAGACCCATTTGCTGTAGTTATAGCTCGCAGACAGGTTTGAAAAGCAAAAATTTGAAAACATCTGAAATGTCTATGTGTGACCTTCAACTGCAGTCTGTAATATTAATAACATATGTAATAATCTATCAATTTAAAACCCTCTTATCGGAAAGGGTATTGTGTCATTTCAACTTTTCTGTGCATAGTGATGCATTGATACAATTCTGTAGTTGATTTCTTTTGAGTTTTGATTACTTACATTGTGTATTGTATATTTCTCTTTATTTGTAATTTTTCTATTTTTCCTTGAATTTGCCCCTTACATATCACATGCTCTGTTCCATTTTTACTTTTCTTATGTTCTTCACTCATGGTTCCTTTCTTACGTGCCCACTATTATTGTTGCTATAATAGGGATTTCGTATAGCATAAAATAATGACACTTCGGGTAAGATTAATACTTCTAGCTGCCATTTAAAGGCTCCCTGACTAGCCTTAAATGATACAGGGAGCTTCCAGCAGTTTTTTACATAGCTATTTCGATGTACCAAACATTCTAAAGAATTAAACCAGAAAAAACCACTAAAAAGCCATAGAAAAACCATAAAAAACCAAAAAAACCAAAAAGTCGAAATTTCAGAAGTTTGGTTTTTGCCAACTCTGATTTTGGGTACTGGGTTGGCCAAGTTGGGGGGGGGGGGTTCCCCCCCTCAAGTACAGATATGCTCCCAACTTTTTGCCAAGGAGGGGGATGCCCCTACTTTATGCTTTTTATAGTCAAAAAACATTTGCGGGTTCAGCTCCATTTTCCAGCTCCCAATCCTGCAACTTTAATGCACTAATTATACGTTCAGAATAGTCACACTTTGAAGACTGTTGTGCCATCTGATTCCTGCACATTTCAAGAATCGGGCACAACATACGTTTGGAAACATTGTTTCAACCAGCATCTTCAGGAGTATGGGCTTATCCAATCGCTGATTAGGCTTGGAACAGTGCTTCCATTAGACTATGAACTACGAGTTTGAAACCAAGTACCACTTCTGATCCACGTCAACAGACCTCACATGTCTCAACTCATAGCAGGAAAGTATGCCACAGCTTGGGTAACCATACGCGCACAGAAGACCCAACGCAGAAGCGGAGAAAAGGAAAGTAGAGCATGAAGAGGCAGAATTTTAAGAACATAATGTTTTTCTTCCCTAGGGGCGATTTTTTGATTAATCACATATACATAAGTCATTATTTCATCTCCCAATTATATTTATAATGATTTCCTACAAGTAGTATATATTAATGTACTGATATCCTTTCCTAAAAATCGCTATATGGCACAGAAGTTGCATACTTTCCTATTATCATTTGCTCAGTAAATGTGTCAAAAAGAGCAGTGAGTAATTCCTCAGAATCACACATTCTGCAATTTTTCTCGAATTAGTATAACCTACTGGAGAGAGAGGATGAAGTCTACCAAAATTTTTTGGTATAGTGAGCTGTTTTTATGAGGGTAGTAAATGAATTTTCAAATCTAAGACGGGGGTAATACCCCCCCCCCCCCCCATGCCCTCCCCCCCCATGGGGTGCTCTGCCCCAGACGGTTTTTCGCCTAATATGTATTTTTCCTTAATTTTTCCTTTAAAATTTTCCTTAGGCTTAGGCTTAGTGTACAGCAGCGGCGCCCGGAGGGCGTTTTGTTTGGGCTAAATTTTATAAGTCGGTTCCCGGCCTTCAGCCTAATTATTGTATATGAGTGGTTTGTTAATTCTGAGCATGGATTTCTGTGACTAATGAGTAGACATTTATTTTTCCTCTAAAATTTTCCTTTGGCTCAGGCTTAGGGTACAGCAGCTGTGCTCGAAGGGCGCAGCGCTGTTGAGGCTCTTCCAAATGAAGTTGTTAGTTAAAATAGTATTAGTATAGTGTTTATACTTTCTGATGAAAGTATAGTGTTTATACTTTCTGGTGAACGCATTAAGTCCATAGGCCAGGTTCGATTCTTGAAGTAGGTAGAATTTTTCTGTAGTGACAAGGACTATGCGAGATGTGTGCAGATTTTATGCAAATGAGTTCCTGAATGCCATGAGCGCCTGGATTTTCGAACTGATCTGGATAGCTGGCATCTCGAGGAGTCCAAAAATGCCAATTTGGACTATAATTTGGAAGGGAACCGACTTGTAAAAGAATTCCAAAATTTGGGGTTTTCATATTGGAAAGATGCATTTTGGTGCATTTTAGAGGTCCAAATCTCAAAATTTTCCGGGCGGTTACACTGTTTTTTTCCACGAACTTTTTTCCACAAATGTAGCGGTCAAATTTTTTTCCACATGTGGAAAAAATTTTTTTGGTCCAAATATCCTCGTTTTTCGCTTGAAAATGCTCATAAACGCTTTATTTGTGTTTTTGAGGTTTTTAAAGCATTCTGATGATAATCATTCTGATCATATATCTGAAAAATTAGATTAAAATTTTGTGTTCATAAATCGTAATTTCTAGAAATTTATCATTCGAAAAATTTTAAAACCATTAATTTGTTCGTAACCTTTCATAAATTTGGCCGAAAAGCTATGAGTCAGAAGCGTAGAAATTTCCCAAAAATACTTCCATGAAGCATTTGAATTGAATTTACGTTAAGAAAAGAATAAACGCATCAAAAAATGAGAAAGTTGACGTGTTAATCTTTCTCAAAAAAACTATGAAGGAAAAAATGCGGATCTTGATTAAATATAACGATATATAATATGCAAGGTTGCCAATTAAACATAAAATAATACGTTTAAGATGATGAAAACTATTAAAGATTGAAAGGTAAGTGAAGGTAGACATGCTAAAAGCCGCGCCTGAGCTTGGTAATAAATAATAATGATTATTGGAATTATAACCGGCGCGAAGCGCCGGAAAATTTTGAAATTTGGACCTCCTAAAATGCACCAAAATGTATCTTTTCAATATGAAAACCATAAATTTTCCTTCCACATTTGTGGAAAGACTTCAAAATTTTTTTCCACATTCCAGATTTTTTTTTCCACATTATAGTGCAAATGGGGGAAAAAACAGTGGCCGGTTATAACTTTAATAATCATTGTTATTTATTACCAAGCTCAGGCGCGGCTTTTAGCATGTCTGCCTTCACTTACCATTTAATCTTTAATAGTTTTCATCATCTTAGACGTATTATTTCATGTTTAATGGGCAATCTTGCATATTTTATCTTTATATTCAATTATAATTACAATCTTTATATTTAATTATAAAGGAAACAATAGTGACAAAACTGAAAGAAGCAATTGGAGACCAATTTCCATGTTAAATGTTGACTATAAAATTTTGGCAAAAATTCTAGTTAATCGTCTTAAAAAAGTCATGCCTTAAATTGTTCCTAAAAATCAAACATGTGCAGTACAAGGAAGAGACATTAGAGATGGCTTGACTGTCATTTACAATATAATCAATTATGTAAATGAGAAAGACCTAACTGGAATTTCACTTTCAGTGGATCAAATGTCTGCTTTTGATATAATAGAATAACTTTTTGTAATTCGAACATTAGAGTATTTTTAATTTAATCCAAAATTCATAAGGTGGATAAAAACGATATGCAAAAGTGGATATGTAATTTCGTCTTTATTGATTAATGGTTATGAAACATTCAATTTTAAAATCAGTCGAGGATTAGGCAAGGTTGTCCGCTTTCAGCTTTAATCTATGTTTTGGCGTCTGAGGTACTTAATAATTTTATTAGAAGGGATAAGTTAGTTAATGGAATAAAAATTTTAAGCCAATCAGTAAAACTATCCAATTATGCTGATGACACAAACTTCTTTGTTGGAGACTTTCAATCTGTATAAAGAATCTTTCAAATATATGAAATGTTCGTAAAGATTAGTGGTGCAACTCTAAAAAAAGCAAAGACAAAAATTTTACTTTTTGGAAATGCTGTAAATATTCAGGTTCCCGATATTTATAAAGAATTTATTGTAGAAAAGATTAAAATTTATGGAATCTATTTGGATAAACTAGGCATTAGCAGTCTAGAAAAGCTTAATGGTATTTCTCACGAATTTGAGAAGATTAAAACAAAAACTATTAGTTTCAATGTTTCCTATTATGCACGAGCAAAAATAATTGATACATATTATCTCTCCAAGTTATGGTATGCATCCATTTTTTGTAAGGTCTCACCAGGTTTTGTAAAAAACATTGAACGATCTTCTGCAAGTTTCATTTGGGCAACATCTAGCCAAAGGAGTTTTGTTGCAATTAAAACGTTAAAACTACCAGTAGAATTGGGAGGCATAAATCATACTGATGTTCCTGCGAAAATTGAAGCCATGAGCTGGATGCTTTTACTTAGATACAGAAGGTTGAAAATGACAGACATGCAAATTTTTGAATACTTTTATGAAAAAGTTAGGAATGCTTCTAAAAGGCGATTGAACTCACTAAATGTTCCAGAATTGTACAAAAAAATTAGATTATTAGAAATTAAAACTGGTCTCAGATACACAGATTAAAATGAAGTTATCTTGAATAATCAAGTGATCAGTTTGAATAAAGTAACGACAAAACTGTTGAATTTTTGTATTAGAAAAGGAAATCTGACCAATGAAAAGCCAATGTTCTATTGGGTAATAAATTTAAATGAAAGATTATTGGATATAAATAAACTTTTAAGCTTATCAAAGTGCAAATTTTTGGATGGTGGTACAAGAAATCTTCATTTTGCACTTGTACACCGGTTACTTCTAACTAGATCCAAAATTAATCATATGAATAACTACCTAGATCCAAACTGTAAATTTTGTATATCACAAAATGAGTCCTGTAGAGAAGATGTTTTGCACGCAATAGTCTTATGCCAAAGATTGACAGATTTTTGGGTAAACATTGTACAACTATTGAAAAAAATTTATAAAAATTTCAATGTAGATATACTCAATTTTGTCTTTGGTTTGAAACTAGATTCTTGTAGTAAGGAACAACTGACTGTGGCCAATATTGTCTTATATATGGCAGACGAGACAACGGTATGAAAAGAATGATAGTTTGGTAGATATTTGGGAGTTGTTCAGGAAAAATACGCAAGAAACTGTGCTTCGACTTATTGAAATCATGGACCAAAAAGCTTTTGAGAATTACTTCTTGAAGCATAAGATTGTCAAAATTAGATATATTGATAAACCTGTGATTAATTTTTGAATTAAGAACCTTATTTTCCTTACTATATATTTTTCAATTCATATAAAATGTGTTTTATTTTTCGTTCGTTAATCATTATTTAAAAGTCAGGTCGTGCTTATTTAATTGCATAATATCGTTCCCGGCGTAAATTATTTTTTTAGGGTCGTCTTAAAGTTGATTTTTGTGAATGCTTTATTTTGCTCTTTCAGGATAAAAAGTCGTCGAGGAAAAAAAATATATTCAATGAAGATCCGCATTTTATCTTCATAGATTTTTTGAGAAAGATCAACACGTCAACTTTTTGAAGTGTTTGTTCTTTTCTTAACGTGAATTTAATTCAAAAGCTTCATGCAAGTATTTTTGGTAAATTTCTTCGCTTCTGACTCATAGCTTTTCGGCCAAATTTATAAAAGGTTATGAACAAACTGATGGTTTTAAAATTTTTCGAATGATAAATTTCTAGAAATTACGATTTATGAACACAAAATTTAAATTTAATTTTTGAGACATATGATCAGAATGCTTATTAGAACGTTTTAGAAAGCTCAAAAACACTTAAATAAAGCGTTTATGAGCATTTTCAAGCGAAAAACGAGGATTTTTAGACGGAAAAAAATTTTTCGACTCTTTTCCACATTTGTGGAAAAAAGTTCGTGGAAAAAACAGTGCTTAATACAGTGTTTTTTGTGCCAAAACATGGATTTTTTGTCACAAAAAAATTTGGGCGTTTGTGCCAATTGGCACAAAATTTTTGGTTGTTAAGATATTAAATTTCCTTGATTTTCACACGATTTCTAGGCCGAAACGAAAAAATTTTCGGTGCTTCGCGCCGAGTCAATAAAAATAATATTATCTACTTGTATTTGACGCTGACCCGAGCGCGAACGATTTCTCTTTGAACAGTGTATCATCATCGTTGCAGCAAAGTATATAGACTGTCAATGAATGATGAATGGAAATAAATTCTGGATATTCTCTGTTCATTCAGTCACATTCAGATTTAAAACTGAAATTTTTATTTTTTGTGCTTTATTCATTAAAATAGAAAATTCGGTATCGTACATTGTTCCGACCGAAAATTTACACAATTTTCGACTTCATTTTAATTAGTCTTTACATTGTTCTTATATAGGATAAGATCCATTGTTGAAAATTGAATCAATTTGAACTTCGTGAACAATTGTAGAGTTATTTAAATTTTCTCAGCATTCCCTTTCTTTTCAAGTCGTTGTGAACTACTTGCACAGTTGTCTTATCTCACTGACATGGTTAGCTGAAAAATAGGTTCGGCACGATCTCTACAAAAAATTAATGCGTAAGTAAACGTTAACTTTTTATCAAAAATTTGGCTCAAAGCCTTTCCGCAGTTTTCGGTATCCCCCTAGTACAAAAAAAATCTTTGTGCCATTGGCACAAATGTCCGTGCACAAAAAAAAGCTGGTCTTATACACAAAGCATTGCGGAGCGAGATCTGTCATCAATTTGATTGGTCGAAAATTGTAGTCTACTCCTTCTTAACCGTGAGTCCAAACCTAAGCCCAAGCCTAGGCCTACGCCTAAACCTAAACCTAAGCGTAAACCTAAGCCTAAGCCAGAAAATTTGCCAGAACAACAAAAAAAATCAATAAACTTTTTCGACCAATCAAATTGATGACAGATCTCGCTGCGCAATGCTTTCTGTCTTATACACTGTTTTTTCGACATCTGCACTATAATGTGCATGCCTGTAACTGGGGGGGGTTGGGGATGACACCCCCCAACTTGGCCAACCATATACCCAACCCCCCCCCCCCCTCAACCCCCAGATTTGAAAAAATTGGCAAAAAAGTGCCTTTTTTGGGAAAAATTTCGGCTTTTTTCGACCCCCTCTCCCAAAATTTCGTGTTTATTCCCCCCCTCAACTGGTCAGACCAAAACGCTGGAAAATAAATCTCCCCAATAAATATTCGTGAATAGAAGTTCTAAAATCACAGTCTAGAATGATTTCTTCAATTTCTATTTTCAATAAACCGAAAAGTTCATGTTAAAAATGTTTGAAAAATTCCAAGCATCGAGAGGAAAAATTGAGAGAATTGATGAAAAATTGTTTTTTTCCCGGCGAAACGCTGACTGTTAACGATTAGAAAATGAGACGAGCTAACTTGAAGGATAGAAACTGTTGAGCATTAATTAGTAAGTGGAAGTAGATATGCTAACGGCCGCGCCTGATAGAAAACAATGATTATTATGCCCCTGACCAGCTCGAAGTGCCGGAAAATTTTGAGATTTTGACCTCCTAAAATGCACCAAAATGCATCTTTTCGGTTTTGAATTCCCCAAAATTTTTTCCACAATGAGAACCATACCCGAAATTTTTTTCCTCATCTCCAAATTTTTTTCCTCAAAAGACCCCATTTGAGGAAAAAGACGGTGGATGAGACCACTGTTTTTTTATGGAAAAATAATTACATATAAAAAATATAAATATTATTAAAAAACCTAAATTCGAAATTTTGAAAATTGTCTCTTTCCCAACCCTGCGCAAGATAGTCGGAACGGCTTTTGACAACAAGTTTTCGTCTTTAAATTCTCGTTTTTTGCTTGAAAATGGTCTTAAACGTTTTATTTAAGTGTTTTGAGCTTTTCAAAGCATCCTGATAATCATTCTGAACATATATCTCAAAAATAGATTTGAATTTTATGTTCGTAAATCGTAATTTCTAGAAATTTGTCATTCGAAAAATTTTAAAACCATTAATTTGTTCATTATATTTCATGAATTTGGCCGAAAAGCTAGAGTCAGAAGCGTAGAAATTTTCCAAAAATACTTCCATGAGGCTTTTGATTTGAATTTACGTTAAGAAAGGAACAAACGCTTCAAAAAGTTTAGAAAGTTGACGCGTTGATCTTTCTCAAAAAATCTACGAAGAAAAAATGTGGATATTCATTAAATATAAATATATAATATTCAAGATTGCCAATTAAACATGGAATAATACGTTCAAGGCTGATGAAAACTATTAAAGATTAAATGGTAAGTGAAGGTAGACATGCTAAAAGTCGCGCCTGAGCTTGGTAATGAATAATAATGATTATCATAGGTGGCGCGATAGCGTCAACCTATAGTATACTTGGCCCCCAAATGGGGAACAAATTACACTTCATCTGTTTAATTTTAATTCATTTTTCAACGTTGTGAAGGTTCAATTTCCAGCATTTTGGAAAGTGACAATCCAAAATTAAATAAAATTAGATAATTCTAATCGGAACCACAGAAATGTCAATAGCGGATAAATTCATGACAACTCTGTCGTTAAAATGCTTTCTCTGCTCTTGTAGAACACCAATATATTCGTTGTCAGCTCATTTTGACTAACATAAACAGAATTTTCTCAATTTTTTTCCTAATTTTTGCAGGTTTCTGACTCCAAAAACATCAAAATTGGGTATGCTCCTAAAATGCTTAAAAAAGCATCCGTAGGCACATTAAAACGTTTTTAAAAATGTAGAAAATTGTTGGAAAATGAGAAAAAAATTTTGGGTCCAGTTCTCATGTGGGAAAAATCTTCAAGGAAAAAACGGTGGTCTTATCCAGACTTGGCAAAAACCACTTTTGAAATTTCAACTTTTTGGTTTTTCATGGTTTTTCAATGGTTTTTTGTGGTTTTTAGAATGTTCGGTACATCAAAATAACTACGTAAAAACTGCTGGAAGTTCTCTCTATCACCTTAGACTAGTTAGGGAGCCTTAAAATGGCAGCTAGAAGTATTAATCTTAACAGAAGTGTCATTACTTTATGCTATAGGAAACCCCTGCAATGGAAATACAGTAATAGCAGGCACATAAGAAAGGAACGATGAGTGAAGAACATAATAAAAGTAAAAATGGAACAGAGCATGTGATATGTAAAGGGGGAATTCAAGGAGAAATAATAAAAATGATTAATAAAGCGAAATATACAATACATAATGTTGTACGCAGTGTTTTTTTTTGCCGGAGGCAAATGAAAATTTTTTGGGGCAAACGAAATTGAGGTAGTCATTTGTACATGTACAAACAGCTTTTCCCCGTTTAGGGAAGAAAATCTTGGGAATAAGGTGCAGAAAATATGCATTTTGGTGCATTTTAGAAGTTCATAATCTCAAAATTTTCCGGCGCTTTGCACCAGTTATAACTTCAATAATCATCATTATGTATACCCTAGCTCAGACGCGGCTTTCAGAATATCTGCCTTCACTTATCATTCAATGTATAATAGTTTTCATTATCTCAAACGTATTATCTCAAGTTTTAAGCGATAATCTTCAATATTTTATCTTGATATTCAATGAAGATTCACAGTTTTTCATTGGAACATTTCTTGAGAAAGATCAATACGTCAAGTGAGTAAACTTTTTGAAGCTATTATGTCTTTCTTAACCCCCCCCCCCCCCCCCAGAAATCGTCGACCATATATCTAGCCATTGGGCGACCGCCCCCCAGGACTTTCCAATCCTATGGCTAGCCAAAGGTAGCCCTATGGACCCCCATACTTTCGGTCGGAAAAATGTCATTTTTTCTATGAAAAATGTCAATTTTTGAACAAAAAATGGTCAAAAACGTCAATTTTCTCGGCGCTTCGCGCCATAAGTACATATTTTATCATTTTTTTATACAAAAATTACTATTTTTAAACTCCTTTTCGGACTTTTTTCGTGAAAAAATCGAATTTTTTTCCTTCAAAGACCCCTCCCCCAGGATTTTGGGAATTACTGACCCCCGGCGCAAAAAAAGTGGCTCAACCCCCCCCCCCCTCCCAGACCTCGGGGCTCCGTTAGATGTATGGGTCTGTGGGGAAGGGATCGGGCGACTTTTTTGGGCAGGGGGTCAGTAATTCTCTAAATTTTGAGGGGAGGGGTTTCTCAAAGAAAAAAATTCAACTTTTGCACGAAAAAAGTCCGAAAAATAGTTCAAAAATTTTGTAGTAATTTTTTTCTAAAAAGACCGAAAAAATGTAATAATGGCGCGAAGCGCCCAGAAAATTGACATTTTCGACCATTTTTTGTTCAAAAATTGACATTCTTCAGTATTTTTCCGATCAAAAGTATGGGGTTCTCTACGGCTAGGGTTGGAAAATTCTGGAGGGGGGGGGGGGCGGTCGCCCAATGACTGGCCATATGGTCGACGATTTCTGGGGGCTCACATAGAACTCCCCCCCCCCCAATTGCAAGTAGGATCTATCTGATTAATTGATTCACAATTTTATGTTCCTGTAATTTTCGACATTTTTTGAATATTTACAGTCTGTGGTAATATTTTATACAATTGTTATTCTCGCGTATTTTCTCTCTTCGCTGTCCGTCAACAAAACTTTATCCTATTGTATACTGAGAAATAACAACAAAAACTGGTTATTATTGGGTTCCCATAATTGAAGTTCCCATAGCACTCCCCTCCAATTACGTTTATGCCTGATGCTCTTGAACATTGGATGACGAATCTTTTATTCCATGATTTAAAATTTGATTTTTCCGGTCTAATGATCTTCAGGCTTGAATAATGTACGAATATTTTTAATCAGCTAACCAGCCCAAAAATCAGCTTCAAAGAAGCCATTTTTCATAAATTTGAACGAAGCAGCAATATTCATAACGAAACTTTCTGCGCGAATCGCCTAAAATTTTTTTAATTTTTGATATTCTAGAAGGTCAAAAATGAATCTTTTCAATATTTATTTCTTGAGTAAGTGGTCTAATTTGGCAGTCGATTAAATCATTTTTTGTAGTCGGACGAAATGATAAAGTTATATTGAGAGCACGTGACCAAACTTGAAGCATCAGACAAGCAACCAAAAATTTGGATTTTTCAATAACACTGTCACTGCCCCAAACTACGTTGTTTCAATCATTTGCCGAATGCAAAAAGTTATGTTCAAAAAGTTCAATTATTTGGAAAGATCGCTGATAAATTTTGTGGCACCATCATCCCAAAATTTTGGGTTTACCTAACCCAACCCATACTTTTTTGTAACTAAATAGTCGTTTTCACCTTTGGAACATTCTGCAGGAATAGCTTTGTTAGTAAATCTTCCCCCCAGACTGAAAATTGCGAGGAAAATTTTCGAAATTAAGGGTCGAGCTTTTGCTATCTGCAAAGTTTCTTTCTTTCTTTCCACTGTTTTTTTAGCGGCACACCCATTAGCAGTGCGGCTAATGGCAGTTTGACTCCATTGGCGCAAAAAATTTTATTAGCGCACAGTAACTTATTTCTTTTTACAATAGTGGTCAAGTTATTAGTGATTGTATTAAGCATTATTGAGAAATGTGTTATTGTAAACGTATATTTTGACAGCCTTCTTTAAAATGTGCATACCTATATTCACAGGGTCGTAACCGAGAAAAAAAATTTTCCGGTGTCTAGCGCCGGGAAAATTTTCAGGTTTTTACATTCATACCTGTAAGACCTCCGACCAGTTGGGGGGGAGTAAATCCGAAATTTTGGGGGGGGGTAGGAAAAAGTCGAAATTTTTCCCAAAAAAAGGCCAAAAAACATACACTTTTTTGAAGAAAAATTTTTTTTTCCAAACTGGGGGGGGGGTTGGGGGGGAAATGATTTTGGGTATAGGGTTGGCCGAGTTGGGGGGGTCCCCCCCCCCAACCCCCCCCCCCCCCCCCAAGTACAGGTATGTACTAAAAGGCTGCAAAATGAATCTTCATAACAATGAAAATAAATCGGAATGAAACTAATGCATCGTAATACCTTTCTTATCCCGGCGCTTTCGGATTTTTGTGTTGCAAAATGCTGGAAATTGTATGTTCCCAATAATTATTCCTGGATAGAAGCTCTAAATTTACAGTCTTGTAATGATGTTTTTATCATCTTTCAATCGCAGATTGGGAAGGTTCACGTTTCAAACCTTGGAAAACTCCAAACGGAGCGAGAGAATAAAATTCTGAGAAGTGATGAAAAATCTCAATTATCAGCAAGTTATTGACTCCTGACTAAATTAGTAAAAAAGAGATGAAGTAATTCAATTGATAGGAACTGATGAAGGTTAATTAGTAAGTGGAAGTAGATATGCTGACGGCTGCGTTTGATAGAAAGCAATGACTGTTCAACCGGCGGAAAATTTTGAGGTTTTGACCTTCTGAAATTCACCAAAATGAATCTTTTCGGTTTTGAAGTGAAAAAAAAAATTTTCTTATGAAAAAAATGCCCAAAGCTTTTTCCTTATTTAGAAATTTTATTCCCTAAAAGATCGCATTAAGGAGAAAAACGGGGCTTCAAACGACACGAGAGAAAAAATTCTAAAGATTGATGGAAAATCTCATTAATCGGCAAAATGTTTCCTTGTAACTAATGGAAAAGAGATGAGGTACAATTCAGTTGATTGAAACTGCTGAATGTTAAGTAGTAAGTGGAAGTACATATGCTAATGGCCATGTCGGATAAAAAACAATTACTGTTTTACTCACTGATCGGCGCGAAGCGCCGAAAAATTTTGAGATTTTTCTCTGTGAGAGACACGAAATCAACGACAAAGTCCCAAGGGCCTTGTATATTCATCATTGTAAATTCTGAAATAAAAATTCGGTCATTAATGAACAAAATTTTTCATTAGCGCGGCCCATGTTTTATTAGCGCCGCGCTAAAGAAAAAACTGTTTCTTTCTCTTCCTTTCTTTTTCTTTCTTCCTTTCTTTCTTTCTTTCTTTCTTTCTTTCTTTCTTTCTTTCTTTCTTTCTTTCTTTCTTTCTTTCTTTCTTTCTTTCTTTCTTTCTTTCTTTCTTTCTTTCTTTCTTTCTTTCTTTCTTTCTTTCTTTCTTTCTTTCTTTCTTTCTTTCTTTCTTTCTTTCTTTCTTTCTTTCTTTCTTTCTTTCTTTCTTTCTTTCTTTCTTTCTTTCTTTCTTTCTTTCTTTCTTTCTTTCTCTTTATTGTGAAGATCCATTTTCCTGCGTTTTAAAACATAAAAAACCTCAAATTTTCCCGGTGCCGCGCACCGAAATGAGTGGGAAAGGAAAGTCAAATCATAATCACAGAAATATAAGTAGCACCTAAGTCTCCGTGAAATCTCGCTATTATTCTTTCGACCATTGTTTAACATCGATCGTGTCGTTTATCAGTACGATCTGATTGACCTGGCTAAAATTTCTCTTTTTTAGTCATTTTTATGAATTCCTGAATCCGGAAACATGTGAGTGTTTGAATAACTTTGAGTAACACAATATAAATGTTTTTATAAATGTAAAAATTTGCAGGAAAGTGGAGGGGGGAATTTTTGGTACGGTTCTCGTGTGGGAAAATCTTCAAGGAAAAATGACGGTAACCTGTATTTAGTTGGGTCGTCATTCGGAAATTTCTGTACGTGAGTTGGTCAAACTATTTTCCCGCCTAAAACTAGGACTCGATAGTGTCAGACTACGAAATTTATAGTGATAACACGAACACGCTCTTGGATAATGGAGTCATCCGATTTCTGTTTTCAAAAGTCGTCTACTTTTATATAGAAATACAAGTTTTCGACGAAGATCTTGAATCTCGTTTTAATTCAGATATTTTGTGGCTTACCATTCCCTATTATCACGTCGCCGTCTGATCGGTCAAGTATACGTACTATTCAGATATTGAAACGGTGTTATTTTTCAGACAAAGTGCGTTGTGATGAATAAGAGGCCGCCATCGCCGTCTGACAAAAGTCACGGATTCGAATTCTTACGCGGCACTTCGTATCGTCGAGCACCACGGCAACGCACCCATTCGCATAGCGGCTATTACTATAGGGGTAATTCCAACAACAGCAACTTCAACGGTCGTTATCCTCCTAGTGGCTTCCGTGGTAAAGGCGCTCGCCATTTCAATCGTACGTTTAAATGTTCACGACCTGTAGTAGCGCATAATTTGCCTCCACGAATGCAGTCAGTTGAGTCGGGACATTCGTCGGCCATTCAAATTCCAAGTGAACCGCTGACTGACAAAGCTCAAGGGTAAAAGTACTTGAGTGGTATATTATTAGTACCTTCAAAACGGGAATTTACTTCTACGATGGAGTATTTGCTCGTTAACAGGCCCATTATGGTTAGTTGCTTGGTGTTTTGTTTTACAATTTCTATATTAGAAGGCATAATCACGAATTACTCATCTACGAGCATCTAACCGAAATTCAACCAAGGTACTTGTTTAGCATTTGATCACAATGTTTCTCAGATACTGCGTACGGATAGTCTTGTCGAAAAGTTCGCTGAAATTTCGAATCCATATAGATACAATCTGTTCAAAAACAAATATCAACAAAAGGGTTTCAACTCAGCTGATAGATTAGGAAAAACTCTTTCTGACGTAAGTCAAAAGACAAGAAAATCCATTAATTTTATCCTTATATTTCAAATAGTCAGGGAGTAGTCACGAGATCAATGTGCAGTCAAACTCGGATAATATGTACCTCTTGGAGACCAGAACTAGCCGTTCGTATGAACCAATCGTAAGTTATTAACAGAAAGTACTGAGTTTCAAATTACGGTTTCGCTAATGAAAAAAAAAACGCGTCAAACATTTACATTCACAAAAATATTGCGTGAAAACCCTATTACTTTTGTTTTCTTAATGATTAAAACATTTTCTTGCTCGAAAATTATGCTTTTACGACGACGTTCTTGTATTGCTCTCTAAACGAGTACATCTTAAACGAGTTGTCACTATGTCAAAGTTTATAAACTTAGCTGGAACCATGCAAAGTCCTACACGCGGGAGTACGTACTACCCTGGTTTGGTCAATCTTATAACCAATCTATAGCTATTTTTTAAATGAGCCTCGGCGCGCGGATAGATGTTCATATGCAAATAATTAACAACCTGCGTATACGGGCACGACAAAAAATTTCAGCATCAGACAATTATTTTCTGTCCCAAATAAAAATTATTTTAAAAAATCACAGCTATTACAGTTTATTCAGTCTTTTTCATATGGTGAGAATGAATTATTCTCAGTTTCGGTATTGTCAAAGCTGCCAACACTGATATTGTAACGTTTCTTTCTGCAGCTATTGGTCGACTGCTGACTTCTTGAAATTAATGAGGAAAGACACTTTTTCTCCAGTTAATTATAAGTGTACTCAAAATTTTTAGTCTTTCATATATTCTGACTTCGGAGTAATTTCAATAACGTAAACATGACCAAGATTGAAAATCAAGAAGTATGCCAAGCACAATATTTATATTTAATAATGCCACAATAAGACAAGTGAACTTAATTGCTGGAACTGTGCAAAGCTTGAAAAAATTGACATCTTCGACCAGTTTTATTTGAAAAATGATCATTTTTTGAGGGGGTAACCATATGACCGACGATTTCTGGGGTATCGTTGGCACATCTTAATTACATGCATTCACCGAAGTGTCGTTCCATAGTATCTGGCTCCGGTAGGTGTCTGCTATTTTAGCATCGACCTGTTATTTTACTGATTTTAGTACTCCTACATACAACGTGACGTACAATTTTGTGCGCTGTAAAATTTAATTTTTCATGGACAAATGAATGGAAGGAGTTATCGAATGCACTATAACATAGTTGATTTAAGAACTTCCAAGGGAAAATGTTCCCTCGGAAGTGGTGCTTTGGATGACTTCAACATTCCAGCGAAATTTTTAGAAATAATCAACTGCACATACCTGGCTGAAAATTTCTTAATTTTACTATAAGATTATCATATCTTCAATTTGCTTGTTTCTATATGCCAGATTCAGATACTCTAGCGAAAAAAGCTTCGAAATTTTTCCAGCTCGTTCTCTGTTTAACATAGTCTGTGTAGGCGCCGGCGCATGTACCGAAGCTCCGGCACCGGAAAAAAAGATCGGCACCCAGACATCACTAGTTATATTCACGTTGAACAATCTTTCACCTGAAATCAATCTCCTAATTCTATAGTGTTTTGTGCGTGACTGATTAATACTATTATTGAATTGAGGAATAAAACCATTTGCTTTTTTTGCAGAGATGTGAAATTGTGTACCTCACCCGATAAAGGCAGTACGAATGCTTACGGATTGGAAAGTTTTGAAAAAGGCGATTATTTCCGAGCTAGGTATTCGGTGTACAATTCTTAATTAATTACTATTGTGTAATAATTAAATAGCGATTGAAAGAAAAGTGGGATCTGACCCGACTGCACAAAGGACATCGCGGGAATTTCAATTAATCGCAATTTGTTCTTGTAAATTTGAAAAAAAAAACAATTTCTTCTGCGATCATTTCTAAAGTTTTATTGCCTAATCACAAATATAAAATTTTTTGTAATGAGTTTAACCGATATGTTCTGTTTCGTTAATGCCGTATTCATAAAGGCGAATTAGAATTTTGTTAGACTAAAAACATCACTACATTCCATCTACAACATAAAAAATGCCACTGTAGCTTATAAAAGGACATCTTTACCTTAGATTAGCCTTAATGCGCCTACGTTAAATACTTTCATTGAATTACAGTATTCTTATTTCGTCTTCTAATTACTCATTATGCTCATACATACGCAACTATTTTGTTATTTTATATCCCAATCTCCTGACGACGGTCCTGTTATTTGCGACTCTGGATCCGAATTTTCTAAATCGAGGCCGGAAACGCCGGACTATAATCAGTTTGATAAAAGTAAGAATGTATTATCATCAAGCGATAACAATGAGGAACAGCTTGTTTTCAGATGTTTTTTGACATAAGAAACGTGAAAATCCAATTAGTAATTTCCTATAACTGCCTCCAAGCAATAATCTTATAGCTTTTTGAAAACATAATGAATTTTCATTTTTAGACGCATCACAAATACAATTTCTGAGCGCACCTGACGCTAGGCTTGGTGCGAATCTACAAGATCGTCTCAAAGTGACATTGAGTAAATTGAAAGACCTGAAATGCAATCCCGATATTCCCATGGACAATGCGTGTATGTACGCAGAAGCAGAGAAGATTTTCAATAGAATCGATAGTGACCGAAAATATTTCAAAGCGCGGTACCTCGAATCACCAAAACCTTTATCACCTTCCGATAGCCCGCCCCTCATTTTGAAAGACTTTAATAATGACCACCCACAAGTTAGTACAGTTTACGTATAACGCGGCGGTTATGCAAATATGAGGATGGGTTGAATGTTTTCTTTTCGAATTTTTACATTTTCAGATTCCGTGTTCTTCAAGCTACAACTGTAATCAAGACGGATCGTATAATCTATCGTATGATGTACAACCGAATATGCATACCGCGCCTGTTTACAATTTGGGTATTGCTAACATGAATTATTCACCGCCCAATCAGCCTTTTCATGGGAGTGCTTACTCTGCCGTAGATTTCATTCCACAAGTTAGTTTCTAGATTAAAAATTTCGAAAAGATCTCTGTTGAAGCTACGTGTTAAATCACCTTTTCTTACAAAAATATTTCAGCTCAAGATGTTATTCATAAAGCTCACCTTCTGAAAACTTAGTCAGAGTGTAATTATGTGGCTCAATTTACTCTACCCCATAGGCTCATCTGTCCAACAGACGCATCATCTGTCCAATAGGCGCATCATCTGTCCAATATGCACTAGGGATGGGCCGGATCGACTTTTTTGGCCACAGCGGATCCGGATCCGGATCTTGAGGAACAGATCCGAGCGGATCCGTATCGGATCCGGATCTTTCAATAGGTATATGTACTATGTCTAATTTGTCTAAAATTGAGTTGAATGAATTTATATTCATTGTTGTCAATAGATTAATAGATTATTAATGATTGAGGTGTTCGTTTATTGAAATAGTTCACATGTACTAATTGATAATTTTCATTCATTAAATTGTATTCATGTTTAGATTAATATTGGTTTCATCAGAAAAGAAATGAATAGAAATGGAAACTTTTTTCAGAAATTATGGATTTAAGTTTTTCTTTCACTAGCAGAGTGTGGGACTACTTCACAGTGTTCCCAGATGATGAAGGAAAGGCAAAGTGCAATAAATGCAGAATCCAGTTATCCAGAATAGGTTGTGCTACTGGATGTCAGAGAAAACATTTGGAGAGGAAACATATGGCAATATATAAGCAGTTTGCGGCTAAATAAAAAGAAGATAATGAAAATAGAAGTAATTGTGGAACAAATTGCTACTAGTAGAGTAAAGTTATGTTAAAGAATTAATTTTTGCGTTTTCTTTAAAGATAGCCAAAAAATCAACCTAGCTACTCAAAAACTAAATTAGAGCATGAACTTAAATCTCAAACGTCTCTGGACAATTGCTTCATGCAGAAAGTAAACTTAAATTAGCACCAGCGAAAAGTGTCCCCTATGAACAGCTATTGAGTGGTGCTGGTCAAATTTATGATCCTACCAAAAATCGTTTGAAGAGTGGTAGTGTTGAAAAATTACTGTTTCTCAAGTATAATTTTGCTACCATTGCAGTGTTTTTTTGTACAAGCCTCTTTGTACCTGTACAAAGATCGACCAAAAAGTCTTTGTACGAAGAATTTTTTTTTTGTACACTGAAAAAAACCATGATCCTTTATGTATTTTCGCACAAAGTTTCTTCCTAATAGCACTCGAGTTCCCGTCCTTCATAATTATCCTACAAATTAAGAAAATATACTCATAACTTTCATAAATCTGAAAAAGTTCAAGTTAAACCTGAAATTTCTAAAAATTAGTTCCATGATGATTCTCAATTCAAACTCGGCTTCATGTTTAAAATTTAAGTTGCAAAAAAGTTGGAGTAGATTTCGACGTTCTGAAATGGACCAAAATTCGCCTTTTGCGTACAGGAGGACCGCCAGGCGCCAACATTTTTTCCTTTACTGGAAATTTTTTCTCCAGGAAGCACTATTTGTTGAAAAATAGTATTGCAAAGAATTATTAAATCCGGCGCGAAGCGCCCAAGAATTTTTGGTGTTTTCTAATACTGCAAAATTTTATGTGAATAATAATGAATAAAGATCCAATTATGACCGGAACTTGATCATTGACAACAGCGGATCCGGATCTTGAAAAATTTGGTTCAGCGGATCCGGATCCAAAAAAATCTGGTTTAGCGGATCCGGATCGGATCCGGATTCTAAAATTTAGGCGGATATCCGCGGATCCGGATCCGGATACCCGGCCCATCCCTAATATGCACACTGTCATTGGTCTCAGGGTTGTATAAAACACTAAAATTGATCAGTGTAATTTTTCACAAAGAAAGTTGGACTATAGCGATTCTTTTACCTTTTGATAAAATGTTGGTGTATTTGAACTACGTTTAATATTCCTTCCAAACGAAGTATATTATATTGAACTCAATTTTACTTTTCATATAATCAGCAACTAGCCCGTGACAACAATCTTAGCTGTTTTAACATTTGCCAAAAATAATTCTTCTCTATTTGTTTTGAGTGTATAAAAGAAATCCTGTAGAAAAAAATAAACTTGTCCTATTGTGGTATAATACTATTACTTTATAGTAAATAAATTTTAAAACTAAAATTTTATTTATTATTCGATTAAATTTGAATTCTATTGACAGAGATGACGCCCAAACTCTTTGTAAGCTTTTTTTGTTGCCCACCCTCCCCCTAAACAGGTAAACATGTAGAGATGTCCTGGTGCCACCTTTTGTGCCGGTACCAGCCGATTTTTTACCTATTTGCTATGAATTTTGTGTCCTTTCATATTCCTCATCAATATTATATTTTCATAAGTGAGTTTGATATACAATATTTACTAATTTGTGTTTTGCAGATTACATTCTTTAATTTAGTTTAATAATAAATTCTGGAGAATGACTACTTCTATAATCTGATTTTTATAAAATGCTTGTGAGCAGGAAAAATGACAAAAACTTACACTGTCACTGATACTTTTCGCACCAAGCTTTTACAGTAGTTTTTTTTCTCAAAAAAAATGTTGAAGGCTAGTAATCTCAGAAAATTTCTGTCCTTTTTGACATGTAGTTCAGCAGAAAATTGTAAAAATATGAAATAGCGCTTGCTTTCCACTGTTATTATTCACAAACATGCCAGGAAAAAGATACTATATGCTCCATTCATTTTGAAATGATCGATGCAGCGAACTCATGAAATGTCGAGTAAATTCTATACGGAAAAAAATTATTTGGCTTGTATATCACTGAAATCAATGAAAAAAATGTTGCCAGACAGCTGAAAATTTCTTTCAATAACGTGGCTAAGTTATCAAAATTTCTTGAGTAACACTCAGATATCGGTGCAGTTTTTTCCAAGTCGAAAGTGAAATTTTTCCAATGATTTTGGCCTTTCCTATTCTTATGTAGAACTTCTTTACGGTATAAAAGTTTTTACCAAGTGAGAATTGCGTATTAAATTGTAGTTATTTTTTGGTTTTCGCCACATCTATCATTATAAAAATAGGCTATTCTGCTGTTATATGGAACTTTTTCACAATTTCGACAATCGACAGAACTAAGGCTATATACAACTATTGCACTAAAGAAATTAGCCGAGATAGTCAAGATAAATAAGGGCTTTGGATACAGCAGCTTGAAGTAGAACTCGACAACTCACCCATAGGCTAACACGAAATATTTAACCGAACAAAAAGCAGCAGAAAAACAAAAAATAAGGTTCAAGCAGGAAGAAAAATACAAATAACGGCTATCAAACGACCTTAGAAGCTAGTTTCGTGAAAACTTGGCACATTGACCGTGATAGTTCACAAGTTTTGATTCAAAAACTCGTGCGATTTATTTGCTTTGATCAACCGCCTATATCGGTTGTTGATGAAGGGTTTTTTTGGAGCTATTGAAACATGTTTCACCAAAGTTCATGTATCTGAAAAAAACATTACGCACCTGTCGGTGCATGATACCATGGCACAGTCGCAGGTGCCTGGGACCAGTGTTTTTTTTGCACGAGCTCTTTTGCACGGTGCAAAAAAATTACCAAAAAAGTTTTGCACGTCAAAAAAATTTTGAAATTTGGACCTACTAAAATGCACCAAAATGCATCTTTTCTATATCAAAACACCAAATTTTTTTCCACAATTGATAAATATTTTTTGCACAGTGCAAAAAACCTGAAAAAAAGTTTTGCACGAGCGGAAAAAGTTTTGTACAGTGCAAAAAAAAACACTGCCTGGGACATCCCTAATTTAATTGAATATTTTTA
The DNA here is from genome assembly GCA_963922205.1 of Romanomermis culicivorax. NCBI lineage: Eukaryota > Metazoa > Nematoda > Enoplea > Mermithida > Mermithidae > Romanomermis > Romanomermis culicivorax. The sequence continues at coordinate 120,238 of CAWUHX010000029.1, read as the reverse complement.
TGGTGTGTTGCAATTCACACCGTAACGTGCATATACCCTGCGTGTGTGTCTGCAACGGAGGATTTCGGGCTCTTAATGTTTAACATACCTGAACTGGACACAGGGTTTTTTTGGTTTTTTCTCGATAGGCCATTTGGCTCCTAAGGTCAAATTTTACAGGCCAATAGGAATTTCAACAAGCCAAAATTAAAAAGTTTGTGAATAAATGTGGTAGTAAAAAACAATGTTTTTTCAACAATTTTAGTCAAAAACACTCTTCGAAATCACAGTAGAAGCCCACATAACAGATCAATCATTTTGATTACGTTTTTAATCACACACAGAATAATAAGGCCCACAAATCAGATCACTCATTGTTCAAATCAATCATTAGGGTTTTTTGCACAAGCCAGATTGATCTGTTACTTGGGGAAAAATTTGATTGCACAGATTTTTAGTTGCTCACTCTAAAATTGATAAATTCGCTTAATTTCATCAGAAAAATGATTGAAAGATACTTCCCTTGTATTTCATTCACTTCGCGTCAGTTCCTGACTTATAAAATTGAATTTTTTGAGTTCTGGGTGAGAAATCAAAAGTATGGCTAAAGTAACTTTTTCGGTGCCCAGAGCCGAAAAATTTTGATTTCGAGGCCTCTAAAATGTCGGAAAATGCATTTTTTCAGCACATTCTACAGCAACTGACGATGACCGATCATGATCTTTTTACCATTTGATTGGCTGAAGAGGTCAAACATTTTACATCCATTTTGGATCTTATATATCTAGAGCCAGTAATTTACCAATCACAATTATTTATCAAAAGCGATTGTTTTCACATGATCTATAACATAAAAAAGCGCGATAGATATTTTACTTGGGACTTGATCTCCGGCGCTTAGCACTGAAAGAAAATTTTAGATTATGATATTCTATAGCATTAGAAAATGAATACTTTAAGTATCTTTTTCATGCATGAAGGATCTATTTTTCCAGTGAATTCAATGTGTTTTTAGTGGGGCAAACTAAAATTCAAAAATTAGGCAAGCAACAATGAATCTAAATGGCTTCTTCCTACAGATAGCAAGAACCTCTGCCATTTTCCTATGCTGATGATATTTTAATCATTTTCCAAATGCAAAAAGTTATGTTCACCAAAGCCAAAATTTCTAAAACGCTGCAAAACGATTTTGTGAAAACAATCTAGAAAAATGCTTGGAAAATATGTTTAAAAAAACAATACAAGGATTCACATTCATGCATAAGATGCTGATTTCTGAAAGCTATAAGCATAAGCTACGATGACATTTTCTGACCGCATAACAGAAATGATACCAAGAATCATACATAATTTGAAATCCGGCGTGAAGCACCGGAGAATAAAAATGCAGCTCCGCACTGGAAGCCCTATAGCCTAATCAAAAAGGGTGGTTAGACTCTCATTTTTACAAGCCAATTTGGCTTGTGCCCCTAAATTTTTAGGAGCCAATCAGAATAAACTCCTAATTAGCCTAAAAAAACCCTGACTGGACAATGCCGAGTTTGCTCCAACATGCTCTTGCGATAGGTTTTCGTTTTCCCTTTTTTGACTGACCATTCTTGTGTGAAAGTTTTAGAAATTTACTATTGATGCAGAAGTTCAATATTTTCTAAAAGCTGTGACGTTGACTCAAAAAGTTCTCGGGTAATTTCAACCCCAAGTACTGCTGAGTTGTCTTTTGCGAAATCAATATAAATTTTTTTGCGAAGATTCCTTTTTTTCATTGTTTTTGTTTTTTCGGATTACTAATGTGTCATGTAGATTATATATTTCATCATAAATTCTACAGGTCAAATGAATAGTCCCCCGTAAATTGCCCTGTGTGACCGTGTAATCTAGCCATAAAGCATGTTTTTTTGGTTTGAAAACCAGGAGCCAGATGGCTCCAAGGCCTAAATTTTTAGGGGCCAAATTAAAATTTTGGGAGCCAAAAATTTTTAATTGTTGAATTTCGAAAAAATGGTGTTGTAACACACTGTGAAACGTATATAATTAAATTATATATGGATATTTAATCAGTTGATTACGTGTTCAACAAAATTACTGTTCAAAGTTTCATTTCCAGCCAGTGTTTTTTGGTTACAGGCTTCTTTCAACATGTATACAAAGATCGGCCAAGAAATCTTTGTGCAAACAAAAATTTCTTAATGCGAAAAAACACGATATTCCGTTTATTTTTGCACAAACCTTTTTCCAAGACACCACTGTAGTTCATTTCCTCCTGGCACAAAAGTATAGAGTATTTAAAATGCAGCTTCTGTTCTTATTCTTCTGTTGTTTCCTATGTCTTTCCGGAGCTACGCAACGAAATTAATTTAAGGATAGCTTTTTTAATAAAAATAAGGCTCGAAAACATGTAAAACATTTTATAAATTAAAAAATATGTTCATACTTTCATGAGATGGAAATAAGTCAAATTTAACTTGAAGTTTATGAAAATCACTTCCATTATGATTATGAATTCAAACTCCGCTCCATATTTAAAATTATAGTTACAAAAAATTGGAAAAATTGTGATTTTGACCTCTTAAATGCACTAAAATTGATCTTTTCGTTTTCGAACCCACATATTTTATTCCCTTTTTCGAAAAATTTTTCCCAAAAAATTTAATTTGTAGAAAAACAGTAAATAATAATAGTAAAATAGTAAGTACAATAGTAGAATAGTAAAAACGGTGAATAGTAAAAACAGTGTATAGTAATAGTAAACAATAATTTTCGATGTTCTATGATTTTGGAGCCTGTAAAACGCTTACTTTAAATTTTAAATCGAATGAAAATAACCTATAATTCTCTAAAATATAAATAAGTCAAAATTTTAGGAGCCAAATGGGTCCTGGACCTAAAATTTTAGGAGCCATTTCCAAATTTTTAGGGGCTCCTAAATGGACTAAAAAAGCCTGCCATTATTAGAAGTTGGCCTTACCAGATTAATTTTTGAGATTTTTTGAACGAAGAATGAGAATTTGTGACCGAAGTTTTTTTATCCTTGAAATGTTTGATAGCATGACAGACGCTGTTTGAATCAGGCAGTATCTGGTCTGCTTTAAGTTCCGTTACATTTACACAATTTATTTATTGAAGACTAACAACAGTGACGAATTTCATCAAGTGACTTATCCATTTACCAGTCGTCAGAACGCCTTTTCCATATCGCCGCCTTGTTCCAGCGGATCTTACCCGCCGCCTCCTCAATGCTTTCATCCGCCTTCCCCTGACACTTTTTGTAATCATCAAGAGCAACGATATTGTCCACCAATTTACCACTCAAAAAGCAATTACTATTCGTAAACCTTGGCGTTACATACATTCATCTTTTCAATTCTTTTCTTGTTATCAGCGGTCCAGTTGACTTCTCCATGTTTCCGTCGCGAAATGGCGGCATGCAAGATAGGAACGAGAATATATCAGACAGAAGCAGCATACCTGTTTCGATCGAACCTATGGACCCGGCTCCGTCAGCTAACGTCACGACTAGCGGTAACATTCGGAATGAGGTTAGAGTATTAGTTGATTGAGCATTTGACGAGGAATTTCTTGTTTATGATTTAAGATCATGAAATGTGCAATTTTATAATTGCGCAAACTTTAGTGAAATTGGGAGAACGTCAATTATTGACCGAGGTAGTGTGAAATGAATAGAAGTGATGCAATTAGGCGATGTCCATTATATCATGCATTTTAGTCAAAATTACGTCTCGTTTAAAATGAGAAAGCTTCCAAAAACTGATATATCTCGTTGGTTCGATTTAATTTTTCACTTATTCGATTACTGGAATTGCAAATATGTAGTCGTTTAGGGGCAGAAGTGTTATGAGGCACCTTCACTTGCATGCAAAACCTTACATGTAACCCAAAATTGGTCAGACATAACATTTTGGCCATTGGTAGGGGAGGGAGATAAAAAATTCTAAGCTTTGTATTTCTGTAATACCTTGAGCAAAGAAAACTCATTTTTTACTTTTCTCAGTTCGATAAGACATATTTATCTAACATTACAATCAGGCCTGTAGGCAGGGGGGTTGGGGGCCGTGCCACCCGACATGTTTTAAGTGTTGAAAAAGACAAAGGTACCTTTGGTTTTTTCTTCAAGAAAAAGTCAAGTCAAAAATGACAATTTTACGGTAAATTCAGTGAAAAAAATGTATTGCCCCCCACCCAAAAAAAATTTCTGGTTACAGGCCTGATTGCAATTATCAGGACCTGCTTTCTCTGTGCCGTCCCTGCTTTGATCTGGTTGCTGTTTGTATGAAACGTATTTCTTTCAGATGCAATTTGCTTTTCCTTAGTCAGTTCGAGCATTGAAGTTTCCCGCATTGAACACCTTGAAAATATATGTCTTTCGGTGAAGAAAGAGAAGAAATTTTAAGTGAAAGAAAAATGGTGTAGACTAAGAAAAGAAGCAAAGCAACCAAGTTATTAGACGGGGCAGGCACAGGCCTAGGCACGTGTCACATAAAATTTAAAATAATTGAAAACGCAAGTAAGGTAAGACATTCGACTCAAACTCACGCACGCACACACACAGGGCCATTCTTAGGGTTTTAGCAGCTATGGGCGAACTCAGGTTTAGCGGCCCTCATTTTTTCCAATACCGCACCATTTTTCGGTAATAGATGATGCACTACTTTACTTACTTTAGAATGTCTAAAAACGACGCATAATTTCATTATTACAACGTTCATTCACTAAAAATAACACGTTTATGAACCAGTTGAATGACTACATCAGGTATTCCAACTCTGTGAATGCTTATTCGTAGTAAACGATATTACACAGCATATAGCTTATATGCATATAATGAAACGCCAGGGACAAAATGTACAGCGGTTTTTCAAAATGAAATTTCCAGGTCCCGCAGGTCCTTTTTTGGAATTTTCCAGGTTTTTTTCGGAGCAGGATTTAAATTTTTAAATGATAAAAATGTGTGTACAGACCTGAGCAATGTGCTGATAATTTTAATCGCTGCCAAAAAAACTAGGAAACCAAAAAATCTACTAGAAATCAAAATTTTTCGATAAATTTGGTTGAAACAGCAGAAATTAAATCTGTTGCAGACTGGAAAAGGCGAGTAAAATTGAGAAAGCAGGCACCACCAATAAATAGAGATTCTTTAATTAGCAAGAACTTTTATCATTGCCCAATATTAACCGTAAGCTATAAACACGTATAACATTATAATGGAGACATGATAATTACAGTTCTATGAAATTGATTTCAAAATATTTTCTTCACATTCTTTAAAATTCTAGGGTGCGTGAGCTCAACATTTTTTCCGCACATAAATCTTCTTCAATATTGGGCAATTTAACTTCAGCTCCCACAGTTTTTCATTTCAGTAGCCGTCTGTTTTTCTTTGAGTAATTCTGTTTCAACTGTTTGGTGGCTTTTTGGTGTAGAGAGTGGCTGTTTTTTGCCACTCCTGGCACAAAGAAGAGCAGGGTGGAAAAAACAGACGCTTTATACAATTGTCGAATTTTGGTGTTCGGATGCACATCCCATAACTGTCAGAATTTTTTCTCAAATAGAAGATTTGTTTAAAACACGTCTTTGCTCAAAAAAGCTTCTATAGCTGCTGTTTGTGTTCAAGTTAGAATCATTACTAGTTATTGTTCTAGCGTTTTGAGTAGTGTACTCGTTATTTACACCTCGAGGAGGGCTTTAGTACGTTTTATTTCTACTCTAACTCTACGTAAATTTTATTTGTCTAAAATCTAGTGTAATCTGTATCTAATGGCTGAATGGTCATCAGAATTTCAACTAAATCTGTCATTACCTAATGGTTGGCAAGGTAGAAAGTTTTTTTAACGTGTCATAAACTTACTAGATTATTGCTAACCTTCGAAAATGTTATTCTGAAACTAGATATCTTTGAAAACAGGAGGGTCCTACCTAAATCATATCGTCATGTTTAAAATATCTTTTTTTAAAAACTGATCTGAAGTTGGAATACTTCTACACCATCATGCAGTCGACCGTCAGATCAGGGAACAACTTGAAACTAAAAGTGGTAACGAAAAAATCTCTTTTATAGGCAGAACAATCAACAGATTTGAAACAGAAAGTCTCATAGTTTTCGTCAGTAATAGGGTATTTGAAGCTTTAACGAAAAAAATTCATTTCGGACAAATCTAAATTCACTAGCCTTTATGACCATGCACAGTAAAATATGAAATTCTGATATGAAATGTATAGTGTTTGTATGATTCATTTGTATAGCCCACTATTGGCTTTTTCTATTTATTTTTCTAATGTTCTTTGTTTCCTTTTGTAATGCAGCTGTAATTATAATATTATTATTCTTATTTTTAAACACATTTTTTCGGTAAACTGTAACTAAGATAGGAAATTTTCGAAATAAAGGAAAATAGATTTTCCTGAAATTCATTTCAATTTCATCATGTACAAAGAAGTTGTCATATAAAGCATCTCTCATTGAAGTATTATGCTTTATCTGTTCTTCGATCAGAACAGCAAATGTTATTGCATTACTAGCTCTTAGTATCTGTACATTGTAACTAAAAGTAAGCTTCCAAAACGTTTCTTAATATTCATTAATGATAACGCTAAAGAATCATCAAGTTGGCGACCATAATAATATCAGCAGAAAAGTTGAAGCTATAATTACTCTTCAAAACACGTCAAGTATTAATTAGAGACAAAATAGAACTACAGTTGCACTAAAAATGTTAATTAAGTAATGATTCTAGACTTCCTATGTGCACTTTAGCCAAAGCCAGATAAATAATACTAATGCTTAAAACCGGCTCGAAGCGCGGGGGGGGAAATTTTGGGGTTTTGGACTTTTAAAAGCAAATTTAGCTTATCATGCAATAATTCGGGCTTATCTTGCAAAGGCCTCTAAAAAAGGCATTCTTCAAGAATACACTAAAAGATTTTTAGCGGCCCCGGGCGGCCCCCCTGCTTGCCCTCCTAAGAACGGGCACATACACCTCAAGCCGGAGGGAAATTTGCATTTTTTTGAAATAAGAGCCCGCTAAATTCTTTCAAATTAAATTTTATATCTTTATATTAATGTAGCTGTGTGAAAATTATTCAAGGCATGTGCAGAATCTTGACCTTACTTATTCTATGTACTTAAGTGCAGGGGTAGTGCGCATAGTGATGTACTGTTACATATATGCGCAAAACATTTTCGCTTTTCGATACCACAATATTTTCTCTTTTTCTAATTTTTTGCGTTTTGCAGTATGCTATAGAGGCGACCAAATCTGTAACATCAACGACGTCTTCAGCTTATAAATACGAAAAATACAAGCAGATTGCATTAGAATCACGTTTTGTGGACGCCCATTGTCGGTTAGATGAAATTTTCGACAAATTTTACGATCTAAAATCTCAGCCGCCGTCCAGTCCTTATTTTCTTAAACCGTTGGGTCACAAGTTCAAGTTTGACACACATTCGTTACGCAAACGTTACGCGTCGACTTGGTTTCCTCAATATTTGTCTTGCATCGCTAGTTTCAGCGTTTCGTCGACCGATTTCGACGAAGAAGGCAATCTCTTCGAAAAAATTATTTATGTAAGGTACCAGAATGTATAACTATTGTAAATGTTAATTTCTCAGAGTATTTTAAATTATAATTGTTATAAGTACGGAAAACCCTGAGCTCATATTAAGATGGGTGATAATCAGGGTTATTACCCTTACCTTGGGTCTTGAAACACAATTTGCTGGGGTCGCAAAATCGTCAAAGATCACCCCTATGAGTTGTCATGTTCGGGAAAAATATGAGAGAAATTTGTTTGTAGATTCATTTGTCAAATGAACTTTCAGCATTAATGCTGCTGTGAAATGATAGAGCCTAGCAGTGTTTTTTTTCGCACGAGCTGTTTTGCATAGTGCAAAAAAATCACAAAAAAAGTTTTGCACACTAAAAATTTTTTTGTACTATAAACAGGGTTTTTTTACAAGCGTTGTGGAACGAATTTTCTAGAAAACTGTCCAATAGCATAATGAATTTGGATTAGATGATAAAGATGATGTCCTCTATGATGACAAGTTAAAGCCCAAAAAAAATTTTCGTCTAATGACATTCGGCGACGCAGCAAAATTAATTTTCCAAACATTTATTTCAAGAACTAGATTCAAATTTTGTGTTCAAAAGTCGTAATTTTTAGAATTTTATTATTTGAAAAATTTCAAAACCAGTAATTTATTCGTTGACCCTCATGAACTTGACCGAAAAGATATGAGTGGAATGGAAGAGTAGAAATTTCCGAAAACTACTTCCATGAAGCTTCTGAATTGATTTTACGTTAAGAATGGAGTAATCACTTCAAAAAGTTTAGAGACTTGACTTATTGATCTTTCTTTAAAAAAATTTTCAAGGAAAAACTCTAAATCTTCATCTAATATCAGGATAATATTGAAGATTACCATTTAAAACATGAGATAATACGTTTGGGATGATGAAAACTATTATACATTAAATGATAGGTGAAGGTAGACATTCTGAAAGCCGCGTCTGAGCTATGTCATACATATTAATGATTATTAAAGTTATAAAATTTAGAGATTATGTAGGACCTTCTAAAATGCACCCCAAATTGATATGTTGATCTTTCCCAAAAAACGTATGAAGGAAAAATGGGGATCTTCATTAAATATAAGGATATAATATTGAAGATCGCCAATTAGACTTGAAATAATACGAATTAAGACGATGAAAACTATTAAGAATTAGTGATAAGTGAAGGTAGACATGCTAAAAGCCGCGCCTGAGCTTGACAATAAATAATAATGATTATTAAAGTTATAACCGGCGCGAAGCGGCGGAAAATTTTGAGATTTGGACCTGCCAAAATGCATCTTTTCTATATGAAAACACCAATTTTTTTCCACATTTGATGAGCATTTTTTGCACGGTGCAAAAAAACGGAAAAAAGTTTTACACGAGCGGAAAAAGTTTTGCGCAGTGAAAAAAACACTGAAGCCTAGTATTAAGTGATTTTTGTTTTAAAAGTCATACAAAAATCAGCTGAAAGAGGTTGCTTTCTTCTGTGTTGTCATCAGTACGGATGTGGTTGAGATGTGCACGGCCACTAATACGCCGCGTTCCGAATTAAGGAGGTCCGACTGATAGAACTTGAATATGTTTCCAGTTTTTTGGTCATGACTTTTCCCAGCTGTGGCGACCATTACAAAAACGAAAATAAGGGGAAATTGGACGTCCTATTTTATACTTTGTACTAAGGATCAATAGAGGTATGTTGGGAATATACACATTGGCGCAACAAACTCTTCAGCAGTAAGAATTCCAATTGAGTCAAAAAATTAAGTGTATGTAGCAGATGCCTTTTAAAAACAGATTGCAGGCCAAAATCATGCACAAAGTACATAGAATAAAAGCAGTTGCTGCACGTTTGCAACGATAATTTTGTACTTTATTAGTGGTATGTAACGGGTTTTTGCTTTAAGATTGAGTTAATGGACAGTCGACTGGGGTGACCACTATCAAGAAATTATCATACTCAAAAAACAGTTTTTTATTGAAAAGAAAAATATTTTAAAGTAATTAAATCATCTTCTAAATAAGGATTATGACTGCGACAGTTCAGATCTATCATTGCCAGTCGACTTCAGATAGATAAAGCTAGGCCCGTACCCAGGAATTTTTCCAGAGGGAGAGAAGAATTCCAAAATTTTTCAACATAGACGAAACTCGACCTGGTGAGGTCGCATAGCCATACATGTAATTGGGGGGGAAGTGCTATGGGAACCCCCCCCCCCCCCCAGAAATCGTCGACCATATGGCTAGCCATTGGGTGACCGCCCCCCCAGGATTTTCCAATCCTATGGCTAGCCATATGGTAGCCCTAGGGACCCCCATAGTTTTAGTCGGAAAAATACTGAAAAATGTCATTTTTTCTATGAAAAATGTCAATTTTTGAGCAAAAAATGGTCAAAAACGTCAATTTTCTCGGCGCTTCGCGCCATAAGTACATATTTTATCATTTTTTAGACAAAAATTACCAATTTTTAAACCGTTTTCGGACATTTTTCATGGAAAAAATCGAATTTTTTTTCCTTCAGGGACCCCTCCCTCCAAAATTTTGGGAATTACTGACCCCCGGCCCCAAAAAAGTGCTCCAACCCCCCCCCCAGACCTCGGAGCTCCGTTACATGTATGCGCATAGCTACTAAATTACAGATTCAGAATGGCGCGCCTAAGCGCCTCCCGATGGGGTCCGGGGCAAAGCTCCAGATAAATCGATTTTTTTTCTTTTTCTTTTTTTCAGATTTTCAGCCATTTTAGGCTCGAAAAATCTCTCATGCTCCAAATTTATTTTTGAATTATTACTAAACTATGAATAAAATCATCTATTTAGATGTAACTAAGTGGTAAACTTCTATCACCTATCCTTACAGTCTGATGTTGCTGCTTTATCAGAGAGGCTAAACATTTTTTCGATTTTATTTCAGGGGTAAATTTACCCCATTCCGCCCTAGTTGCAGACCTGGCTGATGCTCTGAAGTGCAATATTATCAAACTTAGGATTTCTAGATTATTTAAAAAATGAAAAAGTTCCTCATATTTTTAAGAAGCATTGTCCACTCTGTGAAATTTGACCAATTCGCTAAAATTTTGTTCAACGATTTACTCTGAGCACATTACAACGACCATTTTGTAAGTAGTACTTTTTTCAGTTAGGACCGTTTTTTCTTGCGATTTTTTTCTCTAACCTCGCATAGATCTTCGTGTTCCTTGAGAATACTTTCAAGTTTTTTCGTTTTAATAGAATGACGACGTTTGGGGCACCATTGGATGTCACCCAGTAGATGCGGAAAATTACGAGATGGACACCGAAGCCATTATAACCGCCAAATCTTTACATCCCAAAATTCTCGCTCTAGGGGCGATGGGATTGGATTTTTCACCCGGGTAAACTGATTTTTATTCTTTAGTTTTGATACTAGCGATCGTACGGAAATTCGATTTGACCTCCGGCCGATAGCCGATCTAATTGGAAAATTGTTATATTCTAAGATCATTCAAATCCCAGTCAGATGCACTGAATAGTCAGATCAACACAATTAATAATGCTTCTGAATATGCAAAAATTGTATGACCATCCACTTACTGATGCAGGACCAAAGCCATTGAATTACTAGGATAATATTTGTCAATAAGTGTTTGTCAACGTATAAAAGTGTATAAATGGAACGTTTCCAGCTCGTTAGGAGACAACAATTTTTTGGACATGTAAAATAGATGGATCTCAACCTGAAAGGATCAGATGCTACTGCTGAGCATAAATGCAGTGACATTACGTAACATTCATACGTTTTAACCTGTTCGGAGTAGACTCGTGGTTCAGAATGAATAATTAAATATGTGATTTGGTCGGAAAGAGTTTTAAGATAACGAAACATGAACGTTTTCATAAGCAGATTGTATTCTAAGGCAATCTGGCTTGTGAGAATTGTCAGTCCAAGGTGCAATTGCTCGAATTTGGCCCGACGATTAAACTGGGTGGTTTCTGCGTCATGCCATTATAATGGTTATCCAGAGCATTATGCTATATCCTGGAAAGTATTGTTTCATCATTGTAGAGATTTCCCGTTTTTTATAAAGTGGTTGCAAACTGAAAAATGACAAAAAATTAGTATACCCTTAAAGCCATTCACATAAAGCTTTCACTCAATGAATTTTTACTCGAGGAATTGTAAGGGTGGATAGATGAGCTGGCTCACCAATTTCCAGTTCTATGCGACACAGTGTTTTTTTTGCACTCGGTCCATTTGTACTGGTACAAATGACCTCTCAAAAACCGTTTGTACTCCAAAATTTGCTGAAATTTGCTGAAAAAAAACATTCATTGTAATAAAATGCAACAAACATTATGTGAAATATGAATATGTTTGCCATTTTCACGAGACACATAAGAAGATTACGAATACACATAAGATTACGAGTACACACACATAAAACAGTTGATCATGAGGCACAGAACGTGCACTGGTAAAATACTTCACAAAAAGCTTTTATTATTATGCCATAGCTGCTTATCGATGCGGACGCATAACAAACAAGTCTTAAAAAGTCCATCGATACTGAATACTGACGGCTGTTGAGTGGCGAATAATTTTTTGCGCTAAAATTTTCGTTTGTACTGGTACAAACGATGCCAAAATTTTTGTTTGTACTCTGGACTGTTTCGTTTGTAAAGTACAAAAAAATCTCTGATGCAACATGTGTTTTAGCAGAAAATAGTAATGATATAAAATAGTATTTGCATTCCACTCTTAATATTTACAACCATTGAAGGAAAAACAGACGATAAGTCATGGTACTTCCTAATTGCTGGGGTAAGGCAGTTCAGGAATGACTACTCGGAAACAAGATTTCTCCTGTTGACTACTAGTATGATAGTACTCCAATGCTCTTTCAGCTCAGTTCGAGACACAAATTCCATCACAAGCATGATATAACGACATTTTTTGTTGGAAATCAGAATTTCATTCAATACATGTAATCAGAAGGGAACTGCCATAGGAACCCACAAAAAATCGTCGGCTTTATGACTAGCCATTAGGCGATCTTCCACAGGATTTGCTAATCCCGCGGCTAGCCATATGGTAGTCACGGAAAAATACTGAAAAATGTCAATTTTTTTAACAAAAAATGCTTGAAAATGTCAATTTTCTTGGCGCTTTGCGCCATCCGCCTTTTGGACTCTTTGCTGGAAAGGATTGACTTTTTTCCTTCCAGAAACTGCTCTAAGATTTTGGGGGTCGGTGACCTTCGCCCCCAAAAAGTCGTCGGACCCCCCCCCCCCCACTGACCAGACATCGGGATTCTGTTGCATGGATGTTTCTGTCTATCATGCTAATAATATGTCGTAGAAGATTACATAGTTCATTGGAATCCTGGACGTCTAAAGATCATATCAGAAGGACATTTTCGCTGGAAAAGCAACGAGATGTTTCAGTTTGTTGTCGTATTTCACCGTCCCAGACTTTTTTAAGGCTTTGTTTTTTCCGTACACTGAAGACGTAAGGAGAAGTATGAGTGGGTATTACACATGCCCTAAGTTACAAAAATTGATCACTGGATGCAGGGGTTTTTTCCGCACGCCTTCATCTGCACCGTGCGAAAATGACCCAAAATTTTTTCCGCACACGAAATTTTTTTCCGTAGTTGGAATCATTTGAAAAATGTATAAAATGAGCAAATAGCTCAAAGACATTATTCTAGATTAATTTAGCAGAATTAATAGTCGCTGCTGTCATTGCTGGGATTAGAGCTGAATTTATCAATTAAAACTTTTTTTGATATTCTGGAACGCTGGAAAATGAGTCTTTTCAACCTATATCCCTGAAATAAAAGCTTTACATTTTCAGTCGAAAATCATGTATTAGTCGTTGCCCAATGGCAAAACGTCGACTCAGTGTCAGAAGCTTCTATCTTTAAATATTCAGAAGACGAGTTATTGATGTATTATGTGCATACAAGATGCGTTCTAAAATTGTCAAACCGTTCTATCTCCATCGATACATTGTTTACTTGTGTATTGAAGACATCGTTAGTCCTATTTCCATAAATTGTATAAATATTATAGGGCCAGGAGATCAAAAAGTACTTTTTGGCTCGAACCTTCTGGCACTAAGCCGACGAAAATTTGGGTTCACCAAGTTCAGAAAACTTCAAGCGAGAGAAAGAATTCATGAAGATCGATGAAAAATCTCAATTTCCAACAAAATCCAAACCGAATACTGAAGATTACCGACTGATTCATTAGATGAGGAAACTTATATCATGAAAACCACGCACGTTTAGCTTTTCACGTGCATTGCATCGCTGAATTTTTGAACACAGGAGCTTCTGGTTGAAAAATGTATTCTAGAGATAATTCGTAGTACTATAGGTCTATGTTCCCAAGAATAAGAATGATATTAAATAAATGTACGGAAAAATGTGGGAAAAATCAACGAATTCATATTCATCGCGAAAATTCAATTTGTCACTGTATTTTCAGCGAAAGTGTCGAGTTTTACTCACTATACTAGAGACACAACAGATTCATGAAAATAGTCAGGGATAACTGAGAGATTAAACTTAACTTTATTCTGGCTGTGCCTCAGCTTAGTTGTAGTGAATATTATAAATTATTGTGAAAAATGTGAGATTTTGACTCTCTAAATTGCATCAAAATGCATCTTTTCATCAATGCCAGCAGTAGAAACGCCCCAAAAAAATTGCCGTTCGATGCGGATAATGCCCAAAAATTTTTCCGCACAGCCCAAAAAGGTCCGCGCTGTGTGGAAAAAATCCTATTCCTAGAGAAGTCTTTTGACTGAAAAAACGTAATTACCATTTACTAAATTCAGGATTCGTGCGCGTCCTTGAAATCCTGGAATTGTCCTTGAATTCTGGAAAAAAGAGAAATGCCCATTGTATTAGTGTAATGTTTCCTCACCAACAATAATCAGGCACCTATAAAAATTATTGTGATCAGTGCACCACTTTCAGCACTGTTTAACCTGTGAAAGCTAAAATCTAGGTACCAAAACTTTGTTTTTATAGTCTTACAACTGGGCATATGGATAATTCCTGTGAAGCTCTTAGGCCTCGTCTAAAAGTCACTGTATAACGGAACTAGAACACATCCAATAGATAAGTGAACATTCAGATAAAACCTGCATCAGCTGCTGAAAGTCTAGTAATGTTGCTGCTAGAAATAATAGAAAAGACATCAGTTATGAGTCAGCAAGTGGAATACGACATCCTTCAAGGTATCATCACGATGAGCACTTTATCTGCGTATAACGTTTCCTTGATGCTAGCAAAAGTTAAGGTAACCAAATTGAATGAGGATTCTCATTTTGTTAGTGTATGTATTTTTCAACACAGGAAGTCAGAAAAATCTATTTCCAATGCTCTCTGAGCAAAATTATGGGATTGAATTATGTGGAATTAATTAATTAATTAATTAATGTGAATTGTGTGAAATTATGTGTAATAAGCAAACAAATTTTGTTATTATAGTTTCTAGTTGGTTGAAAGGTTGCGAGTTGATGGATCACAATCTGCATTGCATTCAAGATGTCAGTAATTGAGCAAACTGAATTGCATCTGAGCGAGTTGCAGTTGAGTGGTTTGGAATAGCTCATCATGTTTTTCGTGTTGGATAGAATCTGTGTTGCAAATCCTGATAGACTGTGTAAACACAAGGTCGTTGTCGTGGTCAATGAATTGCATTAATACATGGAGAGTGAATATATTTTCAGGGTTTGGAATTGCTCTAGATTTCGATGATGATTTAATGTAAAGGTATGTGTGTGGGATGTGTGGTATGTCTTCCAAGTTGAACACTGGTTTGTCTTTGTGGTTGATTATGTCTAGGGCTGATATGGGATTGATTTTTCTGAGGATGCTTGGCTATTTCCTTTTGCCATTCTGGAGTATCACTATTTTTTGATGAAAATTGTCCTTGAAGAATGAAAAATTTTGTCCTTAAAATCTTTGAATTGTCCTTGAATTTCATTTTCAAAAGGGCGCATGAACCCTGTAAATTTAACCTAAAATCCTTTAGCCAGTTTTTATCCTTTCTCCGGACTTGAAGTCGGGGTCGAAACTTAGACTGGATTTGCCGGAGGGCGAAACAGGAGCTCCGGTTGGTCACTAATGGGTGTCTTAGTGATAATCTTATTAGCGGTCCTGAAAAGGAAGTATTCCTTTCGTTTCGTGCAAGTGTTAAATTCACGAATTTTTTGTTCAAAATTTTCAGAAATTTGATAAACTAAATTTCCGTTTTGAAATCCAAGAGATTTTTCCGGTTGCTTCACTTCTACATATTGAACAAACTCGTTTTAGACTATTGATCTGATAAAAAGACTATACTTTAGTTGGGTTGAGTTATCAGGAAAAGCTCAGTTTTTGATCGCCATTTTACCAACGAAATTGAATTTTTTGAGTGTTCCTACTCAAAAAATGTCTCATTTTGTTGAGATAATACGAATCCAGTATGTTTCATTGGTTTCCTCTACAGCAATAAGATATGAATATACACTTAATGCTTTTTGAGCCAGATAACACATTCTATTGTGAAATGGGTTTACTGATGAAAAGAAAGAAAAATGAAAGGAATATTGAAGCCTCCTTCGATAATGGCATTTCAGTGGGTGAAATAGGCATTCTGTTTATCGAAACATGAGTCTTTTGGTATTCATAAGTTTCAAGTGACTTTTTTGAAAAAAGAAACAGATAAATCGAACAGTAATTCATGGTTCTGGATGTTCTTTCAGTCAAGCATCAACGTTTTCTTGCAGAAACAGAAAATCTTGCTACAAAACGTTTGAATTGGGCGCCAATCGATAGAGCTTATCGAAATTTAGTAGATTAATGTTTAAGACGGAAGTATGCGGTAAACCTCTTGCATAACTTCTATGCAGTCATCGATGGGAAACTCAATCCTTGTGAACTACACGTCTTACGAGGGAACGTTTCCAAGTGTAAACTCTGGCTCATAGCAAATGGAGTAAGTTACGTTAACTGTTTTTCCCTTGGGGTTTCTTTACACAGAAATTTACATATGTGTACGAAACAACAGATAGCTTGCGCTTGATCTAAGAAAACACAAAAGAGAGAAACAAGTAACTAATAACATTTGATATAGAACCAGCTACTATCAAAAAAGTACGTCATGTCACGAAAGACTTCATTTACAAGCACTACGGAGTTATAAGCTTTCAAACTTTACCGGAAATCAGAACTGCGTATTTCAGAAAACTTCAGAGGTCGACGATTAGTCATATCAGCATTATTGCTGTTTTCAAGATGATCTATAGAACGCATGCTTTGTCATTAAGTATGTTTTGGTGGTTGCTGTGATCGGGTATAGAAAATTTTTCATTGTTTAGCACATTTATGAAAATTTCAGCGTGAAGAAGGCCAACAGGGAACAACTGCTATTGTAATTTTATTTCGTTTGCTGTAAGCTATAGAATGCACTACGGCATGTGCAATTTCAGAATTTAGACTTGATCTCATTAGTTTATTTTTCTCGAACACTCTGTACGCCCACTACCTTAATTTCTTCATTTAGTCTATGCGGCGACAAAGATCTGCAGAAAACAGTTCTTGAGCGCCAATTATTCATAGCCACTCGGGAAAGTGCTAAGCCTATTGTTTTCCATTGTTGTGAAGCGGAAGACGATGGTTTCAAGATCTTGAGCAGGGTAGGCTTGTAAATGATGTGATAAATTTTCAGTAGGTAAGCTACCGAACCGTCCAAAGATAACTTCGCTCGTTTTGATTTTTGAGTAAATTTTCCCTTTAGCGTAAAAATTTAATGTGTCTTTTTTCAGGTTCTACCGCACGATTACCCAGTTTATTGGCATAACTTTAATGAAAATATGGACGTTGCAAATAAGTGGCTTAAAAATTTTACGAATATGTATTTCGGCGTTTCGATGGATATTCTAGACGAAAAAACTTCGTCTAAAATGGATGAATTTTATAAAGAAATTCCTTTAAATCGACTTTTAGTTGGAAGTGGTGCCCCTAATTTCTTGCCAGAAGAGGTGAGTTACAGGTGAAAAATTTTAGTCTCTCAGTTGCCCAACACGGAAAGGTTTTGTCGTCATTTGAGTGTCTTAATTTTCACTGTGAGTATGAGACTCGTTTGTGAACTAGTGAGCTTACGATTAGTAGGCGGATGTACCTTGTTTATGTCAATAAAACCCGTCCTGTAATAAATTTCGCACCAAAGAGCTGAAAATTTCGATATCCTCTAGTAAAACCCGTAGGTTTTAGGATTTCTGGTAAACATCCAGTTTACCATTTAGGAACAGAACTTTTCAAATCTTTTGGACTTCCAGGTTGATTATCCGTGAAAAATGAATAAAACCAGCCCTCCATTGAAATTCTTACTAAAAGCCTGGAAAACAATCCGTGGGTTTTATTATTAAAGTACATAATGTTCTATTTTACGAACATTTTTAATCTGATATTTCAGAATTCTTGTTTGTAATGTTAGTGACTGCTAATTTGATATAATTCAAACTTTTTTTCTGCAGATCAGTCTTCAAAACTTTTTTTATTGAATATTTTTAGACGATATTTTTTTTGATAGCAGAGTATTGTTTTGATTTTTGTATCAGTTGAAAAATAAACTTTTTCAGTATAAAGTATGTGTACCCGGAATTGGTTGTAACCACCCGGGGTTGGGCGTTTTGGCCGCTTTCCAATTGGCTGAAATTCGTCGAATAGATTGCAAGGAACTTTTTGATCGGTTATTGGAGAACATAAAACGATTTTACGCTCTACCGTTCAAATCGGTATGAACTTTCTTATAGTCTGTCTTTCTTGAAATGCTTCTAAATAATGAAAGTGGAAAGCAAGTAGTATTTCATATTTTTACGCTTTGCTGATAAACAGTATATCATATTGGACTGGAAATTTGTGAGCATCCCTTATGGATTTTTAGAGCAAAAAAAATTGCAGTAAGAGCTCTATGTAAACAATTTGGACGACAATACCGATTTGTGTCACTTTTCTATTTGAAAGCAGTTAATAAAAAACAGACTATAGTTCGTTCGTCCACTAACGTTTGCCGCAATGAATGGCTTCACGTAATTTTGATTAATATATCTTGTATATTATCGTGTCGTACTACATGATTGCATATATTTTATTGTTGAAATTGTTATTCATTGGTAAATGTCACCAGAACAAGCCGCAGTGTACGCGATGCTCACGCCGTATAGATTGTGCGTTTTATCACATATCAGTCGATTTTATTGTCAAGTTGAGCATCCTACAAACCGCGATTGGGTAAAATTAAACTGAAAAAAAATAGTTTATAGGTTCTTGAGGGACCTAAAATGTTCAACAGTCAAGCACCTCGTTTTAGGCTGATTCTTGCGGAGATTTAATCAACTGTAGACATTTAGAGAGAAATTCAAATGCTTTCGCCCCTATTCAGTGAAACACAACAGCGATTTTCAAAACATTACAGTCAACAGATTCTCCAAATAGCGAATTTTCAAAGAAGTCATCTTTAGAATCGAATGGAAAAATGGAGATTGGGCGGGGCAGACGTTTTGGCGCATGGCACATTCCTCCATGTCGATATTATTAACATATCTATATGTATGTTTTTTGTTTCTTTTTTCCTTTGTTTTATCTCCTCTTAAACTCCTCCCAGGAAGTCCTATCCTTATGATATAAGGTATGTATGATCTGGCACAAAAGATCATAACACCCCCCTCGACCATATGCATTTTTATGTTCTACCATATGCAAGACCGTATGATTTGCTATGCCAATCTTACAATATCTAATGAATGACCAGCTCAGAATCTGTTGTGTAAATTTTATTGTCTTATATGACTAAAATTCCTATTGATCAAATAGACTCATGAGGAAAAAAAGGATATTTGTCTTCAGGCAAAATCAATACTCCATCTGGTGATGATGCTTTTTAGCTAATGCCTCGTTTCTGCAGCAAATTAGCTTTGGTAACTTGGAAACTGGACGTTTCATTTTCGTTTTCATAAAACGTAGTATAACGTTGTGACAGATTGCTATTGGTTCGACAGCCCAAAAAATAGAAATACAGTAAAATCAAGCGAAAATAATGAACTGCAAAAGTTTTAAACTTCAATTTGTATCAAAATGGCAATACTCACGGATATTTTATCGGCATACAAAATAAAGTTTTATAAAAAATATAAAAATAGATTTTAATAAAATTAAAATAAAAAATCTTCATGTAGTTTATGTATACTTGAACAAGACATAATACATGTAATATCTTCGTTGTTGCACTGTATTCATATCGATTGTCTGGCGGAACTTGATGTTTCGGCATGGGTTTTCCGTGAGCATTCGAAAGATGAATTGGCATCAAAACAGGAAAGGAAAATATATTTATAACCTGAATAAGATGCAAAAAAATAGATAACTTACATCTCCTAATTCCACCGTAAATGAAATAGGGCCCAAGTGCAATTTCTTGGAAATCTAAAAAAAATTGGTCGAGTGTAGGCGATTGCCACAACAGTTGAGAAATGCGAAAATTTATAGTCAATTTTTTTAATGCTTGTAGCCAAAAAAAGATGAAACAACGTATACTATGCTTGTTCAATTACCGCGCGTGCACACTTTACTGTATTACGAGGAAAAACGCAGCATGGTCTCTATTTGGCATCCAAACTGCTCCGTTTTCTTCGAAATTTACGAATTTTTTACAATACATTTTCAAGAATTCGAACTAATTTTCCACAAATCGTACACTCTATGAAATTATGTCGCAACTGCAGGAATCTCAAGCACCAGGGGGTGTAGAAGATTGTCAGTCGAGAAAACGCCACCGTTCACACTGGACGGAAACGACAAGCAGTCGTCATAGCCGATCTTCAAGTTCATAACATCGATATTTTAACGAATTTTTATCAACGTTCAAAAAACCACGATGTCTGCAAGAACGTGAACATCAGCATGAATGCCTACCATCCTACAGACTTAAAGCCGGCGAGCTTAAATGGAAATCAGATCTCTACAAGCATCAGTTTGAATTTAATGAAAAAATTTTGGACACTTTGTCGATTGCATCATTGCTACTAAGCCAAGTTTGGGACAATGTAGTGGATCAAGCATCACAGAACATTAAATCGGCAAAAACTGCGCTTCTACAATGGCAAAAATTGATCAGGTTCGCCAACAGGAGTGTGGGCGGCTGGTCTGCCACCTATGAATATGAGGAAGATCATTTGGCGGACAACTCTGATGATGAAAAACGTTTACGAAGTGCAGAAACACGAGCCCTGCGCAAGAAAAAGCTTCAAATCGCCACATCAGCTTCAAATCGTTTTTCCCATTTCGCCGGCCAATGAGGCCCAGCTGGTTGGCATAACGAATATTTCGGCGGAGCCAAATTTCAACACAGGGAGCGGCCCTTCTACAAATAGCAACGCCCGAGGTTGCTTCAAATGTGGAGATCCGGACCACTGGGCGAACAGGTGCACATGGTATGCCACAACTGGAGCAAACAACTAAGCTCGATTTGAAAGGTAAGCAGACTGTAACAAAGTCTTGTGTCAATGTTTCCACTGACATAAATCTTAGAAAATTTTTGAAAGGTGTATTAATGAGAATAAGTGATGAATCAGTACTATCTTCCTTTTATAGCTCACTTTCCTGTTATATGCTTGAGAAAAATTTATCCAAAAGTATAGATTTTTGGGAAAGCTTGACTTCTTCCATGTTAATTCTAACCACTATAAAGAATGGATACAGTCTCCCATTCAAAAGTCTCCCAAAACCAGGAATTTTTAGAAATAATTTCAGTGCTATGAAAAATCAGAATTTCGTTACATCAAGAATCTGTGAGCTGTTGAAAAATGTTTGCATCTCTCTGCTGAAGGAAAGACCTTTTCTATGTAATCCACTATCTGCGACCAAACGAAATTCAGGAAAATTGCGGCTAATATTAGATTTGAGATATCTGAATCAACACCTCGAACTGGAGAGATTCAAATTAGAAGATTACAGGGTCGCTACCTAAGCTTGGCTTCTTATATGGTCTGTTTTAATCTGAAGAAAGGATATCATCACGTAGAGATAAACTAGAGCCACAGACAGTACCTAGGTTTCTCTTGGAATTTTGAGGGAAAATTATTTTACTTTTCCTTTAATGTCTTACCATTCGGCTTATGTACAGCACCTTTTTTGTTCACAAAACTACTACGTCCTCTTGTAAAAAAGTGGTGTTTCGAAAGAATCAAGATTGTGATCTACTTAGACGATGGTCTAGTTGCATGTGAAAGTGCAGAGCTTGCCAAGGAACAGGCAGAGACAGTCCAGAGGGACTTGATCAGAGCTGGATTCTCAGTTAATGATGAAAAGTCGATGTGGTTACCACAGAAAAGGCTCACCTGGCTAAGCTTTGAAATAGATCTAGAAAGATCTCGTCATATCAGTATACCAGAACCGAAATTTTCGGACATAGTTTCTTTTCTTACTGTGATCAGTAGGATAAAATTTTGTCGGGTACAAGACTTAGTCATTCTGGCTGGCAAAATAACAGCTTTATCTTTGGTCATCAAGAACTTATCAATCTTCAAAACCAAAATTTTCTTCCACGAAATCGAAAAGTTCAGGACTTGTTCCAAAAGATTTTGGAAGAGATCAGTCATTATCTCCAGCAAAATCAGACGAGAAATTCTATTTTGGGTCAATATACTTCCCCCAAGTCTCATCTAGAACAATTGCTCAGTCCTCTCTTCCCAAAATATTTGTTTTCTCAGATGCCAGTAGTTCAGCAGTTGCATCTTATGTTTTTTCGCCAGATCAGCTCTTTGTGAACAAAAGTACACGATTTTTTCTCCCCAAGAACAGACGTTTCATCAATCAAAACAATTGTTCTCGATACGCGAAGGTTTTTGACCACCCACTTCGTGAAAGCTTTTGTTTCCAAGGAAAACAATGTGAGTTTCCAATTTCCAACGAAAAATTTCTCCATCCTGTTTATCCAGCAAAAGAGTTGATAGAAACTGGCATTTGCCACCGCAAAATATGCCAAAAGAGTTCTCCTATAGACGCCAAGGGCAGTGTTGATGGCACGTGCTTTTTTAAATCACGGGGTCCAGAGAATTTCTGTCAAAGTAAAACAGGCACGTGTTGCTCACAGGGTCCTTACAAGAAGCTCGAAAATGCTAGCTCCAGAGACAGCCAGCATAGAAATAAAGAAAACATGCTCACAGGCATGTGTTGTTGGTATACACAGGGTCCTGAAGGGCAAGAATATGACAGCAGTCATGTTGAGCACAGCAGGAAACACAAATACGTTTCAAACACAGTAGAGCTGGCATCAAGATTTTCCTTGTACAACAGCATTAATAATTCTCAAGATGTTGGGACAGGCTATATGGAACAAATTCTAAAAAAGGGAAAAGTATCTCATGTGCAATGGTCCCACTTTGAAAAGAGACAATGTTCTACTTATAGAGAATTGAAGGTGATCTATGTTGGCCTGCTTTCTTTTCAAAAGTTTTTGGAAGATAAAAGAGTCGTTTGGTTTACAGACAGCCAGCCTCTCCTGTATATTGCAAAAAACGGCAGCATAAACAAATATTTAATAAAATGGCCTTTGACGTTTTCCAGTTCTTGGAATTCCACAGAATTCGTCTGGATCTTTTCTGGATCCCTAGGAATCGAAATCGAGTTGCAGATAAACTGAGTAGAATCATTGATTACGATGATTGGAGTATATCTGATCAAATGTTCAACGTTTTGGACCAACTTTGGGGCCCGCACTCAGTAGATCGTTTCGCTTCTCATAAAAATGCAAAATTACCTTGATTCAACTCTCATTTTTGGAATCCTGTTACAGAAACTGTTGATTGTTTCACAGCCAACTGGTCAGGTGAGAACCATTGGCTAGTTCCACCTCCATATCTGATCATGAAATGTATCCTTCATTTGAAAGCCTCCGAGGCTTATGGTACACTGGTCATTCCAGAATGGGAAAGTGCGCCTTTTTGGCCCACTCTGTTTTCAGACTCAAACAGTAAATTTATTGTGGACACTGTATCACTGAATCCTAGACTTTGCTTGGAGCCTGCAACTATAGAAAGCAGTATTTTCAGTCCAGGAAAATTCAAATCCAACCTCCTTGCTCTCCCCATCAATTTCGCTTCTCAGAAATACTAAACTTTAGAGGAGTTTTTTTCTTTGTGTTAAAAGTACAGAGTTGAGCAAATAAGTAAGTTTATTTTCGAATTGAAGAAAAGAAAATAAGTGAACTTATTTGCGGTATTACTGTAGCTTTGGTAACAAAGCATGAAATTAGGAACCTGCAAACACAATATGTTTGCATATATAAAACAAGTTTAGCTCCTCCTCCCTCACTTTGGTCTCTATTTGTCATCCAAACTGCTCTGTTTTCTTTGAAATTTACGAATTTTTTACAATACATTTTCAAGAATTTTAACTAATTTTCCATAAATCGTACACTCTATGAACCCACCCACCCTCCCATTTTCAAAGTTGACTGTTTTTCTTTTCTTTACTGCAGGAACATTGCTTTCACCTGGTTGGTGGAAATCCCTGGAGGACTCAAACTTTTCGTCAGAAGAGATTCAGTCGCTTAAATCTATAATTCTATCCTCAAAATCACCAAACACACTGAAGTCATATTCTTCCAAATTACTAAATTGGTTCGATTGGTCCTCAGAAAAATGGGCATGCCCTCTTCCCACCAATCCGATAAATGTAGCGATTTACTTATCATTTTTATTACGATCAAATTTGAGCTCTTCATCAATAATACAGACTTATTGTAGCAATTCTTGGCTTCACGAACTCTCTGGTTTCAACAATTTGGGGAAGCATCCATTGATTTCATCTGTTATTCATGCCTCCAAACGAATTTATCACCCTGGTAATGGAAAAGAGCCATTATCGATGATGGACATCAACAAAATTGCAGATCTGTTACTCCTGGACCCTACCTTGAGCAACACGCGCCTTTTGGCATTGGTCTTAATTTCATTTTCGGGATTTTTGAGAATTTCAGAGACATTGAACATTAGAATCTCTGATCTAAAAATTAGAATAGATCACACAGAGATTCATTTACCTTTGAGTAAAATGGACATTTTTGGAGATGGTCAATCTGTTTTCATATCTCGGACAGATCAACCAACTTGCCCTTGTAGGGCACTACTGTTGTACATAAGCACAGCCAAAATTCCATTGAATTCGACTGAATTTTTATTTTGAACAATAAGCAAGCAGAACAATGCAGAAAAATTGACAGATCGTAATCTAAGTTATGGTAGAGCATGAGAACTATTGAAGAAGCTCTATAAAGACATTGGACTAGATTCCTCTAAATACAGCACCCATGGTTTGAGATCAGGGGGCGCCACAGCAGCCTCTGATGCAGGTATATCACACAAACTTATCAAAACTCACGGCCATTGGAAATCTGATAATGCCAAAAATCATTACATAAAACACTCGATAAACAGGCGGCTTACTGTATCTCAATGCTTAAAATTGTAACAATTTTCTTTTTTAGGATTTCCCTCAACGCCTGCAGTAGCAGCTTGAAGTCCTCAAGGCATTTTATTTTTTGTGAACAAATTGGTAATGCAAAATACAATTATGACGATGTATATATTCTCAACTTTTCATCTTAATGCTTTATCCATGGCCTACGTGCCCAATTTTTTTTGAGCAGCGACAAATAAAAGAAGTACAGAGTTGAGCAAATAAGTAAGTTTATTTTCAGTTCGAAGAAAAGAAAATAAGTGTGGGTTCCCGACTGCAGGCATGAAATCTTGGAATGATCAGTAGCTTTACTGTAACGGATTATACCGAACAAAGTGATTAGAGCATTTTCTGACTCTTGTACTCACATTTACAAATGTTTTTTATTTTCATTAAGAATTTGACTGCAGAACTTCGTTTCTCGACCAAGCAAAAATCAAATAAGAGAACAAAAAACCACCCTCATCGACCAACTGAAGCACAAACGGTGGTAATGAAGAGTCAGTGGAATAGTGATCGCGTAAAAGCTTTAATAGCAAAAAAAATTAACTTAAATTGATTTTTTTGCTGATTTATATGTTACAAATAAATGGAATATGAGAAACGCTGGTGCCAATTTTTTTGCACAATTTCAGTGACAGCGATTTGTACAAGCATGAATGCAATGATGTTTTGTCATCTTGAATTTAAAACGAGCAAGTTCATAATGGAGAATGCTTGCTCAGTCAATAATAAATACGCAAGTACTGTAGTTAACAACGTGTACGCGTGAGGGGTGGGACTCAATTTTCAACCAATCAGAAGAGGGCTAACACATCGCCCTTAATGCTTATGTCGGCCGTCGTGGACAGTGTTCCAAAGTTAGGGATTTTCCCCCAAATCCATACTTGTACTTGGGGGCATAAGTACCTGTGAGAGGTCCGACAAGTTGGGGGGGCTGAATCACTGTTTTTTTTCCACGAACTTTTTTCCACAAATGTGGAAAGGGGTCAAATTTTTTTTCCACATGTGGAAAAATTTTTTTCCGTCTTAAAATCCGTTTTTTGGCTTAAAAATGCTCACAGACGCTTTATCGCACTGTTTTTGAGCTTTTTCAAGCCTTCCGGTGTTTTTAGAGAAGTTAATTAATTAAAATTGGAGAAAAAATTGAAATGTTCGACTTAAAACTAGCCTAATCTTACAAGCGTTGTTGAACAAATTTTCTAGCAAACTATCCAAGAGCATAATTGACTTGAATTACTCAAGAAATCAATGGTCAAGTCCTCTATGATGACAAGTGAAAGCCCAAAAAATATGGTACTTTCCGGCGCAAAGCGCCTGAAAATTTTTTGGGTATATTGACACTCTGGGATGCTGGAAAATCATTTTTCCGAACATTTATTTCAAGAATTAGATTCCAATTTAGTGTTCAAGAGTCGTAATTTCTAGAATTTTACTTGAAAAATTTTAAAATCTGTATAATTTATTTGTAAACTCTCATGAACTTGGTCGAAAAATATGAGTAAAAAGAGTATAAATTTCCGAAAGATATTTCCAAGAAGCTTTTGAATTGATTTTACGTTAGCAAAGAAATAATCGCATCATAAATCATAGAGACTTGACGTGTATTCATGTTTCTCAAAAGGAAAAAATGCGAATCTTCATTAAATATTATGATAAAATGTTGAAGATAACCAATTGAAACATGAGATACTACGTTTAAGATGATGAAAACTATTATAGATTAAGTGATAAATGAAGGTAGACATGATAAAAGCCGCGCCTGAGCTACTTAATGAATAATGATGATTATTAAAGTTATAACCGGCGCGAAGCGCCGGAAAATTTTGAGATTTGGACCTCCTAAAATGCATCTTTTCAATATGAAAATCCCAAATTTTTCTTCCACATTTGTGGAAAGACCTCAAAAATTTTTTCCACATTCCAGATTTTTTTCCCACATTATAGTGCAAATGTGGAAAAAAAACAGTGGGGTGAATCCGAAATTTGGCGAGAGGGGGTCGAAAAAAGTCGAAATTTTCCGCAAAAAATGTACTTTTTTGCAATTTTTTTAATTTTTTCCAAACGGGGGGGGGGGGTTGGGTATATGGTTGGCCAACTTGGGGGGATCCCCCACCCCCAACCCCTTCGGATTTACCCCCCCCCCACAACTGGTTGGACCTCTTACAGGTATGCCCAAATCTGGGGGTTTTTCGAGGGCGTTGTGGTTTTTCTGGGGGTTTTTTGTTTCAGGGTTTTTTTATTATTATTTTTGAGGTTTTGGGGGTTTTTCAACGAATTCGCTTGTTTGAATAAGGTAAAGTGGGGTGACTTTGATCAGGGGCGACTTTGATAACTGTGTTGTGGTGTGCCGATCGACTACAGTAGGCTCGTCAGCTTTTCAAAGTGATTCGTAAGAATGCATGGTTTCGGAGCTCAAAGTTGTTCAAAGTTGTCCGAAGGTTTACAACATCAAAGATTACACTCGCAGCAAGATTGTGATAAAGTCAGTTGTTGTTTTGTTTGTCTTAGTGAGCAGTCGGTTTTGTGATTGGCTCTGAGCATCGCTAGTAAATCGAAAACCAAGCGTGTGTTCTAGATTGAGTCAAACTATTTGGAAAATAGTTTGAGTGAGCGAGTGAAACTCCTAAGCAGTTAAGAATATACGGCGCGAGTTTCAACATCCGAAAACCTTTGACGACCTGAGCGAAGATCACTGGATAAAATTGACACAGCGCTCTCTACGAGCCTGTCAATCTCCTGCGTTCGACTATCGTTGCGTTGATTCCGTAAAACACTCCGAGTGTTTCGTCTACAGCGTTCTGCACGCTCTTCTACGTTCCGTACGTCTCTTCTAAAACGCGCGATAAATCGTCAAGCTACACAGCTTTGCGTCGTCATCTACTCGCTTCTATTTTCCCACACACGACATAATTTGGTGACCGTACCAGCTCGTCTAAAGGATGAGGAAACGCCGAAATTTGCGAAAAATCGAAAATCCGAAAAATGGAAGAAAACCGCACGCGTCCCTCTACTGCGCTCGGTTACGAAAAAGGTTTCTATAAGAAACTAGCGAATCCCGATAATCTAGAAATCAAAAACTTTGACTGCGAAAACGCGAATCTACTGCTTCTCTACGAAGCAGATAAGCGTAATTTTGATCTACCAGAAACGTCCGCTCCATTAAAAACGCGAAAAACCTCGCGATC
The DNA here is from genome assembly GCA_963922205.1 of Romanomermis culicivorax. Lineage (NCBI taxonomy): Eukaryota > Metazoa > Nematoda > Enoplea > Mermithida > Mermithidae > Romanomermis > Romanomermis culicivorax. The sequence continues at coordinate 92,004 of CAWUHX010000029.1, read as the reverse complement.
TCTATCTCCGAAAATCGTTGAAAATCGAAAATTCAACTTTTTAAAACCGAAACCGAAAGAGACCGGAACTCGAAAAATCTTCGATAATGACGCGTATATCCACGTAATGCAAAAATGCGATGCCGAAATGATAAATTTTCGTGGCGACGCTACTAACGCGTTAAGCGAAATTGTAACTATCGCGACTCAACAGCGAAAACTTCTCGATGAGTTTAAAACTGAAATCGAAGCGATGAGAGCTCAGAAAGAAGAGCTATTGAAACCGAACATCCCTGAAATCGAAAATATCGCCAGACCTACGAGCTCTTACGCTCAGTCTCAGAAATCGACTAAACCGAAAAACGTCACTAGCGATCGAAAAAGTCAACTTAGTTTTCGTAGTATAATCGACGATGACGATGATCTAATCATCCCGACGCAAACGTTTGACCGCTCTAACGCGCTAAACGCGCTAAACTCTCAGATAAATTTTCCGTCTATCCCACCTTCTCAGGTGCATAGATCTTTCGCCAATGACGAAACGAGAATTAAAACTATCTGTAAAAAGATAGCGCCGCAAAAACTAGATAATTCGACTCAAAATCAACAAGTTTTGAAATTCTTCATTGCACTCAAAAACAAGTTCCGCCTTGATGCGTCTGAGTATGTGAAACTTCACACGTTGCGTCGCTTGACTTGCGATGGTGCCCTGAACACCATACGAGATGTCCGATCCTATGATGAAGCGAAACAGATTTTGATGTGTATGAATGCTCCGAACTGCGACCAAGATAGGCTCCAATGCGAGCTCCAGTCTATCGCTCCTTATGAAACCGAAGATCCGTCAGCTTTCTTAAATCGAATCAGTACCTACGTACATCTACTGTACTATGACAGAAGCGCTCAGTATCGCCATAGAAAAGTTATCACAACTTTTCTTTGGAAAATGCCGGAAATTTACAGAGTCTCAATTGACGCGAGTACTCTAGAAACAATCACTGACTTAGCTATAGCCGTCGCGAAAGTTCAGAAAATCCAGCGAGCGAATAAACAGTCAACTGTCAGAGTAGAACAACCTATACTGGTTAATACACTCGAAAATCGGTCGGAAGAGCAACCAGCTCAATCGCGCTTCAGAGATGATTCGAAACCTCGTTTCAGAGATAACTCTCAATCCCGAAATAGAGACGACTCTAGACAGCGAAACAGCGTGAGATTTCAAGAAAATTCGACTCTAACAAAAATGAAAGAATTGGAAGAAAGCATAAAACGAGTCCTAGAAAAGTTCAGAATCCGAGAAAATTCGCAAAACGCTAATAATTTCGAAAATCGAAGATCGCCATTCGATCGCGGGACTAGTCCGAACTTTCAGAATAGAGAAAACATTCCTATACGGGATTTCTCTCAGAATCGTAATTTCCAACGAAATCAGTCACGTGAACGATCGGTAAATATTGCACCTATCATGGTCAATGTAAACACGACAGCTCCGAATGCTATCAATTGAAACCACAGGCTTCTCAGCCTCGTCAACAGCAACTGAATCATCAATGGCAAAACCATAATTGGCGTCCTCATTTTCAACAAAATACGCGTAACTACACGCTCAATCAGAATCAAAATTCTGACCGAAATAACCGATTTTTCAATCGCGATAATCGAAACTATCAGAGAGATGTTGCAAACATTTCTCTTTGCGATTCCGAATCCCGACAAGAAAAGATAATCGAAAAGCACTACTACTATCCGATGAATAACTCACAGTCTATATCGACTCAGCTAACTTCTCCGAAATCTTCGCAACAAGTTTTGCCATCAGAAACCAAAACGGTGTCCAACTCACCTAAACCTTTCGCTCCGATAAAACCGACAACTAGTACAGCTAATATGCTTGAACCGACAGAAGCTTCTAAAGCTACAAACTTCTTCGTCGCTCCTGGAATCACAGATTTCACAATCGAAAAACCTACTGAACCGTGGATCGCGAGATCTAGCGTGTGTCGAATCGAAGAATGTTCGCAAAAAGATATCAAACTTCTGAGCTTATACGCTCCTACTCGTGCTTTTCACATCGATGCCGAAATCGGAAAAACCAAAAGGAAAGCGTTAATCAATACCGGTGCTCAATGTTCAGTCATTTCCTCATGTCTAGCTCAACGCTCTTTGGGGATTGACTATGATACTTTGGAAACATCCGCGCAGATAAAAGTAGCCGACGGTGCTATCGTCGATGCCAGAGGTCCGATAATCTTCAAAATCAGTTCATCTTTCGGAACGCATCTAGTACGATGCTGGATTCTACCTACTACAGGAGAGCAATGCCTCCTAGGAACCGATTTCCTAGTGCATCCAAGCGTTCGAGCCGTAATAAACTTTCGCGAAAATTTCATCAGAATTGGAGACATTCAGCAAGAACTAAATCTAGTTTTGAAACCAATCGAAAAAGCGCCCTACGATGAAGTATTTTCAAATACTTCTACGGGACAAAGTCAAACGCAAATCGTGAAAATTGACAGATCGCTACCAATTATGAATATCTCGTCATGCTACGTAGAACCGAATTGCCAGACTTGGGTAAATGGGAAAGTCTTCCCTTTCACAAACGAAAGCTTCAAAAGCGTCATAGTTCAACCCGTGAACTTCGGAAAAGAAAACTGCGAATATCCGATCGAACTTGCGATAATCAACATAACTGAAGGCAAATGTTCACTATTATTCGTCAATAACAGTGCGAACGGTATCCATCTAGAACCTAACCAGCTCATCGCTGAGGTTAACTTCAGACTCGAAGAATCGAAAATGACCGTCGCGTCGCTAAGCGATCATGAAGAAGACTATGAACCAGCCACGTTAGTTAAAGATCAGTCAACTATGTCGGAAGAAGAAAAACTTCAACACGCTCTCGAAAAAATGACCGGAAAGTCGAATATCGACGTTGAAGATAGAAAAATCGCTATCGAAGTCTTCAAACAATATCGTGATGTTTTCAGTCTCCCTGGAAATCAGCCTACTCTCACTCACGAGTTAACGGTCTCTATAGACACCGGTGATGCAAAACCAGTCGCGAAACACTACTATCGTGCGCCGATTGAACAAAGACCAATGGTTCATCAGAAAATCCAAGAAATGCTAGAAAAAGGCCTCATAGAACCTTCCCGATCACTGTGGGCAGCGCCTATGTTTCTGGTAACGAAAAAAGATGGAAGTTGGCGACCCGTAGTCGACTATAGAGGTATAAATGAAGTAACTCCTAGCGATAAGTTTCCGATCCCGAGAATCGATGACTATCTAGATGCTCTAGGCAACGCAAGATTTTTCTCAACTCTAGACTTGAAAGCAGGGTATTGGCAAATCCCTTTAGACATCGCTTCACGCGATAAAACTACTTTCGTCAGTCAAGAAGGCCTGTTTCGTTTCAAAGTTCTACCTTTTGGTTTGAAAAACGCTCCCGCTGAATTTCAAAGACTAATGGAACGGATCCTGCATCCATATATCTGGAAAATATGTCTGGTCTATATCGACGATATCATAGTCTTTTCACAAACGTATAACGATCATCTAGCACATATCCAACTGATCTTTGATGCTCTTCGTGACGCGAATCTAACGCTAAGACCAGATAAATATGATTTCGTACCCAAACAAGTAAAATTTCTTGGTCACTTGCTAAGTGAAAATGGAATCTCGCCTGATCCGGAAAAGGTCTCCACAATCGTAAACTATGAAATGCCAAAAACGGTAAAAGATCTTCAAAGTTTTTTGGGCCTTGTCCAATGGTGTAGACGATTCATACCGAATCTTGCCACTCTTTCGCGACCGCTCTATCAACTACTACGAAAAAACGCGAAATATGAGATAAGCGAAGAACATCGTACAGCATTTAACGAGATTAAAACATCTCTAACCTCAACTCCTTTTTTGCCATATCCTGTCTATAACAATGAAAAATCGAAATTCATCATTCAAACTGATGCTAGTACAACTGCTATCGGTGCGATTTTGTATCAAGAAAACGAAAATGATCAATGGGTCATCGCTTATAATAGTAGAGTTCTGTCTGACGTAGAAACCCGCTACAGTAGGACTGAGCGAGAATGTCTCGCAATTGTAGAAGCTTTTCATTGGTAAAGACACTATGTCTATGGTCAAAAAGTAACGGTCAGAACTGACCATAAACCCTTGCAATGGATCAAAATTCACGACATCAAAACTTCGCAATAAAGCTACAAGACTACGACTATCGTGTCGAATATGTAAAGGGAAAAGAAAATGCTTGCGCTGATTTTCTATCACGAAATGAACCTCGCGCTAAAGTGAAGTCAAAGACTACCGAAGAAATAACGAATGAAATATTCAGACCGACATTTCGCGAAGCAAAAAAGACTACAGTTGCGGCCATAACAAGGTCAATGACGCAAAAAGAAGAAAGAAATAAAGTGCCGAAGTTCGAAGAAGATTTCCAACAGCCTGAGAAACGGCTAGTAACTATAGAATCACCAGAAGAAATCAGAGAAGCTCAAAGAAAAGATCCGTACAACGGGAAGTTGATAAAAGTCCTAGAACAAAAGCAAATCTTTACGATTTCATCTGCCTTTCATACCGAAAACGAAATAGTGTACCGAACATCGAAACAAGCTAATACAGCTTCCGCGATAGTAGTTCCGACTACTCTGATTGAAAGTGTTTTGTATCAATTTCATGGCGCAAAAATTTTAAGCCATCAAGGTCATAGACGCACTACAGCGATGATTCGACAGCATTTTTGGTGGCCGAAAATGGAAGAATCGATAATAAAGTGGATCAAAACATGTAAAACATGTCAACAAACAACTTCTCAGTTGCCGAAACCACCTCCGTTGATGCCGATACAACCAAAATATCCATTTGAAATCGTCGCAACTGACATAGTAAACATATCCCCTCTGGGTGAGAAAAGATCATACGTCATTGTATTTCGAGACTACTTCACTAAATGGGTAAGCGCTCATTTGATTCCGGATCAAAAAGCAGCAACTATAGTCGAAAGTTTTGTAAACAATGTAGTTTTGGTTCATGGCAGCCCGAAACATCTATTATCAGATCAGGGTTCAGGATTCACTTCAAACTTAATGAAAGACATCGCGAAACTCCTAAAAGTTCAGAAAATCAATACCACTGCGTATCATCCGCAATGTAATGGAATGGTAGAAAGATTCAATCAAACGTTGATTTCGCAACTAAAGAAATTCACCGCTGAAGATCCCAACAATTGGGAACGGTATCTACCTTTCGCGACATTCGCCTATAACGCTGTTCCTCACACAGCTACTCACTTTTCTCCATTTCGACTTTTGCGAGGGTATGAACCTAGAATCGCTATAGATTTCAACTGCGCTAAAAGTCTAACGTTACCGCTAAACTACATTTTGTATCAGTACATCTTCACGCAAGCGCAACTAACGCTATATAACGAAGTTTCCGAAAACTTAAAAAACGCGTCCGAATCGCATAAACGATACTTCGATAAGAAAGCGAAAGACCAGAAATACAATCTAAACGATCTCATACTGTTGCTTAACAACAAAAAAGCAACTAAAATCGATAAAGACTATATCGAACCCTTCGTAGTGATCGAAAACTCCGAAATTTCGAAAAACGTCATAACGATCGATAGTCTAGATTGTCCCGGACAATCTCAGAAAGTCTCACTTTCTCGCGTAAAGCCGTATTTGCCTCGAACCGCATTCCAAATTTTTAACGCGCAAGTCAGTGGTCCTCCACAACTGACTAGTCACGCGCTACTGCATTGAGATCGAATTTTGTATTGTTCGTAAAATATTAATTTTCTACTTCGAAATCGATTCGTTTTTTATATTCCGTTTTTCCTTTCGTCTTCACCATTTTGATCGTTTTGAACTAACCTATAACAGTCTTCCACAGACTAAAGGTAGCGTATGGCCGATTTGTGAGCTGCGATAAAAACTCCATTTCGAAACATGCTTTCGCGTAATCTACTGGGTGGCAAAGAAACCACAACATCGTTAACATTTCAAATTTTTCTACGTATCATCCGTATAGCAGAGATTTCTTCTACAGTTTGGTATTGATCCGCTCAATACCTTTCGAATTTCGAGTTTCAAAGACTTCGCCAGAAGCTTTATATACGTTTCTCTACGAAACTTAAAGCTTGCATCCGCTGCAAACTTTCCGATCTAACGCCTCCGTGGCTAAAGATTCCATTCTAAAACACTAACGCCTCTGCGGCTAAAGACTCCGGTTATCAGAATAAAGACTCTGGTCATCAAAGTAAAGACTCCGGTCATCAAAATAAAGACTCTGGTCCTTCCGCTCGAAATCCAGCCTTGGCGATACATTCTGTAGAAAAAAATTTTTCTTTTTTTTTGTTCCATATAGGAAAAAGTGCTGCCATTGTTTCAAAGTATCTGATCGCTGCCAAAGTCGAATGAAAAGGTCCACCAAAGAAAGAAAGATCCTCTGCATCTAAAGAAAAAACCGCTCATTCCCGAAGAGAGAAAATTCGAATCGCTTGAGGCGATTTACATCGAAAGGGGGAGGAGTGTTGTGGTGTGCCGATCGACTACAGTAGGCTCGTCAGCTTTTCAAAGTGATTCGTAAGAATGCATGGTTTCGGAGCTCAAAGTTGTTCAAAGTTGTCCGAAGGTTTACAACATCAAAGATTACACTCGCAGCAAGATTGTGATAAAGTCAGTTGTTGTTTTGTTTGTCTTAGTGAGCAGTCGGTTTTGTGATTGGCTCTGAGCATCGCTAGTAAATCGAAAACCAAGCGTGTGTTCTAGATTGAGTCAAACTATTTGGAAAATAGTTTGAGTGAGCGAGTGAAACTCCTAAGCGGTTAAGAATATACGGCGCGAGTTTCGGCATCCGAAAACCTTTGACGACCTGAGCGAAGATCCCTGGATAAAATTGACACAGCGCTCTCTACGAGCCCGTCAATCTCCTGCGTTCGACTATCGTTGCGTTGATTCCGTAAAACACTCCGAGTGTTTCGTCTACAGCGTTCCGCACGCTCTTCTACGTTCCGTACGTCTCTTCTAAAACGCGCGATAAATCGTCAAGCTACACAGCTTTGCGTCGTCATCTACTCGCTTCTATTTTCCCACGCACGACAACTGTTTGAGATCAGTGGTTCATTTTTGCTGTGTAGACAACCTCACAGCAGAGTTTCTCGGTATTACTGCGTCTTGATTCACAGCTACCCTATAGCGTTAGCAATGTAAAAGGTTTGAAAATCACAGTAAACGTAGTAGCATGTTGACGTCATACGATAAACGCAAATATTTGCATATCACGTTGTTTGTGCGTGAAATTCAAACCAGCTATTCCTTTACGCATCCCGATTTCGGACGCGATGAGGAAAATTTAGTCAACCTTTGACCTGAGTGACCTAAACACCAACTTTACGAGTATAATGCTTGCGTTATATTTTGAAGAATAAAGAACGAAGTAAATACTATGTTGTGCTGTGTCAAATCGAGTTTGGGACCAGTGATCCTGCGAATGACTGACCAATGGTCACTCAAATCAATGAACATTTTTTTTATGGAAAATCAGCCCATTAACTGGCAATTTGAATGTTATCTAGTATTCACTCAAGATTGGTGCCCAGGGGTCATCCGAGTGACCAGACCAGCTGACTGAACTGACCACTGGTCAATCAACTCGGCACAGCTTTTCTTTGGTGGAGAATTAGCCTATAACTTCGTTTTGTGGCCAGTGATCATCCAAGTGACCACACCTGATGAGTGGCCAGTGGTCACTCAAATCAAAAGATGTTTTCTCTTATGGATGGTACTAAAAATACACCATTATTTTGAATAAAAGCAGACTGCGGGTTTTGAATAAAAGCAGACCAGACAATCTGATTGACCAGTCGCCAATCAACTCGGCAAACCTTTCTTTGGCGGATAACCAGGGTTATCTGAGTGACCACTCCCTCAGGTCACCCGATTACTCCGTCTCATTTTGAAGTTTATTGGTTTAAAATCGGTTACTGTATATATGAAAGGTCTTTTGAGTTTTTGATGGTGTTCAAATAAATAAGTGTACAAACCTAAAAATTAAACCATTGTAGCTAATTTACTGTAGAAATTTCACAGTTCTAGTTTATTGTTGTCTTTTTCTGCTGTTTTTGCTATTGCTTGCTGTCTATATCATCAAAATGGCTCTGCAGGGCACAGACCCCAATATTATAGAAATTACCACCATTTGCATCTCAGAAGAATCTGCCAACAATTTTGCGATAGCTAATGGTCTTCTACCGAACTTACCTGCAGTTGGACAGCTGGGAAATCGAACTTTATGTCCGAAACAGAATTGTGCTGGAGAATTACATCGTACTGCTATCGTACTCTACTCATCCATTTTGCCAAATCATACGTGAGATTAGGGAAGCATACCAACAGTGAACATATGTGATAAATTTTGCAATTTAGCATGTTTATTTGAATAAAAGTTGAAATTTATGAGCGGTGGAAAATGTGTTGGAAATTTGAGAAATAAGCTAGCAAATAAACATTTCAAAAAAATGAGCAAGCATAAATGAAATAGAGACAAACAAATTAGATAAGAAAAACTTTAAAAACGCCATGGATGATGAGCAAAAATGCAAATACACATCAGTCGAGTCACAAAATAATTAGAAGTAAATCATAGTCTGCTTTTATTCAAAAGCAGTCTGTGTGTTTGTAGTGCTATCCATAAGAAAAAATGTCTTTTGATTTGAGTGACTACTGGCCACTCACCAGGTGTGATCACTTGGATGATCACTAGCCACAAAACGGAAGTTATAGGCTAATTCTCCACCAAAGAAAAGGTGTGCCGAGTTGATTGACCAGTGGTCAGTCAGCTGGTCTGGTCACTGGGATGACCTCTGGGCACCAATCTTGAGTGAATATTAGATAACAATCAAATTGCCAGTTAATGGGCTGATTTTCCATCCAAAAAATTGTTCGTTGATTTGAGTGACCCACTCGGTTGACCACTGGTCATTCGCAGGATCACTGGTCCCAAACTCGATTTAACAGAGCACAACATAGTATTTACTTTGTTCTTTATTCTTCAAAATATAACGCAAGCATTATACTCGTTAAGTTAGTGTTTAGGTCACTCGGGTCAAAGGTTGACTGAATTCTCCTCATCGCGTCCGAAATCGCGATGCGTAACCGAACAGCTGGTTTGAATCTCGCGCATAAACAACGCGATGCGCAAGTATTTGCGTTTATCGTATGACGTCAACATGCTACCACGTTTACTGTAGGTACCCTTTACGTTGCTAACGCTATAGGGTGGGTGTGAACCAGACGCAGTAATACCGACATACCTGTACTTGGAGAACCCCCCCCCCCAACTTGGCCAACCCTGTACCCCAAATCATTTCCCCCCCCCCCAGTTTGGAAAAAAAATTTTCAAAAAAGTGTAATGTTTTTTGGCCTTTTTTGGGAAAAATTTCGACTTTTTCCTACCCGGCCCCCCCCCCCCCCCAACTGGTCGGAGGTCTTACAGGTATGAATACCGAGTTTGTCTACACAGCAAAAATGACCTGCTGATCTCAAATAGGTATCAAATGCCATGCTCTGATAAAAGTCGCCCCTGATCAAAATCACCACACTTTACCTTATTGTGTGCTTGATGAAGAATTACTGTATAAAATAAGAAAAAAGCGTGATGAAATTGAAAAAATAAAAATGAATATTGATTGAATCATACCTGTAAGAGGTCCCACCAGTTGGGGGGAGGGTAAACCCAAAATTTTGGGGGGGTCCCAACATTTCCAAAATTTTTGGGTGGGGGTCGAAAAACACCTGAAAAGTCGAAAAAATTTCGAAAATTTCCGCAGAGAAAGCCAAAAATAGCCACTTTTCTCCTGATTTTTCCCCATTTTTCGAGTTTGGGGGTGGTTTGGTATAGGGTTGACCAAGGTAGGGGGTCGGGGTCCCAACATTTGGGTATAGGGTTCGACCAAGTTGGGGATGGGAGTCCTCCTCCCAACCTCCCCCCCCCCCCCCCCCCAATTACAGGTAAGGTAAAGTGGGGTGACTTTGATCAGAGCATGGCATTTAATAACTATTCGAGATCAGCAGGTCATTTCTCAAATAGTTATCAAACGCCATGCTCTGATCAAAGTCGCCCCCACTTGACCTTATGGATTGAATAGTGTGGCCAGTTTGTATGATTTGCAATTAAATAATCATATTTTTGGTTTAATTACTGAATTTTGACTTTTGGTGCAGCGTGTTTTTTTTCCAAAAAAATTTCCTCAAGTGGGGAAAGAAAGACTCTAAAAATGTTTCACCAAAGTAATAAAACTGAATGAGTTTAATGTATAAAAGCACTGAAAAACATTAAAATTTGATGAATCGCGGCTAAGTGCATAAAAATATGTGCTAATTTATTTGGTATTCTATATAAAGCCGCGAAGCGGCCGAAAATATCTATTTTACCCCATTGAAGTGCAGTCAAGTTTAGAATGCTAATCTAGGGGAAGTTTGATAAAAACTTTTTTCCCATTTGATCCACTTTTCTCCACACATTTAGTAGTAAAAATCTAAACAGTGAGTATACCAAAAATTATCTCTAGAACATATTTTACAACGTTTCAGTAGCTCCTGTGTTCAAAAACTCTCCAGTCTCACCGGAAAAGTTAACCGTGCAGGGTTTTCATGATTTGAAGTTCCTCATCTTATTCATCAGTCGGTAATCTTTAGTATTCGGTTTGGATTTTGTTGTAGTTTGATGTCTTTTATTGATCTTCATGAATTCTTTCTCTCGCTTAAAGTATTCTGAACTTTGTGAACATAAATTTTTTCTTTGGGAAACAATTAATACGAGATTTTTAACTGAAAATATTAAGGTCTTATTTCAGGAATAAGGGTTGAAAACACTCATTTTCCAGCGTTACAAGAATATAAAAAAGAATATTGTAATGAAAAATCAATTGAAATCTGTAAATTTTCAGCTCTAATCATAGAAATGACGGCAGCACTAACTTTGCTCAATCAATCTAAAATAATGTTTTTGAGCTAGAAAATGAGGTAATTTTCGAGCCTTTTCAAAAATCTACAATTTTCGCTCATTTTACACATTTCAAAAATAATTTCAACTCCGAACGGAAAAATTTTCGTGTGCGGAAAAATTTAGGATCATTTCCGCACAGCGCGGATGAAGTCGTGTGGAAAAAAACAACCTGGTCCACTTTAACTTTTCACTTGACTCCCGATCGCTTTCATCATTTAAAAAAGTTTAATCCATGTTTTAATCAGTAATTTTCTATATTTTCTTGGAATACTCGATCAAAACAGAACTGTCCGAATAAAACTGATGAATTTTTCTGCTGGCGCTGTCCCCTAAAATCTAAGTATCTCAAAAAGCGTAATAAACGATAGTGCAGCTTCTATTACCTTTCATGTGACTTTACCGGCATCTACATTTTCCGTCATGCTTTTAGATTTCTTCATTTTCATTCATTTAAAGAGTGATGAATCTAACAAATTTTGAAAGCAAAGAAATTCTCCGAAACGACGTAGGACATAACGTATTGTGCTTACGTCTCATGGAAAAGAGTACCCACGCTGAAGGCGATTCCCAAAACGGATCTGGTAACGAAGACAAGGGTTTAAAGTCGGCCGTCATTATACTTCATAAAATGGCTTTCGACAACGAAGCAATTTCGGCATTGTTTAAGAAAGATTGTAGTATTGATGTTGTCGATCAAAATCACATTTACACGAATTTTCGAATTACGCTGCCCCAGCTCCATAATGGTAATATTGCAATTATTTTAGGCGAAAGATTTGAATATTCTTTTTTACTTATCTGATTGAATCTAGGATTAAATGCGTATATTGTACACTTAGTTCGCGTATTATTCAGAAATATGCAACGTTCCTTTTCTTTTTCGGATTTTTTAGATGAGTAACTAAATCATGTCTCTACCATACATGCACACAGGGGAGTAGGGGGGTAAACCCTCCTACCTGCGACCCTGGATACCCCCTTGACCCAGAAAATCCCCCAACACCCCCGCCTGAAATTTTTCCAATACAGTTTTTTGATGATTTTTATGTATATTTTGTATGAAAAATATGCTTGCAAACTTTTTTGTTGTTTTTTTTCGCTTACCCACGCCCATCCCCTCCCCAACTCTCATCGATAAAAAGTCCGAGGACCCTCCTCCTGTTTGGTGTCTACTACCTTCAAAAGTCTAAAGTTTTCTAGATTATGGGCACTTAGTTTGTTTAGTACGGTGCAAAACTTGGAAAATTGGGCGTTTCGATTAGAAAACATGGAAAGAAAATTACTTGAGATGTAAAGCAACAGACATCCGAACGTTAGAAAATAGAAAAATTTTTGATTTTAGAGCCAGAAGAAGCGTTTCCTGGCCAGATAATGTCGACAAAATCTCTTTGTTGTTTGTACAAAAATAATCTTTGTACAGAGCCTGAAATGTTTTTCTGGTACAAAAAAACAACAGCGGTGCTCTGCAGTTGTCAAGTTTTCCGACTTCACTCTCATCAGCTAGGAGAGGTATTTTCCTCAAACTAACCAGCCATTCTCAAAAGATACTTACCTAATATTAATCATTTTTATAAAGGACTCATTTTCTTCAAATTACCACATTCAGTATGACGCTCCCCGAAGTTTTACGTATCATTAAGTTATTTTTCTCCCATTCCACTGGACCAGTAAGTCGTTTTCACAAGGGAAGTAAATGAATTTCCAAACCGAAGACCGGGGTAATATTCCATATAGTTATGGGGTATTACCCAGACATGCACAGCAAGAATTTTCTAGGAGGAGACTCCTTGAAATTTTTATCGAGGGGGTGGGCGAGCAAAAAAACAAAAAAAGTTCCGCAGGCATGTTTTTCGTACAAAATATGGATAAAAATCATCAAAAAATCTGTCTTGGAAAAAGTTCCGGGGTGTTTGACGATTTTTTGGGGGTTGAAGGGGGTGTCCAGGGTCTCGGGTAGGAGGGTTTACCCCCTATGTGCATGTATGGTATTACCCGTACCTCAAAAGGTATTATATGGGTACCGTTCACCCGGACATGGAGTGTGAAGACGTCTAAATATTCTGTCATCCGCTTTAACACTCAAGGTTCGAAAAGCAGTTTATAAGAGAAATGATTTTCCAGCAATCAAAGGCACGTTCATTTATCCAGCAACTCAAGCTCATATCGATAAATATCGGGAACAAACACAAATATTGATCTCCGAAACTTACGATGATTATCGAAATATCACTTTACTTCACATTACTTCGTCGCCACGTTTCAGCACAGAAGTGAGTTTTCGGGAATTGTTTTGCACAATAAAAATAAAATATTCATAGTTTCTGAGGTTTTTCGCAACAATGGGCTAATCGTAAAGTTTTTACGCTTAAACATGCGAAATAATTACAATTTTGATTAAGTGATTTTGTGATTTTTTTGCCATCTTCTTTTTTCTCAAAATCAAGTCTTTTTCATCCAGAAAACGATATCGGTTGAAAAGCTTTTAGTGTTTGTCATATTGTATCATACGTTGGAAAGTCCTACTATCCCGTAGCCCAGGTAACGCGATTATTAGAGCGATGATCCAGGTGGGATTCCTACATAAAACGAATGTCCAGCGACTTTTTCAGGGTCGGAAGTTACCGATTCCCAAAATTTTAGGGAAGACGTGAAGAAAAAAATTAGATTTTTTCGCCAAAAAAAAATTCGAAAAACAGTTCGAAAATCGAAATCTTTGTCTAAAAAACCGTAAAAGCGTATTCATGACGCGAAGTTCCGACAAAAGTGATATTTTTGACCATTTTTCTTTCCAAAATTGGCATTTTTCATAAAAAAAAATTGAAATTTTAAAGTATTTTCATGACCAAAAGTACAGTGGCCTCAATGGCCAAGCCACATATGGTTTGTTTAGTCATAGGATTGGCAAATCCTGTGGAGAGATCGCCCAATGGCTAGCCACATGGCCGACTATTTCTGAGGTTCTCCAATGGCACTTGCTTCTCAATTAGATGTTGTCATACACATTTCATGCTCTGTTGTGTAAATCCTCATAAATACCAGTTATCTGAGAAATCAAAATGATAGCAATGTTCGCATAATACAGCTTATCTTGACTAAAATTTGAATCACCTTTTCAAGGAATAAAACCAGTTGTATTCGCTTATCAGCTGCATCGTGCAAGCTAAAAAGCGGATCTTTGGATTGACGTTCTAAAGGGGCTGACGCAACGATCCTGAGCTCTGTAGGCTAGAGATTGTATTATTTATTTATTCGGTATAATATCTAGATGTGATATTTGAAATTCGAACCTATTTTTCGGTGCATGGCGCTGTGTGGCACTCAGTTGATGTTCATTTTCATTATTAATGATAAATACTTTTTAGTGGGTCGAGAACATATTAGATCACAAAGCCGAACAAGAAAGCCTAATTTACGAGGATCCGGATTCTTTGAACGGATTTATGCTTCTACCCGATTTGAAATGGGACCGAAAAACTGTGGATACGTTCTACGCTACCGCCATATGCAGACGTCGAGGCATCAAATCGTTAAGGGATCTTTCCTCGTCGCATTTACCCATGTTAAAAAATATTAGGCAGCGAGCATGTGTAAGATAATTTGTTATTTTGTTTAGAACATGTCGCCTGGAATAATTTCGCCTCAACATTTAAAGCTACTGAACTAATGAACGCATGCTTTTTTACTCCTTACTAGTATTCTATAGTCTATTTATTCCAAAATGATAGACGAAGTGATCCAGTGAAAGTAAGTTCTTCACAGTAAACAGCTGAAAATTTTTCAAAATTTCTCGAGTAGCATTCAGTTCTTGACACGAAATCAAGTCATAAGTGTATTTTTTACTTCTCTGTTCTCATCAGGAAATTCAGCGTTTTTACTACACTATACAGCTTTTCACTACGTGAAATTTTGGTCGGAGACCCGAGGTCTGGTGGGAGAGTCCAGCGACTTTTTTTTGGGGCCGTGAGTGACCGATTCTCCAAAATTTTAAGGGGAGGATTCCCTGAAAGAAAAAATTTCGATTTTTTCGCCAAAAAAGTCCGAAAAACGTTTCGAAAAATTGTAATTTTTGTCTTAAAAACCCTAAAAAATGT
Organism: Romanomermis culicivorax; assembly: GCA_963922205.1. Classification (NCBI taxonomy): domain Eukaryota; kingdom Metazoa; phylum Nematoda; class Enoplea; order Mermithida; family Mermithidae; genus Romanomermis; species Romanomermis culicivorax. The sequence goes on along the minus strand of CAWUHX010000029.1, from coordinate 76,900 downwards.
ATTCATGGCACGAAGCGTCTAGAAAATTGACGTCTTTGATCATTTATTGTTCAAAAATTGACATTTTTCAGTATTTTTCTGTCCAGAAGTGCAAGGGTCTCCAAGGCTACTGCAAGGCTAGCCATAAGATTGCAAAATCCTGCGGGGGATCGCCCAATGGCTAGTCATATGGCCGACGATTTCGAAGGGTTTCTAATGGCACTTCCCCCCCTAATTATACACGTTTGAACTAAATATGCTACTGTAAGGTGCAATCTGACCGATAGTTTATTTTCTGATCTGATCAATTCATACGCATCATGATAAATGATTTCAGAAATCAGTGAATGTTTGAATAGAACTCGTCCATCTGCTCGTTTTGCCTGAAAAGTTCAAACTAGGAACAAATTTTCGAAAAATGTCAATTTCGTGTTTGAAGCTACATAGGTACCTCGTTTGTCTGCCCGAGATTTCTAGCAACTTGCAGAAAAACTAATAAATTTAAGATTTTATAACCTGACAGGATGCAATTCGAGAAAAATTCGACTTGAACGCGAACGAGCTTAGAATTTTTGTGCACTATCAACCGACCTACTATCATTTTCACGTTCATTTCGTCCATATGAATGCCGAACCCGTCGGTGCTGTGGCCGGTCAAGCTCATTTGTTGGACGACGTTATTGAAAATATAGAAATGTGTGACGATTATTATCAACGAAAAACCTTGCATTTCGTTATAAAGGTCAATGATCCTCTGTTGTCAAAAATTATAAAGAGCGATGTGTGAAATTTTATGCTTCCTTTGGAACTTACGTGTGACCATTTGCCGAAAATTGTGATCTCAAGCTAAGATTCTATGGAAACCTGTTCTGATTCAGTTCCGTTGTGAAGCGATTATGTCGCTGTATGTTTATATTTTCAGTTTCGAGTTCGACGCTTTATTGAAAGAAGAAGAACCCTCATCAAAAACCTGAAAAACAGGTTTCTATTAAAATAGCAGTGCTTTAAACAGGAAGCTTTTGCTGTACTTTTTCATGCAAAAACTTAAGGGAATTTTAAAGTTGAAAGATATCCTTATTTTCGACACGTTGACGCGTTCAACAAGTGAACTCACTTCGGTTTTAGTTCTAGTATGCAATTTAACGCACGATGTTCCTTTTGCGTGTGAGAAGTGCAAAGAATCAGTTTTACTGTGAGAACTTTTTTTTGATTTCCGGGCAAAGCAGCACCGTTTTTTTTCCCTCAAATGGGGTCTTTTGAGGAAAAAAATTTCGAAATGAGGAAAAAAATTTTGGGTATGGTTCTCATTGTGTAAAAATTTTTGGGAAACTCCAAACCGAAAGGATGCGTTTTGGTGAACTTTAAAACATACCTGTAAGACCTCCGACCAGTTGGGGGGTAGGAAAAAGTCGAAATTTTTCCCAAAAAAGGCCAAAAAACATTTTTTTGGCAAATTTTTTAATTTTTTCCAACTGGGGGGGGGTTTTGGGGGGGAAATGATTTTGGGTACTGGGTTGGCCAAGTTGGGGGGGTCCCCCCCCCCCCCCAACCCCCCCCCCCAAGTACAGGTATGCTTTAAAAGGTCACAAAATCTCAAAATTTTCCGGCGCTTCACGCTGGTCATGGGTATAATTATAACTGTATTCTATCAGGATTCAGGCGCAGCCGTTAGCATATCTACTTCGACTTACTAATTAATGCTCAACAGTTTCTATCAATCGAGTTAGCTCGTTTCATTTCCTAATCGTTTACACAGTCAATTATGTCGCCGAAAATATAGATTTTACATCGTGTCTCAATTTTTTCTCTCGATGATTATAATTTTTTAACCGTTTGCAATCTGAACTTTTGCGTTTATTGAAGGTGGAAATTGAAGACATTACTCTAGAACAGGGTTGGCAAAAACCAAACTTTTGAAATTTCGAATTTTTGGTTTTTTGGTTTTTTAGTGGTTTTTTATGGTTTTTTTGGTTTTTCTATGGTTTTTTAGTGGGTTTTTTTCTGGTTTAATTCTTTAGAATGTTAGATACATCAAAATAACTATGAAAAAAACTGCTGGAAGCTCCCTGTATCATCTAAGACTAGCTAGGGAGCCTTAAAATGGCAGCTAGAAGTATTAATCTTATCGGAAGTGTCATTATTTTATGCTATAGGAAATCCCTATAATAGCAATAGAAATACAGTAATAGTGGGCACACAAGAGAGGAACCATGAATGAAGAACATAAGAAAAGTAAAAATGGAACAGTGCATGCGATATGTAAGGGGTAAATTCAAGAAAAAGAAGAAAAATTACAAGTAAAGAGAAATATACAATACACAATGTACGTAATCAAAACTCAAAAGAAATCAACTACAGAATTGTATCAATGCATATGCATCACATATGCACAGAAAAGTTGAAATGACACAATTTTTAAGTATATACCGTTTTCGATAAGATGGTTTTGAATTGATAGATTATTACATATGTTATTAATATTACAAACTGCAGTTGAAGGTCACACATAGACATTTCAGATGTTTCCAAATTTTTGCTTTTCAAACCTGTCTGCGAGCTATAACTACAGCAAATGAGTCTTATTATTATTCTCGTTTGCATGATAGATACATATTTTTGTAAGACTTTTTCTACTTAGCAGCAACATCAAGTCACATAAAAATGAGCCACTCAGAAGCTCTTCTCTTCGTCAACCTACAGTATGCTTAACTGATCTGTATAAAATTTTATTATTGTTGTCTCATTTATATTTTGAAATTTCGAGCTAAGAAAATTAAAAAGGTTACTGTAACAATAGATTCAGGATATTAAACTCAATCAAATTCTATAACATTTTGATGATGATATGGATCAATGGATGTCACCCCCGTATGGTCGAAGTACACTCCACAAAAGATTTAGCATCTACTTTTTTGTGAGCAAATTATAGCAAAATTGACTCATGTACTAAATGTGTGCTTGCAAGATAGATGCAAAGGATATCGATTAATTTATATTACATCTTTTGAGTACAAAATGTAGCATAAAAATACAACTTTTTTCTACTTTATAGTGAAGTCATATCAACTAAATTAATTGTTTTGTTGATTTAGATAGACACCAAAACATGCCTAGAAGATCGACTAATGTGAAAAAACAGTTTCCCAATGATTTTGGAAAAAAAACCAAAAAACCAGAGATTTTCCAATTTTTTGGTTTTTTTAAAAAACCAAAAAAACCAAAAAACCAAAGCCTTGCCAACCCTGCTCTAGAACGCGATTTTGAAACATTTGTTCACGAATTATCTGTTGGAGAGATTTATTTCTCAGCGTTTTAGAATACAAAAACCCGAAAATTTTTCCGGCGCTTCGCGTCGGAATGGGAAGCAAATTACACTTCATCAGTCTGATCTGATTTTAATTTATTTCCCAACGATATGAAGGTTCATTTTCCAGCGTTTTCGAAAGTAAAAATCAGAAAATTTTTCCGGCGCTCCGCGCCGGACCAAGAACTAAATAAAATTAGATGATTCTAATCGGAATCACAGAAATGTTGATATAGCAGATAAATTCATGAGAACTCTATCGTTAAAATGCTTTATCCGCTCCTATAGAACACCAATATATTCTTCATGAGCTCATTTTGACTAACATGGCCAGAATTTTCTCAATTTTTTTCCTCATTTCTGCACGTTTCTGACTACAAATACAACAAAATGCTTGGGTGTGCTCCTAAAATGCATAAAAAAGCATCCGTAGCCACATTATAAGCGTTTTTAAAAATGTGGAAAATTTTAGGAAAATGAGGAAAAAAATTTAGGGTCCGGTTCTCATGTGGAAAAAATCTTCGAGGAAAGAAAACGGTGCAGGGCAGTGTATTTTAGAAAGCATTGCGAAAGCGAAGTCTGTCATCATTTTGATTGGTCGAAAAAATTTATCGATTTCTACAGTTGTTTCTGGCTTAGGCTTAGACTCAGGCTTAGGCTTAGGTTTACGCTTAGGCTTAGGATTAGGTTCATTGTTTTTTTTCTTCCACATTTGCACTATAATGTGGAAAACAAATCCGGAATGTGGAAAAAATTTTTGAGGTCTTTCCACAAATGTGGAAGAAAAATTTGGAGTTTTCAAATTGAAAAGATGCATTTTGGTGCATTTTAGGAGGTACAAATCTCAAAATCTTCCGGCGCTTCGCGCCGGTTATAACTTTAATAATCATCATTATTTATTAAGTAGCTCAGGCGCGGCTTTTATCATGTCTACCTACCTTTTATCATATCACTTAATCTATAATATTTTTCATCATCTTAAACGTATTATTTCATGTTTTAATTGGTAATCTTCAATATTTTATCATAATATATAATGAAGATTCACATTTTTCCTTTTGACAAACATCAATACGTAAAGTCTCTAAGATGCTTTTTGGTGCGATTATTTCTTCGCTAACGTAAAATCAATTCGAAAGCTTCATGGAAATATCTTTCGGAAATTTATACTCTTCTTACTCATATATTTTCGACCAAGTTCATGAGAGTTCACAAATAAATTGCAGATTTTAAAATTTTTCAAGTAAAATTCAAGGAATTACAAATGTTGAACACAAAATTGGAATATAATTCTTGAAATAAATGTTCGGAAAATTTATTTTCCAGCATCCCAGAATGTCAATATACCCAAAAAATTTTCCGGCGCTTCGTGCCGGAAACATTACCATCTTTTTGGGACTTTCACTTCTCATCATAGAAGACTTGACCACCGATTTCTCGTGTAATTCAAGTCAATTATGCTCTTGGATAGTTTGCTTGAAAATTTGTTCAACAATGCTTGTAGATGAGGCTTTAAAGTCGAACATTTCAATTTTTTCTTCAATTTTGATCAATTAATTTCTCTAAAAACACCGGAAGGCTTGAAAAAGTCCAAAAACAGTGCGATAGAGCGCCTGTGAGCATTTTAAGCTAAGAAACTGGGATTTTTAGACGAAAAAAATTTTTTCCACATGTGGAAAAAAAATTGACCCATTTCCACATTTGTGGAAAGAAGTTCGTGGAAAAAAACAGTGATTAGGTTTAGTTCAGCGTTTTTGTTTTTTTTGTGCACAGACATTTGTGCCAATTGGCACAAGAGGCCAAAAAAATTTGTGCCAATGGCACAAAAAAATTTTATTCTACTAGAAACATACTGAAAACTGCGGAAAAGTTTTAGGCCAAAATTTTGCTAAAAATTTAACGTTTAACGCATCAATTTTTTGTAAAAATCGTGCCCAACCTATTTTTCAGCTAACCATGCACTGTTATTTTCCACGAACTTCTTTCCACAAATGTGGAAAGGGGTCAAATTTTTTTCCACACGTGGAAGAAAATTATTTCGTCTTAAAATCCTTGTTTTTCGCTTAAAAATGCTCGCAGACGCTTTATCGCACTGTTTTTGAGCTTTTTCAAGCCTTCTGGTGTTTTTAGAGAAGTTAATTCATTAAAATAGAAGAAAAAAATGAAATGTTCGACTTTAAAGCCTAATCTACGAGCATTGTTGAACAAAATTTCTAGCAAACTATTCAAGAGCATAACTGACTTGAATTACTCGAGAAATCGATGGTGAGGTCCTCTATGATGACAAGTGAAAGCCCAAAAAAGATGGTAATCTTTCCGGCGCCAGGCGCCGGAAAATTTTTTGGGTATATTGACATTCTGGGATGCTGGAAAATCAATTTTCCGAACATTTATTTCAAGAATTATATTCCAATTTTGTGTTCAAAAGTCGTAATTTCTAGAATTTATGCTTGAAAAATTTCAAAACCAGTAATTTATTCGCAAACTCTCATGAACTTGGCCGAAAAGGTATGAGTAAGAAGAGTGGAAATTTCCGAAAGATATTTCCATGAAGCTTTTGAATTTATTTTACGTTAGCAAAGAAATAACCGCATCAAAAAGCATAGAGACTTGACGTATTGATCTTTCTCAAATCTCAAAAGGAAAAAATGCGGATCTTCTTTAAATATTATAATAAAATATTGAAGATTACCAATTAAAACATAAGATGATACGTTTTAGATGATGAAAACTATTAAAGATTAAATGGTAAGTGAAGGTAGACATGATAAAAGCCGCACCTGAACTACTTAATAAATAATGATGATTATTAAAGTTATAACCGGTGCCAAGCGCCGGAAAATTTTGAGATTTGGACCTCCTAAAATGCATCAAAATGCTTCCTTTCAATATGAAAAGCCCAAATTTTTCTTCCACATTTGTGGAAAGACCTCAAAAATTTTTTCCACATTCCAGATTTTTTTTCCACATTATAGTGCAAATGTGGAAAAAAACAGTGTAACCATGTCAGTGAGTTAAGAAAAAACTGTGCAAGTAGTTCACGACGACTCGAAAAGAAATGGAATGCTGAGAAAATTTAAATAACTATAAGGTAAAGTGAGGTGACTTTGTCTACACAGCAAAAATGACCTGCTGATCTCAAACAGTTATCAAATGCCATACTCTGATCAAAGTCACCCCATTTACCTTAATTGTTCAGGAAGTTTAAATTGATTCAATTTCCGACTACGGATCTTAAATATAAATTTAAGAACAATGTAAAGACTAGTGAAAATAAAGTCGCAAATTGTGTAAAATTTCGGTCGGAACAACGTACAATCACCAACGATGTCGTATTTTCTAGTTGAATGAATCAAGTACAAAAAGTGAGAAATTCAGTTTTAAATCCGAATTCCGAATGTGACTGAATTAACAGTGAATATTCAGAATTTATTTCCACTCATCATTCATCGAAAGCCTATAAACTTTGCTGCAACGATGCTGACACACTGTTCGAAAACAACTCATTCGCGTTCGGGTCAAATACAAGAAGATAATATATACATTGAGTCGGCGCGGAGCGCCGAAATTTTTTTGCATTTTCGGCCCCAAATCGTCTAAAAATCAAGGAAATTTATTGCTTGAAGAGCCAAAAATTTTGTGCCAATTGGCACAAACGCTCAAAATTTTTTGTGTCGATCCAATTTTTTGTGCCAAAAACCATGTTTTGGCACAAAAAAAACACTGGTTTAGTTAGGCCTAGGCTTGGACGTCGTGCGGAAAATTTTTTGAGAGTTTTCCGCACGGAACGGAAATTTTTTATTGTTTTTAGTGGTTTATAATGGTGGTGCGGAAATTTTTCTAGCCGATTTCCGCAAGATGCGGAACGACCGGTGCGGAAAAAAAACCTGGAGTAGACTACAACTTTTCGACCAATCAAATATAAGGTATGAAATTTTTCCATCAATCAAATTGATCAGGTCTCGCTCCCTAATGCTTTGTGTGTATTTTTGTGCTTTTGATGAAACAATTTTGAGGATGGTTCTCATTGTCAGTAGCTAATACAGGCCCGGTGACATGGTGACATGAAAAAAGCTGAAAAAGTTTTCAAGTTTTTTTTCTACATGAATTATTATGAAACATTTCGCTGTTAATGTAAAAAAATGTTTTGCTTTTGTTTTACGCGGCTAAATTTATGCAATCTGTCTGTTCTGTATGTCATCCTTTCTTGTGCCTTGTCATTATTATCTGTCGTCGTATCCTACTGATTCTGATTAAGTACAGATTTTTTTGGAACTTGGAATTCCTTAACACAAAAAAAAGAGGATATATAAATTTTGGATTTTGTATAAACGACCACCGTTTTTTTCCTCAAATGGCGTCTTTTGAGGAAAAAATTTCTAAATGAGGAAAAGAAATTTGGGTATGATTCTCATTGTGGAAAAAAATTTGGGGAATTCAAAACCGAAAAGATGCGTTTTGGTGAACTTGAAAAGGTCAAAATCCCAAAATTTGCTGGCGCTTCGCGCCACTCATGGGTGTATGATGGTAACGATTTTCTATCAGGCGCGGCCGTTAGCATATTTACTTCGACTTACTAATTAATGCTCAACAGTTTCTATCAAACAACTTAGCTCGTTTCATTTTCTAGTCGTTAAGTCAATTATGTCACCGGAAATAGAGATTTTTCATCAATTCTCCATTTTTACCCTCGATGCATGGAATTATTTAAACGTTTGCAACCTGAATTTTTGCGTTTATTGAAAATGGAAATTGAAGACATCATTTTAGACTGTAATTTTAAAACTTCTTTTCACGAATATCTGTTGGAGAGATTTATTTTCCAGCGTTTTAGAATATAAGAACCCGAAAATTTTTCCGGCGCTTCGCTCCGGAATGGGGAACAAATTACACTTCATCAGTCTGATTTCAATTTATTTCCCAACGTTTTGAAGGTTCATTTTCCAGCGTTTCAGAAAGTGAAAATTCAAAAGTTTTTCCGGCGCTCCTCGCCGGGCCAAAACTAAATAAAATTAGATGATCCTAATCCGAACCACAGAAATGTTGATAGCGGATAAATTCATGTGAGCTCTATCGTTAACATGCTTTATCCGCTCCTGTAGAACACCAATGTATTCTCATTTTGACTGACATAACCAGAATTTTCTCAATTTTTTCCTCATTTTTGCAGATTTCGGACTCCTAATACAACAAAATGCTTCGGTATGCACCCAAAATGCATAAAAAAGCATCCGTACCCAAGCCACATTATGAACGTTTTTAAAAATGTAGAAAATTTTTGAAAATGAGGAAAAAAATTTTGGGTCCGGTCCTCATGTGGAAAAAATCTTCGAGGAAAAAAACGGTGGAAATGACCTTTGTGGAAAAAATGATTGCAAAATATACAGCAGGCTACCTAAAACTATATTTACATTTTTATTGGATCAAAAGCCACTTAATAATGAAAGTCAAATTAATAATCAGTCAAGCCAATCGTCGTTGTTAAGCTATTTCGGTGTTGACTAAACCTTAATTGGCTTGTATTTAGGTATTTCAGTAAAATGTTAAATAAACTTTCTAATTGTCTCTGTTCTTATAAATTTAAAACAGTGGTGTCAATAAGGCTCCATAAGTAAATAATATGTTATATGTGATTTTTTGAAGTGTCACCAAGCTGAATTTAGTCCTGTAACAGCCGCTGCTCATTGTGGAGAAAATTTTGGGGAATGCAAAGCCGAAAAGATGCGTTCTGGGAGGACTTTAAAAGGTCGGAATCTCAAAATTTTCCTGCGCTTCGCCTCGCCGGTCATCGTCATGGGTGTATAATAATCACTATTTTCTATCAGGCGCTGCCGTTAGCATATCTACTTCTACTTACTAATAAATGTTCAACAGTTTCTATCAATCAAGTTAGCTCGTCTATTTTTCTAATCGTTAACAGTCAGTATTTCGCCGAAAATAGCGATTTTTCATCAATTTTCTCAATTTTTTCTCTCGATGCTGGAAATTTTTCGAACGTTTGCTACCTGAACTTTTGCGTTTGTTGAAGATGGAAATTCAATATATCATCCTACCTTGTGATTTGGAACCTCTGTTCACGAATATCTGTGGGAGAGATTTATTTTTCAGCATTTTAGAATCACTGTTTTTTCCCACCGACCTTTTCCCCAAATGGGGAAAGAAGTCAAATTTTTTTCCCCATTTTACCAAAACGTGTTTTTTGCTCTAAAATTATCATGAATGTTTAGTTAATGCATTTTTTGAACTTAATTCATCATTCTGATGTATCTGAACTTGAAAATTATTGAAATGAAGGCAAAATTTTAAGTTTTGACATATTATATAAAGGCTAAATTTTATAAGTCGGTTCCCGGCCTTCAGCCTAATTATTGTATATGAGTTGTTTGTTAATTTTGAGCATGGATTTCTGTGACTAGTGAGTAGACATTTATTTTTCTTTCAAAATTTTCCTTAGGCTTAGGCTTAGGGTACAGCAGCTGCGCCCTACGGGCGCAGCGCTGTTGAAGCTCTCCCAAATGAAGTTGTTAGTTAGAATAGTATCAAGGGTCTTAAAGGAATATAGTGTTTATACTTTCTGGTGAAATTGTGTAGTGGTAAACGCATTTATTCCATCTGGTGGACCATGTTCGATTCTTGATGTAGGTAGGATTTTTCTGTAGTGACAAGAACTATGTGAGATGAGTGCAGATTTTATGCAAATGAGTTCCTGAATGCCATGAGCGCCTAGGTTTTCGAACTGATCTGGATAGCTGGCATCTTGAGAAGTCCAAAAATGCCAGTTTGGACCATAATTTGGAAGGGAACCGACTTTTAAAAAAATTCCAAAATATATTCTAATATAGTGCATCATCACCGAACACAATTATTTGTTAAAAACAAGCTGAACAGATAAAATTTTATTAAAATCAACGTTTTGATACATTCTATATTTGGCACATTCAAATCCGCATTAATCGTGTGAGGAAGCATCGGCCAGCAGTTAGTAACGAACCCCAAATTTAGGTAAATTCCCCCAAAGGTAACTATTTGTCATGTTTGCTATTTAATGCTAGAAGTATTATGTGTAAACTGGAAGATTTGAGGCGTTTACTCAATGAGCAAATTGATATCGTATTATGCACTGAAGCATGGCTTCATGGTAACATTCTAAATGGCTTAATTTTTAATTCTAATGACTTATAGAAAAGACAGAAAGAGCAAGCGTGGTGGCGGCGTAGCTGTTTTCATTAAAAAAAGTATAAAGGTTCAACTCATTGAACCTCATATAAGTTTAATTCTTTAGAATTACTAACTTTAGATATTTTAATCCCTGGATTCACTTATCGCTTTGTTCTCATTTATAGGCCTCCCAACCATAGTTTAGAAATAAGTCGATCATTATGTGAATTTCTTGAATGAACTACACATGTTAATTATCCCGTGTGCATCTCTGGGGATTTTAATTTACCGAGGCTTCAAGAGAGGATCCCTCTGCTGCGTTAGTTGTAAAATTATGGAATCTATTGTGAACAGTTTTCTGATCAGCTATCTGAAATCTAATTCTCTTTTGACTCAACACCAATATGGTTTCTTGCCCAGTAAATCTTGTGAACTACAGCTTCTAAAATGTAAAAATGAATGGACAAGAAATATTGATCATGGTATTTCTATGGATTGTGTCTACATAGATTTTCAAAAAGCCTTTGATTCTGTATCTCACTCTAAATTATTACTTAAACTAGCAGGTTATGGAATATCTGATTCCCTAAAAAGTTGAATTTCCGCTTTTCTTTTAAAATGCTACCAACGAGTTAATATAGAAACTAATTTATCTGAATTCTCTTCTGTCACAAGTGGTGTTCCACAAGGCAGCGTCTTAGGACCAACACTATTCCTGTTGTATATAAATGATCTTTCTGACAACATCAAGTCCAATATGTTTTTGTTTACTGATGATGTAAAAATTTCCAACTCCTCTACTAATAATCATATTCTCCAAGCAGACCTTGATAGAATTTCAGCCTGGTCTGCTCTCTGGCAGCTTGATATCATTCCTGATAAAAGTAAAGTACTCCACCTTGGTTATTCTAATCCTATACATTGTTATCAGTCGGATAGCCGATATTTACCCCATAAAGAGCAAACTGTAAAAGATCTCGGTGTGCTTATTTCTCACAATTTATCTTTCAAAAATCATATCAACTCAATTGTAAACAGAGCTCACCAACGGAGTTCCTTGATCCTGAAAGCTTTTACTTCGAGAAATAAATCAGTTCTAATTAAAGCCTTCAATACATATGTCAGACCTATACTTGAGAACTGCTCCACCGTGTGGAATCCTTTTCACACGAATGAAACTCTGCTGATCGAAAATGTACAATGGAAGTTTACCAAAAGATTATTTAGTAAAAACTCTAGCCTTCCTTATGAAGAACGTCTAAAGGCTCTTTATCAAGGACAACTTGAAACCCGAAGATTAATAGCTGCTCTTTCTTTAATGTATAAAATTATCAGAGATCACACTTGTATTGACAAAAATGATTTCTTTGTGCCAAACTCTAATGACAACACATGCGCCAACATGACTTCAAGCTCATTACTGGCAAAGCAAAAACGAATTTGAGATTATATGATTTTTGTAACAGGTATATCAATATATGGAATAGCCTTCCTTCAGATGCTATCAATTCTTCTAGTCTGCAATGTTTTAACAAAATTATGAAAATCGATTTTTCCAAATTCTATAGGGGAGCGCGTTAGTTCGTTACACTTTGTAATCTGCGCTTCCTAGACTAATCGAACTTGTCTTTACTGTGGTTTGTTCATTTCGAACTTACATTACACTGAAACTTTCGTTGTTTCATTTCCATTTTTTAACCTTGTCCAATTTCTGGATATTTTTTTCTCACTATCTTTGTGTACTTTCTTTTTACTTTTGTACGGTCTTAAAAATGTTTTGACCGTTTCACCGTAATACTCTCTGAATTTTTATATTCGCTTTCTTTTGTCTTGACTAGTAAACAAACATCATCATCAACTACAACAAAAGATAATTCCTACATCAACACGTCAACTTTCTAAACTTTTTGAAGCGTTTGTTCCTTTCTTAACGTAAATTTAATTCATAAGCTTCATGGAAGTATTTTTGAAAAATTTCTACGCTTCTGACTGATAGCTTTTCGGTCAAATTTATAAAAGGTTACGAACAAATTATTGGTTTTGAAATTTTTCAAATGATAAAATTTCTAGAAATTACGTTTAATGAACACAAAATTCAAATCTCATTTTCAAGATTTTTTTCCAAAAAATTTTCCCCGTATGGAAAAAAATTAGACCTCTTTATTTGTGGAATAAAATGATATATTTATTTGTAGTACAAAAAAATTTTTGGCGTGCAAAACCTTTTCGGTAATTTTTTTGCACCGTTCAAAACAGCTCGTGCAAAAAAAACTGTTTTGGCAGTCGCAAATGGCAATGATTTAGACTCCGGGGTAGTATTTTGTATCCTCAAATATCATAAATTAGAGCTCATACAAATTGCCATGATGCAAGTAGCAAGAATTTAACAGTCACATGCATGAATAATGCTTCCATGAGGATTCGGAAGCCAATTTGTATAATTATCATGCAAATTGGTGTATGGTCAAAAACGCTCCCAATCTCCAAAATAGACGTTCTCATCCCACTGTCCACTATTTCCTTGCAGCCAGCATCATGGCGAGTTGGATGAGATCGCCGAGGATCCGATGAAGATGAACTTAATAGCCAACCGGCGGAGGAGCATTACTTTTTTGACCGTTGGTGTAATTCATACACGTAACGGAGCACTAATGTCTGGGGGTCATCGATACCCCAAGATTTAAGGGGGTCCTAGAAGGAAACAAATTCGATTTTCCAGCAAAAAAGTCCCAAAAACAGTCCGAAAGACAGTAATTTTTGTTCAAAAGATTCATGACTCGAAACGCCGAGAAAATTGACATTTTTCAGTGCCTTTCCGACCAAAAGTTGGAGGGTCCCTATTATACATTCACGTGGGGGGTTGGGGGGTTTTTACCTCTAGCAGATTCTTGCTGACCCTCAGCAGACTTGACCACCCCAGCAATGATCGAGATGACGAAGGAAAATGAGCAAGAGGGACGATAAAGTTGTCATAAAAATGAGAATGATGCAGTAGTTCAACAATTTTTCTGAACAAAGCATACTTGAAGTCCAAAGGAGTAACATTAAACCTTAAAAAGTGCAGTCTAGGCAAATAGCTTCACATATCTGACTACTATAAAATGAAGAATATGCTGTTTGGATGCTAGAAGACCTATCTAAGATTTTTTCCGCTATCAAGAACGGGAAAAAAATGTTTTCCACCCTCTGTCCTGGCTGACCTTCAGCAGAATTTCTATGCTGTGCACGTATAGTCCCTATGACTAGCATATGGTCAGCCATCGGATTATAAAATCCTATGGGAGGATTACCCAATGGGTTGCCCTATGGCTGTCGATTTCTAGGGCCTTTCTTATGACACTGCTCCCCTCAATCACATGTAATGGTCTAAACCCATAAAATTCAAAGAGCCTAGGCGCTTCGTGCCCGCCTAAGTGTCTCTGCTACTGCCCCTTTTAGACTCAACGCTATGCCCCTAAGCCTTACAGATTAATAGTCGCAGTCTGATTATTGTAGTTAAGGCCTTTATATCGATTTCGTGTCTATCACGGAGAAAAATCTCAAAATTATCCGGTGCTTTGCGCCGGTCAATGAGTATAACAGCCATTGTTTTCTATCAGGCGTGGCCATCAGCATATCTACTTCCACTTACTAATTAACATTCAGCAGTTTCAATCAACTGAATTACCTCATCTCTTTTTTTATTAGTTTACAAGCCAACATTTTTTCAATAAATGAGATTTTCCATCAATATCTACGATTTTTTCTCTCGTCTAGCTTGGAGCACCATTTTTTCTTCAAATGGGGTCTTTTGAGGAAAAAAAATTTTAAATGAGAAAAAAATTTTGGGCATAGTTCTCACAAGGAAACAAAATTTTCCAGTTCAAAATCGCATGGTTCTCATAAGAGGAAAAAAATTTTTTAGTTCAAAACAGAGAAGATTCATTTTGATGAACTTCAGAAGGTCAAAACGTCAATTTTCGGGCACTTCGCTCCGGTCATGAGTGTATCAGTCATTACTTTTTATCATGCGCGACCATTGGCATATCTACTTCCACTTACTAATTAACCTTCATCAGTTTCTATCAATTGAACTACTTCATCTCTTTTTTACTAATTTAGTTAAGAGTCAATATTTTGCTGATAATTGAGATTTTTCATCACTTCTCAGAATTTTATTCTCTCGCTTCGATTGAAGTTTTCTAAACGTTCTGAAACGTGAACCTTCAGATCCTGCAATTGAAAAACGATAAAACGTCATTCTAAGACTATAAATTTAGAGCTTCTATCCACTGCGAATATACATTTTCCAGCATTTTGGAAAACAAAAATCCGAAAATTTTCCCCGCGCTACGCGCTGAGATAAGGAAGATTCCGATTTATTTTCATTGTTATGAAAATTCATTTTGCAGCCTTTCAGAATGTAAAAACGTGAAAATTTTCCTTGCGCTTTTTTTACTCAGTCCGCCCTCCTCTAAAAATTCCTTGCTTTGGCCCTGATTGTAGTCACCAAATTCGAGCTTTTTTCGTCATCTCACATCTTCCATCATCTTTGATACTTGAGTCTTCACAGAATTTAAACCGATCGTTCAAATTTCATCATTTTTTTCACGCTTCCATTTGACCTCAAATAGTATCAAAGTTATTATTTATGGTATCACCGATGGTGAAATTCATTCTGTACGTTTGGCGCCCACAATAAATTTTACTCCCCATTTACTACTTATAGTTTTTAGGCTCATGAGCATTTACTGCCTAGGTTTTTCAACTATATGTGAGTAGTAACCAATCAAGAAGTTCCCCTATTTGCCATTTTTCGATGGCAGGCCAGTTATTCTACGTGGCTGACCATGCGCTACGGAATAAGTGTTTATGAGAAGATTTTAATTATAGTTGTATTTTTTTGTCTCGGTTGATAATCCCTCCTCATTGAACTTTTTTAGCCCACTGAAGCACTGGTCAATTGCTATTCTTGCAGCCGATCAAACCGGCTGATGAAATTATACAGGTCGACGGCGCAATAATTGATCAATAAATAATTTGTTCATTTTTCAACGACTGTGCGCGGTCTATTTCGGTAGGGAGAGAAGAGAAATTAGCCTGTCGTCGAGCTTCCCACGCATTGCTTAATCACCTTACCGTGATAGGCAACACTCCTCATGAAGGTAGGACAGAAGAGAGCTCATCGAAAATTACATCATTCAGTCACTAGACCGCCGACTTCACAGTCTACCGACGACTTATCACTTTCGGAACTTATTGGACATGAGCGCCGCGACCATCTAGTAAGTTATTCAAAAGCTTTTATCTTAAGGCTGATTTGTACATGCCTTTTCCGACGGAACGGAACTGATCAACAACAGCTTGGAACGTTCAGCCTCAAAATCCACTTTCGGTCGGAAAGTATAGCTGAAATTTTGCGGAAAACGATTGACGGTAATCTCCAACCGAGCGGAACATTTTCCCTCCCATCGAAAAAGGCATGTATAAATAAGCCTTCGGTCTCAATAAATTATGCGTGTTCCGTATTTTTCATAATTATACATGACTTGGTGTATTACAAAGCGATCAAGAATAACGAAAGTCTGTACAGTTTCATTTGACTGAAATTTAAAATCGATTGAAAAGTCAGATTTCTGTACTGAAACTTCTCTCTGTGTTTTGGATGAAACTTAATTGCAGACAATTGGCGATGTGGTTTTCGGGCGCTTATCCAATCGAGCTCCTTGGTGGCCCGGTTTGTTGATCGATCCGAAAATATGTGGCTATGATCGTAACAACAATTTTTGGATTTTTTGGCTCGGTGATAATAGAATTTCGGACGTGAGTCGAAATTACTTGATCATTATAGAAAATTTATTTCAAAATACAACTTGGTGCTTGAAAATTATTGTGCAACAAAAAAAGTGAAAAATATCGTGTCCTCACGCTCTATGAAAGGATCTTTTCGCATTAGTTTTAGAGGTTCTGCTCGAATTGCTTAAAATTGTATTTGAGAATATTTCGCTGCATCCTTCTGAACCTCCAGACCATACACGCATGTGGGGGGGGGTTTGGGGGTTTTGACCCCCAGCAGATTCTTGCTGACCCCCAGCAGATTTGACGCCCCCAGCAATAATTGAGAAATTGATGAAGAAAAATGAGCAAGAGAGAAGAGAAAGTCGTCATAAAAATGGAAATGATGCTGTAGTTTAACAATTTTTCTAAACAAGGCATACTTGATCCCAAAGGAGTAACATTATAACTTTAATAAGTGCATTCTAAGATAAATATTCTACATCTCTGACGTTAGAATACCTTTCTTTTCGTTATCATGAACGAAAAAAAATTGTGTTCCACCCCTGGTCTGGCTGACCCCCAGCAGAATTTCTATGCTGTGCATGTATGCTCCAGACAATTTAATTTTTAACTATCATCGAGTTTTAATTATAAGTACTTGTCTTATCAGGTAGAGCCGATCAATATCCGGCCGCTGTCTGAGTACTTTAGTCATTGTTTTCGAGTCGGTGGGTCGCAAAGCTATATTGGTTCGGTTCAAAAAGCCGTTGAAGTTCGTTTCCAACGTATTTCAAAATACTGAATTGGAATGTTTATGAGTTTTTACAGTTGTACGCTAGACAAATTGGTGCTAGCTTTAGCGAAGACCCATTGGATTGGGCTTTAAAACGCTTTAAACCTAAAGGTCATCGAGATCATTTGAAGCATGCTACGAAACCAGTCAAATATCTGACTACTAAACAATTAAATGGTAAGGAAAATCAGTCGCTAATTATTATTACTCTACCTGTGGACAGTACCTTAGCTGTCGTTTTAAACTCCTCAGAACTTGAATCCGTGACAATTTTTATGCTAATATAATAATGGGGAATATTTGAATGCGTTTTTGTTTGTTTCGAATTCAAGCTGTCATCCTAATCGATCTTTTTGTAATTAGAACTTGATTTATTCTTTGTATCTAGCCATACAAAAAAGTTCTCATCATACTTGTAGTGTGGAGTCCGGTTAATGAGGTTTTGCATAGGAGTAAGCGGTATGAAAACAGAAACAGTTCACATGCTATTTTGCTATATTCCGGTATAGTTTCCGAAATTAGGGTAAATTTAGTGAAGCATGATAAAAAGTGACATTTTTGATCCAAAAGACCATTTTCAAACTACGAGCTAACATTTTTCTCAGGTCGCCGTAATATATGACAGGTTCTAGAGCTGTTCTTAATTCAATAACATCTAATGGCTCCGTTTTCCGAAACAAAATCCATTTCTAAGCTTTCAACATCGCGATCTTTCTTTCTTTGGCGTTCTGTCAATCTTATTTATAAAAGGATGTTTTTTTTGCGTTCTTAGACGAAACATATTTGTCGACCATTTTTCCACCATTCGTTATCGATCGCTTAAAAGTTATCAGAAATTTGCAGCCTAGAAAACGCACGACTCATTCGCACAATTCATCGGATGCTGGTTAGTCGATAAGTTTCCTGGAATAAAATTGTTTGTTTTTGATCTTCAGATACGACTACGAGCAGCAGCAATATCGAGGTTGTTGAAAATGACTCAATATCGGATAATTCGTTCACATCTCGTTCGTCCATCGGATCTTCCATCTTTTATCAGAATACAAATGCCGCCGATTATGCTCCGCAGAAAAGTCGGTTCGGTTTCTAATGTTTTCCCTCCATTTCGATTCAATAATATTTGACCCATCAAAGTCTCGTCCAATAAGTCACTTCCTTTAGCGTCTTTCCAGATGAGCTTGACCTATATTGTTTGGCGTGCGGGGAAAGCGATAAAATCTACACGGAACATCCACTCGTTGAGGGAAATTTGTGCTCGAATTGCACAGTTAGTGCGTGATTAGATTAACTTTGCATATATTTAGAACAATTGTTATATTTAGGATTTATACAAAGAAGTTTGTTTCGTATATGACCAAGATGGGAAGAAGGTAAACGCATCTTAAAACTATATATGTAACCTTTGTTTAATTTTTAACGCCATTTTCAGGAACATTGCTCGATATGTTGCGAAGGTGGTGATTTGATTATTTGCGATAATATGAACTGTCCAAAGTGAAAGAATTGTTAAAATTTAGTTAATTTTATTAGGAAGCTTTTCTATTCAGCGTGTTCTGCCAAAATTGCATTGCAGCATACGATTCACTCGATGCTCTCGAAAAAGTATGCGTTGATTTACTGATGATTAATGAAATATATATTTAAAGAAGAAAATACCTACTGCGCTTATTCTTCACCTGCCAGATTATGCAAACTGATCCTTGGTATTGTTATTTGTGCGCCATGATCGAAACAACGCTTTTAAAACCAAGAAAAGAATGTGAAGCGCGTCTCCTGGAAATGTTTAAAACTGTTAACATTGCTGATGTAAGGTTCGGATGAACGTTTTTACATCTTTTGATTGTTTTTGTATTTAGGATCTTGATTTATCACTCGTTCCAACAGTCAAAAAGCAAATACGCGTGCTGTCTTTGTTCGATGGTTTGGCTACAGGTAATGCTTGAGATACATATCCAGGATTCATCTGTAAATCACATTCAGCTGTGTTGGCCCGTGAGATTGAAGTATTCCTTTTTCCTATAGCGTAAAAATCTGCTGAATGAAACATTGAAAATTCAATTCAGATTCAAGCTGCACAAACAAAAAACACATTTAATTAGGAGTTGGCTTCACTCGAAAGTTAGTTAATTTGGGCAAATTAGTGATATCACGGTATCATGTTTTTGTGGGTACCTGTAGTTTTACCATAACGCAATACCATTAAAGTTTATGACGGAAATATATTTAAACTTTTTTGGTGTAAACTAATTTTTTGTGAGTACGTCTGCTTGCGATTTAGCTTCATGCTGGCTGTTTGCGATTAAGCTTCATGCTGATTTCAAAACCATATCCATTATTTTTGCTGACCTACTGTTAAACTTTCTGTGCGTTTGCTGGTATAGATAAACAGTTTCTCATCGTACATCTATTTTCTTGATGATCATATCCGATAATGCAGTTCGGTAGGATATTTTTCTCTTAAAAAGCTTGAATTTTGATTGCCTGCATTGACATACTGAATTCACATTCCTCGGGAAAGCCTTGTGATAAGATGAAAATTTAAACCTGAGAATCGTCAAATCCAAATTTTTGGAAAATTGAAAAATACTTTGATGGACGTTAATTTTCTTTAGGTGATCGAATCTGCAAATTTATACAGATTTTCATCAAATAATTTTTTCAGAAATGCTCCTAAAAAGATGACAAGTCAGAGTGTACCAGAGCACCCCATGGGGGGGGGGTATTAACCCGGTCTTAGATTTGAAAATTCATTTACTACTCCGGTAAAAACACCTCACTATTGCAAAAAAATTTGGTAGACCTCATCCTCAGTAGGGTATAGTAATTCGAGAAAAATTGCACAGTGTGTGCTTGAGAGGAATTACTCTCTGGTCTTTTTGAGACATTTACCGAGCAGATGATAGTGGAAAAGTATGCAACTTCTGTGCCATATAGCGATTTTTAGGAAAGGATATCAGCACATTTATATATACTACTTGTAGAATATCATTTTATGTATAATTGGGAGATGAAATAATGAGTTATGTAAATATGTGATCTATCAAAACATCGCCCCTTGGGAAGAAAAACATTATGTTCGTAAAATTCTTCCTCTTCATCTTCTGCTTTCTTTTTTTCCAGCTTCTGCATTGGGTCTTCTGTGCGCACCCAAGCTGTGGCATACTTTCCTCCACCCAAGCAGTGGCATACTTTCCTGCTTTGAGTTGAGACATCCGAGGTCCGTTGACGCGGATGCACATGAGTGCAAGAATGGTACCTGGTTTCAAACTCGTGATTCACAATTAATTGTGATTGAAGCCCCATTCGGCATCAGCACCTCATATTGGAGGCACTGTTGCAACGCTTATTAGTGGCGGAATGTGCTCATACTCATGATGCTGGTGCAAATAATGTTTCTAAAAATATGTTGTGTCCGATTTTTGAAATGTGCAGGATTGACAATGTTCACAAGTCTGACCATTCTCTGCGTATAATTACTACATTCAAGTTGAACGATTAGGAGATGGAAAATGGGGTTGAAATATTGAACGTTTTTTGACGTTAAAGGCGTAAAGTAGGGGCATGATTCATGTTTGTAAGTTGTAAGTGAGAATTGTTTTGTGGTCAAAGTACCCACACCACCCGCTCCGCAATAAAATTGAGAGCAAAAAGAAAAAGGTCACGGTATGGCGCGCGGCATATGTCTAGTACTACCCTTAAAATTCACGATTTTACCCCTACCTGAATTTACGACCTTGGGGACCTCTGGAGTTTACTATTGTAAAGAATACTTTGTAGCAACATTTCAGTTCATCATCTTGTAACACGACTTGAGTATCGTTTGTTTTCACATATGTATAAGTGATACCAGTACCGGCTGACTTTTACGCTGGTACCGAGCCGGTACAGGTAGCTGAAACTTTACACATCACTAGTGCAAATAGTTTTTTCCAGCTAAAGTTGTTCTCGACCAGTTGTCGATCGATATCGATGTCTATTATTCATCGGAAATCGACGACGAAGCTGCTCTAGTTTCTAAAGTTAATCATGCTAAATCGTCGATCGTTTACTTGGGTGACGTTCGTAATATAAATTTAGACAAAGTGAGTAGTTTAATTTGCGAACGATTTGTCGTATCGCTGTTCTACGTAGATTCAGTCCATTTTAGCTGAGATCCATCTCTCCTATTGACCTAGTGATTGGCGGATCCCCTTGTAACGATGTTAGCATAGCTAACCCTAAAAGAAAAGGTTTATATGGTAGGTAACAAAGCTAACATGATCAAGTTTCTTAATACAATCCATGAATTACGTATTCCACCCAAAAATTGAACTCAAATTATTTTAGATCCGTCTGGAACGGGTATTCTGTTTTTCGAATATTATCGAATTTTGCAAACGGTTATACAGTTGAATAATCGTAAAAGTCGTAACACTTTTTGGTTGTTTGAAAACGTTGCTAGTATGCGTATGGAGTATCGTAGCGTTATTGACAGATTTCTAGGAGTAAGATTTTATTCAATCGAGAAAAAAATCTTGAAAACTGTTTTGTTGACTTTAAGCGTAATCCTGCGTTGTACGATTCTTGCCATTTTTCGGCTCAAAATCGCGCTCGATATTTTTGGGGTAACATACCCGGAATGTACAAGTGAGAAAATTTAGATTGTTCAGAATCAAGGATATTAAAAAGCGAAAATTAACGCGAATCATTAAAATCGATTCAATAAAAGTTCTCATTATCCCATTGGTTAATCTTGAAGCTCACTTTTCAGTTATATCGCGCCGTCGAATTTGAAATCGCCATGTATCAGAGATATTTTGACTCCGGAATGCGGTCGTGTAGCTTTAGTAAGTAATTTTTCAATGTAGTGATTATGAACTCCGTACATCCTTCGAATATGGGGGTTCTTGAAAAAGCGCTGGTCATTGACAAATTTGAGCAATTGAAACGTTCATTCCTGTAACATTTCTTCTCTCTTTTATGATTTTCTTCTGTGGTTAGTCGCTTTGTTTTATTCTCAGTTCCATTTTAGGTCCAAAAAGTTAGAACTGTGACCACTCGAACGAACAGTTTGAAGCAAGGAAAATCACATTCTATCCATCCTGTTTCCATGGAAGGAAAACCGGATACTTTATGGCCGACGGAACTCGAAACGTAATTTTTTGACGTAAAAATAACACTGATGAGAAATTAATTTAAAAACCGATGTGACTTTTCTTGAAAAAATTACGAAAATCTCACGCAAAGAAATGAATTTTCGTTTTCATCATCGATGCAACTAATCAAAATTTGTTGTAAACATTCAAAAATAGTTCGAATAAATCTGCCAAGAGAATAGATTGCTTGGTTGTTGATGGATATGATTAAAGCAAAATTTAATCTCGTGATTAATATGCTTAGATTATGTTCATGTTGTTCTTATTCATTATTCGGGCTTTTTCCCGCTAGGGATGTCCCACTGTCACGTTTTTTGCTGGTGCTGGCGCCCAAGCATGGAACTCAAAAGTCAGTTATTGCATATTGACTTTGCTTGACCCTTGGTAACAAATCAATAATTACCAGGAAGATCGAGTAAAATGTTTAGCAATTGATTACATGCTGGCTGACATGGAACACAAAAATCAGTTATTGCATGTCGACTTTGCTTGACCCTCTGTACAAGATCTGTTTCTTCAATAATTACCAATAAGATTGAATAAAGTGTTTAGCAATTGATTATATGCTGGCTGACATGGAACAAAAAAAATAGTTATTGTGTTGAGACCTCAACTACGAATTATTGCAAAAAGAGAGCGCCTTTACCGCTGCTCGGTTGGCTCAGTTGGTTAGAGCGTGCGGACTGTAGCCGCAATGTCCCATGTCCCGGGTTCAAGTCCCGGACCGAGCCTAACTTTTACTGAAGCCCCGAGTAGCGGGAACAGGTTGCCTCATTGTATGTCGACTTTGCTTGATCCTCGGTACAAGATATAGATTCAATAGAGTGTTTAGCAATTGACTACATTTTGGCTGATATGGAACACAAAAATCAGGAAGTGATCAGTGAACTGCGGAACAAATCCATTGGACCATTGGAAAATTAAGAAGAATGAATATCATTTGCTTGCAAAGCGATGAATCTTATGTGCCCTGCCTGCAAGTATATCTAGCGAACGTTTATTCAGTACCAATGGCACCATCTATGACAAGGGTATTGCCCAAAAATCTTTAAATTTTGGTGTATTTGCTCAAAAATTGGAGGATTGTGAAAGTTGATTATGAATTATGCAAAAAAATCAATTTCAATGTCATTTTGATATTTTTTGTATCTAAGTATGTGTTATGCTCATCGACATGTATGTAATATTCAAAGTAATTGCCGGTGCCAAATCCGGTGGCTTCTGCTGGTGCCAGATACCATAGCACCTGCGCCGGTGCTGGTGCCTGGGACATTAGTACTTGCGACATCATTTTCCCCAATCTTAACATGATGCACTGTCCATCATTTCGTTTTCATCATAATTTTTCTATCTTTCAGACTTTTTGGTTTGCCGCGGCATTACACAGATGTCGGAGGTTTGACGCCAGCTAAGCGACAAAAGCTGATCGGTCAAGGTTGGACTGTTCCAGTTATTAAGCAAATTTTACGGCCGTTACAAAATTTTTTCAAACTCAAAAATCCTGCTTGATTTTTCCTTACGGTTCTTTTTTAGAATTGGGGTTTTCCCTATCGCGAGTTCCGAAATGGTTTCCTAGTCGCTGTTTATTTGGGTAAAATCTTATACTTATTTATCTTTATGTTTACTTTTTATTGTTTGTTATTCACATCTATTTTGTGAGTGTTGATGGCTTTTTTCAACTACCGTGACCGGAAGGAATATTCACATCTGGTTCAAGTGTTTGACAAGAGCGTACAAGCAAGCACGATCACCGGATTGTATGTAATATTGAGGAAAATTTTATTGGAAAAGTAAGTTTGCGCAAAATTGTAAGTTTAAAGAAATTCACTTCTGTTTAGAAGAGAAATTTGACATAGTTTTTGATTGTAGCCTGTAGAGATATTTCAAAAAGCCATCCTGTTCTTATCACCGCTTTTAAATTTTTATCGTCTTATATTGTTTTTTAACGTTGCTGATCAGTCCTTGCATTTGTTGCTATATATTTGATATATTGCGCTGCCGAATATTTTCTACTGCCGGTGATTTCAGCGTTTTAATTTTTCCGTAGTCTTTCGAAAAGAAGTTTCTATTTATAACGTTTTTACTGTTTTTAGTACTGCCATAAATATGTCATGATGATTATTAGCTTTCTCTTATTTCATATAACACATGTGATATTATGGTTCAAAATGTGATTTTGTCCCTCTGTTTCAATAAAAGTTTGTTGCTTAATTTATGTTTATTGTTCCCTGGTTTGCTGCATATTATTTCGCTGAAAGATTTGTTCTCTCTAATCTGCTAACTTTGGTGTTTTTCATACAAGCAAGAGATAGTTTATCCAAGAAAAATTGTGATTCCTGAATTCTATTGATTTGAATTTTCTGTATGACAAAAGGCTTTAAAGACTTTTTCTTGCCGAAATCATATTAAGTTGTTTGTGGAAGCTGTCCCATAGAAACATTGTCCAACAACCAGAAACGTGTTCTGATTTCGGTCGCTTTGACAATCCTGTTGTTGATTTCTAATCATTATTTTAATATGAAGTTGACGTCTAGAAGTGAGAACTTAGAATAGTTTGTTTCAGTAAGACTCGATTGACAACTTGCATATCTCACTATCATTGTTGATACTGAGTCAGAATTTATACACATCGAAAGACATAGTTTACTTTAGGGAAATACATTCAGCTTATTGTAATTGTGGCAGGAAGTTGATTGTAGCATTCAACTTTCGGAAAAAAAAGCTACAACACAACACGGCGATGCATAACAGGACCTTTAAACTGACTGTGCTCAGAAAAATGAGTTACTATTTCATATTTTTATTGGCTCTTATTGTCAATAAAAATTTGTGAGCTGATTCATCTAAGCCTCAAAATTTTCGAGTGAAATGTTCTACAGCCGAAGCTTTTGTAGTCCGTATTTGTGTCATTTTTCATTTTACAAGTATGTAGTGAAAAACAGACGTATATTTCGTCAAATTAAGATTGGGCAGAGCTGATTGAAGTGGAAAAGGCGAATTGGTGCACCCAATTGGAAACCACCAGCATCTAATTGTCTGACTTCTTATCATAAATTGGAAGTGAAATAAACCAACATTAGAAGTTCCGATAAAAACTAGTTGACATGCTTTTTTATCAATTGTTAGTATTATTTGACGTCAAAACTGATACGTGGTTCCTGCAGTGTTTCGGTTCTTAATTTTTTCCTTTTTAGATCTCTTATCCAAGACTTAAAAATGGATATTCCTTTAGCTATATCTTCGGTGTTGGGCAGCTGTTGCGGCTGCATGATTTTCGTCGAATATCTCGCCAAGTAATTTTTTTATCCCTCATCTTACGAGCATCATTTTTCTGCATTTTTAGGGAAGATCCCGGTTCAATGAATTTGATGACTTTCTCAAGTTTTCTATTCATTAGTTTGGAAGGTTTAATCCTGTACAATAAATTCGGAACGGTGAAAAATAATATACCTTTGAGGTAATTTTGTAAACATGGACATTGTTGGAACGTTTTCTTTAATTTTATTTTTATGAATTATGCAAATATCTGTAAAAGACCGTTTCGCTGAGAAAACGCGCGCCATTTTGCTAAAGTTTACCCATTTAGATCTTACGTTGAATTGGTCGTTATTTTCTTCATGGTCAGCGTTATCAATAATCAAGCGTTAAATTTTCATATACCAGTGCCTTTGCATATAATTTTTCGCTCGGTAGGTGAAGAGTTTCCTAGGAAATCTCACTGAGATTTATTAGGTTAGTTTTTTGCGTGCTGTGATATGAGTTGTATTATTACGCGTGTGAAGTTTTCTTTCCTTGAATAGAAATTCTATACTCAGATATTTAAATTCCCGAGAACATCAGAATTCTTGAGCTTTTAGCAGTTCTCTAATTGAGTGGATGTTGCCATCTTCAGGGTTCCTTAATTTCGAATATGTTGATGGGAATGTGGCTTTTGAAAAAGCGTTATAGTCTCAGTAAATATGTTAGTGTTATTTTCGTTACCGCTGGAATAATCGTCTGTACTTTGGCCACATCGTTCTCGGGAAATTCGACTAGAAGAAATTCGCAGGATCCGGAGAAAGGAGCCGATTACCTCAGCTGGATTATCGGTAATTAAATTTTTGTGTTGTTTTACGATGTGAAAACCAAATTTTTAGGTGTTTCCATGCTTTGGTTCGCGTTGTTCTTTTCGTCCCTATTGGGCATTCGCCAAGAACAACTTTTCACCAAATACGGGAAACATAGCCGAGAAGCTTTATTCTTCATTGTGAATTTGACGAATCTTTTTTGTTTTTCATTATAACATTCATTTTCTCCTTTCTAGCATGCTTTATCGCTGCCAGGATTTGTGCTTTTCAGCGCCGATATTTACAATCATATTCAAATTTTCAGTGCTTCGAGTAAATAAACATGCAAGTTATCGCATCTTTCCAAGTCTGACACAGATTGTCTCATTCAGAGGCATTATTGTTACCGTTGATTAACGTTTCGATTCCCCGACTATGGCTCTTTCTTCTATTCAACAACATTGCACAGTAAGACTTTTCATTGATGATCGACCGGTGCTCCGGCTTCTGTATCCGGCCGATTTTTTGACCTCCGTGCCGGCGAGAGGGTAAAAACTGGCTGGAACTGGGGTCTTTAGGCCAAATTTGATATTGTAGTTACGCTTCTTTCGATCGAAAAACGTCTCATGATAGGTAAAATACAGCATCAAACTGATAATCATCTTCGCGTGTCCAGCAAGAATATCATATATGTCATCTTCTGTAATACATCCTCAGCATGATAGATAAAAATCTTATCTGACAATTAACTCGCGTAAATAAAATGTAGATAAAGATATATAACGTCCTGATAACATACTTTTAGTGGAGTATTTGTCTCGAA
Organism: Romanomermis culicivorax; assembly: GCA_963922205.1. Lineage (NCBI taxonomy): Eukaryota > Metazoa > Nematoda > Enoplea > Mermithida > Mermithidae > Romanomermis > Romanomermis culicivorax. The sequence continues at coordinate 49,905 of CAWUHX010000029.1, read as the reverse complement.
CTGAGCTTAGAGTGCATTGATTTACAATCATGCTATTACCTTAGTTTATAGGAGAAATATCGTTTTCCGAGAAGTAATTCCTGAACAAATGTCTCAGCCTTACGCCAGCAATGAGTACCTACTTAAAAATGATAAGACGATACTTTCCAACTTCGACTTACGTGCACTTGATATCATACAGTTCAAAAATCACCTTCTTAAGATATTTTAAATAGTACAACAATGTTATTCATGATTTTTCTACTCTCAAGAGTATCCAGTCTAGGTTTCTTCTGGCCGAATTGGAGCCACGACTCCTGGAAATGGCAACATTGCTTCCACTTGTCTTGGAAGCCAATTTGATTTGTGACAATTTTCATGTTTTGTGAAACCTTTCTAACCAAATAAGATATGTAATTAGTCATGCTGAAGCATTAATCTACTCCGATTAATTTGAAACGTAGGGCTGTTACATCATTACTAGGGTTGTCCCGGGGCAGACATTTTAGCCGGGACCGGGGCCGGGGCAGACATATAATGTACTAACATATACGTCACCAGTGCTATCATACTTTATATATGTTAGGCTGCTGTGGGTGTTGGATGATGTGACTGACCTTTGGGTTTACACAAAGGAAGTTGCGACAGTTCTTTCTACCACAGGCTAACAAAACACAAACACACCAAAACTATCTCACCGGACCCTCAGATACCTTCACCAGTACTTCCCTAAGCCTCAGGCAGAACACTGTGACCTCTACTTCAAAAGATCCTACCCTTGTCTTCAATTCTAATCTTATTGAAGCTTCCCCTATGCTCACAAAACAAAACAGTTACCGTGTCGAGCTTGTATTGGGTGACAAGGACGATGACGCCAATACAACAAATATAAAAATGTATAAATGGCGACGGGCGACGCATTCAATATTATACCAAAAACAATAATAAAAAATCACCAAAAAATACGAGAAACAGTGGCATAACAAATCTATGTAAATTTATCTTTTTCTTTTCGCCAATTTTAGCTGCGTCCACCACCTGCGCGCCGATGCCGGAAGTTGAACACGTGCACCTACAGTAACCCTGACATGTATATCTATGGAAAACTTTTAAAGGCGATTCTCTTTCTTTTTATTTCATGTCAGCTATGGTAATGCATTGATTGATAGGTTAGAAAGGGTTTGAGTATTTTAGATACAAAAAAAATTAAATTTGTCAGATAACTGTCATTACTAAGTCTGAGGAAACTCATCCTTTTCCCAAAGAAACTGCTTTGCACACATACCTGGACACTTCTATCGATTCATCTGCAGGGTTTTTCAGCACAGTGCTAATGAAACCATAGCCGAGCAAATGGAAATTTTTGAACGTTGGCACGCATGCCAATGACTGGAAGGGAGAAATTTCTGAAAAAATCAATCGAGAATCTGTACTGAAATTGAAGTGCAGTTCCAGATACAATGAAAACATATAAACTTATATCCAAACAGAATGTAAATTTATCAATTGCTAAAAGTATTACTGTCAAACTAAATACTGAATATTTACTTATCATATTCTGGACTTCAATTTTATTATAAATCGAGCTTGTTATCCTATCAAAACCACTAGTTTTGTGTAGTCTTGGTCCGAACCAGAGCCAGCTGCCCCGGTGCCTGGGACAACACTAATCATTTCATTTCTGCTGAGTTGTATCATTTGATCCTATCGGGCTGCCATCCATCTTTCTTATGTAGATAAAACTGTCAAAAAACAATTTTTGTGACTCCTAAAACTCTCTAAACGTTTCATTACATACGATTTTGTACGCAAGCCTAGAATCGTTAAATTTTAGCTTACAAAATTTTCATCTTCCGCTTGTGAAAATTTATTGCTAGGAGTCAAATAACCTATGTGTTGGGAAATGAGAAAACTAATCTATAACCTGATTTTTTAAATGATTGAAATTCGGAATACTGCAATAGTTAGCGCTGTCTTCGAAGTTTACAAAAAGCTCTCAAAGAAAAATTTTCAAGGTTATTTGTATACTTTTTTAAGTCATATGTGATTCATATGACAGTAGAAAATCATAAAAGTATAAAATTGCCTTATTTTCCACCTTTATAATGTACAAGCATTGCGAGAAAAACAGACTATAGTATAGTGTCAACCAAAGAAGCTTCCCTGGAAAATGGGCTTTAAAATTCAAAACACTTGTTGAGAAATATTATCCTAGTCTTTCAATGGTTGTGGTACTGTATCTGTGAATGGGTGGTCATACAATTATAGCATATTCAAAAACATTCCTAAACCTTGTTTATCTGATTATTCTGTGCATTGGATTGGGATGCGAATGATCTGATAATCACATATTTTCCGATTATATTATTGTCAGAAGTAGACCAACCCAATATCTCTTCAACCTGGATGACAAAGTTGATATTATATGCAGACCGGCCGAAGCCAAAGTTACGGAGTCCGAACGAGACTTTTTTTGCACGTCTCTATCTGCACCGTGCAAAGATGACCATAAAAATTTGCATCGGACGAATTTTTTTTAGTTCCAAATGAAAACAATTTTTAAAAATCCTGGCAATTACATTAGTTTATTCAAAGCATAGTTTTTCCTCAAATCGAGTATTTTAATGAAAAGTGTTGGGGCATGGTTTTGATTACGAAAAGAAACTATAAGCGTAATCAGAAGAATTAGAAAATCGTGAGTAGCAGCTTAATTTCTAGGAACTCCATCGTTGTTATGTGTAGCACCGATTTTGCCTTTCGTAAGCGCAATTTGACTGACAAGACTAAAAATTTTTTTATGAAATTCTGACTGCAGGAACATTAGAATAATTGAATGATATCCAAATGGATAAATAAAGTAATTGTGGATTGTTACCACAGAAAAAAAAATTTTAAAGTATGTAATACTTTCGGAAATATATGAAAAAAAATCTCATGTGAAGAAAATCTTAGAGACATTGACAAAGACTTTTTCATATCCTGAGAGTAAATTATTTTCTGTTTGTTTATTGTTATTCAACACTGATGTTATAACATGTCTTTCCACAGCAATTGGCCGACTGCTTATGTAAGAACATTATGTTGAAATTAATGAGCAAAAAGCACTTTTGTTGCCACTATTTAATCATAAGTAGTCTTCCGTCCGATTATCAAAGTCTTCCGTCCGAGTATTCTGACTTCCGAGTAATTTCAAGAATGTAAAAATGACCAAGATTGAAAATCAAGAAGTTGTCAAACAAAGTGCATTCAACAATTCCATAATGAGACAAGTGAGCTTAACGGGCTGAACTGTAGCAGAAAGGATGCAGACAAAATTTTCACGGCGAAAAAATTTTCGGATTTTTACCCGCGAAAAGGCTAGAAAATGCATCTTTTTGTCGATTTAATCAGTGAAGACTGCAAAAACTTCGGACAGCTTTTCGATCAAAAATTTCATTCCTGTGCTGGAGTTGTCCAAAAAGTTTTCTGCACGACCAACAAAAACTGTGAAATTTAATATTTCTTTATGCCTGCTCAATTCTTTGTGGAAAAATTGTAAAATTTCATTTTAAAACCATGCCAAACATCATTATATGCCTCTTTCTGCCACATTTATTGAACTACCGAAGCTTTCTCAGGATGTTCAGGCTGAATCTTTCACTCAAATAGTATAAATTAATGACTTGGTTTTTAATTAAAATTCCATACCGTTTTATCGTGAAATATGGTTATTGCGATAGAATATTCAGAAAATCTCTACGTACATTTATTTCTCTTGCAATCGATTCCGAAGATGCCCAACAAGGTTTCTATGAGTTTCGCCCGCAAAATGTGGGATCACACAAAACACTAAAATTTTCGTTTTTCGCCGTGAAGCATACTTTCGAGACTTTTTTAGTTGAAGTGATTGAAGGTTCCAAGCGACTTTACGCGTTTATATTCACCTGGGAATCCAAGGAAAATATCTTCTACAAAAAACAGTCATTTTGTCATGAAAAAATTGCTACCATTTCCAGCGCATTTAGATTGTGTTTTTGCAATAACCAACATGGATGGATGTCCATTCAGTTTTGCATTCAATGTTAAAGTTGAAGTGTCTGAATTTCACCTTTTGCGAAGTTCACTGACTGACTGAAAGGCTTTCATTTAAGACAATATTTCTCAGTTTTTCCTGCGGTTACTATCACGTATATTTCACCATGTCAACATATTTCGATTAGAGAATTTGTTTAAAATTTCACATTGTGAAAACGCCTATAAAAATGAGACTCTAAATGACTTTGATTTTATATGATTTTATTCTATGTGATACCACTCAATATTGGAAATTTCAGATTAAAAACTTCAAATTCAGCTGTAGACAGTTCTCCGTAGAATAATCAAAATAAACAACTGTAACTGGTAATAAAATTTTTATCAGTAACATAAGTAAGATGATTTTGATTAATTGGTCTGCATGTGGTGAAGCAAAAATTAGCGTGTAGTTTTTACTGTGCGCAACTTAATGGTTATTGTAGATATCTGCGCTAAATTTTAGTACATAAAACAACAGTATCACTGCTAAAGTTGACAAAAGATAAATACCAGATTTTTCAGATACATTTGCATCCGTTCCGTCTACAAATTAACCGCCGAATGTACGTCCCTCACCGTAACATTAGTTTTGACGTTGCGAAAATTTTTAAGCCTTTTGATTTCGATCGCTTATTTCGGTAACGCGTTCACTAATTTTCATTGGTTCGGTACGTTTCTAGTTTTCGTCGGTACGATAGTTTTTTCCGATTTGCATACCCAAGTGGTAATTTTTTTATCGAAGAAAAAATCCAAATCTGAATGATTCGGCTTTATGTGTTTGTTTTTATTTTTTACGTTGATTTATAATTTGTGCTTATGCTTGAAAGAACTTTTCCCAGTTCATGAGTAGACCGCACGAACAAAAGTCGCACGGATAATCTCAAAATGAAAAAAGAAAACCTTACGTGAAGTCTTTCTCGAGCAACAGATATCAATTTTAGTAATTTCCGCACAAATTACTGTTTTTCCGTACCAAACTCGTATATTTATAGTAAGCATTAATTAAGCTGTGCAGGATAGATAATCCAATATTCATTCGTCTGAAGTTTCGGATTTGCATATTCTTTTGTACTCTTAAGTGACGTCTCGAAGTATTCAGGAGGAGTTCTTTCGTTACATGCTTACTTGTCGCATTGACATGTTAAGTAAGGAATCGGAATCGGTTATTGTCATGAATTTTGGAAATCGCTATTTTGAGTTGTTTGATTCAAATTTTTGTTTTTCTGATTTTATAATCTCGTTTCATGTTTGATTTACTAAGTGCAGCTTTCATTTACAGTTCTTCCATGCGGCACTTTTGAGATAAGCAAAAACATTTTTCTCACTTCTTAGGTTTATTTCCTTCGAAAAACGCCTTTTGAGATTAGATACAGATTTTTCATTTTGAGTAAATGAAACAGGTGCAAGACCTAAAAGGAGAAATATGTTCGGCATTAGCTCTTTCATGCTGGTTCATCTTTCATCATGTGTTCTGGCTTTTCTAGATGCCATTTTTTATACCGATTCGATATTTATTCTTGAATAAAATTCTTGCTTGGAATAAAGAATTTTAATTTCTGTAGTACGTCATGCCCCTGGTAGATGAAGCACTAAGGGTGCTGGAGCTCTGAACGCTCCAGCCTGAACTTTTGAAAATGGTTAAAGTGGCCATTCACCTCTATCTAAACTTCTAGAAGATGAGAAAAGTTAAAAATCAGGGTTTTCCTTCTGTGCCCCACTATACCGACCGTCCCGCAATACCAACCATTCCACTGTACCAATATCCCACTGTATGAACTGTCACGTTTTACCAGCCGTAATATAGGTAGAGTATACTGTAAGTATAGTGAATAGAGCATCGAATGACAAGCGAATCAATAAGAATTGAGACATTTCATTTCAACTTCAGGAGAAATTATTTATGCATATGTGTTATTAGAGTATTCTTGAGTTTTACGAGTAAATCATTCAAAATGCCATTTATATTCGTATCAAAAAGATTGGAATCATTATTTATTACCAAATTACATCCAAAAGCACAAATTATTGTGGTCAACTTCGGGGTTGCTTACGATTTGATCATTCCTAATAATCTCTACTCTGTCCTTTTTTCTCCTAATTTGCTACAATTAAGGCATTCGTTATAAGTTGACGTTGTTCCGTTGCATCTGACTTTAATTTAAGGCGACGTTTATTCCTTTTTTTCGAACAAAAGTGCGGCGTTTATTCGAGGGCGGTGTTCATTTAAAGGCGGCGTTTATTCAAATAAATACGGTAGTTCCCCTTGTATCTTCTAGACAAAAGCTATATTTTTGAAAAACGAATATTTCTAGAATTATGCCAATTTCAGTGTAAACAATACCAATGAAAAAATTAGTTAGTGTAATATTGCTTCACTCTCTAGTATGCTAATTTACTGCGAGAAACTTTCATATATGGGAACATCTTTAGACGAATCGTATCATGTTTACATTTAGTGCGATGAGATGATCATTTGACTCAGATTTGAGGCATGGAATCATTCTCGCCACACTATGACAAACAAGCTAGTTTAATGGAAAAGGTGGAAACCCACAGTCAGTAAGGTGTTCTAAAAATCACAGAAAATCAGTGAAATCACTAGTTTGCTCCCTATAAGCCAAAAAGAGACCAAAAGATTAGTGTACATCGGAACAAAAGATCTTTCTTCAAGTTTTGGCTCATTTGTCTTTCTTCTTTGACGATTTGCCTTTTTTGGATTTCTTCTTCTTGTCGGCACCTCCGCTGCCCGCTGCCACCACTGGGTCAGCTCCACTTCCTTGGGGCGCCGCGCCATCTTGAGGCGGCGCTGTGGCTCCCGTTTCGCCGCCGGCCGATTGTTTGTCTTCTTTGCTTTTTTTGGATTTCGTTTTCGTGCCTTTCTTGGATTCTTTTTTCTTTTTCGATTTCTTTTTCTTTTTGCCGGCGGCTCCATCAGCCGACTGCCCCGCAACGGCGGCGTCTTCTCCTGCGGCCGGTGCTCCGGTGCCTCCGTCGGGAACTGGTGGCGCTGCACCTTCGGCCGCTGTTGCTTGTTGATGCGCGTCGGCTGCCGGAGGCTGAAAAACGTAATCAGTCAGATACAACTCTTCTGTTGAGTGATGTTCCTCGGATATCCGAATTTTCGGATTTTCGGTATGATATCTGAAAATGAGATATTTTGACTAGTTCTGCACGCAGCGTATCTTGACAGCATTAATTCCGCATTAAAGTCGAAATTCGTATAGCTACAATACTCCAAAGTTTGGAATTGTTAAGGGTCATTTATACTTGCCTTTTCCGACGGAACGGATCGTCAACAGCTTGAAACGTTCAGTCTGGAAATTCACTTTCGGTCGGATAGGATAACTGTGGAAAACGACCCACGATAACCTCCAACCGAACGGGACGAAAATCACCTTTTCGTTCGGTTACGTTCCGTCAATTGCATTCGGTTCTGTTCCCTCTGATTAGGTAAGTATAAATGAGCTTTCACATTTCTCAACGTTTTTCGGTCCATATACATGTTTCGAAATATCAAAGCTGAATAGACCCGACTCGTAGCCAAATGCTCATTTTTAGTTAGTAGGATTGGAACGGTTAACTGCATCGCCTGTACATAGATTTATCGTTTGTTTACAACATAATCAATAGTAATAATATCAATATCAATTTTTCGTGCTTAATTCAAATCTTGTTCGTTCTAATAATCGCTTTGAATTATAATAGTCAAGTATCGTTTGGATACAAGAACGTATGACTTTAACTACCTATACAGAATTCTTAGTAGTAGTGATGTATAGTCTGTTTTTCTTGAAATACTTCTAAATAATATAAGTGGAAAGCAAGTAGTATTTCAGGTTTTCACGATTTTCTGATGAACAATATATCATATAGGGATGGAAATTTGTGAGCATACTGGCCTAGCCCTTAATAATTTTTCGAGTGAAAAATTTTACAAAAAGAGCTCTATTTAAACGATTTTGACGACGATACTGATTTGTGTCACTTTTCTATTTGGAAGCATTTTATAAAAAACAGACTATAGTTATTTCTTCCAATGTGAAGACATTTCTACGAAAAATTAAAGGAGTTGATCTGAATAAATTCCTCAAAGGGAAGAGATGTAATCTTGCGCGCTATAATAGCCCACTCACGCCTTGATGTATATTCTTCATTTTTTTCGTAATATTTTTCTTGACAAATATATTATCACTAGTTTATTAGAAAATGCCCCGATGGGACAGAAAAAAGGAGAATATACTTGCTTCGACAGTTGCCATGGTAGAAAAAGAAGTGGACTAGATTTTTGAGAACTTGGGTCAAAGTTGAAAAAAATTCACTTCCTTTATATTGGATTTTCATTCTTTCGCAAAAAAATTGTCTATGTCTGTGAAAAAGTATATTCTGCAGCATCGTGCATTTTGTCCTTCAACTGGCATCAACTACAGTAAAATTTTTCTATATGAAAATTATATGCACCTGACTTCAAGTGTAAAGAAATGGTAAACCGATAGCATTCTAACTCCCGACCAATTCAAAACTCCTGCCTTTCACACTAGCTGAAAAATAGTGAGGGAGGCATATTATAGTCATTTTCAGAACTACAAAGGAGCCTGAGGTTCGTTGCACTAACCCAACATGAGGATAATCTCAACATCGGGATTAAATTGATGATCCTGAGTTTAAGCTATTCACAATGTCCAAATTATTTTCTTCCAATGCACAAATCATACTCACTTCAGGATTAACTAAAACTGAGGTTTAAGTTCGGGTTTGGGAATTGCAGAAATTTTTATATATATTTGCTTTAGGAATAAGAAAATTATGCGAAAATTTTAGTGCAACCCGACAGCTCGAGTTGGGGATAATCTCGACATTGAGCTCGTTATGATCCGGATGACATTCAAATTATACCGAACTTGAGATCAAATCGAGTGGCCTTTTTGTTCGAGATTACCTTGAGCTCGAGCTCAGACCCCTTTAGTGCAACTGGGATTTGGTTAAAGTGATTGGGCACCGATCTGCAAATGGGAGAACAGGGTAAAGCATACAAAAATGCACCTGATTTAGGCCTGCCTATATTAGGAGTGTGCGCAAAATCCCGTACCCGGTTCTCCCCGACTCTACTCGCACTCCCACGGCAACAGTACGACTTTTTTGAAAGCAGGACGGGAGCGATAGGGATGGGTGACATTGCTTCCCGAATGCAATCATGCAAAAAGCCCCCTTTTTGCAAATTTCAGTTTAAATCCAAAAACTATGAATGATGCTGTTTTGTTGAATAGTTAAATAGAAGGGAATAAATTTGTTTATAGCTTGTAATCAGTAGAACTTACGGAGTGAATTCTAAATGATATGTTATATAAAATGAGTGAATTAAACATATCTTACACAATCAATTTAGTTCTTAGAAGACTTTGTGCTGTAGCTATTTTTCTAAAAAAGCTGAATGGGATTTTATGTGCCACTTTCCCTCAGTTGATTCCTTTTGTTGACACCAAATTCAGTAAAAATGTTTAACACAGTTGGAAGCAAACATGTGTGAGAGGGGACATGGGGAATTTTCTACGAGTGTTTTGAAACTGGAAAATTTGTTATGGAAAAAATTCTTTGGTCAACTTTTTCTGAATTTTTTGTCTCAAAAAATTCTAAAACAGCAAGGTCCACGCCTGTACCCTCCTAAAAATTTCAGAGATGCACATGCTTGGTTGGAAAGTGTGTTGATGCACTCAGCTGCAGAATATACTTTTTCACAGACATAGACAATTTTTTTTGCGAAAGAATGAAAATCCAATATAAAGGAAGTGAATTTTTTCCAACTTTGACCCAAGTTCTCAAAAATCTAGTCCACTTCTTTTTCTACCATGGCAACTGTCGAAGCAAGTATATTCTCCTTTTTTCTGTCCCATCGGGGCATTTTCTAATAAACTAGTTCACCTCTTTTTAGTGGGCCTCAACCATGCACAAAAACCTTCATAGAAGCATATTGAAGTTTTAAATTTGGTCATCTTCACGTCAAAAAAACAATAAAAAACCATCTCTTGAGGAAAAAAACAATAAAAAACCACCTATTGAATTCCTCATGGTCTAGAATTCTTCAACCCAAAAAATCTCAGGAATACCTTTGTTTACACTCGATATGAATTAGTGTGTAAAGTGATCACATTTATTAAATTCTCAGTGATCGAAAACCCCTCCCAAAGAAAATTTTTTTGTGTAAAGTGATCGCATTCAATTCCCAATGGTCGAAAACCCCTTCCACAAAAAATTACGAAAATAGGCTTGGTTAAATCTAGATTAATTTTTTTGTGTAAAGTGACGCATCCATTGAATTCCCCGCAGTCGAAAACCCCTTCCATAGAAAATCACAAAAATATGCTTGTTTACACCCCAGATAGATTTTTGTGTAAAATGACGTATCCATTGAATTTTCCGCAGTCGAAAACACCTTCCACAAAAAATAACGAAAATACACTTGTTTACACCCGGAATAGTTTCATATGTAAGATGATCGCATTCATCAAATTCCCCATGGTCGAAAACCCCTTCCACTGAAAAATCTCGAAAATACGCTTGTTTACTCACGGCATAATTTTTTGTGTAAAGTGATCACATTCATGGAATTCATTGTGGTCGAAAATCCCCTCCACAAGAAAATTACGGCAATACGCATGTTTACACCCTGGATAACTTTTTTGTGTAAAGTGAAGCATCCATTGAATTCCCTGCAGTCGAATACCCCTTCCACAGAAAATCACAAAAATACGCTTGTTTACACCCAGGATAGTTCTTTTATGTAAGATGATCACATTCATCAAATTCCCCGTGGTCGAAAACCCCTTCCACTGAAAAATCACGAAAATACGCTTGTTTACTCACGGGATAATTTTTTTGTGTAAAGTGATCACATTTATTGAATTCCTCGTGGTCGAAAACCTCTTCCAGCAAAAAATCACGAAAATACGCTTGTTTACACATTGGATAATTTTTTTGTGTAAAGTGACCATATCTATTGAATCCCCGCGGTCGAAAACTCCCTCCACTGAAAAATTACGGAAATACGCTTGTTTACACCAAGGATAATTTTTTGTGTAAAGTGGCCGCGCCCATTAAATTCCCAATGGTCGAAAACCCTAGCAGCCCAAAAATCCCAATAAGGCTACAGGTTCAATTGAAACTGGAAAAAAATTAGTAGTGCATTATGCTGCAAAAAATTATTTTTTTGAACCCATAAGTATTATATAACAAAATTGGGGAATTTGGCGTTTTCCGGGACTTTGAACAACCATATAATTGAATTGAGGCCATATTTCAAAGAAAAAAAAATTCGCATTTGAGATTACACCCCCAAGATGCTTAGGCCGAAGTATGGAGGTTGGATATGGCACACCGATTGCTGGGCATGGTGGAACTGGGGGGCCTTAAAAAGTGCGTTTTTTACCTGTTTTTGGGGCCCCACCGAGCACCACTTGCAGATAGAGGCGAAATGACAAAAGGCACCCCATAGTTTGCCCGTATGCTCGATATTATGCAAAAAACCCGAAGGTTCTAGCTCTTACCGTTTGGGCTCTAGAGGGGGGGGGGACATGAAATTTGAGGGCCAAGTATATTATAGGTTGACGCTGTCGCGCCACCTATGATTATTATTATTATTTTATTTTTTTAAATATTATTATTATTATTATTATTATTATTATTAATATTACAACATGCAGACCATGCTCTCCGTGCAGATATGAAAAAGTTCCCCAATCACTTACTTTACATGTTTTATGATATTTTAAACTCTGAAAAAGATGTCGAAATAAACCGAAAAAGTCATTTGGAGCTATATTTTTTAAAATTTTTTAGAATATTTTTTTGGCAACGAAGTTCAAAACTCAACAAAATAATTATTTTTCGACAGCTTATCACCTGAAATGATCAATGCAGATAAAAAAATCAGTGGAAAGCAAGTTTAAACAAAATTATGCAAGTTTTTTAGGGGGTAGAAAATATGCAAGTGGTGGCCGTCTCTTTCACGTTAAATTTAACCTCGGCCACCCACCCTACAAAATCTTCTCGGCATTGTGAGTATCGTGTGTAAACCGGTAAATGCAGAAAAAAGCACCCATCCTTGTTCCGTGCAGAGTTGTCAGAATGGACTCAATTTTGAAGATACATGACGGCATGGGTCTTACGCGCCCGCCTACGATGGCTCCGCTCCGCCCTAAGCCTAAGCCTAAGCGGTTATTTATACTTGCCTTTTTCGACGGAACGGATCGCCAACAGTTTGAAACGTGCAGCCTGAAAATCCACTTTCGGTCGGAAAGGATGATTGTGTGTCGATTTATCGAATGTCCCTATTCCTCGAACGTCCCGACTCACCGAAAGACCCGATTCCTCGAAAGTCCCGATACTTCGAATAGTGCTTAAGATTTTATCTACAAAATCCCGTTCTAGAGAAAGTCCAGATCCCTCGAAATTTTTTTTTCAGAAAATCCCGCTTTCTGGAAAATAATGAATGCAGGGTCAAATTTACCATTTTGTAACGCGAAGGTTCCCACGACATAAAGTTCCCACGGTCGCCTAAGCCTAGGCCTATGTCCTGAGCCTAAGCCTAAGCCTTAGCATCAAAGATCCAAAAATGATCAGAAAATGTGCATGAATGGCCATCAACAAAAAAACTCTTTATGTCGTTGAATCATAGGTGGCGCGATAGCATCAACCTATAATATACTTGGCCCCCAAATTTCTTTTCCCACCACCCTAGAGCCAAAACGGTAAGAGCTAGAACCTTCGGATTTTTTTGCATAATTTAGGGCATAGGGGCAAACTACAGGGTGCCTTTTGTCATTTCGTCTCTATCTGCAAGTGGTGCTCGGTGGGGCCCCAAAAACATGCAAAAAACGCACTTTTTAACGGTCCCTAGTTCCACCATGCCTCACAATGGGTGTGGCATATCTCTGGCCTAGGCATCTTGGGGGTGCAATCTCAAATGCGATTTTTTATTTTTTTAAGATATGGCTCCAATTCAATTATATGGTGGTTCAAAGTTTCCCAATTTTGTTATATAATACCTAAGGCTCATCTATACTTCGGACGCAAGGCTTGCGTTGCGTGCGTTGCGTCCGTTACGGCAAAAATGCGGAAGTATGGATGCTCCGCTTGCGCATCTTGCGTATTTTTCTTGCGTCCATTGCGCCACAAAGTCCGAGTATGGATAATCGGCTTGCGCTGCTTACGTCTCCTTACGTTGCTTCCGTTGTGTGCGTTGCGTCAGATTTTTTACGCAACGTAAGCAACGCACGCAACGCAAGCCTTGCGTACGAAGAAAAGATGAGCCTTTACGGCTAAAAAAATAATTTTTTGCAGCATATTTTTTGTAGTTTCAATTGAACCGGTAGCCTTATTGGGATTTTTGGGCTGTAAAGGGTTTCGACCATTGGGAATTCGATGGACGCGGTCACTTTACACGAAAAATGATCCCGGATATAAACAAGCGTATTTTTGTGATTTTTTAATGGAAGGAGTTTTCGACCGCGGGGAATTCAAAAGATGCAGTCACTTTACACAAAAAAAAATTATTCCGGGTGTAAACAAGCGTGTTTCCGTAATTTTTTTGAGGAAGGGGTTTTCGACCATCGGGAAATTGATGAATGCGATCATTTTACTTGAAAAAAACCGCGGGTGTAAACAAGGGTATTTTCGTGATTCTTCGGCGAATGGTATTTTCGACCATCGGGAATTTGATGAATGCGACCTCTTTACTTGAAAAATTATCTCGGGTGTAAACAAGCGTATTTTCGTGATTTTTCGGAGGAAGGGGTTTTCACCCGCGAGGAATTTGATGAATGCGATCACTTTACTTAAAATAATTATTCCGGGTGTAAACAAGCGTATTTTCGTAATTTTTTGGCGGGAGAGGTTTTTGAATACAGGAAATTTGATAAATGCGATCACTATACACAAAAAAAATATTCCCGGTGTAAACAAGCGTATTTTCATGATTTTTTTGTGGTAGGGGGTTTCGACCAGGGGGAATTTAATGAATGCGGTCACTTTACATACAAAATTACATTGAGTGCATTTCAAATATATTTCTGCGATTTTTGAGACAAGAGGTTTCTGACCATGCGGAATTCAATGGACACAATCACAAAAAATTGTTCTCTTTTTTAACAAAGGTATTTCTGCGGTTTTTTTTGGGTTGAGGGGTTCTTGATTATGGGGAATTTAATGGAAATGGTCACATTACACTCTTTTTACAACGTGTTTTAAGTTCTATGCGATTTAAATATCTTTTACTTTCACCGAAAGTGAGAATTCGTAGCTTTAAGATTTTTTATTGTTTCTTTGATGCGAAGATGACCAAATTCAAAACTTCAATGCGCTTCTATGAAGGTTTTCATGCATGGTGAACTAGTTTATTAGAAAATGCCCCGATGGGGCAAGAAAAAGAAGAATATACTTGTTTAGATAGTTGCCAAGCTAGAAAAAGGATTGAACTAGATTTTTGCGAACCTGGGTTGAAGATGGAAAAAATTCACTTTCGTTACATTGAATTTTCATTCTCTCTCAAAAAAAATTTTCCATGTCTGTGATAAAGTATATTCTGCAGCTGAGTGCATCAAAACATTTTCCAACCAAACATGTGGATCTCCGAAATTTTGAGGAGAGTACAGGGTTTTTTTTTTTTTTGGTTTTTTGGCGTTTTTTGAGAAAAAAAATTCAGAAAAAGTTGGCCAAAAATTTTTTTCATTACCAATTTTCCAGTTTCACAACCTAGTTTGTACCCCCATGTCCTCCCTCACACATGTGTGCTTCTAACTGCGTTGAATTTTTTTGCTCAATTTAGTGCCAATAAAACAGGAATCAACTGTGGGAAAGTGGCACATACAATTCCACTTGGCGTTTTTAGAAAAAAGCTATGGCACAAAATCTTCTTAGAACTAAATCGATTGTGCAAGATATGTTTAATTCACTCATTTTATATAACATATCGCATAGAATTCGCTCTGTTCTCCTGATTACAAGCTATAGACAATTTTATTCTCTTCTATTTAACTATTCAATAAATTAGCATCGTTCACATTTTTTGGATTTAAACTGAAATTTGCAGATAGGGCGCTTTTTGCGGGATTGCATACGGGAAGCAGTTTCGCCCATTTCTGCCCCTCCAGTCCTGCTTTCAAAAAAGTCGTACTGTTGCCGTAGGAGTGCGAGTAGAGCCGGAGAGAACCGGATATGGGATTTGGCCCACACCCCTAATATAGGCACGGCTGAATCAGGAGCATTCTTGTATGCATTACCCTGTTCTCCCATTTGCAGATCGGTGCTCAATGACTGTAACCAAGGCCCAGTTGCACTAAAGGAGTCTGAGCTCGAGCTCAAGATAATCTCGAACATAAAAGCGACTCCGTTCCATCTCAAGTTCGGTATAATTTGAATGTCATCAGGATTATAACGAGCTCAATGTGGAGATTATCCCCAGCTCGAGCTGTCGGGTTGCACTATCATTTTCGTATAATTTTCCTAACTCTAAAGCAAACAAATAAAAAATGTCCGCAATTCTCAAACTCGAACTTACAACTCAGTAGTAGTTAATCCTGAAGTGAGTATTGTTTGTGCAATGTAAGAAAATAATCTGGACACTGCGATTAGCTCAAACTCAGGATCATCAATTTAATCCTGATGTTGAGATTATTCTCAGGTTGGGTTGTTGCAACCAACCTCAGGTTTTTTTATAACTAGTTAGTTCTGAAAATGACTATAATATGCCTGCCTCACCATTTTTCAGCTAGTGTGAGAGGCACGAGTTTTGAATCGGTCAGGAGTTAGAAAGCTATTGGTTTACCATTTCTTTACATTTGAAATCAGGTGCATATAGATAAATCATGCAGCAATAGGGTGCAAAGGTTACTTGAAAAGTAACAACTTACATGCACCCCCCAATTCGATTATCAAAGTTTAGAAGTTTAATTTTTTCTTTGAAAGTGTGCAAACTGGGAGAATTAACGATATCAAAAGATAAAGAGTTCCAGACATTAATATAACGGTTAAAAAAATCAAACTGGCAAGCAGTAGTATGAACTGACTTTATTGTCAATCTTAGATCATGATTACGACGCGTATTGTTGTTGTTTATACAGAAAAAGTCATCAGGATTTAGAATTGTTTTTTTGTGGATTATGTTGTACATGGTACAGAGGGCAGATTCTAATCTA
Organism: Romanomermis culicivorax; assembly: GCA_963922205.1. Taxonomy (NCBI): domain Eukaryota; kingdom Metazoa; phylum Nematoda; class Enoplea; order Mermithida; family Mermithidae; genus Romanomermis; species Romanomermis culicivorax. Next base: position 33,688 of record CAWUHX010000029.1, on the reverse strand, counting down.
CGAATATCAAGCTTGCGTAGACCTAGCTTTTGAAGTCTATCTTGATAGGACAAACCAGATTTATGACCAAAAATCTTTCTGGTAAATCTACGTTGAACATTTTCGATGTAGCGTACGTCCGCTGAAAAATGTGGATTCCATACTGAACTACAGTATTCTAATATTGGACGTACATAAGTAACGAAAGCCTTTGCTAGAGTATTTTTCTCACGGGAGACGAAAGACCTGAAAATTAAAGTAGACCTATTATAGGCATTTTTTTACGATGTATCTATAGTGTTCTTTAAACTTCATATTAGGAGATATAAGAATTACATAACTTGCGTTTGATGGGAGATATTGGTAAGAAAGTGTATATTGACACGATGGGTTTTTTGCACCCAAATACAAGACATAACTTTTTCTAGTAGATGTAGGTAATTGCCAAATGGTAGACCAATTTGAAAGAGTATCAAGGTCTTGTTGAAGAATCATAAAATTTGTTGATACATTGAAAATTTTTAGATCATCTGCAAAAAGAAAAATTTCACTTTCGATATTGTCAATAATGTCATTTATGTACAAAAGAAACAAAGTTGGACCTAATACACTACCTTGGGGCACACCACTAGACACTTTGAGCTGAGATGATAGGAAGTTTCCAATTTTGACCCTCTGAAATCTATTCTTAAGAAAATTTGATATATAGCTTAAAAGGGGACCAGAGAGACCATATTTAGAAAGTTTGAGAAGGACCTTAGAATGGGAAACTGAATCAAAGGCCTTGGCAAAGTCAATGTACACTATGTCTGAGGAGTGTCCTTTGTCCAACTGATTTAACCATGAGTTTTTACACTTGAGTAACTGTAGTCCGCAGGATCTATGTTTTAGGAAACCAAACTGTTGATCTGCTAAAAGGTTATGCTGATGAAGGAAACTTAAAATTTTATTATTAATAATTTTTTCCATAATTTTGCATGGGACTGACAGGACGATAATTTTCAACCAGGGCTGGGTCACCTTTTTTGAAAATAGGAACAACAGTTGCAAAATTCCATAACTTAGGAAGGTGGCTCGTCTGAAAAGAAACTTCAAAAATTGATGAAAGTGCATATAATTTTCATACAGAAAAATTTTAATGTACTTGATGCCAGGGGAAGGACAAAATGCACGACGCTGCAGAATATACTTTTTCACAGACATCGAAAATTTTTTTTGAGGAAGAATGAAAATCCAATGTAACGAAAGTGAATTTTTTCCATCTTCAACCCAGGTTCTCAAAAATCTAGTTCAATCCTTTTTCTAGCTTGGCAACTATCTAAGCAAGTATATTCCTCTTTTTCCTGCCCCATCGGGGCATTTTCCAGTAAACTAGTCTTATTTTTTATTTTATTTTCTAATGAACTAATCTTCATATCATCAGATATGGTAATTTTGAAATTATAGTATTTACGATCAAATTTACAGACGTTTCAAGAAAATCGATCTGTCTGTATATGCACTTTCGATAAACTGAGATTTGTGATGCACCAATGTTCGATGAATCATAAATTTTATCTTCTTTTCGAGGAATCGGCACTTTTGAGGAATCAGGAAAGCAAATTCATGATGCACTAAAGCATGTTTCGAGGAATCGGTAATTCTATCCACTTTTCTAGGAATCGGGACTTTCGAAGAATAGGGACTTTCGAGGAATAGGGATACAACCGAAAGGATAACTATGGAAAACGACCGACGGTAACCTCCAACCGAACGGAAAGAAAATTTCCCTTTCGTTCGGCTAAGTTGTGGTGATTACATTCCGTTCTGGTCCGTTCCGTCAGAAAAGACAAGTATAAATAACCCTTAAGCATTCATTTTAGCAGTTCTTTATATTTTACATTAACATCAGTTTACACCACTTAATTCTTATGCTTAAGCTTGTTCTCGTTCATTTATGTTAATTTTATTAAAAAGTAACGTATACTTCTTGTATTGCAATCGCTCAATCTTCAGCAGCATCTCATTCCTTCAGCACAGATGAAAAATCATCGTTTTGGCATTTCGTGACGAAACAATAATTTAGCCCAGATACGATAGTAATCTGCATACTTTGAGAAATGAACAGTAGCTGCGTGCCATTCCTAATTTTCATTTACATTGCGAATGTCATACACAAAAGTTGACAATCACGGTAATCAGTGACAGGGGTATTGTTAATTCGCAAGATTGGTATTTTGGAGCCGCTTTTGAAAACGTGGTGGAGAACAACATCACTTTTCGTCGGAGTCATGCATGTAATTGGAAGGAAGTGCCATTAGAACTCGTCAAAAATCGTCAAACATATGGCTAGTCATATGGTGACCCACTCAAGATGCAGCAATCTCATGGCGCAAATGGGCTATCCATAGAAACCCCATCCCTTTGATCGAAAAAGCCTGGCTGAAAATGGTCATTTCTGAACAAAAAATGGAAAGAAATGTCAATTTTTTTGGCAGCGCTTCGCGTTGTAAATGCTTATAGTCTGTTTTTTATAAAATGCTTCCGAATAGAAAAGTGACACGAATCAGTACTGCCGTCAAAATCGTTTACATAAAGTTTTTTTTGTAAAATTTTTCACTCTAAAAATTGTTAAAGGTCAGATCAGTATGCTCACAAATTTCCAGTCCTACATGATATTTTGTTCATCAGAAAATCGCAAAAATGTGAAATACTACTTGCTTTCCACTTTCACTATTTGGAAGCATTTTAAGAAAAACAGACTATAGTTATATGGGTTTTTTAGGTAAAAATTACTATTTATGAACCATTTTTCGGACATTTCGGGTAAAAAAAGCAATATTTTTTCTGTCAATGACCTCGCTAAAATTTTGGGCAGTCTGCAAGAAAGTGACTTTATTCCCCCCAGACATCGGAGATCCATTATATGTACTTAAGGTCCGAGCTTCTAAAAACGGACCATCAAAAAACTTGATGACTTACTGGATTATCGGGTGCCGGGGGCGCCACGCCTCCCATAAATTTGTCTTTGTTCAAGAAGGCGAATGCCGCGATGGCCAAAATTACGATGACAATGATGATCAATTCGACGCCCATTCCGATGATGCGAATCGAAAAACGTTAACGGGAAATCGAGACCGAATCTGTTTCGATTTACAAATATCCGACGATGGTCTTACGACTATGAACCGCCAAAGGGATTAAGGTGAAACTGAGCTGACGGGAAAGAAAATTTTCCGATCGGACAATGGAAACGAACCGATCGCTCGTTGGCTAGCAAACGTTGAAAATGAGTAAATAATTCAAGGTGTTGTTAGTTGACCTATGTTGTAAACTGATCCTTATGTTTCAGTATTCGTGTCCGTTTACCGAATTGACAATTTTTTGAGAATATATATTTCTATAATAATTTTCACCGTCATCAATCCTCAGATTGATGACGGTGAAAATTGACCTGGAGATGTCTCGCTCAAGTCGTTATTGCAAGTAACATCACGCACCGATTTTTTTTGTTTACTCCAATGGTTGTTTTTTTATTCAAACACCTATTACGCAATATTCACGTGCTGGCCGATGTATTTTGAAATGCTATCCACCATTCTTCAAGTTTACACTTTTCTAATAAATTTATAAAAAAATTGCTGATATGTAACTTGAGAGGAATTTATTTGGAAAAAAAATCAAATTGAAAAAGAAAATGATTTAAAATGAAAATGATTTAAAATGAAAATGATTGAAGTGAAAAAGAAAATGATTGAGGTGAAAATGAAAATGATTGAGATGAAAATGAAAATAATTGAGATGAAAATGAGATTGAAATTTAAAATAAAATTGAAATTTAAAATGAAATTGAAATTTAAAATGAAAATGAAATTAAAATTGAAAAAAAACCCCAAAAAATCTTAGAAAATTTGGTGGAAACAACTTTCAACAATGGTGTTAAAGAACTGGAAGTTCAGTGCTTGCCGCCAGGATGTTCGGGAAAAATATATCTTTAGAATTGTGGCTCTGGAGATTCCTTGTCGATTCCAAATTATTTGTGAGGTGAAAATGGCAATGTTATTGAATTCTTGATTTGCATTTATTCCCATTCCAAGATGATGTTTACTTGCTAATAATTCACTTGCGGGCTTAATGTTTCTGTTATGGAGTTCGATTATTCTTATTTTTTAGTAATCAATGTGGGCTATGATCAGCCCTAAATGATTTTTTTCTGTTTCCCTCAAGTTGATGAAAAATTGTTAATTTCTAGCTGATTTTTACGAATTTCTGACTAGTTGACGGCACTGTCGAGCGGATTGAAAATATCAGCACATCAGCATATTACTCAGTTCTGATCCCAAGCTATGTAGGTATTTGGTCCGTAAATTTTAACATTTTGTCTGGAATCAGGATTTTACTCATCACTCATTTCCCAATATTTTCTCACGCGTCAAAAACGAGGTCTCCATGAAAACGGTGATTACTGTACTACCCCAAATAAACGCACCCCCTCGAATTAACGCACCCCTCGAATAGACGCACCCTCTAGAGAGCATTTGAAAAAATAAACGCACCCCCTCGATTTAACGCACCGGGTGCGTCTTTTTTATTTTTTCAATTTTTCGCGCTCGTTTGTTAAAATGAGTACCTATATGCGTTGGCGCGTTACGTAACATCATTTTGTTTTGCTTGAATTTGAATAAAAATTGGAAAATGATGGTTGCGTTCATCGTTACCTCGAATTAACGCACCCCCGAAATTGTGGTTTGGAACAATAAACGCACCCCCTCGAATTAACGCACCCCTTGAATAGACGCACCCTCCAGCGACCGTTTGAAAAAATAAACGCACTGTGCGTTTATTTGGGGTAGTACGGTATTTTCCGCTAGTATTCGTTACTTACGAATCTTACTTTTTTATGCAGCAAAAATTTTCAGCACAACCGAATACCATGGTAACTGTTGTCATGATGAATGGGAACATCGATTTTTCTTCAGCAGTTTTGATCCTGTATAGCATTGTGGAGGTTGGAGGAACAACAACCTATAATATAGATTCGTGTAACTTGAGTCACCTGGAACTTGTTTATAGGGCTAAATCTTGCAGGAATTTTCGCTCGAAAGAAGATATCCATTTTTTGAGCTTCTAGGTGGCCTGCGGGGGGAGTAATTGATTCTATAAGGCTCTGGTAAGCTGATATGAATATAGTGTTCATCATTCGATAAGATATTTTTTCGCTTTTCAGTTAACTGTTTGAATTTTAATCCAACTACTCAAGATGTCGAAAATGGTAAATGAATGGGGTAGAATATCAACTGTAATGGCCTAAATTTTTACATGTTTCAGCGCGAAGTTGTCAGCATCCACGTCGGTCAAGCTGGCGTACAAATCGGCAATGCCTGTTGGGAACTGTATTGTCTGGAAGTGAGTTTCTGCATTGGCAAGAGGGCACAGACTATCATTTGTTTTTTATAAAATGCTTGTAGCATAAAAATGACACAAATATTTGAGTTGAAAATCGTTTACACAAAACATTCACTGTAGAATTTTTTACTCAAAAGATTTCTGTGGGTTAGTTGAATAGCTTCATAAATTGCCGGTTTCATGTGACATGTGGTTTGGTAGAAAATGACATGAGCTAAAAATAGTGTTTGCTTACTGATTTTTATGTTTACAGGCATAAGAATGTTCTTTAGCTTAAAAAATTATTGTAATCATTGAAGTTAAAATTTCAATTTTAATTTCTCAAGTTGACCAACATACTAAAGTTTTCAAGCTGAGAATAAAGTTCATTACTTATATGCAGATATAAGGATTTTACGGAATTTATTTTCTCAAAAATTACTTTTTGCTTCTTCAGAATACCAAAACTAGGACAGAAATCGAACTGCTGCACGTGACGATTTCTAATTCTGACTATAAACTGGCCCTTGATGTTTCACTTCTATTTTAGCACGGAATTCAACCTGATGGTCAAATGCCGTCTGATAAATCTATAGGCAGGGAGGACAATTCGTTCAACACATTTTTCTCCGAAACTAGCTCGGGGAAGCACGTCCCCAGGGCAGTTTTCATCGACTTGGAGCCAACACCTATAGGTAAAACGACTGCGATGTTAATCACGGTTCTAGGACAATTCGTCCCCCGTAATATTCGTCCCCTGTAATATATTTCCAGACATTTTCCCCATTAGATAACCATATTTTATGTGAAGCATAAAGCAGATGAAAAGATGATTTTTCACTTCGCCCCGTCTCCTCTGTTTTCCTTTTTATTCCTTTTTTTACATTGGGTTTCTTTCTGGTTTCATACATATTTTTTTCAGATTCATTTCTTGTAACTTTTTATCGGGATCTATGGAGATCAATTAAGAATATTACAAAGTATCACAATTATTCTACGCGTGACTCTATTGCGTTCTTCACTATCTTTTTAGTGACAACTTTGCAGGGTATCAAAAACAAAAAAGAAATAAAAAATAACAGAAGAGAAATATAAAGGAAAAAAGAAGGAAACGAAAATGAGTAAAAAAATAATCAAAAACAATATAGAATAAGAAACTAAACAAGAAAGATGAAAGAGAAAAAGAGGAATGCAAGAGAGAAAATTGAACGAAAAAAGGAACAAGAAACAGAAAAAACAAATGCAGATCGAAGAACATAAATAACTCGCAATTCTGCTTATGATACCCGTGTTACGCATTAAAATTCTATGTAAATTCTTCTATGTATTCATACCATCGGACTAAAATTGGCATGGTTACTGGGGATTGGGGCACCATCATGACAAACTTTAAAAAAATATGAATTTGTAAATTGCCAATGTTGAGATTTTTCACACGTTTTTGGTCGAAATTGGTCATTTTCAGCCAGTTAAACTTTAACTGCTAGCCTTCGTTTTGGACTTGAAGTCACACATTTTGCTTCAAGTGGAAAAACAACCGGCCACTTCAATTTCAGGGAACTAATTCTCAAACGCCTGTATTGCTGACTGTACGAGAAAAAAGGCTTATGCTGACTTTGTCCTTAACTGCACGAGTAAAAAAAATTTATATTCAAAAGAGAATTTAAAAAAATTGTTCGTGAACCGTTATTTGGAACATTGTTGTAGATCTTTTTCTTCTTGTGCACTCTGCACGCAGAATTCATGAATAAACATGCTTTTCGGCTAGGAAAAATCTCTAATAAGTTTTGCGTATGGATGTGTAGAAACATAACTGCTAAAAGCCTAGCAGAATGATTTTTAAATCTGAATTTTTTATTAAAAGATAGTGAATTGGGGGCGAATGGTTCAGGGGCCATTTATGTTGGGGCGAATTGTCCGGGGGCGAATTATTGGGGGCGAATCGCACGCGACGAATTACCGGGGACGCATTGCCCGTATCCCATTAATCACATGTGATCCAAAATTCGTCCTTCTATCCTACACCATGTCTAAAAATTAACGTGCCAAGAACTTCCATGCAGTGACGAATGACGGCACTTGATATTATCCAATTTTAACAAAAATTGCAAAATTCAACTATTTACTGTGATGACAAATATTCATTCCATTCAAAGATTTGTTTGAATGGGTAATAATTTAAAACTAATTTTCTTTAAAATTTGATTTTTCGATGGAATATTTATCCAATATTGAGTCGAAATTCGACAAAAACTATTTGTGAACTCTGCCCGAAATATTATGCATTTTGGGTTGGTCGAATTTTTCGAAAATCTCTTGAAAAATTCATTCGTCATTCATCTGAAAATTTGCATTTTTCCTAAAAATTTCATATTCAGTTGTCAGAAAAATATGTTTCTTCTGAAATGCTAGTTTTTCAAAATTTAATGAACATGAATATTGTACGTGTTTGTTCCCTTTGTGTGAAAAAATTGTATTTTTGGAAATACGGAACGAGGAGTATCTGGTCCCAGTTTTTATATCCAATCTAGATATTACTGTGGCACACAGTTTCTGAGATATTTGATTTTCTGCTCCATTATCTGTGCTAAGGTAAAAATTAATTATATCTGAAAATGAGATATTTAGAGTAGTTCTACACGCTGACTATCGTGGTGCGTTCATTTCGCATAAAAGTTACAAATCGCATAGCTACAGTACCCCAAAGTTTTCAATTTTTACATTTTTCGAAATTTTTCAGTCTGTATACGTGTGTCGAAATATTACTGCTTAGAAAAGACGTGGCTCTGTACCCAAATGTTTATTACATGCTGAAGACTATGCTCTATATTCAGGCATGAAAAAATTTCAATCCCTTGGTTTACACTTTTTATAATACTTCAAAGTGTCAAAAAGGGAGAAATAAGCCAAAAAAGTTATTCGGAGCCTTACTTCTCTTAGAACTTTCCCATCTTCTCTTAGGATGCTGCCGAAGTTTTTCTCCATTTCTGTAGCTAGTAATGTTCAACATATTCTGCCAAAGTTTCAGTCAGATTTCCTCATCGTTTTGGGATAGGTGTTTGCACATTTTGTAATCTGATACAAGAATGTTGATTAATGCCGCTAAATATGCCATCAACGGAATGCAGGAAGAATTGAAAACATTCAGATACGACGAATAAAAAAAATGTGAGTCGAATCACAGGTGAAATTTCATCGGTCTACTTACAATGGTTGCGCAACTGGGTGTCTCAGAAGAGATGCAACAAAAATTCCTCTCTTGAGGCATTGGATTGAAAAAGTCGAAGCTGCGAGTTTTGCAAACCAAACGTCGGCTATCTGACTCCGGTCTATATGTCAAATTGTGATACAGTGCTGTACAGCTGGAGGCACTCTGTTTCACAAAAGCGATGTTAGCCAAACGAATATACATCAAATGATTGTAAATTGAAGCGCCTTTCAACAGAGCAAAGGGCATCCCAATAACTCTGGTCATTTTTCTGTAAATGGATTTCGAACAATCTCTCGATTTCTGAAATTTAATGAAAATTTTTGAAATTTTTGTTTTTTTATTTGAAGCATTTCATTCAAGGATAGAACGAATCAGTTAGATTTTATGAATGATACCGTACTATAAGATCGATACTTTTTTCCGTACAAATGATGAGAGTCGATAAAAGGAAAAGTACAACGAACATTTCAAATTCATGGTCACATTTTTAGCACATTTTATTTTACTCCGTCCGGGCGTTGGTTTTTCATGCAGTACCAGTATACGCATTCATGTTTTATATTTTTCCACTACGTGTTTTTATTGTTATAGTCGAGATTACCTCGAGCTCAGGCTTGAACGTCAGGTTGAGCTAATCTCGTGATCAAACTTTTTAGTGAAACCCCAAAAAGATGAAACCGACCTCGCGCTCAGCTGAAACTCAGTTTCAAGCATTTAATACCGACGTCGGGATGATCCTCGGTTTCGGCTAGTGAAACCGGCCACAGGACTTAGGCAGCGTTTTTTTGTACGAGACAAACATTTTTGGCTCCGTACAAAGATTTTTTGATAATCTTTGGACAAAGTACAGAGAGATTTTATCGACACAAATTTGTGTGCATTCCAGAAGTTCCAATTCTGTTTTCCTACTTTTTTGTAGCTATAATTTTAAACATGAAGCCGAGTTCGAATTCGGAAGCATCATGGAAGTAATTTTCAGAAATTTCAGGTTCAACTTGGAATTCTTCAGATTTATGAGACGATGAGTATATTTTCTTAATTTGTAAAATAATCATGAAGGACATGAACTCGAGTGCTATCAGGAAGTAGGTTTGTGCAGAAATACACGAAATATCGTGCTAGTGTGCAAAAAATTTTCTTTGAGACTTTTCGGCCAATCTTTGTACAGATACATAGGGGCTCGAACAAAAAAAACGCTGACTTAGAGACACATTTTTTCTTCTTATGTAGTAGGTGAAGACGCATCCTGTATTCCCAGAACTTTATTGGATGGGTATTTATCCAGGTTCAAAAACAGTACTTGAATGACAGTACAGTGTGTGCAAATCTGTACAGCTTCGAGGATGCACGATGATGATGATGTTGCTTTCACAGCTACTGTAGAAATGTATGAACTAAACAATAAAGATATAAAATTCCGCGGCATCGTAGATGAAGGTGTTCCGAAGTGCCCTTAAACAAGATTTTTTTGCGTCTCATTTTCGACAGTTTAAACTTTCTTGCAGAGTGTAAAATGTTGGTCTAAAAAGCAAGTACATCAAACTACAGTATGTTAGTTATTTTATGATTCTACAGATAATAAATGTATCACAACGGCTAGACAGGGGCCACCTGAAAGACGCAGTAACTTCTAAACGATTTCCATTTCCATAAGTATGTCGTCTTCAGAGCTATGCAGCTGCCAAAACGGTACAAGATGAAAATTTTACAAATACACCAAGAATCCATGAGTCATAAAGTAAGAAAATAAAATTTTGCAGCATTCTATGGGAAAGTGCTCCGGTGTGCACGTGAATTTTTTTTTTAATTTTGACTACTTATTTTTGAGTCGTCAATAAATTCTTTCAAAAGGTGTTTCATGCAATAATTTACTTTAAATATTACACCAAAAGATAGCTTCTCCTCTCCTGTGTAAAAAAATATTCATTTATCGAATAAGATCACTCCAACTTTGAAACATTGTTTAGCCTGCAAGAGCACTGAAAAATGCTACAAAATCATCAATTTTTAAACTATGGCATACTGTGGCGTAAATTTTTATTTTTGAGCAAAACCAATGATATCATAAAATTCAACGCACAAAACTATCCAAAATATCTCATTTTGAGGTATGATTAATTTCCAACTTATCAAAGGGACGGTTGAACCTCTCAGAAATCGTGTCTCAATTGTTGTCGAACATTTCCGCTGCCTGTAGGCATTACTTTTTTCAAATTTAATAACTAAGTAGGCATTTTCCGGGTTCCCACTATGACTTTTTCCTTGAAACATTCTCTACTCGGTATTTCAAAAAATGGGAACCAAATTAGTCGACGAAATTTTATAACTCGCAAAATTTGTTGAAAATATTTTTCTATAGGGGCAAACAAAAATTCATGAAAATTTTGTGATCGCTAACTGACAGGCGATGATATAAAAACTGATAACCCAAAATAATAGTTCACTTAAAAAAACACTAAGCGTTCTCTTCCTGTCTTTTTTCTTTTTCTTCTCTTTTTTCCTCTAAACGTTACTGTAACTTTTTACATCAAATTTCACTACGAGATTCGCAAGTCACTTTTTTGCTACACCCTACACCCTACCTATACATTACAGATGAAATTCGGACCGGCACGTACCGGCAATTATTCCACCCTGAACAACTTTTGACCGGCAAAGAGGACGCGGCCAACAATTACGCCCGAGGTCACTATACCATAGGCAAGGAGATGATCGACGTTTGCATGGATCGCATAAGGCGTTTGACGGAAAATTGCAAAGGTCTACAAGGTTTCCTAATTTTCCATAGTTTCGGTGGTGGCACGGGCAGCGGCTTCACGGCCTTGCTAATGGAGCGATTGTCTGTCGATTTCGGCAAAAAAGCCAAGTTGGAATTTTGCGTATATCCGGCGCCACAAGTAAATCAACTCAACATTAAAAACAAGAAATCTAGAGTTGATAGTGATATATAATCAAACCGAGATTGAAAACTCGAAAACCTGATCAATATTATGTATACTCGAGAGCCAACCAATCTGTGATCAACCAATGGTAAACGAAATCCCGATCGGTATTAAAAATTTTCCCATTACCTGCCTCATCTCTAACAAAGAATCCATGAAATCTAGAGACAAACTTTGAGAAACGAAATTTCAATCGGAAGCTATATTTTCCATAATGAGTTGAAAAGTGTCCGGGATAGAATCGGAATCGAAATAGAAATTGTCTTTCCCATACTAGGGAATACAATGTGTCAAAATTTTTGTTGCAAATGTTTGGAATCAATAGTTCAATGATTAGCAGGCAAAATCACAACTTATCGGCTTCAAAAGTACTCGTGATTTTTGTAATCAACATCGAATTTGAACATTGGGTTTGTATTGAAATGACTAAATTTTCATGTATGATAGGTTTTCATTCGAATCACAGAATTTTTTTCAGTATATCCCATCGGAGAAGTTACAACCTGGAATTATGAATTTTAATAATTATTTCCAAAATATTGAAAAAAAATAGGAATCGCTATAGAAAGAAAAACGAAAGTGAAATATGTGTTATTTAGATCCTCACGAAGCTTGATCTGATTACAGTCAAATGCTCTGTAGAATATGTCTAAAATAAGGAGTTAAAAAGAATACATGAGGAGTATACTGTCCTTTGGCTTGAAGATTTCGCATAGAAACTCGTTTTCACAACCAAAAAAAAAAATTCAGGTATCGACAGCCGTTGTCGAGCCGTACAATTCTATTTTGACCACTCATACGACTTTAGAACACAGTGATTGTTCGTTTATGGTCGACAACGAAGCCATCTACGACATTTGTCGTCGAAATTTAGATCTGTCCAGACCGACGTATACGAATTTGAATCGCCTCATAGCTCAAGTTATAAGTTCGGTGACGGCCAGTTTGCGTTTTGACGGCGCCTTGAACGTCGATTTGACTGAATTTCAAGTAAGACTTGATTCTTATGTTGAATGTCGAGAATGAGACGCGAAAAATTGATCCGCTTATAGGTGCTGAATTACAGTAAGTACGAATTGTCGCCATGCAATTCGGTGTATATGATGTCAATATTACTGCAGTATGTGAAGTTCACTTTGTTCATCACAGACGTAGATCTTACTCAAATATTTTCGGCAGCAGTTACGTAAACGAAATCGAAAAGTCCACATTGATTGACCGTAATATCTACATAATCATTTCTCATTTACAGATCACTAATTTTTAATGTAAATTTTACCTTATTAATCGAAAGTCAAGTAATCAGTATGTGGATTTTTTAGAAACGCTTCACAATCACTAAATGAACTGAACGAACTAAACAATGAACCATGGATTTCTTTATCTTTGTCAAGAGCAAAATTACTGTTCTGAGTGGAATTTTCGATTTTCAAAACAGTTTTTTTGTTTTCATTTTGAAGCGCTATACAAAAAACATAGTATAGATTTTACTTGATTGTGGTCAGAATTCAGAATCATCTAAAACTCCTTCATTAGAGCAATCTTACGCTCTAGAAAAGGCACAAATTAGGTATCTCATCTCAGGAACGCTAGCACCCGACTTATATTAGTGTGGCACTTGCATTTCGTGACTACAAATGAGGAACGTAGTAATTCTTGATTCGTTTCAAGATGAATCCATAACACGACATGTTCATTCTAAAATGTGTAGAAATGATTTTTCTGTGAATTAAAGCTGCTACCATGACGATTAACTTTTGCATACCACTGAAAGCGACATCGCGATCAGAATTAGGCAAAGGCAACCGCACAACTTCAGTTCAGGTTTAAGTCTGAGGTCGCGATTATCATAACGATTATCATATCTCAATTATCAGCCGAGATAATTGGGACATCGGGATCATCCCGAAGTTATTGCCACTGGCTCCTGGATTATAGAGCAATGTTTCTACACACTCTGCACAAAGCTGGAATTTCTGATGAGTCAAAAGGAATATTCCACGAATGTCACGTTGACTATAGTAGTATAGACCTACCTAAGGCATATATCGTGCTTTTTATTTTGCAATATCATTGAGAAGTCCTGTTTTTTCTATGTGTTGGAATTTTGTAGGAGTGAAGATGTTAAGAGCTAAAAGTTAATTTCTTTCCGGACAGTTAGGCCTTTAGGTCTTTATTCTCACGATATCTATGATAAGTATCCGAGTGAAACTACTGGAAAACTTTAGGACAGTTTTTTCGTGGATTTTGTGACGACTTTAACAGTTATTTCTCATTTTTAGACTAATCTAGTGCCGTATCCTCGAATTCACTTTCCATTGACCACGTAAGTTCTTTGTTTTTCTTCTAATTTTATCAGGCGCCGTACTCATAAAATGACTAAAATCTACAGACCGTTCTATGGACCGAAATTTGAAAAAATCTGTATTAATAAAAAACTCTAAGTCTAAAAGTCGGTATAAATTGTTCGACTTTTAGCCCGAAAATCTTGCCTACTACCCTAGCGAGCTAAATTTTTTTAGACCGAAATTTCAGCGTGTCAGATAGAATTTTACCGGACTTGCCAGAGTAACTTTGAAAACTTTGAAAAAATGTTTGAAAATTCTATGCTGAACAATACAGGGTGTTACGAAATAAATTTTCATTTCGAGCACAGTCCGCAAAACAAGTAGATTTTTGACTCGAGTAACGGATTTAGAAGGTTTGACGTATAATGTAATATCAGGAAATGTTCAAATATTTCCATGAAAAGAAAACTTTTCTAGAGCTTTCCGATCTCAAAGATCCTACTAGTCTTTTTTTCCTGAAATGCTCCTAAATAATGAAAGTGAAAAGCAAGTAGTATTTCAGATTTTCACGATTTACTGCTGAACGATATATCATATAAGACTGGAAACTTGTCAGCATAAGATTTTTTCGCTTGAAAAATTTTACAATAAGAGTTTTAGTATGTAAACGATTTTGATGACAGTACTGATTTGTGTCACTTTTCTATTTGGAAGCATTTTATAAAAAACAGACTATAGATGTACTATTACTACGTCTTTTTTAAAATATGGAACGACACAAAAATCCACCCAAAAATTGTCAATCATATCATTTCCGTTAAGCCATGGAGCCTCATGATCGAAAAATGTTAAAAATCGCTTTCATTGATTTTTGATTCAGGAACATGAAATACTCAAAAATAACTTTCAACTGCTCAACATCTGTCTTTTTGATATTTTCGATCAGGATTTAAATAATTTTGATGCAAAAAACAACAATTTGTAAACATGGCTTAAAGGCTTGAGTTAGAAGCTCTTTTGAGGCGCTCAGATTTGTTGTCCTCTAAAATGTGGCAAGATGGGAAACAATCGATAGATCTTGTTGAGATCTATCCAGAGATACATTTTTGTGCATTTAAATCTCCTTTTTTGACGGAGTTTTAGCTACTAATAAATGATATATTTACTAATGTTCATTCTACAAGCCTCTTTTAACGGGCTAAAGTCTATAGACCGGTCTGCATTCAGACAGTCAAAGAAAATTGTTATGAATAGGGACTTTAGATCAGCTACATGTACACCGGTCTATAGACTTTAGCTCGGTTTATAGACTTCAGACTTCAGCCTAGTTTATGAATACGACCCCAGAGAATGGAATGTTGATTCTTCGTGGAGTCAAATGCCGAAAACATTCATTAGCATGAATAGATAAAACGGATTTTGAAGAATGCAGTGCAAGTAAATATGAATCGAGATCATGCTCTCAATTAATCGTAATCGCGACTCAAAAATTAATGCTAGAAAAGTTCAGAATTGTCTAAAAATTCCAGAAATTGCCAAAATGATTCATAGTTTCATTTATCTGAAAATGCCAGGAAATGGCAAAAAGGAGAATATGTTTTTCCTTTTTGCTTGTTTCACTGGCTTAAAAGTTCGATATTAGGCCTCCCCATCATTTCATTTCAACAAAATTCTAACTGAAAAAACTTTCCATTTTCTGAGAAACATATACGCGCCCAGTTTTCTAGTCATTTCTGAAAATGCCTCTGCGCAAAAATGGACAAATCTTTGAAAAATTTCAGTATCAGTTATTAAAGTTGATTTTTACAGAAGAAATAACTTTGGTTTTAATGAAAAACCCGAAATCTTTGTAATTACTTATGTGCCATTCTTTGTTAGAATTTTTCATTGCTGTATACAATGCAGTGGCCTATACCTTGTTTCCGAAAAGCAGGTGGTATACCCACAGTATTCCTGATTCGCAAGACAACGAATTTACACAATTTGAAACCAATTCGAAAAATTAATTGCTGGTAAACAGCAAAATTTTTGTTGACGGCGATCGATTTTTGGGGGACTGGCGAACATTATTTGAGTAAAATTAGCTAAAGCATAGTCTCAAATAAGTTTAAACTAGCATTAATCGTATTAGAAATTTAAATTCCCGCGTTTTAAACTCGGAAAAAACAATACGTGTGAATCAAGAATACGGTGAGTTTACAACCAGGTGCTCGGAAACGAAGTATAGTATTATGCTCAGTGAAATATGGAACAAGGAGAAACATATTCATCTTTTGCCACTTCCTAGTATTAGAGAATGGTTATTGTTCTGTATAGTTTTTGTCAATTACAGTACTTTTTTTGTACAAGCCTGTAATGAATTTTATACATACAGTTAGAGGCATCACGTGTGTTCTATCATGAAAACGAAGTATGTATCGTACATACAGTAATCATGTAGATTGTAAAAATTGCTACAAGACAAGTGAATTTCATGCGCAGAGGCTTAAAAACGTTTTGCCTTTTAAAAAACTGGGCGCGTATATGTTTCTCAGAAAATAAAAAGTTTTTTCAGTTAGAATTTTGCTGAAATAAAATGATGGGGAGGCCTGATATCGAACTTTAAAGCCTGTGAAACAAGCAAAATAGAAAAACATATTCTCCTTTTTGCCATTTCCTGGCATTTTCAGATAAATATCGTACTTTCGAGCTCCTGCAAGGAGGGTGTAAAAAATTCTTTACTGAAAAAGTGTATTTTCGAAGTATAGTTCGAACGCCACTAAAATGTGGCAAATTTTACATTTTTTGGCATATATCATTTATGCACATTTTTAGCGTACGTTGAGGTATTTCAAAAAATAAAAATATGCATCAGGGACAACAAAATACGCTCTTTGCAACGGCGCTACTTTAAATCGATGAATCGAAAAAAATTTTTCGTAAACAACATTTATGCAAATTTCTAACGTACTATACATTTTTACAAAAAACAAATATTAAAACTGGGGGATAGAAAAAGAAGCTCGTTTCTATGGTGCAACAAAAGATTTGAAAATCGCAAAAAATTTTTTAAATGGACATTTTCGCTTTGTTTACACTTTCTTTGCACTGCTTATACTAGATCTTAAGATGGTTTACTCTGGGCATTTTACTCAGCTATCGAACAAAAAAGAATTAGCTTTCTACGGCTTATACAACTCGAGATATTTGTGCGGTCATCTACCCCAACTCGGTCAAATTTGCATATTTTCTATGATAATTAAGTTTACACTTCAAATTTTCAAACCGCCAGTCAGTATCTTGTACAACTCGAGGAGCTGCTTCCAATGGAACAAGAATCGTCTAGAAAGACTAAATATTCGCAAAGTTATTACTGGTCGGAGTTTTGAGATTTTTCTTTACACTGAAATAAGGTCGCATTTGCATATTTCGAAAAAATTTCGTGGTGGTCCCGAGATATGACCCTACTGAAGATATTAATACCACAATCGAGCTAATCCGTTAGAATAATCGTTAGTTATGAAAAGGTGGTAAAACAGTACTCTAGTTTGTCTCATAACTTTAGCTACAGTATGTCTACAGTATTCTAAGTGGTACCATGTTGTAGCCCGCATCGAGTTCTATATTGTTGTCGAATTTCAGCTTTGGATGTCTTATAGTTTTTTAGAAATCTTGCCTTAAACGTGAAAATCGGCGTGCCCAAAACGAAACATATTGTAGTCTAGCACTAACGTGCTAGCTACGATAGGCTGATTCGTAATTTTGGAAATTTTTAAAGTTATGTGAAACTGAATGGGTTTGATTTTGTATTCCTCGTGGAGATGGATAAATAAATTTTTTTCGTCGTACGCATTTTTAACGCAAAAATTTATGTGACCTTGCGGACTCTAAGCCGTTGCTAATGTTTCATTACACTTCAGATATTCACCTATAATATCGGCCGAGAAAGCCTACCACGAACAACTATCGGTCAGCGAAATAACGGCTATGTGTTTCGAACCGGCCAATCAAATGGTCAAGTGCGACCCCAGGCACGGCAAATATATGGCCTGCTGTCTTTTATACAGGGGCGACGTCGTGCCCAAAGACGTCAACGGCGCTATAGCTCAAGTGAAAACGAAAAGAACTATACAATTCGTCGACTGGTGTCCTACTGGATTTAAGGTGCGGAAATTTCTCTGTGCTGCACGACGTGGAAAGGGTGTACTTCAATGATGTTTGCCGGATATCTGAATATGAAAATATATCCAGATATCCGCATATTTTATGGAAAACATTTAAGACAAATGATAAATAAAAATGCGAAATGATCAAGTGAAAAATTGCAAAATTGAAGACTCAACGAAACTTACGATTTTTCTGTCTTTATTTTCAGTTTATCCTCATATGGTTGACAGTTTCTGCTTGTTTTTTAAGGTTTTTTATTCTGATAACCTCCATCTGAGTGTTTTTGTGTATAGTAATTGACAGTATCGTTTCTCAGCTCAAATGAATTACAAGAAGAATTTATATTAGTAAATTTTTTTCAATGTCTGTCTTTGTAGACTTTTAAGAATTTGAATCCAATCCTACTCGAAAAAGAGTCTGCTGTAGGTAATAAATTTTCCGTACATACAATTTAAAATGAAAATTTCCTATTGTGTTGTCTCGTACATATTGTTGGATTGTATTAAAAAGTTGTCACTAAGGAAATGAGATGAGCAAAAGGATTACTGATTTCGGGCTGAAGTTTGTCCATCACAGGATACAAATTTCATCTATGATCTGCTTTGTTTACTATGTTAACTTCTTGGCAGGTTTTTGAATAGTTTGTGCGACCTATATTCTTTTTCTTTTTCAATTAATATTTTTTATAATCAATCTAACCACGAGATGTACTTTGAAATTTATCGGATAATTTTTGTACCACCGCATGGGCGCCAAAGTGAAACACAAAACGCTAAATTACGATGGGCGCCAAGTTGTGACACAATCGACTAGACGCACCAAACATATGCACTGTTTTTTCTTCCTCGCACTTGTCGGAAAAAATTCCACAAATATGGAAGACAAAATTCATCTGTCAGGACCAGAATGTGCCTGATGCGTCTTAGAAAATCAAAATATCAAAATTTTAGGGCGCTGTGCAGCGGTTTTAGAGATTGAATTTGGCTTGAGGGCTAAGTCTAGTAGCGTTTCTCGATTAATATTGAATTGTTTCAGTGCATCTGTAATGTTCACTGACCATTGATATTCAGCGTTTCTTCAAGAGTTAGTTTTGATTGCAACTTTTCTGATGATTGTATTCTTATTTTTTCCGAAATTGATGATTGTTACGTAAGTAAGGCAATTTTAAATGAGAAAATATTTAAACTTTATCATAATCATCAATAGTGATCGATGAACATCAAAAAATACTTTAGGAGCTTACTTTTCAATTTTTTCGGCTCAGAACAGCAAGAACAGCGTTCGCCTAGTCTGTTTTTCATTAATTTCATTCAAATGAAATTATAGATTCTTCCCAACTTCCGCTGACCATATATCTGCCATAGAATGCCGTTTTAAAAAAGTGAACAGGAACATCACTAGTCCGCGTACGCATTGTTGCTTCATTGTTAGATGTGCGATTTTTTGGCAGAGTTTATCCAAATTTCGGTTATTTTCCATCTCTGATGATATTCTTTGTTGCAAATCGCAACGATTTGATATACAAAGATGCCATTTAAATGACTGCACTTTTATTTTCCAAGGAGTTACAGGGACCCAGTTTGGATTGAACAGCCAACAGAATTTCTATGCCGCAGATGTATATGATGATCCAAATCAATGCGCGCCATATAGGAAATTTAATCGGTTTTATGAATTTTTGCATGATCGGGCGCGGCTTAATATTAAATAGTTAAATTTTGGAAATTTTCAGAAAAATGTTTTCATTGAAAACAACGATTTCGCTCTTGATTATCAAAATATAGGATTCTTAAAACGCAGAAACCAGAGGTATACTGTTGCTTATTTCCTTACGAAAACTGATGATCAATTGAAACTCTCGAATGGTTATGTAAAGATTGACATCAGAAAGCAGCGTCTTACTGTAGGTCAACATAGCCCAGACATATACTCTAGATATGTTTGAGTTTGAGCAAAGGAAGTATATATGATAGCTGTCTCTTCTGACTGTGGAATAGCAAAGCTATATTATGTGATTTTTCGACTACCCTGTACTATGGCCCATTTCACTTTTCTTTAGGTAGGCATCAACTACCAACCGCCGACCGTCGTGCCGGGTGGCGATTTGGCCAAACTCCAACGAGCCGTCTGTATGTTGAGCAATACGACGGCAATCGGCGAAGCTTGGGCTCGTTTGGACCACAAATTCGACTTGATGTACGCCAAACGGGCCTTCGTTCATTGGTACGTGGGCGAAGGGATGGAGGAGGGCGAATTTTCCGAAGCCCGCGAAGACATGGCCGCATTGGAGAAGGATTACGAAGAAGTGGGCATTGATTCCTTCGAAGGCGAAGAAGGTGGCGGCGAGGAGGAATATTGATCGAGAAAAATAAAAAATTAATGAACAACGGAAATAGCTTATGAATAACTTTGAGCGTACAGGGTGTCCCTTAACAAGTGAATCGACCTTCGAAGGGTGCAACTTTTGGTATCATTAATAATACTTCTGAGAGGCATTTTTTCACAAAAGTTAGAAATATTTTTCCACTTTACAGAATATCTTTGATGAATCTCAAACATGGAGAATGTTCATTTGCGAAAAATTCTGTGGTGGAGACATTTCGTACTTCAGCTGTCTTTGCCGTAGGTTTCGTAATAAATAAATGGTGCTGGTTCCAATCACGTTTTCTTACCAGATCATGACAGCACAAAATTGCCTTGTTCGAATTATTGCGGTTATGGAAAACACAATTAAAACTGAACATCCTTTTTTCATCTCCAAAATGATGACTTCGCATAAAAAAAGTGTTTTGCGACCAGAAAAGGCTTTTTAATTTGATAGGAAGATGCAGTACTTTGAAGGATACTTTTAGAAATAGATCTCAACAAGATCTATCGCTTGGTTCTAAAGTTATCGCATTTGAAAGCAAAAAATGTCGAGTCCTTTAAACATGGAGCCTAGTTAAAAATTCATCAAAGATCGTTAAGCATTTGATAATCGCTGTCATTTCTGATTTGCGGAATTTCGTTGTCCTGTCATTTAAATTTTCAGTCCAAACTAAACCTTCCACTCTGATTGGAGCGTGTAGGCCGTCCACTGTAGCAGTAAAATTTCACAGATGTTTCCTGTATTTCGTCTGATTTAAATTTTCAAAATAGTCTCGGGAGTATACACCCAAGAATGTAAAAGAACAATAGGCGATTCATGTTATGGGACACGGCAATAGACGGCATATTTTTATCTGATCCCATTATTTGAAGGATTTTGTCGGTATGAAGAATTTTTATGTTCAAAAGCAAGCTTTAAACTTAGGGTACATTTTGGACAAATTACCCACATAACGTTGAAATTAGTCTAAAGCCTATGACCTTCGGGCTGATTTGATTAAGTTTTTTACTCAAAAGTTTGTGTATCAGTAGTTTTAATGGTAAAGTTTAAAAAACAGTAATTTTTTCTGAATCTTGCGAAGTTTTTTCGTGAGACCGTTTTGAAAAACGTGTTATCTGTTATCTTCGTAACTTTATATCATTTATGTAGTGTCCTAATAATATTCGACGTTATAATCGCATTATATTATTTTTGAAAAAATTTGAAATTGAGAACATTGAACTTCATAGAGTCTAATCGCGGGGACTCTTGATCCTCGTGATCAGATTTATGTGACATTCTTGGGGCTTTTTGGGATCCTGACATCGAGAGGTGTACTTGCCAATCACATTCGAATCCAAATATGTATAAAAGAACCTGCATTATGCATAAAAGCTTTTTTACTTCACGTTTACAACGGACCTGATCGTCATGAACGGAAGTTTTGACCACGTTTATGTTCTACGAAGGAAAATTTGGTAGTCTGACGCTGAAAAGGTGTATTTCTATCGTTCTAGTAGGGAAAAATGTTGGAATTTTCTAGTGCTTCGCATTTATCTCAATTATCCTCCGACGAAACAAATGTCCAACACAGAAGAATTTTACCGTTTCTTCAACGCGTATGTGAATGTCGCTGGGTGAAAACCGGTGGCTTTCTCATCACTTTGACCTTTGCGTAAGCCATTCCCAGGTTGCATGGAATTCACAGATTTAATTTCGAAGGAAAAGTTCGCAGTGTAATGCGTAAAATGGAAACGCCTTCTTGTAGAATTAGTGTAACGCTAGTTTACTACCATATATTATCAAATCTTTCAGCAGACGTTCAAGATGAGCGCTGTTCTAATTTTATTACTAATCTGCATTTTGACGATGACGGGTGATTTAAAAAAGGCTGCTGCTCCAGTGGGTAAGGAAAAATTTACGAAA
The DNA here is from genome assembly GCA_963922205.1 of Romanomermis culicivorax. Taxonomy (NCBI): domain Eukaryota; kingdom Metazoa; phylum Nematoda; class Enoplea; order Mermithida; family Mermithidae; genus Romanomermis; species Romanomermis culicivorax. Next base: position 11,485 of record CAWUHX010000029.1, on the reverse strand, counting down.
TCGTTGCGGAGAATGAATTTTATTCGGATTTCAGAATTTGGACTAGCTCTTGGAGAGAAAATAATGTGATCTATTGAAATGAGCATGTGTCAGCTTTTTATGTTTTGTGAATACTTGTGACCAAATGTAATCTTTATTTTGAAAAGAGAATCTATGCTCAGTCGTGACAGCGGGAATCGGTACTCTCTTAGCATTCCGAGCTTGTTTCCACTGAGATTTTTGGACTATTGAGGACATGAATCCTTCTGGATCAGTAATCGATGTGTTACTGTTTTAGATTCTATTATGATGGACTGGATGGTCGACGACGTCAAAACCAACACCACCATAATACACCAAGGTGGTCAAGCTCAAATTATATTCAAATGTTCGAAGCAAATTAAATCTTGCACGCGGCCACCGAATCAAACGAAGGTCAGAATATCGCAAGATCATGCGGTTAATGATCGAACAGGTGAGACCGATCGGATGGTCATTATTCAGCTTAGTGTTGAACGGTGACAATAGTTAGGGTCTATAGTCTGTTTTTTATAAAATGCTTCCAATAGAAAAGTGACACATATCAGTATACTCGTCAAAATCGTTTACATAAGAGCTTTTACTGTAAAATTTTTTGCTCGAAAAATTGTTGAAAGATAGGTCAGTATGCTCATAAATTTGTATTCCTATATGATAATATTGTTTTTCAGAAAATCGTGAACATCTGAAATACTACTTGCTTTCCACTTTCATTGTTTAGAAGCATTTCAAGAAAAACTGACTATAGGCCTGCTAGATTAGCGGAAGCTTTTATGAAACACGATGTGCGAAAAAGGTCAATGATCGTGTTTCCGGTCAGCTGACCAGATTACAAATGATATTTTCAAGACTTTAAGAAGTTCGACGTTGAAAAATCATACCTGAAAATCAGGTATATATAATGTAATTTTACATGCTGAATATCGCACAATAATTTATTTTGGATACAAGTCAAAATTCAAGTAGCTACAATATCCTAAACTTCGGAATTTTCCAAATTTTACGCACACGCAACTCAAAATATATAAGCGTAGAAGAGAGCTAATCCAATAGTGAAAGATATTGCAGCAAACAACGCCCTATAATTTGTAACAAAACTATTTGGGTATGACTAAAACCCGGATTATTCCGACGCATCCGGATACGAATCGCGTGCCTAAAACCCGGATCACGACGGATCGGCGGATCGGGGTTTTTCTCCTAAAATTAGGTTTTTGGGTGCCTAAAACACGGATCGCGGCGGATCACCACGGATCAGTCCGCCGATCCGGATCCGTCGCAAATACATCTAAAACACGGATTTTCATCACGGATCACCCCCAACGGATCGGGGTCCGATGTATTAATTTTTGATCGGGAACCCAAATTTTTGATCCGGATCAAATTTTATTGATTTAGACAAAATTTTTTCGAATTTTTTCGTCGTGATGAGAATTTTCAAACCACGTATTTAGTTTTTGACCCAGATCACATTTTTTGATCCGGATCAACTTTTATTGACCCACACTGAAATTTTTCGAATTTTTTCGTCATGATGAGTATTTTCCCACCACGTATTCAGTCTTTGATCCAAATCTTATTTTTTGATCCGGATCAACTTTTTTTGACCCACACTGAAATTTTTCGAATTATTTCATCATGATGCATATTATTGCTTCACGTATTCAATTTTTGATCCACATGACATTTGTTGATCCGATCCCAGACTACAATTTTTCGAATTTTTTTGTCACTTATAGAATAATAAATGTGCCCGCTAATAAATGTTGGGCCATTTTGGATTAAGCTTTAGATTCAGATTTAGATGAATCAGAGTTACGAGTCAGGGCTGCAGAAAGAAGTGAATTTGGGTTTCAAGCTCTGGACTATTTAGAGATGAAACAGATCCAAGATTTTCAATCTCCCGGTTTCTGATCTAGATCTGGGTAATTGGAAATGAGTTTCACGGATCCGGATCTGGGTAATCAGGCCCACTACATACGTATCCAGATCCAGGTAGTAATAATCTATTATACAGGTATCATGATTATGCAGGCCTTCTAATTCATGCATCTTTAAATGATTCTGTTGAAGAGTTTATCAAATGTATTAAATCTACTGTGTAAAGCTACACAAGTTCAGCAATGTAGATTACTAAAGCAATCTACATAATGAAATCTTCAATGATGAATAGAACAAAAACTTCATCCTCCTTCAAGTCTAATCAATACTGCGAGAAAAAAATTTGCATTTTCATAACATAAATTCATGTGATGCAGCATCACTGTTGCTGAAATCTGAATGAGAGACTATGAGACTGGAAACTGTTCTAACGTCAGCTTTAAAATAACAGATTTTGCTGGAACCAAAAACTGAGGCAAAATCCTAAATTGCCTAGAAATTCCACTGGCGACATCTTTGTGATTAGTCAAAGTTAAAAACTATGAACTACATTTAATTTATCTTTCATTCTGGCGTGAAACGCCCAGAAATTTTTTGGAGTATTATACTCTAGGACGCTGGTATATGAATGTCTTCAAGACTTATTTCATGTCTAAGGTTTAATTTTCAAGTCTAGAATGATGTTCTGACTTGAGCAAAGAGATGATACTTTCATCAGCTAACCAGCTGGAAAATTGGCTTGAAGCAAATGATGTTTAATAAATTGCATACCAGAACAGTAGTAAGGCCGGCCCGTATAGGTCGTACGCTTAAGGATACTCCTATCTTTTGTGTACGACCTATAATTTGTCACTTTTTTCCGATTTATAGGTCGTACAGTAAACATACACGATTGGCTTTTGTCGGATTTACAGGTCGTACAGTAAACATATACGGTTAATTTCTTCGTCGATTTATAGGTCGTACAGTAAACATATACGTCGATTTATAGGTCGCACGGTTAAAAATGCATGTTCTTGAGTTACCCTAATAGTAGAATTACGGTAATTTTTCGATTATGGTAATAGTGGAATTAGGGTAATAGGTGTGTTACTGTAGATGAAAAAGGAAAATCGATGATGAACGGAAAATGGAAAATGAAAATATATGTGGAACAAAAATGGACATACAGTATACAAGTACGACACAAAAAGTAAGGCAAAAAATCAATCTGGAAAAAACTGGAAATACAGTGCCCGTGTAGTGCACAAAGGTGAGAAAGGTAAGGTAAACAAAACACCAAAATTGGATCTGGAAAAAGTGGACGTACGGTGCATATAGTGTACAAAGGAAAAAAGGTGAGGTAACAAAACCAAAATCAATTTAGAAAAAGTGAACAAGGGAAAAGAGCACACCTAGGGGGCATAGAGAAAGAACATGCACAAAAGATTATACATAGATCTGAAAGAGATGGTGTAGTGGACAAAGGAAAAAGAGCATGCCTAGTGGAAATAAAGAGAAGACCTACAGGAAAAATGTTATTGATCTAAGAAGAGAACATTAGACAGCAGTGAAGAAAGCACCTGTGCTTGATAAAAGAAAAACGCTACTAAATGACTTTTCAAAAATCTAATGTGTTGTTTGCTTATATTACAAAATAATCTTATCTAACCCATGACCCCTGACTACTGTAAGCTGTCTAGAAAAAAGAAAAAGGCCTAAGAAGGTAATGTATGAAAAACAAAAATCGATCTAAAGAGAACATGTAGTGGACAAAAAAAGAGCATATGTAGTGGACAAAATGAAAAGACGCCCATAAATTATTGTCATTTCATGGAGAACATGTACTGGCCAGTATCAAAAATAACGAGTAATCTGAAAAAGGATAGTACCAGCAACAAATACAGCATGTAATGGACTAAGGAAAGAGAGCATGCATACTGTATTTAAAGAAACTTCTGTCTGCAAAAAAGAAAGGTCTACAGAAAAAAATTGACCTCCAGATATACAGGGACAGGTAAAATACATAGATAGACACACATCTGGTAATAGATAGTAATTTATACAGAAAACTGTTTGATTTTCCAGGTTGGCAGTTTTCCAAAACAATCATAAAATATGGTGAACCAGTAAAGCTCTACACTGTGTGTGTAGTGGACAGAGACAAAAAACGTTTTGAGGAGTACTGTAAATTCCATAAAAACCAAAATTGATCTGGAAACAGTGGAGGTACAGAGTGCATATAGTGTACAAAGGTAAAAAGGCTAAGGTGAAAAGAAAAATCAATCTGCAAAAAAGTGGACATGCAATATACATGTAGTTTACAGAGGCAAGACGTTTTTATTGTTACTGTGGGCTGCATACGAACAAAAATTGATGTGAAAGAAAAGTGCACATACAGAGTGCATATAGCATACAAAAGGCAAAAATGTGTAGAAAGAATTATTTATCTAAAGAGAGCATATGATGGACTAAGGGAAGAGAGCATGCATACTGTGCTTAAAGAAAATTGTGCCTGCAAAAAGAAAGGTCACAGAAAAAATATTGACCTCGAGACTTACAGGGATAGGTAAAATGCAGAGAAAATGGCACAGCTGGCAATAAATAGTGGTTCATACAGAAAAAATGCTTGATTTTGTAGGCTGGTGGTTTTCAAAAACAATCATAAAAGAGGTTGATTCCCTAAAGCTCTACAATGTGCATGTAGTAGACAGAGGCAATAACGTTTTGAAGAGTACTGTAAATTGCATAAAAACCAAAATTGATAGGAAAAAAGTGGACTCACAGAGTGTATATACTGTACAAAGGTGAAAAAAGGTAAGGTGAAAAAAACCAAAATCAATGTGGAAGAAAAAGTGAGCAAAGGAAAGGAGCACACTTAATGGACATAGAGAAACGACATGTAGAAAAGATTATAGATTTGAAAGAGAGCATCTAATGGACAAAGGAAAAAGAGCACTCTTTGTGAACGAAAAGAGAAGACCTGCAGAAAAAAACGTTATTGAATTGAAAACAGGATAAGTAGCCAACAGAGAAAAAGAGCACCTGTACTTGACAATAGAAAATCATTACTGAATGACTTATCAAAAAATCCAATGTGCTGGTTTGTTTTTATTACAAAATAATCCTATCTAACCCATGAGTGAGGACTACTCTAAGCTGCCTAGAAGAGGAAATAAACCTCAGAAGGTAATGTATGAAAAACAAAAACTGATCCAAAGAGAACATGTTGTGGACAAAGAAAAAAAGAGCATATATAGTGGACAAGGAAAAAAATGCACATAAAATTGTTGTCATCTCATAGAGTACATGTATTGGTCAGGGAAGAATAACCTGGTGGATGACAAAAAAAAGAGGTGCAGAAAAAACATTAATGGTCTCCATGGTGGATCCCCAAAAGATACATAAAGAGGTTAAGCAATTGAGCTACACTAGGAAAGCTTATTTTATGTCTTATAGAATGGATCATAAATGCTAAAAAAGGGGCAAACTCCAAATATTCTTAAAACATAGCTGACATGAAAAACCTGTGCAGGTTCTTGTTGGTCTTTATGACATACAATTTGTTTTCAGCATCAAAGGGGACAGAATGGTCACAAATTTGAACCAGGAAAACAGCATTTTTGAAGAGATTCTGAAAACCTCAATTAATGTTGTGATGAAAGTATCATTTAATGAGATAAACTACAAAGTCTCAAGACAACTAGTGATCAGTAACTCAATGATTTTGGTCTAAGGTCTCAGAGCAAATATCTTGTAATGGAAGCTATTTCATTTCACATTTTATTTCATTTTTAAATCGTGCTTTGTTCATTTTTCAAAACAATTTTTTAAACAATACCAAAATCAGAAAATTTTCAAACTTTTCCCAAAACGAATCCTTTGGACATTTTCTATGCTTGAGCATAGAATTTTTGACACATGTTTTATTCATTTTGAACTTTTTATGCATATTAAGAAAATTTTTGTCATTTTTGAGGAATTTTAGTCAATTTTAATACAAGTTTTTTTAAATTATCACAAAAATTGGGTTTTCCTGAAAATATTTTCTATGCAATTTTTCTATATGTAGGTATATTAGTTTTGACACATGCTTTGTTCATCTCCAGATGAGTTTCATTCATTTTGAAGATTCTTTCATTATTTTGGAAAATATTTGTCTCTTTCGACACTTACTCCTCTGTCCAAAAGTTGCTATAGCATTCTGTGAGATCAACAAACAATCTTTTTTCTCAACAACAAACAGTTGACTGCATTAGGAGACCCCCAGTAACATTTTTCGGCAGCTTTTTTATGTCCTATACATGTGCTTTTGTCAGGAAGTCAATCAATTATGTTTTTGCACTTCTGTCTTGTCTTCCAAAACATGTGTGTCCACTGTGAGGCGGACAAGTAACATTTTTGTGTACTGCCTACATTTGTTAAACACATATGTGTTCATTGAGAACAGTAACACCTTTATTCCTCCATCCACTTTTCCTTCAGCAACCTAAACTACTATTTCTGGGGGCACTTACCTCATAACTCACCTCAAGCACTGCCTCTCACAGCTGTGTTAAAGCAGAAAAGAATGGTATTTTCATTGTCTATTGTGCAATGTCACACCAATAAGAATGTCTCTTTGCATAATGTGTACAAGGAGAGGTCAGTGGACTATGTGCTATATACAGAGCTGGACAGAAATTGACCTGGTATTATTGACTATGTATGCTGCCCTTCCATCCAGACATTCTATGCTAATCTTGAGTATGTGACAAACAACACTATACCAGAAAAACGAAAAACTGAATGACACAATGTTGATATATGCTGAACCTTCTCTAGAGAATAAGGAAAAAACAAGATAATGAGTACACATACATATGCTATAAGAAATGATTTCTAGGCAAATAATGACCTTGCAAAATAAGAAATTCTTGAATATGTATGCAAAAGTCACAATTAACCAATACTAAAGTTTGTCAAAACACCAAATTGATGAATTTATAAATTGATATCAGCTATAAGATAAATAGAAAAAAGAATCAGAAAGCTCCTCAAACAAATTTTTACTCTCAACTCTATGAAAAAATTTTAAATTTCTCGAATGAATTAAATTTAAATTAGAGTAGAATATGTCAAACTCAAAAAAATTTAAGGACACACAGAAGGACTAACTCACTGAAGGAAGACACATTTTTACTATATCATGCCTTATCCATAGAGCATCTATTTATCTATCTATGTACATGTATAATATGTATGTAACATCTATGTATTTTCAAATTATATCAGTTTTATTTTTGAACCCATATTCAATTCCATTTGACATTTTGATTGTCTTCATTTCACAATTGTTAATTTTTAAATCATGTTTTGTTAATTTTACAAAACAAGTTTTTTAAAAACAAAACAAAATTAAAAGTTTACCCCAAAAAAATCTTTTGTACATTTTTTAAGCTCCAGCATAGAGTTTCTGACACATGTTTTATTGATTTCCAAGTCACATTTTATTTATTTTAGGGAAGTTGTTGTCATTTTTGGAACATTTTGAGCAATTTTATTACAAGTTTTTCAAAATTATCATGAATGTTGATATTTCAGAAGAATATTTTCTATGCAAATTTCTTAAACATATTAGTTTTGGCACACATTTCCAGTGGAGTTTTATTTATTTTCAAGATTCTTTTATCATTTTCGAAAATTTTCTTCTCTTTCAACACTTCCATTTATGTCGAAAAATTACTACAGCATTCTGTGAGGTTGACCAAAAACTTTCTTTCTCAACAACAAATGGTTGACTGCACCATTAGACCCACTACTAACCTTTCTAGTGGGTTTTTTATGTCCTATACATGTGCCTCCATGACATAGTCAATCAATTATGTTTTTGCATTTCTGTTTTGTCATCAAAAACATGTGTGTCAACTGGGAGGCCGACAAATAGCTTTTTTTGTATACTGCCTACCTTTGTTCAACATATATGTCACTGAGATCAGTAACACCACGTTTCCTTCATCCTATTTCCCTAGGAAACCCAGACTACTGTTTATGGTGCCATTTATACTGTAACTCACCTCCAACACTGCGTCTTACCACTATGTTAGAGCAGAAAAAATGATACTTCCATTACATATAGTTCAATGTCACACCAATAAGAATGTCCCTTTGAATACTGTATACAAGGGCAGGCGAGTGGACTATGTGCCGTATACAGTGCCAGATAGAAATTGACCTGGTATCATTAATTATCTATGCTACCTTTTCATCTCCTCATTCAATACTAATTTCGGGTATGTGACAAACCACACTATACCAAAAAAATGAAAAACTGAATGACATAATATCAATCCATACTGAATCTTCTTTTGGGAATGAAGAATAAAAAGATAATAAAGACACATAAATATTCTCTAGGAAATGATTTCTAGGCAAATAATGATTTTATAAAATGAGAAATTGTTGCATATGTATGCAAAAGTCACAACTAATCAATACTAAAGTTTTTCAAAACATCAATTTGTTAAATTTATAAAGTGATATCAACTATCAAATGAACAGAAAGTGGAATCAGAATGCTCCCCAAACAAAATTTCACTTTCAACCCAATAAAAAATTTTCAAATTGAAAAAAATGAATTTAAATGTTTACTCTCAACTATAAAACACATCAGAATCTGCCAAACTCGAAAAATTTAAAGACATACAGAATGACTTACTCATTGGCCAGTTATTCTTTTAGTATACTTTGACATAAAACTTGTACTCATCTATTTTCTGCACTGTATTCAAGAGTGAACAGAAATGGAGGTCAAATGCAAATTTTTATGCTAATTGTAGTCACATAAGGAATAAAAAAGTGCATGCTAAAAAATTTTCTTTTTAATGGAACATTGTTCATTGATGATCAGTTCTAAAGATGGCAATTTTATATTATATTATGCCTTATCAACAAAGCATCTATGTATATGTATATGTATGTAACATCTACGTATTTTCAAATCATATCTCTTTTATTTTTTGCACTCATATCCAATTTCATTTCACATTTTGATTGTCTTCATTTCACATTTTGTCCATTTTAAATCATGTTTTGTTAATTTTTCAAAACAAGTTTTTTTTAACAAAACAAAAATAAAAGTTTTTCCCAAAGCAAATCCTTTGTACATTTTTCAAGCTCCAGGATAGAGTTTTTGGCACATGTTCTATTGATTTCCAAGTCACGTTTTATTTATTTTAAGAAACTTATTGTCATTTTTGGAACAGCTTGACCAATTTTGATACAAGTTTTTTAAAATTATCATGAAAATTGATGTTTCAGGAAAATATTTTCTATGCAAATTTTCTAAATGAAAACATACTAATTTTAGCACACATTTCCAGTGGAGTTTTATTTATTTTCAAGATTCTTTCATCATTTTAGAAAATATTCCTATCTTTCAACACTTTCTCCTATGCCCTAAAAGACTATAGCATTCTGAGATGTCGACTAACAACCTTTTTCTCAACAAGAAATAGTTTATTGCATTAACGTTTTTGGCCGTTTTTTCTATGTCCTATACAGGTGCCTTGGTGATGAAGTCAATCAATTATGTGTTTGCTCTCCTGTTTTGCCTTCCAAAACATGTGTGTCCACTCTGAGGTCAACAAATAACGTTTTTTTGTTCTGCTTACCTTTCTTCAACACATATGTGTCCAGTGATATCAGTAACACCTCTTTTTCTCCATCCACTTTTCCCTAGGAAACCCACACTACTGTTTATGGTGCCATTTAGGCTGTTACTCACCTCCAACATTTCCTCTCACTACTGTGTTGGAGCAAAAAAGAATGGTACTTCCATTATGTATTGTTCAATGTCACACAAATAAGAAGAAAATTGTATACAAAGTGGACTATGTGCCATATACAGTGCCAGAAAGAAATTGACCAGGTATCATTAATTATCTATGCTACCTTTTCATTTCCTCATTCAATGCTAATTTCGGGTATGTGACAAACCACACTATACCAAAAAAATAATGAAAACCTGAATGACATAATATCAATCCATACTGAATCTTCTTTTGGGAATGAGGAATAAAAAGATAATAAAGACACATACATAATTTAAAGGTAATGATTACTAAGCAAATTATGATATTATAAAATGAGAAGTTGTTGAATATGTATGCAAAAGCCACAACTAACCAAAACTAAAATTTGTCAAAACATCAAATTGCTAAATTTATAAATTGATATTAGCTATCAAATGAACAGAAATTGGAATCAGAATGCTCCTCAAACAAATTTTCACTCTCATCCCCAAAAGAAGTTCTTTAAATTTTTCGAAAAAATTAAATTTAACTTTTTACTCTCAACTATAAAACACAATAGAATCTGCCAAACTCGAAATTAAATGACACACATAATGACTTACTCATTGAACAGTTATTCTTCTGGTATACTTTAGCATAAAACTTGTACTCATTCAACTTATGCACTGTATTGAAGAGTTAACAGAAATGGAGGTCAAATGCAAATTTTGATGCTAATTGTAATCATACAAAGAATAAAAGTGTGCAAGCTAAATAATATTCTGTTTTAAATGAACCTTTTTCATTAATGATCAGTTCCAAGGAAGACACATTTTCATTATATTATACCTTATCCATAGAGCATCTATGTATTTATGTATATGTATGTAACATCTATGTACTTTCAAATCATATCAGTTTTATTTATTTTGAACCCATGTTTAATTCCATTTCACATTTTGTTCATTTTGAAATTGTGTTTTGTTCATTTTTCAAAACAAGTTTTTTAAAAACAAAAGTAAAAAATTTTTCCAAAAGAAATCCTTTGTACATTTTTCTATGCTTGAGCCTAGCATTTTTGACACATGTTTCACTCATTTCCAAGTCACCTTTTATTCATTTTGAAAAAATTGCAGTCATTTTTGGAAAATTTTGGTCAATTTTAATGCAAGTTTAATTTTTACAAAAATTGATTTTTTAGGAAAATACTGTCTATGCAAATTTTATATGTGCAGGGATATTAGTTTTGATACAAGGCTTTAATTATTTCCAGTGGAATATTATTCAGTTCAACCTCTTTAATGATTGTTTTTGAAAACCACCAACCTAGAAAATCAAGCATTTATTCTGTAAAAAGCACTACCTATTTCAAGCTGTGCCATTTTCAATGCATTTAACATATCCCTGTAAGTCTATAGTTCAATATTTTTTTCTATAGAATTTTCTTTTTCTTTTCTTTTCTTTTTGCAATTCTTTTTGCAGGCACAATTTTCTTTAAGCACAGTATGCATGCTCTCTTTCCTTAGTCCATCATATGCTCTATTTAGATAAATATTTTCTTCTACACATTTTTGCCTTTTGTATGCTATATGCACTTTGTATATCCACTTTTTCCCCAGATTGATGTTCATTTTTACCTACATTCTTACTTTTGTACACTACATGCACATTGTATGTCCACTTTTTCTTCCAGATCAATTTTCGTTTTTATGCAATGAATAGTGAGCCCCAAAACATTTTACCTCTGTCCGCTACATGCATATTGTGTGTCCACTTTTTTCCAGATCGATTTTTTTCTGCCCTTCCTTTTTTTCACATTTGTACGCAACATGGAC